>OZ010590.1:93157047-93307047 GCA_963932145.1 Acanthosepion lycidas
ATATCTATTTATCTATCTTGTTCACTCTGTCCATATCTATTTATCTATCTTGTTCACTCTGTCCATATCTATTTATCTATCTTGTTCACTCTGTCCATATCTATTTATCTATCTTGTTCACTCTGTCCATATCTATTTATCTATCTTGTTCACTCTGTCCATATCTATTTATCTATCTTGTTCACTCTGTCCATATCTATTTATCTATCTTGTTCACTCTGTCCATATCTATTTATCTATCTTGTTCACTCTGTCCATATCTATTTATCTATCTTGTTCACTCTGTCCATATCTATTTATCTATCTTGTTCACTCTGTCCATATCTATTTATCTATCTTGTTCACTCTGTCCATATCTATTTATCTATCTTGTTCACTCTGTCCATATCTATTTATCTATCTTGTTCACTCTGTCCATATCTATTTATCTATCTTGTTCACTCTGTCCATATCTATTTATCTATCTTGTTCACTCTGTCCATATCTATTTATCTATCTTGTTCACTCTGTCCATATCTATTTATCTATCTTGTTCACTCTGTCCATATCTATTTATCTATCTTGTTCACTCTGTCCATATCTATTTATCTATCTTGTTCACTCTGTCCATATCTATTTATCTATCTTGTTCACTCTGTCCATATCTATTTATCTATCTTGTTCACTCTGTCCATATCTATTTATCTATCTTGTTCACTCTGTCCATATCTATTTATCTATCTTGTTCACTCTGTCCATATCTATTTATCTATCTTGTTCACTCTGTCCATATCTATTTATCTATTTATTCGGTGCTACTGTTAGGGATTCTTGATATAAGAATCGGCAATATTATTGATCCTGACCTGACGTCTCGGTTTCAGTCATTTTTCTACCGACATAAAGTTGTTTCTCTGTGCCTTTTCTATACTTTCATGATAATTATTCGGATTACATTCGCTATGGTATTTAGACTTCATGAATTTAAGCGCAGTACTAGATTGGTAGCTAGGTCTCCTCAATTTACAGTTGAAATGGCTAGATGTAACCGTAAGTTCTATGCTAACAGTTTCTTCTCTCGCATAATATTCACTTATTGGCGTCTTGGCTTCAGTCACTTTCCTACCACCATAATGTAGCTTTCCTTTGCCTTTCCTTTAAATAATTTCATGCTAATTCTTCTTTTCACTATGGTACATAGACTTTATGAATTTAGGCGCAGTACTAGATTGGTGGCAAGGTCTCATCATTTTACAGTTGAAATGGCTAGATGTAACCGTAAGTTTTATGATAACGATTTCTTCGCTCGCACTTCTCGCTTGGAGAAATCTCTTCCGGATCCATGCTTTCCAGCCAACTTTAGTCTTCAAAAATTTACATGCAATGTAGAATCGCTATCAAATGTCCTCTTCATTCCTCTTCTTTTATTGTACTCGCTCCTTTCTAATGATTCTTTTTTTTTTTTTTAATTTCTTTCACGCTCATTAACCATTTGTCTTAGTGGCGTTGCTGCCATGCATGGGGTGATATGATTAAAAAAGAAAAAAAAAGACGCAAAAGGTTATTGGGATTGAAAGAGAACAGGATTACTTCAGAAGGGAGCAGAAACACAATCCTAAACAGGAAACAAAGCATAAAACTCTACTCCTGTTCAATAAAACATTAAGGATTGTGTACCGGATGATAGGCGAACCTATCTACTCCTATTGAAAAAAAGCGAACAAAATATATATGGAATACTGTTGTCATATAAGGTCTGGTGCCCCCACCTGGTTCATCTCGATGTTTTCGACAAAATCCAAAGATGGATACCCAATGTGATCGCTCCTGAATTGGAGCCCGACTTCATTCACTTTCTCACCAACATAATGTGGCTTCCCTCTGCCTTTTCTAGAAGTATTTTCATGGCATCTGCTACGACAAGGTACTTTCACTGATGCCCTGACGTGATGAATTTAAGTATGCTGCTAGGTTGGCATCTTGGTCCCATTCTTCCACTGTCAAAATAGTTAAATGTAACCGCCTCTTCTACTCCAACATCTGCTTTCGCACTTCCAGACAGTGGAACTCCCTTCCTCTTACTTGCTTCCTTGATAACTATAATCCTCAAAAATTTAAATGTAATGTCAATCGACATCTTCTGATGCCGTTCTTCTTTTGATCCTTTCCTCACCCCCACCTTTTCTCTTGCTTATAATCTAAATAACCCCTTGCGTACTAGCGGCACTCCCGCCTTGCTAGGGGTGAAATGCTTAAAAAAAGAAAAACTTTTTTTTTTTTTTTTTTTAAATATTTTAAATTTTTAGAAAATAAAATTAATAAGAACAATATTCTTCAAATTGTAAACTTGTCACTACGAAATATTTGACATTTGACCTTTTCTTTATAATTCCAGACTTACCAGGTTCTAAATATATTTTGTGTTTAGACTTTTAAATAAATCACTCTTCAGAAGGTAAGTAATTTTATTTCTTCATTATATATTAAATAAATTAATTAATTATATGCTGTTTTAATTATTTCATTTATAATTAAATCAGGCATGTTCTCATTTAAAAAAAAATATAAAACAAAGAAACACCATGACAATGATGTGGCTCGTCAATTTTCTAATAATATTCTGGAAAGTCGAACTTACCATGTATGTGTCGAGGGCTTAGGTGTCCAGTAGGTAGATGTCCGGAAGGAAGTTGTTCAGGAGATTCGTGAGACTTTTAAAAAAAAATATTTAAAATACGTAAATAAAGAATTAATAAAAATTAACGTTAAAATAAGTTTTATTATTTTGCTTTTTATTATTTTTATTATTTCATAAATTGGTTCTATGGTAAAATTATCTTTTTTTAATTTCATTCTTTTCAGATTTAACTACGATTTCTCAGTCTATCTATCTGATCATGCTAAAACGAACACATCTATCCATATATTTTCAAACAATTCTGTTGTTGATAGCGAAACCATTTTGATTGCAAAGAACAAAGAATTAAATGAAATTCTGAGAATTTAATAAAGTCTTTTTTTAATTATTTTTTAAAATTTAATTTTAAGTTATTTTAAGCAGTTTACACATTAAAAAAATAAAGTCAGTGTGATCGGTCTCAAATGAACGCATCCGACCATTTTTTTTTTTTTTTTTTTCGAAATATTTCTTAAATGAGTTTCTCAGAAAAAAAATTCCTTCAATTTTATGTTGGTCCACGCCATCAAACATGGATGTTAATAGTTTCATAATACATTTTAAATGCATCAAAGGTGGTCTTCAGATATGTAGTGTCCTCATGCCGATTTCGGGTTTTGCATCATATCGGCTCAAACAGCAACCCTGACCTGACTCCAGATAGCGTCGTGCTACGCACATCGACATTGCAAAAAAAAAAAAAATATATATATATATTGAAAGACATAGCTAGTTGTTCGATAATTCTTATTGAAATACGTCTGCCAACGTCAGCCAAAAAAAAAAAAGGGCTTTTTACCCTCCTCCTCTCCTATATACTATTTTTTTACTTCATCAGGTTTCAAGTCGATTTCCCCTGGATTCCTAACTTGGTCAGATGGTCTTCTTTTTGCATAGCTTAATCCAAATATTTCATTCGTTTTAAATTGCTAACCCTATAACATTACTAACTCCTTTAACAACATCATACACGCATACCAATCCTAAATCTATTATCTACCTATTCTAGCGCCAAACATTAGTCTAACTTAACACTTATGGAAGCGTTTCTAAGAAAAAAAGATGATACGTTATTCTTACTATCTGCTAAAGCTATAAGTTTACATTTATCTTACACGTTTAAGTAGGCACCTCTACAAAATCCTGAAGAAAAAGAGCATAGCTTGATGAAAAAGACACCAAACTTCACGAAAACAAAATTTTAGCGTCTACATGTTTGTTATTATTGAGAAGAAAAATCTAAGTATTTTTTAATTATTATTTTTAATTATTTTAAAATTTTTTTCCTACTTTTTAGAAGATTCTAAATTTTCATTAAAATAAACCTTGTTTCTATTTGTATCACCGGAACTAGTAAAATAACATATACAATTTTTAGCACGTATTTTTTTTTTTTTGTTTTACAAACATTAATTTGGAAAATCTTGTAAAAATAAAAATAATTGTCGGATTTTAATGAAATTTTCAGAAACTATTTACAAATGATGGAACTTATGTTTCTTTTTTATTAAAGTCATGGCAGAAATATTTTTTTCATATGTATTACCCCCATCTAACTAATTGTACGAAAACTCTATAATTTCAATTTTGAGGAGGTTAGTGATTATATTAGCTAAAAGCACAAGGCTTTGAGGAAACCAAATCGTTTTTTTTTTTTTTTTGTTGAAACACCCCTACCTGAAAATCGGCTCTGAATTGTAACATACAAAACACAATAAAACAAAAATATTAATTAATTTCAAAAGCTTTTAATTGCTTTTATTTATTTTGATGAACATGGACAATGTTGTCTGAAAGCAAAAAGATATTTCGATGAAAAATGAATTTTTAAAATAATTATTTGTTATTTCCGAAATATTTTTTTTTATTTTTGCATCATGTTGCTAATTCTTCTAAAATTAGGGAAAAGTTTGTAGAACTTAACGAATGTTGTTATTAAGTAGATATATATTTACAGATTATAATTTCCAAAGCTTCTTATAAACTAACGACCGCACGTATATTAAAAAATTTAATTTGTGTCAATAATTTGTTTGACAATGTAATCTACGGAAGACCGGAAGTATCATGCGTGCAATGAAAAAAAAAGCGTCACGTGGATTGAGTTTCTGTCTAGTATTTAAGGGTTGTTCTCCCCTGTATACGGCCCTTATTTTAGCAAATTGTTCCTGGTGAAATACGTGTGCAGCATTATATTTTCATTTTTATTATTATTATTATTAAATGAAAGATCATATTGTTTGCTTTCAGAAAATACCTAGTTTCATGGGGTTCAGATAAACTTTCCTTGATATTTTGTTCAGATGATACATCATTTTTTTTTATTTTACCTACTTTTACCCCAATAAACATGAAAATCCATTTTTTCCGAGAAAATAGGCTGTGACTTTTACTACGTTTAATTATTTTTACTGGGGATATAAATGTTTTATAATAGATCTGAATTGACTTTATTTAAAGTGGTCTATATGGGCCCTCAAACAGCAGTGCAGCACTTGTATCTTAATTATTTTTTTATAGTATTTATAATTTCTCCAGATAGTATCAACAAACTTATGGTGAAAGCTACAGTACTAAAAACAAAGAAAATTGGAATGGTGAAAGTTTTTTAATTTTAATTATTACAAGGTACTACTTAAGCAAGTCTACTTAAAATATATATATATATATATATATATATATATATATATATGTCCATTCTGTCCTTCCGTATGATAACTCGAATCTCACGTCAACTGTCAATAATTTAAACGTCATCAATCAGCACTTGTCAATCACCGGCGATGTGAAGACCGACTCCCTTTTATTTTAAACAACATTTTTCTACGAAGAAAGTAAGTAAAAGTTTCTTTCAAAATATTTTAAATAAACTTTAAATTTCCTAATTTTCTTTGAATAATTTTTGAAAAACGTATAATTAAATTTTTAAACGATTTTTAAACGCAGAATTTAACTTATTTTTCAAAATTAAAAAATAATGGCTGATACCGAGTTTTTGTTCGATATTTCGTAAACAAGATTTTTAACTAAAATTTAGGACATGCTAAGAATGATTAAAAAATTTCCAAAAATATTAAAAAATACTTTAGTGTTTCTTCTCAATAATGAATAATTTAACACGAAGAAAATTTTTATCATTAATTTTCTGTCCGTTCTTGTCATCGATTTTCATGGAGGTGCCGACGTTTAAGCAAAAGAAATTCCACCACATTTTCCAATTATCCTTTCTTTTGTTTTTCCATTCTGATTTCTTCCTTTTCCTTCTTTTATTTCCCTTAATTTCTCCGTTGTATTCACCCTTCTCTTTTTCCTTTTATTTGTTCGCTTCTTCTTTCTATTTCTTCCCTTTTCTTCTCCCTTTATCGCCTGTATCATTTATTCTTTCATTCCTTCTTTCTTTCCTTACTTCTTTCATTCTTTCTTTCTTTAATTCTTTCATTTTCTTTCTTTCTTTAATTCTTTCATTTTCTTTCTTTCTTTAATTCTTTCATTTTCTTTCTTTCTTTAATTCTTTCATTTTCTTTCTTTCTTTCTTTACTACTTTCCTTCCTTCTTTCTTTCTTTACTACTTTCCTTCCTTCTTTCTTTCTTTACTTCTTTCCTTCCTTCTTTCTTTCATTCCTTCTTTCTTTCATTCCTTCTTTCTTTCATTCCTTCTTTCTTTCATTCCTTCTTTCTTTCATTCCTTCTTTCTTTCTTTGCTTCTTTCTTTCTTTGCTTCTTTCTTTCTTTGCTTCTTTCTTTCTTTGCTTCTTTCTTTCTTTGCTTCTTTCTTTCTTTGCTTCTTTCTTTCTTTGCTTCTTTCTTTCTTTGCTTCTTTCTTTCTTTGCTTCTTTCTTTACTTCCTTCATTCCTTTCTTTCTTTACTTCTTCCATTTCGTCTTTCTTTCTTTCCTTCCTTCTTTCTTTCCTTCCTTCTTTCTTTCCTTCCTTCTTTCTTTCCTTCCTTCTTTCTTTCTTTACTTCTTTCTTTCTTTACTTCTTTCATTCCTTCTTTCTTTCTTTACGTTTTTCATTCCTGCTTTCTTTCATTCCTGCTTTCTTTCTTTCATTCCTGCTTTCTTTCTTTCATTCCTGCTTTCTTTCTTTCATTCCTGCTTTCTTTCTTTCATTCCTGCTTTCTTTCTTTCATTCCTGCTTTCTTTCTTTCATTCCTGCTTTCTTTCTTTCATTCCTGCTTTCTTTACTTCTCTCATTCCTTTATTTCTGTCTATTTTCTTTCATTCGTTTTTTTCTACTTCTATATTATTGCCTTTGCTGCTTTTATTCTCTTTTATTTTTCATTCTCGTTCTCTCTTTCATTTGGAATTCAACTTTCGTTCGTTGTTTTCCAACATTAAGATAGCATTTCAGAGTAAAAAAATGTTTGCTATTTTTTGCCTATCTGTTGTATATATGTCTATACATATATATATATATATATATATATATATATATATATATATATATATATATATATATATATATATATATACACATACATGTATATATATATATGTATGCATATATATGTGTGTGTGTATTATATGCTATGTATATAAGAAAAAAGTTTATTAAATACAAACTTTACTTTCAAATAAATTCTACATTGAAACTTTTCAAAATTTTGTTTCGTTTTAAGATTCACAGCTGCCTTTCGAAATTGCGGGCACAGGTGTTAGCTTCATTTGACTTTTTACAGCTCCAAAGAAATTCTCAAAATACACGCAAAGCATTTCTCGCACTGTTTAATTAAAACAATACAACAGTTCACCAAATTAATAGCTTGTGAAAGATACAAAATTGCACTTTTCTATATAAGAACGCCATGAATGCACTGTCTGTTTCATGCCGGAAATAATTCTATTTTCCTTTTCCACCATCGTTTGCGATTCTCACTGTTCGACCCTAGTTAAAAGCTAGGGTATTATCTATCTCTCTCTCTCTCTCTCTCTCTATATATATATATATATATATATATATATATATATATATATATATATATATATAATGTTTCAGTAAAGACGACTGATAAGGTACTGTGATTTTAAAAAATTTACTTGTGTTTTGATCAATGCTTTCTTTTCTGGACATAAAGTGTGCAAATGTTCAGCATATCCGAGCGATTTCGGCTATCCTTTTAGTCATTATCAAGCATGATATTTATTTCTTTTTATTTTAATTGAATGTATTCATCCATCAAAAAATACTTGTAGAAAATATAAGCGTAATAGCCTCATCCACGTGTAAAAAAAAAAAAAAAAATTAAACAAAACAGAAGCGCTAATAATAATAATAAGAAATATCCAGCACTGAAAAATATCAACTATGTTATACGTTTTAATTAAACAGTGCGATAAATTCTTTGCGTGTATTTTTGAGAATTTCTTTGGAGCTGTAAAAAGTCAAATGAAGCTAACACCTGTGCCCGCAAAAAGAAATTTCAGGCCAAATAAGCGATATATATATATATATATATATAAGAATAAAAATGACAATAGGAAAACTGGTAATTGCTGACGCGTTTCGTCCAATGTGGACTTTATCAAAGCCAAATAAAAAAAAAAAGAATTTTGATTTTTATTGTATAATTTTTGTTTTTCGTATTTTGCTTTGATAAAGCCCACTTTGGACGAAACGCGTCAGCAATTACCAGTTTTCCTATTGTCATTTTTATTCATAAATATTGTCTTCTCTATTGGTTAAATCGGAGAAATTTTCATATATATATATATATATATATATATATATATAGCCTTTTTCAAAAAGTCACCTAAATATTTAGAATATAACTTTTCAGATTTTTCATACTTTTAATTTCTTTCCTTTTCAGAACATCACTTAACATGTAAAAATTTGCAACTGTTAAAAGAACGAAAATTCATTCAAATGTAAATGAACTTTGACACACATGGTGGATGTATCAGCAAAATTGACCCAATCGTCTAACAGCATAATTGTCCATCCCACAAAATTTTTAATATAAAAAAAACACACTAAACTAATTAAATTCCTGTTTTACAGGTTTTCAGACGGTAGGTTTAGCCATCTTGACACCGTTTGTCGTAAATATCACGGAAAACCCCTTTGTGTTATTCAGATAGAAAGAGGACAGGTTAAAATCGTTTTTTGTCAGCACCACTGTCTTACCAAATGAGCAATAGCGAGAGGAAAAGGTTCGTTCAGGATTTCAATAATAGTACTAACATTCATACTCTGGCTTCCCTCTCCAAAGTCCATTTAAGAATCATCAAGAGAATGTTGAATAAGTTTAAAAAAGTGGGAGCAGTAGAGAGGAAAACGGGATCAGGATATCACAACAGGAAGAGGGATCACCATTTCAACTTAGAGCTAAATACATTGTTATTGTTCAAATTAAAGTCCAATGGTGTTATATAAACCACGGAGAACTCCAGTAAGATAAATTCAACCATTTCTAAGATACAACGATTCAAATCTTAATCTAACAATTGGACAATTTTGCTGTTGCATGATTTGGACAGTTTTGCAGTTACACCCTATATACAGCTAATGAACAAAATCAATGTCTTCATTAACCAGTCTCTGAAATTGGACTGAGTTATTTAAGCATTGTCGCTGTCAGTTGTAAATTCTGCACAAATTTTACTTTGCACTGGCCCAGGGGCAAATTGGCACTTAGTATGTAAATGCAAGGACATCTGAGACATCTTCAACTGGGCAGATTTTCGAATCGATCTTTCTGCTTCGTGTTCTCGTTGTACACAATCTGTATATGATCTTTCATATTTTGGCAAATCACCTATGGAGACATATGAGCTAAAACCTTGACTCTTCAACGGAATCATGAATTCCAATGGTGTTTCTCTGGCATGGAATAAACACGACAGTGACTCAGATGGCTCGATTCATTGGCGAGATTTGCACTAGAGCAGATGCAGGCAATCTTTACAGATTCACGCTTTTCCCTTTAAAGTGATCGACCGGATTTTATTTTTTCGGAGGCTTGTATATATATATATATATAAGGTTGGTGCAAAAATGTCGTTTTTTGACGTATTTTTTAACGTCAAAAACCGGCATTATTTTTGCACCAACCTTATATATATATATATATATATATATATATATATATATATATACACAAATGAGAGAGAACATATGGCGTAAAATTCCACTGTTCATGGCATTTACTTTTAAAAAGTGCTCAGTACAAAATAGAGCAATATATTTACATATTTTGCGTAATTGTCAATGATGGCCTGTCTATGTTCTATGGCACGAGAAAATAACACACCCACCTCCACCTTCTGAGCTTACTTTTCTATTTAGCGCAGATCTGACATTTAATTGGTCAATCAAGACAAACCCACGACTCTATTTTTAATTCGGATCTTATATTCCCAAACGATTTTAACTTTCAGAAATGAGGTAACATTTTGTTTTTAAATTTTCTTAAAAATCATTTAATAAACAGTTAATTACCATCGCCTGAATAATTATAATCACATAATTGAAATATGAAGCTTCTATGTAGAGATTTCAACTTTTTATTATCTCTTATAATAATATATATATATATATATATATAGTGTTACACGATAAAAATCCAAAATTACCTCACAGGCCTATTTCAACCGACTCAAACTTCGTTTGTCTTATTCAACCCTGGTATAGACTGAGTTCGTGTCGGAATTAAAAACTTTACTGTGACAGATGTCGAAACATTAATACAGAATTTATTCATTTCAATGTTTCAGTCAGACGAAAGGTACGAGTGAGTGGTCAGTGGAGTGTGGAAGGGTATTAGCCTTAAAGGGAAAAGGTGTTATAAAATTAAACCTGTATATTCACCTTATGACATTAAATTGGGTTTATATGAAGAATGAAAAGTTAATTTGAAACTAAGAGAGGAAGGAAAATATTTTTTAATTCTTAAAGTCAGGTTTAAACAAACAAACTAAAAATATTCTTCTAAAGATAAATTATACTTAAAAATAAGATATATCCAATAAATTAAAAATAAATTATATTTAGATAATTTTTATTAATTAAGATTATATTCCAAAATTATAATTAATAAAATAATTAATAAAAACAGGTGCCGCCAATGATTCACTGGGAAATGAACATACATGACGAAAAATTACCCCAGAATTAGTAAAAAGAAATTTTTATTGTCAAAATATTTATTATGTTTTTTGATCATTAAATTATATATTTTTTTATTATCCTTTTTTAAAGTTTCAAAATTTTGGTTAAATATTTCTTTTTTCTTGCGTCAGTGGATGACCAAAGTTTTGTATAGTAAAATTTAGTATCTTTTTCGCTGTGAAAAATACAATGATTTAGAAATTCTTGTAAATATCCAATAATTAGGACTTCACAAATAAATTAAATTATTTTATAAATGATTCTCTTGTAGAAAATAATCCTAAAAACATTTTTTTTACATCTGTTAAACCCATACTTATTTAATTTTTCGAAATTTCTGGAAATTCCTTTTAGGACCGCTTAATGTTTAGTTCAGTTATAAGCTGAACTTGGATAATTTAAATCATCAATTTTCCTTTATAAAACAGAACCTCTGATTACCGAAAACCTACACTGAATAGTATAATAAATAAAGCAAATAAAAGACATTATTTAATTAAAATTTTTTTTTAACTGATTCTATGAATAAGATATATTATTGACACTAATTTCTTCGAATACAATTTTGTTTCGATGAATGAGATTTTACAAGAATTATTTTCAGTTTGTTCAATTGTAAGTAGAATAATTTATAAATTTTTAAATCTTTTAAAATTCTGTCTTAATTTATACGGATTAGTTGATATTGTTATTAAGTAAAAACTAAATTTACTAGATATAAATAGAAAAGTTTAGTACAATCAGCGATCCCTAGTATTTAAAAAGAATTTTAATTTTTCTTTGTGTATGTATAAACGTGACGATTTTTGTAAAGACAGACGTCTATACACAAAATGATCAAAAAAATGAGAGCGCGGTAACTAAAGTAGATTGAAATCAAAGTACCTAATGTCAAATAAAACATTAGATTACGGGGAATATTTTTTCTAAATTTTTAAGATTACTTGGAAGTAAAAAATTATACACAAAAAGGCGCACACGTTATAAACTTCAAGTAATTTTTAGAGTTTTCACCATAGAAAAAAATCAGTTAAATTTCCGCCAGTCAATCTGTGAATAAAACTGTCAACATCTAATCGGAAGTTTTATCTCTGTATTAAAAATGCGATCTTTTAAACAAAATAAAGTTTCAGAAAAGCATATTTTATGTTTGAAATATTTTTAATTAAGGGAATAATATTGTGCTGACAAGTGGTTTAAAATAACTGAAATCAGCGATTTAATAAATAAAAATTCTTCAAGTAAATTTAAATTAGTTTTGAAGTACAACAAAATATTTTATTTATTGAAAATATTGAATTTAATCTACAGTTTGAAATTAAAACTAAATTAAAAGCTTCAAGAATTTTTTTTTTTTTTAAATTCTTATCCTTAGCTATCTCGTTTCTTTGGAGCTACATAATATATATATATATATATATATATACAGAGAGAGAGAGAGGAAGAGCGTGTGTGTGTGAGACAGAGAGAGACAATACAAGCAGGTGTTTTTAAAGACTACGGAAGTTTTTTCGTTTAACAATATTTTTTCTGTTTTTCTTGCAAGTTTTTTTTATATATATTTGGGTCTAAGTTGTTTATTTTCGTTTGTTGTCAGCTTCCATCATGGCTGTATGTTTTGCTTTGAAGTAGGGTGCTTATATTTTTATAGATAATATTTTGTGTATTTATGAAGTAAGGATGGATTAGTCCATTAGCGAATGAGAGGGGATTGGTATTTATTATTTGGAGGATTAGTTATTAAATGTGTTTAAGATATTTGTGCGAGTATTAAATCCTATTTTATTTATGCGTTTTTTTTGTTTTGTGATAGCTTCAAAAATTTGTAAGCGTTTTTCGCATTTGTTTTTGTAGAGAATTCTGGTATTGTTGCTTAGGCTTATTTTCAACAACTTATAGCTAAATATAAAAAACAAAAACTAGCAAGAAAAAATACAGAAAAAAGATTATTAAACGGAAAAGTTCCTTAGTCTTTAATAACACAGGCCTCAGTAATGACATGCTGCAAAATATACATATTTTAAACTTCATATATATATATATATATATATATATATATATATATTCAAATATATATTGTTAAATATAACAGACAATGAATGATTATTATGTTTGATCATGAGCCATTCTAAGCTTCGTATAATTGTTTTAATTGCACGCACACACACACACACACACATATATATATATTGTATGCGTGTGAATATATGTCTAGGGAGATGGGAGGTATCGGAAACTGCTTGTTCGTGAAATTAAGTAGAGGTAAATGCCCAAAAGCCGTCCTTGGCTGTGCAAGCACGAAGTCATAAGTCATCGTGAATGAGGCTTTGAGAATATTGGCCGTGTTCAAAACCAGCGTTTTTGTTGTTCGCTTAAGATATTTGTGAATAAGATCAAAAGATAAATATGAGACAAGAGATCAGAATTTCATCTTTTATTTTTACTTTTGTGTTATTTGATTTTTTGTCCTAAACAAACGGCACATACATAAAAACGTTCTAAAATTAACAAACAAATGACAATAGAAGCATGTGTTTTTAAAGACTGCGGAACTTTTTCGTTTAACAATATTTTTTCTGTTTTTCTTGAAAGTTTTTTTTTATATTTGGGTCTAAGTTGTAGACTTTAGTTTGTCGTCAGCTGCCATCATGGCTGTATGATTTGGTTTGAAGTAGGGTGCTTATTTTTTTATAGATAATATTTTGTGTATTTAGGAAGTGTAGTTGGATTAGTCCATTAGCGAATGAGAGGGGATTGGTATTTATTATTTGGAGGATTAGTTATTAAATAATTTTAAGATATTTGTGCAAGGCTTCAAGAATTTGTAAGCGTTTTCTGCATTTGTTTTTGTAGAGGATTCTGGTATTGTTGATTAGGTTTTTAACAAACATAATGTCTAATAGACATGCATATGCACATACACAAAACAAATATACATTATCAATGAGTATAGACAAATTAGAATTATTATGCACTTACATAAAGCGATATTTGCGTTTTTTTCAGATGGGTTTGGAACCTGTTGACGTTCTATACCAGTTTGGCTACGATGGAAGCGTCTGCTTAGCAAAACAGGTATAACGTGTCAGGCTATATGACGGTTCCGCGTAGGATACAGGTTCGATTGCTGTCGGAGGACGCATATTTTCTATGAAAATTTCTCGAACGTTCAGGCCGCTAAATGTTTTTAAAATTGTTTATTATAAACAGAGCACTTACTTAAATATTTGTGTCTATATAAATAAACTATAACAATAAAATATATAAAAATAATTGTCGGACGTAGCCCATTTCGTTATATATATATATATATATATGTGTGTGTAAAAATATATAGAAAATAGGAAAGAACTCGTTAGGTAAATAATCCAAAGTTCTTTAGTATTTTTGTTATTATTTTTTAGAAATAGTGCTCGATAAAAAAGTAGAGCATAAATATAATTATTTATTTTAAAAATATGATTCCAACGCTACATAAGAGTTCTCCTGTTGCAAAACAAGAGCCGAAAACTTCAATATAATTATTTGAATTAAATTGAATTAAGGTATTAAGCTCTATTCCATCTTCAAGGGAAATTTTTACTGGAATAACTTATTCCTGAAATTTACGCGTTTTATAAGCATATTTCAGGAATGTTATTCCACTAAAAATTTCGCTTGAAGATGGAACAGAGCCTAATAGCTTAATTCAAATTAATTCAAATTTGAAGTTTTCGGCTCTTGTTTTGAAACATGAGAACTCTTATGTAGCGTTGGAATCATATTTTTAAATAAATAATTATAAATATATATACATATATATATATACACACACACACACACACACACACACACACACACATATATATATATATATATATATATATATATATAACAACTAAATACAAATTGGCAATAAATGAATTAACGATGGATTCCGTTTAAATGTCTGTGATAATAAAATCTGGAATGAAGAGAATATGAAATCATCACTGGTTGTGCTGGGACTCGAATCGTTCCTTTTCTTTCACACTAGTCGGCGCTATTTTATTAGAGCCTCATTTTGGTGATGATCATGTGACTGAACCAATTTAAAAAATAAAGAGTTATGTGTGATATCTGTGCATCGCATGTTAGCCCTTCACATTATGACTCTTGTTTGATAATTTATCAGGATTATTTTGCTCCCTTTCACCTGTCATATTTGAAGATTGGATTAAAAAAGGAAAATAAATCTTGATAAATGAATAAACAAATCTACTTGGAATCTGACAAACTGGCGTGCAAATGTTTTGAAAGTACATATAGGTACCTCCATGAGATCGCTAAAAAAAAAGAGCATAGCATGATGAAAAAGATGCCAAACTTGACGAAAACAATTTTTTATCGTCTAAATGCTTATCTTATTATTAAGAGGAAAGATCAAAGTTTATTTTAATTATTTTTTAAAATTTTTACTTTTCAGAACATTCTAAATTTTGATTAAAAAAAACTTTGTTTCACTTTGTATCACCGGAACTAGTAAAATATTTTTTTTTTTGTATCACACACATTAATTTGGAAAATCTTGCAAAAATAAAAATAATTGTAGGATGTTAATGAAACTTTCAGAAACTATTCACAGATGATAGAAATTATTATAAATATGTTTTTTTTATTAAAGTCATGGCAGAATATTTTTTTAAATTTGTTACCCCCACCCATAACTAATTTTATGAAAACGCTAGAAATTCGATCGCGTCAGGTTTAGTGATTACAATAGTTAAAAGCACAAGGCTTTGAGGAATGCAAATCATGTCTTTTTTGTTTTTAGTTGGATCACCTCTACCTGAAAATCAGCTCTGAAATGTAACATACAAAACTCAATAAAACAAATATATTATCTAATTTCAAATGCTTTTATTTGCTTTTAGTTTTTTTATGAATATGGACAATATTTTCTGAAAGCAAAAAAAAAAAAAATCGATGAAAAATGAATTTTTAATACAATTATTTGTTATTTTTTTTAATTATAAGTGATTTTACATTTAAGTTGTTAAATGTTATAAAATTAGTTGAAAGCCGCATCGGGTTTCCTAAGTGTCCTTATGAGATAGATCATTTTTTAGCGCGTTGTAAGTTGTATCATTTTGACTAATCAGAAGATCCGCAGTAATTAAAAAATGTAACTTTCTGTTTATAATCGGGCTGTAATTATAAAGTACGGAAGATCAACTAGAATACAATTAAGTTGCTTTATTTGAGCTAAGCATTGTTCTCCGCTGTTAAGTCCTTTACTCTTGCGAAACACGTGTGGAGAAGTTAATTTGATTTTTCAATTTCAACTGAGAAGTGTACCTACAAGTATTAGTATCATCTTATGAAATTTATATGATCTTCTTTTTATATTAATCTCAGTTATGACATTTTTCCATAAATGAAATATCAAAATTAATAATAAAATGAATGGAAATACAAATAAAACAGTCAAATGTAATAAATGTACATAAAATTATAGTATTTTATGTACACTTCTGATAAAATTTCATAAGAAAGGTACCTATAAATTAATTAGATACCTTTCTTATGAAATTTGATCTCACTCTTAAGTCTTATTTTAATTTCTTTATAATATATTTTCCATAAAGCATCGTAAGCGTAAAGGTGAAAAATAAGTACAAAAAAATTAGAGCACTGAAAGTTTTCTTAAAAATAACGAGGTAAATAATTTGTTCACTTAAATGTAAATAATTTTACTTTTCTCCTTCCGTAGAACAAATTATCCTCACGGAATCCGTCAATATGTTTTTCATCACCTATCAAGTGACGCGAAAGTTTATGACCTGCTTTGTTTTATTTTCAAATTACATCTTTTCGGCGCAGAAGCAAAGTTAAGCTTGGTCAAAATGTTTTAAATAAACATTATAATTTCTGATTTTCTTAAAATAAGTTTTGTAAAAATGATAATTGATATTTAAAAGAATTTCAAAGTAAGATTTTCATTTTTTTTATAAAATGGAAAAAATAGTTGAAATCTGTCAATTTTGCTGACTCAAAAAAAAATACCAGGTTTTTTAACGAAAATTTCGTCATGCTAGGAACGATTAAAAAATGTAAAAAAAATACCCCCAAGATACTTTGATCTTTCCTCTTAATAATAACAAACATTTAAACGGTAAAATTTTGTTTTCGTCAAGTTTGGCGTCTTTTTCATCATGCTATGCTCTTTTTTTTATTTTAGCGATCTCGTGGAGGTACCTAATAAAATATTTATACACTATTTACACTATTTTAGTTTTTATATTTCCGTCCTCTTTTAAAATACGTCTTTCATAGTTGAATTTATGTTCTCGCTTGATTTTGACGTCCATAATACTTGCATGTTGAGCTGTATCTATCGCTGATGAGAAAACATTTTGTCTGTTTATTCCACTTTCCTTTATCAACTTTTCTATCAGATCCTGGAGTTTTCTTTCTGCGTCACCGACTAAAATATTAACCTAAAAACTCGAGTGATGTTCTTAAGTAGTTTCGCCAGTTCGAGAATTTTATGTACTGCATCATATTTGTTCATCCGTATACAACCGCTTTCACAATGAAGGCAACGAATGCTGAACAATATCCTCAAAGATGAAGAAAAAACGTGAAGCAACAGAAAGATGCTTGTAGAAAAAGATGCTGAGGATACCATTCACCGAACAACGACGAGGTTTTAGAGAAAATGCAAACCAAAAGGAAACTTATACTTAACATCAGGAAAATTAGTTGAAATTTCTGGGGCACGTAATGAGGAAGGAAGGCTTGGAAAATATGATACTCACAGGACAGATTGAGGGAAAGCAGCGGATAACATAATTGATGATCTTGAGTAAATGGATGGTCGAACAGGGTTTGGGAGAAATGACAAAAAGATAAAATTTATTAAGAGCCACAAATAATAGGAAGATGTGGATGACCATGATCGCATAAGTAAAAGTGGATGATATAATATCATTTCTCAAAACAGAAGGACTCTACTAAAAATTATAATGGGAATGGCAAAATCAATTTCTCTATAAACCGTGTATCTAAAAATAATCCATCAATGAATCTTGAAATTCGACAGCAACCGTCTTTGCAAATGTATATCAATGAAACCTGATCTACGAACAGGAAGTAAATGAATTTAAAAAAAAAGCCCATAATGCATCTATTATCAATAGCCCATAATGATATCAATTCATAAAACAGTTACCCAACAAATCATTAGAACTTTAAAGATTCATTTACTTCCTCTTGTGAATGGTAGGTTAGAGCTCCCAGGGTTATTTCATTTAAAATGTAATTTTGTTGTGCTTTTGTTCGAAGTTGCTTAAATTGTAACAAATCAGGAGGTTAAAGGTTGTTTGTTGAAATCTCTCAAAGCTCTCTTGAGCGTGATAGCTTCCTTACACTCATCGATCAAAAGTCTATTGTTTTGTTTTTTGTTTTATTTTTATTTTTTTGGTGGGGGGTCCACTGAACATTTTGCAATGCATTCCTTTGTTATAGATTATGAGGATTTCCGTAAATTAGTCCTTGATGCATTTATATTCAGCTAATTTTATCAAAACATTGGTTTTTAAAATCGTCCCTGATCGCTCCACCTAATTTCCAACGGAATGGATTTTTATCGTTATGGTCTGAATGTTACACAACATTTGGCAAGTGATCATTACCACATGTGTTCGCCAGAATCTTCCAAGTGAAATTCATATATATTGATTGAGGAAGTCAAAAATGGTATAAAAAGCTAAACATATGTTACTTGTACTTGTTATGGGTGGTATTTGTGCTGAGATCTTGAAATATGGAAGGGAAAATCTGATTCAAATTCTAACTAACCTAATACAAAAGGAAAGATGTACCGTTCGTTGTTTTCTATAAAGTCGGGACGATTGCAGACCTTAAATACGCAAGGATGCCTGGGCGAGTTACGTTGGGTTATCCCTTTTCACTGTTACAGGCAATATGTTGTCTAAGAACCTGATCAATGGTCTTTTCAACAACATCGTTGATGAAGTCCTTTTTCAAATGACAATGTCGTTTCAGACGTGGCAGGGGGTCAATAGAATGAAAGAGTAATTGCAAGAGAATATACTGAGGCTTTGTTGATCTAATAAAAGTTTTTTGTACTGTGAATAGAAGTGACATACAAGATTCTGAAGAAGCGTAGATACCCGGGTATGTTTGTGTCTGTTCTTAGAGGTGTCTATGAAGGAATGAAATCACGCTCTACTGTAGATGGCAAGCTTTATCATCCAATTTTAGTTGAAAATATTGAGGGGATATAACAGCGCCGAATATGCGGTCTACTTTATTATAGTATTCCTGATGTCCTTTGAAGGATGCTCACATGACGTCGACATCGTACAATGAGTAAGACGTTGAATTACAGACGGTTTGCTACGAAAACAAAGCTATTGTCATAACTAATACGTTATTTCCTGTACGCTGACGATTGTGATCTTGTCGCTCTTTCGAAGATTGACATGCAACATCTTGTGGATTCCTTCTCGATGGCATGCGGCGCATTGGGTTTAAAGATTAACTTTTAAAAGACCGCCGTAATGTACCAACCTGCCTCAGATAAACCCTACTCTGAATCCAGGATTTATGCAAAAATAACGGAAAATAAAATTATACATAATGCCGGTCAGCCTGAGAAAATACAGGATCCTCATTGAGAGGCTCGTACTCTTGGGACTAAATGATTGGCCCATATTTAAAAACTTACCTAAAAAGTCCATATTCCAAGGAAATGGTGCTGGCTGAACCTCAAAAGAAGTACAATGAAAAAAACTAAAATAATAACTAAAGAATAAACAATTAGCAAAACGACAGCTCAAACACAAACCACTCCTACCAAAAACACCAAATCTCCTACGAAACAAAGGTCAGAGCGATCTCCTACCTGTCCATCAAAATCCAGGAAAGACAAACTGAAAAGTGTATCTCCCAAAAGAACAAAATCAGCCAAACAAAAGCCGGAAATTCAAAACGACCAAATTCCTACGGAAAACAAATTTAACGAACTAGAAAAAAAAATGGATGTGGAAAGCCAGAACCATGAAACGTCTAAACCCCCCAAAAAGAAAACCTAGGAAAAAAGAAATCAAAACCAAAAAACCACTAAAAGCCAAAAATGTTTAAACAGCCATGCATAAGATAATTCAATAGAACTACCTTGGAATTAAGGCAAATATAAATGAACTGCTTCTGTTAATAACAGACTTGTCATCGGCAGTTGTTTGCCTTCAGGAAACATTCCTTAAGAAAGGTGGCAAGTTGAATATAAACGAATACCATCAATACAACCATACACATGACATTTGGCTTCGTGCATCTGGTGGTACCATCTATTCTAGTTAGGAATGAGGTACCCCAAAGTAACCTAAATTTGACAACTACTTTACAGGCTGTTAAAGTGACCTTACATAGACAAATAAACATTTTCTCGGTATATATATATATACCATGAAATGAAAGAGGAAATGAAATCGAAATTCATGAAATTATAAGGCAACTCCCTGCACAATTTATAATATTAGGGATCTTAAATGTCACAGACGTATATGGGGCTATAAAGACAAAAGCCAAAAGGTAAGAACATTAGAAACAATTATAAGCAACAATAATTTATGCATTTATAATGATAAAACTTCGATCTACATAAATCCATTTATTGACAGCTACATATTTATGCATCTACTACTTGCCTTGCTTCTGTAAATGAGATGTTTCTTTAATATTTTACTTTCGCATTTTCTCTTTACATTTTCCAGAAATCACAAATTCTTCAGTATGCTGGATGACTTTCCTGGAAGTTAGCCCATCTTATTTCATAATAGTATTCCGCTTTAGCATGGTCTGAATCCTTTTGCACATAATTTTCACATGTTGGGCGACTCCTGCAGCTATCACTATGATATTCGAATTTTTGACACCATATCATCTTAGTGGAGCATGGATATATAGTTTCACTGGCTCAATATTATTTTTATTTTTGGAGGGATTTCAGGGGTGCTAAAAGTAAAGATATATATGTCAGTTATTAGGTTGGTGCACAAATAATGACGTAATAATATCGTTTTTTGACGTTAAAAAATACGTCAAAAAACGACATTATTACGTCATTATTTTTGCACCAACCTTGTTTTCCCTTTTCTTTTAATTGAGCAATCGCAAACCCATTGGCTTACTAAGGCAGATGTAATTTCCTCAGGTGTTGCCAGAGTCAATTCGTTATTTCTAATGACTCGCTTAGAAGTATTCAGTCTTTTAATGAAGGAAAGTTTTGATTTTGATATTATGAAAGGTCTTCATCTTTATTAGATTTTCTCCGTGTTTCCTATTTTCCACCTCAACCAGAAAATTGCCATCTCTCAACTTTCTGTTTTAGGATTAATCCTCTTGGATAGTACCTTTTCAATCAAGAGAGTGGAAAGTTTTGCCAGCTGAGTTTCTTTTAGGGACGTGATCACAAAAAAACTTGGAAAACCCATATTAATTTATTTTTCCAGAGTCTGAAAGACATCTCTTGGACTTTTTATTTTGCTAATTCATAATTTTTGTGTCGTAAGTTTCATCACCTGTGCTCATCACTCACCTCGGAAATCGACATTGGGACGTGTCAAGGGGGAAACCCAGTCGCCTTAAAAAGTTAGGGCAACACAAACTAGTCTACTCGAATTCTGAGCACCCGTTAACCTATTTGTTGCACTTCCCTAATCTTAAGTGTACAGATTGGTGGCATATACACAGCCATGTCTTAATCTAGAGCGTCCTGGGTATGACGATAAACTACGTCCAACAACAAGGCTTCAGATAATGTTTTCGGAAAAATAATGTTGCCAGCTATACGTTTTTTTGTTTTTTTTTTTGTTTTTTTTTTAATAATGTTGCCAGCTATTCGTTTTTGACACAGTAATGTTGCCAGCTATGCGATTTTGAAACCACAATGATGCCAACTATATGTTTTTGAAAAGATAATGTTGCCAGCTATATGTTTTTTGGGAAAAATAATGTTGCCAGGTATGCGTTTTTGAAACAATGTTGCCAGCTATGCGTTTTTTGAAACAATAATTTTGCCAGCTATGCGTTTTTTTGAAACAATGTTGCTAGCTATACGTTTTTTGGTAAAAATAATGTTGCCACTATGCGTTTTTGAAACAATAATGTTGCCAGCTATGTTTTTGAAAAATAATAATGTTGCCAGCTATATGTTTAATAACACTGTATATTTAATATATATATATACCTTAATTTGGCATTAAATGACCCACAGTGGTTGATATGCCATAAAACCCAACCAACCATCAACTTAATCTAGATCTCTTTCATCCGATTGACGCTCAGGCCTTCTATAAATTAGATAGAGATGGTATTTTATCCCGGTGTATATTTGGGGTATTGTATTTAGTTATAAAGTATTCCATAAATTCATATGGTTATAGGCGCTAGGGTTTATCATGGCCAGCCAATTAATCAGATCGGGCCTCTCTGACCGCCGGTCTAGTCAAAATCAGGGCCAAAATGAACTGTTGGGAATCAGAAGTAACTAACCCTGACTCCTGAAGCCCTCAATCACCAGGATCCCGTTCCCAGACATTACCGGTCGCCACGGCGAATAGGTGGCCTCATTGGGAGAGTCTTATAACTCTGCAGAGGTGCTGTCAACATATTCTAAGGCCCCAGCCGACAGGGCGGGGGATATGAATGAAAGAGGGTGTGTTAAGAAATGGGGATATATAACTATTGACCTTTTGATTTGAAAATTTCAAGATTGTAGTATTTAGGGAAGGATCCTCGCGGTATTTTGTTCCTCAGTACAGAAGTCTAACGTTGAAGATATTTTGTTTGTTACTTGTCTGATACTTGCTGGGTGTCATAACAGAGGACTTTTAACATTGAAGAGTGTGATGTTAGGTTGTGATTTGATTGATTCATTCATTTTTACGGTTAATCAACCTTCTGCAGTATATTTAAAGCCAAAAAGTATTTTTAGATTGTAACAATTTTCTTTTTTGAGAAAATAATAATAATTTAGTGAGAAAGGTCCTACTAATTAACCCATCGCTGGAGGGGTAATAGATGGATTCATACATTTTCCAATGATAAATGCGCGTAGGTAAATATAACGAACCAAACGGGAATAGGAACTCGGCTCTCTGATTTACAATTTCAAGCCATTACCCATTACACCACGCGCACGTCCAAGCTTACAGTATCTGGTATTCCCAAACGGTCACCTATCTAGGTACTGACCAGTCTCGACGTTGCTTAACTTCAGTAATCATACGGGAACCGGTGTTTCAACGTGACGTGGCCGTAAGCCTACATTAGCTTGTGAGCTATGTTTGTAATATTTCAAAGTTTGTTTTAAGTCTTTAGAAATTTTTTCATTTCTCTTTTTGATTTCATAACAACATTGCGATGAAACTCCGCTAATTTTTGTCTTATCGTAGTTTAGAATTAAAACCAGCACGAATAAAGGAAATGCCGCTGAGAATATTAGCGTATTTTTTCCGAATATAAGACGCATTAGTGTTTTAGGGCGCATTTTTTTAGAAAAAAATACGGTGATATTTGAAAGATTTTTAATTGAACAAAAGGTTCAGACGGCTATTTTGAAAAAAAAAATTGTAATTATATCCAAAGATCATTGAGCACAGAGCATCAAAATAAGAAATCACTGTAAATCATTTTCTATAATTAATCAGACTTCCTTGGAATTATGCTGCATGGTGTTCTGTTTTCTTTTGGCATTTTAAGCGGAGAAAACCATAAGGAAAAAGGAGACAATAAACCATTCGATTTTCTCCTAAGACGCAGTACTTCAGCCTTTGGTTGCGCGTTAAACGTGACAGAGAGCACGTGCCAAACTATCAAGTATCCAATGAAAATTGAAATACTGATTCGGCGATGACCGACGTTAATTGCATTAAGCACACTGATTGGTTAACGGCATTAGATATTTGAATAAATAACACATTCAAATGGATTAGACTGTGTATGTATATTTTAATATACTTACACATGGATTTTATATCTACAGTGTCTGATAAAATAATGTATACGCACGTAGATACACCAGGAAAGGAAAACCTTGTATAGATAAATTTATTCAGACATCAGTTTAATACAAATTACATGCAAACTGCACAATCACATGAGATGTTCAAAATGGTGGCCTTTAGTTTAGAGATATTTAGGAATACGGCGAACTAGTGCTAGAGAAACTTTGGCCAAATGTCCAGTTGAATTGGTTAACATGAATTTTCAATTTCTTGTCAAAGGAATGCCAATGTAATGCCATCTCACGAGAAAATTTCGTGCTACAGTAAACAGTGTTATCGAAATTTGATAAATTTACGAAAAAGACAAGTTTTCGTTTCCTGAAGTGTGTATACATTTTTGGCGGACTTTCTCTCTCTCTCTCACTATATATATATATATGTATGTACTAGCAGGCTTCTCAAAGTAAGATATATTTACTACTTGAAATCTTTGAAACAAAAATTTTAAATGAACATTTAATTCATAAAATGGCTTATTATATTTATGAAAAGTTGGCCACCCGAAGCGGTGTAATGGTTAACAAGCTTGTCTCGCTAGAACAATAACAGGTGAGTAGTGAGTTCGATCATCACTGGGTTCCCTATATTGTCGGCCATGTGCCACATCTAAGCTATGCTTGGAAAATCGCTACAGTTATGGAAAGTTTTACAAATAGATGCCAACTTGTTGAAGACCAAACAAAATGCAAATTTCAAACATTTTACTGCATTAAATAAGACATTATTCAAAAGAATCCTTGAATAAAAGAACGCTAATGAAGGACAGTTAATTAATGAAATTGTTATGGGACCTTACCCATAATAACATAATGGACTATTCCATACGTGATAAATACTGCGCCTCAAGAGGAAGTAGGGAGTTCAGTTCGAATTCGGGCGACCGGCTGACCGGCTGATCGGTTGAACTCTATGCCTTCGGGCGGCGACGAGGAACTCGATCGAGGCT
Source organism: Acanthosepion lycidas (assembly GCA_963932145.1). Lineage (NCBI taxonomy): Eukaryota > Metazoa > Mollusca > Cephalopoda > Sepiida > Sepiidae > Acanthosepion > Acanthosepion lycidas. Next base: position 93,181,817 of record OZ010590.1, read on the forward strand.
ACGCCGAAGGGCGGAGTCTCTTTCGGGGAAGTAAACCGACCCTGTACCCGTTTATACGAGTTCAAAGGGCATATTTTTGGCCGAGCCCACGGGCTCGGTGATCCCACAGGCTCGGAGATCCCACGGGCTCGGAGATCTCACGTTAAAACGGCCTTGTGCCACATGATGCCCTCGTGGTGTGGGGGGTGACTAAATACCGTTCAGTCTGAAGTCGGGCAACCGGCTGATCGGTTGAACTCTATGCCTTCGGGCGGGGAGGAACCCGAACGAGGCTACGCCGAAGGGAAGAGTCTCTTTCGGGGAAGTAAACCGACTCTGAACCCGATTATACGGGTTCAAAGGGCATATTTTTGGCCGAGCCCACGGGCTCGGAGATCCCACGGGTTCGGAGATCCCACGTTAAACTGGCTTTGTGCCACATGATGCCCTCGTGGTGGGGTGACTAAATACAGTTCAGTGTGAAGTCTGTCAGTCAGTCAGAGCGACCGAGTCAGTCAGTCGAATCAGAGACAGTCCGAAACAGTCGCGTTCAGACAATTACTACAAGACATTGGAATAGTGATACTGGTCGAGACTACTTTGTTCTCCCTACTAAACTTGATTGTTAGTACTATCACTTTCTACTTCTCTGTATATATTCCTGTTTGTAATAGATCGGGGTTATTCCATATCCGTGTTCGAGTTCTTCTTTATTGGTTCTACCTTGGACTATCACCGTGGTACAAGGAACCGGACCATAACAGAAATATACTTTTTAAAAATCAATATGCAATTTAGTTAAACCGAAAGATTGATATCACCAAGAAATATCGTGCTTTTAGCGTTTAAATTACTATACAGCAGAGTGGGGCTTTTTAACACCAGAATTCATTAGATAACTGAGATCTAATTTTACATTTATTCATACAGATTCTATAATATAGGTTTTACTCAATTAGCTATTATGTTCCACTAACTCTTCAAATATTGAATGTATAACTAATTCTAATTTCTATTTTCCCATCATTACACTATATTATTTTTATCTTATATATTGTCCCCTGTTCTGTCACCCATGAAATAAAAATAATTGTTTGTACAGAAAATAAGGACTTACGTACCTCAAATCGTCTTTAAATTAAGTGATAGGAGAAAAATTATCATTGAACTTTTAAAAGTTAAGTTTAAACATTAATTCAATACTTACATTTTGAGTTCTTCTGTAGTTACACAAACATACACTGCATTATATATATATATATATATATATATATATATATCAGTTTCTAAAGAATTCATAGATTTCATTATTCATTCCTACATTTTTTTATTACTTCAAACGTTGTTTTTAGTAATTGCCAGTTCAATCCCCGGGTCGTGAAGTGCGTCTTTGAACTCAGTAGAGCCTGAGGGAGCAATAATTGATTAGTAGTAAATAAAGTCTAGAGGAGGCATGGTCAGCGGAACGAGAACAATCCTCGCCTCGAAGATTAAATAAAGGGGTCAGTTCGATAACAGAAACCTTGTTTCACCTTGATCTCTAATACAAGTCCAACAAGTAAAATAACTGTTTCGCCTTAATGGCCATGTTGAAAGCCAATTGATAGAAACCCTTTTTTGATTTTCGTACGGACAAACATCAAAATATAGTATTTCTTTAGAATTTGTGTAGAATGACGACCTTCTCTACACTACTGAATATGGACTTGTCCATCCGCTCCGAGTCGAATGTCTCTTCGTAGGAACGATCATCGGAATGTGGTTCATAAGGCGTACCGTTTGAGTTCGTACGCTTTGCCGCTCTGGACTACGGTATTCTCTCTTACTCTTAATACATGTCTCTCATATGATTAAACCTGTTCTTCAATCAACCTTTGGTTCCAGTCTTTCCTTACAGTATTATTAAGCAAAACTATGAGCGTTATATTAACTTTATAAAATTTCCTGACAACAAAATAACTGTAAGCGAAAAAGAAAACGACCCGTAGTAACCTTGACTGTAAAAAAAAAAAAAAAAGAAAGAAAGAAAAAGAGATCAAGAAAAACAAACACGCATTTATTCATCATATATTAGAATGTCTGCTGAAACGTAATTGGGAACTCTCTTGAAATTCTATTTCTGTTTCAAATATTTTAATTAACCAAAGCGCGATACGTGTGAGGTCAGAAAAAGAACGGATTTCGAATTACGAAATTAAATTATATAGGTATTAATTTACCTTCAGACGGGAAAATTATCATCATAATGATATTTTATTCGACCGTCTTCCTGTTTTCATCACGATGCCAGGTGTGAACCATTGATAGTGTTATTTAAAATGGGGCTATTTTTTTTTTTTTTATAAAATGTTAATTGAATTCTTTTAGTTGGAATGGCGTCGTTTTTATCCCATATTGACGCCTGTCTGCACTCACTCTCTCTCTCTCTATTCTCTCTCTCTATCACACACACACACACACACACATACTGTCTCTATGTTCAATGTCGCTCCACCTAGTAGGAAATCATAGCTCTCTATAGTTTTCTTCTTTTGCGGTCCCCGCAGTCCTTATTTTTTTAAATTATCTGACAGACCCCCACATTGACTTCCACCAGCATGGCTGATGCTAACCTCCAGGAAAGTGACTCATTGCACATTCTCGGACTAACTTTCTCAGCTGACATGAAGTAGAAAGACTATATTGAATCCATAGATAGGTCAGCCGCTAAGAATTTTGGTTCACTGTGTCGTGCAAGAACATTTTTCTCTCCAGAATCTATCTTACATTATCTATAAGTCTGCAATTCGTCCATGCTTTGAATAATGCTGCCACATATGGTCCGGTGATCCTGCATATTTGCGTTGAGGTTCTTGATAAAATCTAAAGGAAATTCTGCAATATTATCGATCCTGATCTGGCACCTCAGCTTCAGTTACTTTCCCACCGCCATAAGGTTGCTTTTTTATGTGTCTTTTTTATAAATACGTTTATGGTAATTGTTCAGATGAGCTCTCCACTATGGTACCTAGACTTTTTGAATTTAAAAGTAGTACTGGAATGTCTTCGAGATTCCATTAATTTACAATTGATCTGGCTAAATGTATCCGTAAATTCTATGCTAACAGCTTCTTTTCTCGCACTTCTTGCTTGCGGAACTCTCATCCGGCTCCATGCTTTGCAGCCAACTTTAATCTTCAAAAATTTTAATTCAACATTAATTTCTATCTACTCTCCATCTGGTTACTCTTTCATCTTGCTCATTAGTAATGTTTCTATCCCTAATCATTCTACACTCAGTAACCTTTTGTCTTAGTGATTTTATTGCCTTGCATAAGGTAAAACCGATTAAAAATGTGCTGTGTATGTTCAGGATGGTGTAATGCTTAACGGCTCGGATTGAGGAATCGGAGAGCCGAGTTCAATTTACAGTCGTGTTCATTACATTCACTTACATGCTAATACCCTTGGGAAAGGTATGAATCTATCTCTTTTCCCTCAGCTATGGGTAAAATAGTAGGATATACTTTCCTTGGGTGGCAACCAGTCTGGGGGAATGAAAATCTGAATTTAAACCACCTGTTGCTTTGTAGGTCCTGCCTCTTTAGTCAAAGTCTAGAAAATATAACTATAAAAACAAATCCAATTTTGAGTGACGGGGTAACCTCAAAATCCTAGTGCAAAAGGAACCGGGAAGCCATTTTCCTATTCCGTCTTAAATGTCATCATGAACCACAATTATGAGATTGAAGACAGTTGTGAACACAGCGACCCAAAATGCGCTAACTGAATGAAATTAAATGAAAGATTTACATTCAGGACGTATTCATGGAACTTCTTATTTTCGTTGCTCTATGGAATGTTTGTCCAGTTACTATCCATCGCAATGATCTTTGCGCCATTCGTTTACGCAAGCTCATTAGACTTGTTACTTACGGTTTCTTCGCTTGTCTTCAAAAGGTTCTGTGAGTATCAATTTCTCCAACTCTTCTTTCCTCCTTATTGGTCCCTGAAAAATCGTTCTCATTCTGAATATAAATCTAATTTTTTTTCTTCACTTTTCTTAAAACCTTTCCATGGTATTCTCATGATCCTTCAATAGAACTATATCACTGTTGGTTCAAATCTATTCATCTGTGAAAAGAATGTCCCACATTTACTGTCATATCGGACGGTTAATATAATTTTCATCGCTGTTTTCTTCTCGTTTCTTCATGTTTTGTGTAGCTTCTGTAGACCGAATTTTCTGTTGTCTCAAGTCTCCCTGCCTTCCGCGAGAAAATCTTCCACTATTCACTGCTATGTAGAATGACTGATATTATGTAGCCGTCCAACACTCTCTTTTTTTAATTTCAAATTAATTTTTTTTAATACTTTCTCTCAGTTCTCTAAACCACCTCTCTGTTCCTCGCGTCGTCTCTTCATTTGTGAGGAAATATCCAGTGTTCATTGTGTTAAATAAATAATTTGTGTTAAATAATAATACAGCAGATTATTATTTTTAGAGGAAGTGTATTCGATTTCCGAAGGTTAATATTCGAGGTCAGGTGTGACCCATAATCGGGAGGTTAATGTTGATTGGCTGAGCTAAGGTGGGAAAGAGAGGAGAAAGGTTTCAGTGAGTTGGTTCTTATCTGTCAAGCGATGTAGACGTGGTTTCTTTCGTGTCCGAAACGGCTCCCGAGTGAGCGGGTGAACCTCACTAGATAGATAATGTAAATGTCGACATGAGCAATAAAAATTCTTAAAATTCTCCGTGTTTGAAGTCTTTCATTGCTGAATCAAAACAATTAGCGATCGTCGACCGAGAGAAGACGAGATGAGACCACACCCAACAAGGGGTTATGCAAGAACTACGATATTGGAAAATTGCTATTATAGTGTTGCGTTCTATGTCGTTTCTGCGTCGCTATGCTACAACATAAAAGAGTATCAACGAAAAGAAAAAAATTCTTTTTCCTCATTCGCTTCATTAGGAGAGAGTAGTGTCAGTTTGGATTCTATTCCACTTCCCGAGTTTGCAACTCAAACCAGATTCGTTGACAAGATGTAGTTTCTTCCAGTTAAACTTTAGATTAAAAATCACCCTTCGGCCGATTCGTTACCCACGAGTAAAAAACAAAACCATTTCTAGCAGTAAAGCAGATTTAGTTCTTGAGAACGTACTGCTATAAGCGAATGAAGTAGATATGAAGCGAAGAGAATTGCACAGTCTATTGGCTGTCTCCCCTGTCCGTTCTTCGATGCCCGCTTCATCCTTCTGTGTGCCTTTTTGCGGGATACCCAGTTATAAATAAGTTTTCTTTGTCTTGTCATCCTCGTCTAAAAATGTAATTTATCTTCCGTGACTTTCTCTCAGGCTGAGCATTTTACTCTATACTTTGAAGATGACTTTACTTGCTGATAACCATCGGTCGAATTAAATGTTATGTATCCATTTTTGCAACAGTTCTCTCTGTTTTAATTTAACAAGACCTCACCTGACTCATATTGCTACAATGTTTTTCCCACGGTATTCATTATTTCTCGATACAACCGCATACTAATCGCATCAAATATTTTTTCTGTGACAAAATTCCAGCTAGGGAGGTAGATTACCCAGCATTCATTTTCATAGAGGAGATTACCTATAAAATACCTGCTAACTTGGAAGTACCCAAGAATCATTTCAGGCACATAATGCTTTATGAGTTCAAAAGAGGAAACTCAGCAGCCGAAGCGACTGGAAACATTCACTCAGTTTATGGAGAGGAATGTGTGAATGAAAGAACTTGCAGAAGATGGTTTGCAAAATTCAGAGGTGGAGATTTTACCCCTGAAGATGAAGATCGAACCGGAAGTCCAGTTGAGTTTGATGCAAAGCTTCTTGAAGCAGCCCTTGAAGAAAATCTTGCTTTATCAGTTGAGGAATTGGCAGTGGTTCTCAGTTCAAACCATACAACTGTTCATCGTCATCTTCAACAACTTGGAAAAGTTCTTAAACTTAGAATATAGGTGCCTCATGAATTGTCTGAAAACAACCTCAAATCCTGAGTTGACATCTTCTCTTCTCTCCATTCTTGCCAACTTGTTTCACCTTTTTTGGACAGACTTGTGACTGGCGACGAAAAATGGATCTTTTATCGAAATGTTAAGTGGACAGTGGCTTGGTAAAGAGGAAGAACCCCAACCACAGCCGAGAAGGGTGCTTCATGTTCTTCTTTCAATCTGTAAAATTTTATAGATCTTATAATTGAAAAAAAATATTAACAATAAGAAAAAGAGACTATTTAAATTTCTAATGAGAAAAGACAGGTTGGCAAATTTAACACTCACATGACATATTGGTAAAGAGCGAGTAAACTACCTAATTCTTTTGCGTGAATTCATAGCGGAGCTTGGAAAGAGAGAAAATGTTAAAAAGAAAACAGAGAAACGCGAAAAAAGAAAAAGAATGGTCTCTTTGCAGTGATATTGAACCCGAAACATTAGGGTTTGAAATGTAACAAACAAAAAGGCACATTTTCCTTTTTTTTTTCTTTCAAAGATACTACGTAAAAAGTTAAAAGTTATCTCCTCAAAAACAGCAACAAAAGCTGAAATTGCATATAATATGCTAAGCCATGTCAATCCTGGAGTGAATTTTTTTTTCTTAGATCTTCCGGGCTTTCCGTTCTTTGTAAGATGTTCTCAAAATATAAAAGCGAAACCAATTTCAATAATAAAAGATACAATACAAATGATCCATTTAATTCTGTCAACGTCAGCAGGAATAACAGCTTCACAATCTGCATATATTATATTGATGGTAACTTCGAGATACACGATTGGAGGCCATTTTATGTTACGGCTCAGATTACTGCCTGAAGCACTTATCTCCCTTTTAGGTCTGAATCTCGACTCTTGCATTAACCTTGACTGTCGTTACGTCATGCATATCAATCTTGCTGATCTGCCAAACGTTTGCTGTGTTTTGTTCCTTTTTTTGTTGTTGTTGTTGTTGTTGTTTGTTTTTTGTTTTTTTAAGACATTTTCCTCTTTTCATTTTATCTATTTTAAAACATTGTATTTAAAAGATTTTTTTCTTCTTTTATATGCAAAAAAGAAATCTTTCTGCATCGTAAAACTAGAACTGCCCGGATGTTGGGTAGAGAAATAGAAGATGAGGACAAGAAGCGATGTTGCTTTTCCATCTGTTGAAACGGTAGAGTCAGCAGCAGCAATAAGAGGAGGAGAAAGAAGAAGAAGAAGAAGAAAAAAAGGGGGGAATAGAATAGACAAAACAAACCCTGAGTAGAAAAGAAGAAAAAAAAGAGAAAAAAAAATTAATAAAAATTCTTTAACAGAATTGTCGAAATTTCACTTATCGTATGTGTGTTAGAATCAATGAACTTGAGTAAAATATCTCTATGAAATCCAAAGAGTGATTTCCACAGATGTCATTACATCTTAAATTGTTGTTTGGGTATTTGGGGGCGGTGGGTTCAGGTTTGGTATTTATACTTTCGGGAATATTTATGGTTTGCCAAAAAGAAGTATTAGAGATTCTATAAAAAACTAAAAAGCGCGTATATACATAGAGAGAGAGAAGAAAGAATCCGAAACAGATAGATAGATATTTGGTTTGGCAAGATGAGCTTATTCATTATTCCAATGTATTATTGCATAGGTAAAATAAGAAAAAAACAAGCAAGAAAAGAAATAAATGCAGGCAAATAATTCTGTTCGCTTTTATTTATCTCTCCAACTCATGGATGCGAGAGAGAGAGAGTGTGTATTCCATTTTTCTTTAAAGAATAATTCTTTTTTTTACTATCCTCCTTTTCACTCTTTCTTCTTTGTGGAGGCCTTTTTTTTTTTTTTTTTTTTTTTACCTCTAGACAGAATTGTGATTAAAACACTAATAAGCCGATGGTTTTATTATTCACTCGTAAACAATTACTGTCTCGATTTATAAATACATTCTTTTCGCGTGAATCTATTTCGCATCTATAGATTTGCCAGTCATTCACATTTTTATGACCTCCACTATCTCTGAACTTTCCATGTCTTGAAAAACATCTGATAAAATGAAACGGTGTCTATATAAAAATGTTTATTTAAAGAACGATATACTAGTCGAAAATGAAAGTGGGATTACTAAAAACAGGGGAGATAATCATACTCTCCACATTGTCAAAAGTTTGCGCCTCTTCAACAGTCGGCATCACTGAACCTTGGAAGGTTATGGAGACTATGACGGTTGCGAAATAATCCCTATTGCAGACACCTGTTCAGGCACATTTTGTGATTTATATTGCAACTACGCAGGGTGGACAGAGGTTAGAATTTCTGGGAGTGTGCGATTAATCTGGTGTGATCGGTGGTTAAACACTCTTATTATATATATATATATATATATATATATATATATATATATAGTAATTTACTAAGTATAGTGTAGTTGTTGATGCACACGGGCGAAAGTATGGGGTAGCCAGAGAAGATCGAACTCACTACTCACTCGTAATTGACCTAACAAAGACATTTTTGGGATGATTTTAAGCCTGAACATACAGATGAAACCTTTCTTTTTCACAGTACTACTTCACCGGATGCAACGTAATATTTAGTATAATGGGGTTATATTTGATAATAAATTGAAACATGATAGCATTAAACACCTTTTCTTGTTTATGAAACAAAGAGGGATTATTTAGAAATAGTAGATTAGAAAACTCTAAAAGGGAAAAGAATTGAGAATAATTGTCTGGAAATTTCGATTGTCTCTACCGCCTATATATTGGAGACAAAAAGCAGCATGCTTTACATATGATCAAGACACGAGATGGCTCAAATTTCATCAATTACGACTTCATTATCCGGCATACTTGGGATGCAGACCTCTGCCGGACCACAGAGAATACACTCATAAAATACCCTATGTGAACCTAATCTTGCCAGCTCATTCCACAAATATATTGCTGTGTTATCAAAGGCGGAACGAACTTAAAACAGGAAATAGAATAATCATTAATGGTTCCAAACAACGTTTTTACTATTTTATTCAATAGAATGGCTAAAAAATGTCTAAAACCAAAAAAAAAATAATATATATACTTACCACCCTAAATGAGTAAATATACAGCTGTATATGAGAAATGAGAAAGACTGTATCACCAAAACACTCTACTGCTGTCGGCTACTGTGGAAAGTTTTAAACAACGTGGGGCATTCTCCCTCGTTAACGTTTAACAGACTAATGGCGGCTGATTCAAAAAAAGTGTCGAAACCCACGATATACCAGACGACAGACAGCCGGTCTAAAGAGATCTGATTGTAATATTAATAATACATTAATTCAGTAAACTTAATATTTTTCTCTTGCTTAAATAATTCGGTGTGGTTTTAAGAAAATATAATTAAGCAGATGATTTCGACTAACTTGTAGCAATATGGACTGTTGGATGACAACAATTATTACTACGAACGCTGCAGGGAATAAGGTAGCGATTAATGTTTCCAAGTATAAAATAATTATAGAGATCTACAAAGAAATTATATTTTTCTAATGATTTGCTTCATGACTACTTATTAAAAATGTTATTTTTCATTTACTTTAGGTTTTAGTTAATTTTAAAAACAATTATATTTTTCTGCTTACGGCTGAAGGCAGATACAAACACTTTCTATTCAAACACTTTGAATTAAAAACAAAAATTTGTTGATATAGACATTGATTATATATATCAATTTATAAAATTTGAATTATAAATAGTGATTTTCCAAGCATAGCTTAGATGTGGCACAAGGCAGAAAGTATGGGACACCCAGTGAGGATCGAACTCACAATTCAGTCGTAATTCCCTTAGCGTGACAAGCTTGCCAAACATTACACTACGTCGAGGTGCCCAAATTTGAATTATAAATAGATAACTCAGACGAAATTAGGATCTGCTTTTAAAATTATTATGCAAATATTACGATTAGTTTTTTGGATGATCTCGTGTATATTACATCCGAAATGTCGCGGAGGAGCATCTTGCAGAAGTCTACCATGATGCTGAGTTTCCAATTGCCTCGGTAGATTCTTTATATTTTAGTAACATCAGAGGAGAAAGTGATTTTTTTAGTGACATTAGGCATCCTGTATCCTCGTAAGTCTGTAACAATTTCTTAATATATTCTTGGTTATCTCTTACCTGTTTGTGATGAAAGGAAACCATGACAGTCTGATCTAAATGCTTCCTATGTGTTCACTTTCTTCAAGGTAAGAAACTCATCAAATACCTTATCCTTCAGTACTTCTCGGATCTAAGGTCCAACAAATATGTCCTCCTTCAGCTTAGCAGCACTGAGAGCGAGTAAAAGAGTGTACAGGTGTTGGAAGGTAGCACAATTTTGCCCAGGGCCTTCACGCAATTTGTCATTAAACCAAGCTTGATTTTAAGAGGAGAAAGAAACAGCTTGTTTCTTTCCACCAGAGGATTCTTGACTCCTAACGCCAGTCTTTCCGCTTGTAGTGCTTGGACACAGCCCGACTGCTCCAGATACAAAGAAAGCAACATTACTTTGAGAATTCCGCTTACATACTGGTAAGGACACCTTAAGGTGCGCACAGAGACACCCATGTTACTGCTTGTACTTGAGAGATTTCTAAAGGAGCTCCTGTCATATATCTCATACACATGGATTTAGTGGGCAATGGAAAAGCTGGGGTACTTATTCCCATTTTGCAGGAGCATAGACTCCTGTCTTCGCTTGGAAGAGTCTATGAGAAGTCATCAATTTGAGGTGAACACACTAGAAACATTTATACAGTTGTATAATCTGTTTTCTTATATCAGAGTATTAAGTCATTATTTCGTGTCTTGAATGTCATCCTTAAACCTGCTATAACCAAGTTCCACTGATTAAGCCGAGATGACAGATCTGACTACTGCTTAGATAGGTACAAATCAGGGACAAGTTCATTCAGGTCTTCCTGGGTGATGCAGTGGGGTTCACTGCCACATGGACATTGTCTCCAAAAGAGATCAACGTGGCAGAATTTTTCTTTGAAGGCAAATGTAATAAAGGAATATGATCTTTACGTCTTAGTGTTGTAGAAACAATATCATCTGAAAGGGAAATAAGTCTCATAGATGAAGAAAGTTTGAAGGGGTGGGGAAGAAGCATTGAAGCCAGTTGTATATTTTAGAATATAACAATCATCTGTATGGCTTCATGGCTCTGTCCAAATCATTGTAACAGCAATGCTGCTTTCTGATCATAAAATCATGCAGTCAGTTCATTGCAAAATGCTTCTCAATATATATATATATATATATATATATATATAGTCTGGTCATGGACAAGTAATACCAGGATACATGATACTGAAATTAATTTTGGTTCAGGTTTTTTCTTCTAACGGGCTATCAAAATATATTTAATTATTTTGCTGCCATTTTGATTTTTCTCAGTTCTTCTTACAAAATGATTCCCTGTCATTCTCCATTTTACTTGTGAAGTATTTCTACAGCTTAAATTTTCAATTAATTAAGTGATTTGATGGGCATGCAATGTGCTGTGTAAGGAAATGAGAAATTCGAATTCCAGTCAGGTTGGTTTCATTCATTTATGTGCAAATACTGTTGGTAAAGCTACGAATCAACCTCTTCTCTCCCAGCTAAGGGTTAAATAGCAGAAGAAAATGGGTCCTATAGTCTTGGTTAGCAAACAGTCTACCACAGAAAGAAGTGTCAACGTACTCCCGTTGAATCTTCTGCCTAGTCAATCATGAATCGAAAGAAACAAGATCGTCCAAGTATGTCTATCACTTATGGCACATAACTAACAGGATTTGACTTGCATTACGCTGATGAGAAATGAAATAGTCGAGCTGGGTTCAAATCCCAGCTTAGTCTGTTTCGTGTACTTTCTCGCTAATGCCCTTGAGAAAGTTACGAAAAAAGATGCCTCCCTTTAGATATGGATTGTATAGCAGGATAATCTGCGCGTTCTAGCCTTCGATAATAGCCAATCTCGGAGAAAGACTACTATGAATTTCAAACCGGGTATACTACAATGGTAAACCTTCTTTCTCCAGAAGCCATAGTAGTTCATATATAATAGAAGAACATGTGGAGAGCCATGAACGGCTTCGTTCAGAAGGGATATAATGATATTAAAAAATGGAGTAATTAAAATTGTATTTAGTTTACATAAAGTAAGCAGATTACTGAATCAATTGAATACGAAATGAATCTACTAATTTTTATTCGACCTCAGCCAAGATCATAGACCACATAATCCATAGATTGTGAAAATAATCCATAATCCATAGATTATAAGATTATAGAGACCATAATCCATAGATTAGGGAAATAATCCATAATCCATAGATTATAAGATCATAGAGACCATAATCCAACACCACAGTTAAATGTGAAAAATATCTTAAATAGCTGTATAAGTATGCACCTCATCCGTTTTCAATATAGTGTTTTCTTTCAACTAGAATAGTTGCCAGCCACGGCTAGAAAGTCCAGTCTGCTATTTAACTCATAACTAGGCGATGAGCGTGGGGGGAGATCGACACATACTACCCTCCCACACACACACCTCACCGGTTAACATAAACAACGCGGCCGAAATTCAAACTCTGCTTGCCGGTTTTTCTCTTTCGGAGCCAATAATTATTAGGCAACCCGTATGTCCTGGGGTCATGCGAGATCACGGAGCGGAAATCGATGCCGAAATCAAGTATCCGTTATTTCTCTCTGGCTGAGCTCCGATTCGCAGATCAAATTCCATAAGTCAGCATTGATCCAATCATAAAATATTTTGTGTTTCCACTATTCAAGTTTTAATCCTGTAGCCGTGTCCATCTTCGCTTCAGACAGTCATTTGCCAGCTAATGTATTCAAGCGAAATTTATTGATATTACTGATTGTAAACATACGTATTTGTGGCAAGCTTACATACATCACATATCGAAAAGAAAACCGCCTACCCACAACAGGTATAAATGACAATAGATGTTTCATGTATATAGTAATCTTTACAATGTCCGGTGATTTGCCATGGCTCAGCGGTTTGTTTGAACTCTGACAAATTGTTTGTTGGTTTGTTTAGCTTTGTACTGTACACTTCAAGTTATTATTTAAAATACATGAAAAGAGAAGAGGGCTTGGAAAATGCAACATTGTTATGGGATCTTACCCATAATAATAATAATGGACTATTCCATACTTAATAAATACTGCGCCTCAGGAGTGGGCAAGGAGTGAGTCGTTCAAATCGAGTCAGTCCGAAACAGTCGCGTTCAAACAATTACTGCAAGACATTGGAATAGTGATACTGGTTGATACTACATTGTTCTCTCTACTAAACCTGATTGTTCATACTAACACTTCTACTTCTCTGTATATATTCCTGTTTGTAATATATGTGTTATTCCATACCTGTGTCCGAGTTCTTCTTTATTGGTTCTACCTCGGACTATCACCGTGGTACAAGGAACTGTACCATAACAAACATGAAAGAAGGTTTTGGCAAATGCAACATGAAAGAGGACTTGGAAAATGCAACACGGAAGAGGGTTTGAACTATTTGAAAAGAAAACATGAAAGAGGACTTTGAAAATTCAACATAAAAGATGACTTGGAAAATACAACATGAAAAGGTGTGGAAAATGCAACACGAAAAAGGGCTTGTAAGATGCTACATGAAAAATGGGCTTGTAAAATGCTACATGAAATGAAGGCTTGTAAAATGCAACCTGAAAAGAGGGCTTGTAAAATTCTACATGAAAAATGGACTTGGAAAATGAAACATGAAAGAAGCTTTTGGAAAATGCTACAGGAAAAGAGGGCTTGTAAAATGCTACATGAAAAGAAGGCTTGTGAAATGCTACATGAAAAGAGGGCTTGTAAAATGCTACATGAAAAATGGGCTTGTAAAATTCTACATGAAAAGAAGGTATTGGAAAATGCAACATGAAAAGAGGGATTGTAAAATGCTACATGAAAGAGGGCTTGTAAAATGCAATATGGAAGAGGGCTTGCAAAATGCAACATGAAAGGTTTTGGAAAATGCAACATGAAAGAGAACTTGGAAAATGCAGCACGAAAGATGGCTTGAACTATTTGATAGTCACGGGATAGATTGAAGGCAAGAGTGATAGAGGAGATAAATAAATAATCCACCTTGAGAGCTTGAGTAAATGGATGGCAGAACAGCCTTTACGAGATATAAGGAAATTATAAAATTTATTAAGAGCTTCAAAGGGCAGAAAATTGTGAAGAGCTATGATCGCCATTGTCCCAAAAATAGTAGAACAAGAATGATTAACTGCGAGGCAGTTCGCCTCCGTCCGGTGTAAGGAAGTCTGCAGGCGACAAATGCCCAAAAATTGTTTAACAGTATAGATGTTTTTTAGAAAATGATCTTTGTAATAATTTTTTATCACATAGACATTTAAGTACTTGGCTTTCGACGATGAATTAGCAACACAATGATAAACGATGATATATCAGCCTTTCGCTATTCAGATAACTCATATATGTATTTGTTTCAAGTGGTTCTTATATATGCACTCACGTCTAAGTACTGACATCTTATTTTTAAGTGGGTTGAAACTTGCATAAGTTTACATTGATGGAATGTTATATAGCATCAAGTACATATCGTTTTATTTTATATGACCCGCCAAGAAGGCGTGGTAAAAGAAACTTGGCTACCTTTCATGGTGACCGAGTGAACCATTTTAGAAACGCTACCTTACAACTTTGAATTGCCAGCGAAACTCCACCCAGACTGCTTGTTCCTTAGAACTGTTACTTTGTAGAACGAATTCCCGAGAAAATTCTTCATTAATAATCACAATCTTGGTCACTTTAAATGCAGGATCAGCCGATATCTACCTTTCAAATACTTTTATTTCTCCTTCCTTTATAATCGGTAACACTCTACCTTGACTGGCTCTTAGACATTGTATTCCGTGAACTATCAGTAAAATAAAACGATAAATGATGATACCAGGCCCTTCAATTTTAAGGCAACTCTCATTTTTTACTTGGGATTCTTGCATGCATGATTACTTAGTTATTTTTTAGTTTTTTTTTTTTATACGAGAGACCGGCTTGATGCCGTACAATCTTTCCGCAGACCGGCTTGATGCCGTACAATCTTTCCGCAGACCGGCTTGATGCCGTACAATCTTTCCGCAGACCGGCTTGATGCCGTACAATCTTTCCGCAGACCGGCTTGATGCCGTACAATCTTTCCGCAGACCGGCTTGATGCCGTACAATCTTTCCGCAGACCGGCTTGATGCCGTACAATCTTTCCGCAGACCGGCTTGATGCCGTACAATCTTTCCGCAGACCGGCTTGATGCCGTACAATCTTTCCGCAGACCGGCTTGATGCCGTACAATCTTTCCGCAGACCGGCTTGATGCCGTACAATCTTTCCGCAGACCGGCTTGATGCCGTACAATCTTTCCGCAGACCGGCTTGATGCCGTACAATCTTTCCGCAGACCGGCTTGATGCCGTACAATCTTTCCGCAGACCGGCTTGATGCCGTACAATCTTTCCGCAGACCGGCTTGATGCCGTACAATCTTTCCGCAGACCGGCTTGATGCCGTACAATCTTTCCGCAGACCGGCTTGATGCCGTACAATCTTTCCGCAGACCGGCTTGATGCCGTACAATCTTTCCGCAGACCGGCTTGATGCCGTACAATCTTTCCGCAGACCGGCTTGATGCCGTACAATCTTTCCGCAGACCGGCTTGATGCCGTACAATCTTTCCGCAGACCGGCTTGATGCCGTACAATCTTTCCGCAGACCGGCTTGATGCCGTACAATATTTCTGCAGACCGGCTTCATTCCTTACAATATTTCTGCAGACCGGCTTGATGCCGTACAATATTTCTGCAGACCGGCTTGATGCCGTACAATATTTCTGCAGACCGGCTTGATGCCGTACAATCTTTCCGCAGACCGGCTTGATGCCGTACAATCTTTCCGCAGACCGGCTTGATGCCGTACAATCTTTCCGCAGACCGGCTTGATGCCGTACAATCTTTCCGCAGACCGGCTTGATGCCGTACAATCTTTCCGCAGACCGGCTTGATGCCGTACAATCTTTCCGCAGACCGGCTTGATGCCGTACAATCTTTCCGCAGACCGGCTTGATGCCGTACAATCTTTCCGCAGACCGGCTTGATGCCGTACAATCTTTCCGCAGACCGGCTTGATGCCGTACAATCTTTCCGCAGACCGGCTTGATGCCGTACAATCTTTCCGCAGACCGGCTTGATGCCGTACAATCTTTCCGCAGACCGGCTTGATGCCGTACAATCTTTCCGCAGACCGGCTTGATGCCGTACAATCTTTCCGCAGACCGGCTTGATGCCGTACAATCTTTCCGCAGACCGGCTTGATGCCGTACAATCTTTCCGCAGACCGGCTTGATGCCGTACAATCTTTCCGCAGACCGGCTTGATGCCGTACAATCTTTCCGCAGACCGGCTTGATGCCGTACAATCTTTCCGCAGACCGGCTTGATGCCGTACAATCTTTCCGCAGACCGGCTTGATGCCGTACAATCTTTCCGCAGACCGGCTTGATGCCGTACAATCTTTCCGCAGACCGGCTTGATGCCGTACAATCTTTCCGCAGACCGGCTTGATGCCGTACAATCTTTCCGCAGACCGGCTTGATGCCGTACAATCTTTCCGCAGACCGGCTTGATGCCGTACAATCTTTCCGCAGACCGGCTTGATGCCGTACAATCTTTCCGCAGACCGGCTTGATGCCGTACAATCTTTCCGCAGACCGGCTTGATGCCGTACAATATTTCTGCAGACCGGCTTCATTCCTTACAATATTTCTGCAGACCGGCTTGATGCCGTACAATATTTCTGCAGACCGGCTTGATGCCGTACAATATTTCTGCAGACCGGCTTGATGCCGTACAATCTTTCCGCAGACCGGCTTGATGCCGTACAATCTTTCCGTGGACCGGTAGTGGCACATATCTATAATTTAAGTGCATTTCGATAAAGAGAGCATTAATAATAAAAAAAGAAATTTATTAAAGGGATGAAAAGATTACAATCTTTTGTCTCTTAAGTCTGGACTTCAGCCCGACCACACCTTTGCACTGACCACACCCTTGCGTATTTACTTTCCCTGAATCAGTCTTTATTACACTATTATCACATCAATATCAACTCATCATAATGTAGAATCAATGGACGATTAGAGAATTAGTTGAAAATTATTACAAATAAATCAAAGCATTCATTTTAAATTGTACTTAGTATTGAGCAGATGAATTTGAATTTTTAAACAAATCTTTAAATTAAAGTCCAATATTCAATTTATTTAACTATGATATAATTTTAAATAAGTTAATAATTCCTTTACGGTCCGGTAGTAAATGAACCACCCACCCGTACCGGTCTGCGGCCCGGTGGTTGCACACCCACCTCCTAGTTTACCTCTTATATTTTGCTTTAAAAATCTAGAGATAAAACACTCGCAATATATTCGAGTATATAACGTGACCTTTGATCAGAAGGTTCTGAGGAGCCTGGAACCACCTCTTAATTGCTGACCCGATGTGATAGCACTTGTCAGGGCCCCTATGAGAAAATAGTTAGCTCCCCTCAAAATATAAAAATAGGCTTTAATACCAACAATACTTTTTTTGGAAAATTTTTTACCAGCAATAGATTTTTGAGAATAAAAATATTGAAAGCAATACATTTTTGAAAAAACATATTACCATCAATTAAAATTTTGGCGGTATTTATTTAATAATTACAAGGTGCATCATTCTTTCGGCCTTGTACCACACTTAAGCTACGCTTGGAAAGTTACTTTAATACAAGAAACCGTTGCTATAATTCATTGAGGTTGATATGCCACAAAACAAACTAAGCAAAAAGCAACGATAACGGTGGTATAAGCCTTACGATTTTAAGGTAACTCATATTTTTATTTATTTCAAGTGGCTCGTTTATGCACGCACTTCCACGATCTGACGTCAGTTCTTATTTTTACGAGGGTTGGAACTTATATAAGTTTACAGTGATGGAATGTTCTGGATCCCATCGCCTTTTTTCTGACCCACCAAGAAGGCAAAACTTTAAAACTATTGGCTGTTAGTAGACGATAAAGGAAAGCCATTATTCATAATAATAAGCCACTTTACGGAAAGGAAACACGTTTAACGCATACATAAAAATAGAATGAGTGGGTAAGAAAAGCATACGTCCTCTCAGAGGATTTATTTAACGCATACAACGAGACGATCCTAAAAGAACCGGAAGACCTACCGGGATTTATTATCGGATACATTCATCTTAAGAACATAATTTATGCGGATAAATATTTTTTGTTGTCGTTCCGTTACCAAAATTTGATTTCTTTTCTATTTATATTTGTATGTTACAAATTAAACTGAGCACAACTGAATTTTCATTAAAGGATGAATCATTTTCGCGGGTTTTTACGTCGATTCTAGATATTTTCTTTTTCGTCCAAATCCGTGAATCATGCTAATTTTCGAAAAAATATCACACATAAAATTCACTATTTTTTTTTTATTCATAATGTTAAATATGTCTACATTATGCAACTTTTTAACAAGAAAAATCTCAAGTTGGTGTTAGAAATTAATGCAGAACACTGTTGATTTTTTTGAAGATGAACTGATCCGTTATGACATGTATTTGCATTTAGATATATTTTATTTATTTTCAGTTTTTCTACTTGAACTGTTCACCTTTATTTAACATAATCCATTATTGTACATAATTAGGATAGAATAGAATTTGCATTTTATATGAATAATATCTGATAAAAATTTTAGTAGTGGTGGGGTTGTAACATACATTCTAGGGTGAGGCACAAAAGCCTCGTATCGGCCCTGCTCACATATATAAGTAAACTCTAATCATACATATAATTTGGGATTACAATTTGAATTCAGTTCTTTTTCTTGTAAAATCTTAGTTGCTACTAACAAATAAATTCGTACAGGAAACATATTTCTTCAAAAGAATGTATTTTAAAGAATCTGCTACAGATCAATAAGTTTTGGTTTATAAAATTAGTTAATTCAGATAATTAAGGAGATAAATGCAGCTTAAAGAGCTTAAAATAAAAATTGCTTAATAAAGATAACAGTTAATAAATATAACAAACTTTAAACAAAAAGACGTGTTAATCTTCTTAGAGACTTGATTCAAAATCCATTTTATCTGAATGTATAAATGTGTGTTACTTTCTTTCGTCTTGCGTTTCATATTGTTGCCCAGAAATGTCTTGAGTCTCATTTTAACGGTCGATTATAAAGGAAGGGAAATAGCTGAAACAAACGATTATTTGAAAAATAAAGAGAATCCCATCGACCGTACATGACAAAGAAAATAGAAACAAAAAGGAAACCACACACTTGATATCAGAAAGAAAGAGTATAATTCAACGTGGTATAATTATCAAGCTTGCCTCGTTAGATCAATTGCGACTGAGTAGTCAGTTCGATCCTCACCAGGCGCTCCACACTTACGACCTTGTGCCACATTCAGGCTACGCTTAGAAAATCATTTTCACACTTAGACGTAGTGTAATGGTTAGCAAACTTATCTCGCTAGATCAACTACGACTGGATAGTGAGTTCGATCTGTACTGGGTGCTCTATACTTTCGGTCTTGCGTCACGTCTAAGCTACGCTTAGAAAATCGCCATAATAAAGAAAGAGAAATTAGAATATTTGATACTAGCAGGACAGATTGAAAAAGAGACAAAGGAAAACTGTTTTGTAATCTACCCAGCAAGTTTCTGTAAATGGATGACAGAACAATGTTTAGGAGTGACAGAATTTATAAAGAGCTACAAAGCACAGGAAATTGTGGAGAGCCATGATCTCCAACGTACTGAAAAATATGAGGCATAGAAAAAAAAAGAAGAAAAAAGGAATTCCTAATAATCAATAGTAATAGTTTAATCCGTATCAAGACCAAACCTTGAGAGGGAACTTGGTAACATATTTGTTTTTTTGTTTTGTTTTTTCGACTTACCTGATTTACATATAGCTGCTTGACTCAGTGATTGAACTCAAGACAGGATAGTACTAGCAAACAAATGCCAGTAGCATAACATTATCACACGTAGAGGTGCCTGACATATGTCAGTTCAGTTCTCTAATACTATATATAAACCTGCGAGCGGAATTTCCTAACTTCTGGCTAAGTGATACTTGTTTCCGAAAGTTTTTATTTATTCATTTATTTATTGATTTTTGGTCAAGTGAGTGGCTCTTTTTTGAATATACGCTCTTTTAGCGCTAGAGGGCGTCGTCAGTGATGTTCTAGAAAAGGATCATTGGGCAGTTTCGGGTCTTTCAAACATCATACTGACCTCACCAAATCGACCCCTTCAGAGCTGATCAGACTCTGAAACGCCCTCTAAAAAAAAATGCTTGTTAACACTGACTTTTATAAATATACCCCGTAGTCACACATTTGATTGGAGATTGACCAACAGCCAATCACAACGATGGAAATTCTTTTTAAGCTGTTCACGGTTAATTTCTTTTTTTTTTTTTCTTTATTTTCCTCCTTGGTGGACACCCCCTCATCGGATACTTAGAAGGTAATATTCCGTCCTACTTTATAGACTTTTGCTTCTAGTCATTAAATAGCACCAGACACTTCAAACTCTGATTAAATAATTTACCGTTAACTTTTGCATGTGTGCCCTGATCCACTGTTTTAGGGGATACGTAGCGCCATAAATCGACAAGAGTAAACAAGTTTTCATTTTGTTTTCCATAAAAGAAAGTATTCTCGTATCAGTTGATTCTTTTGGATTAGTTGTTCATTGCAAGATTTGTTTTTTGTCTACCCCCACCCCTAGTTGAATAAATATAGTTGCCTGACGCAGTGATCGAATTCAGGACAAAGCACGGGATAGTAGTGATTAAGTGTATTTGGTTTTGAGCATTCCGTTTCCCAATGGTTATTAGATGTCCGGTGAGGATAGCGGAATTTATTTGCCGCTGTCCAGCTTTTCTAAAATACATGAGCGTTTTTTTTTTTTTTTCTGTCTATATTTCTGAAATGAGATACTGTAAGTCTTCATGACGTTTCGGTCTTTGTACGCCTCAGCCTTCTTTAGATTATATCCAATGGGACTTCGAACCGAACCCTTTATTTAGCCCACTGTAGTAGATTGTTCTTGTGTTTCACGTGCTATGCCTTTTATGAATATCACAATAACTCAGCTCTCCAAGTTTTTATTCACCTCTGCTGTGGCCAGGTATTGAACTCACACCTCTTTGGGTCAAGTCACTGGATTACTTTAACCAACACATCTATTCACTGAGCTGTGTGTCCTTGGTGTGTATATTGTTGAGTTTTTTTTTTTTTTTGACCCAGTGGATAAAAAATCGTAACAATGTAAGGAATGTAAACGGTGTTTTCGTTTTTCAACTTCTAAAAATCTTGAAGTTTGCTTT
Source organism: Acanthosepion lycidas (assembly GCA_963932145.1). Lineage (NCBI taxonomy): Eukaryota > Metazoa > Mollusca > Cephalopoda > Sepiida > Sepiidae > Acanthosepion > Acanthosepion lycidas. Next base: position 93,203,254 of record OZ010590.1, read on the forward strand.
TATTAGAGAAGAGAGAAGATGACGCCAAAATCTGAACGGGCATCATAATTGCAAAAGCTGCCTTCCAAAACTATGCAAAGAAACCAGTTAATTTTCTTTGGAAAAAAAACTAAAGGGGTGCTGAACGATTATGTTGTATCAATCGTAGGTAAATCTGTGATACAGTAAAAGGTCTTATAAGAGACAGGAAGTTGTGGAGAGCTCTTAGCATCCAAATCTTAAAAGTGACACGGCACATGAAAAAAGCGGTTAGGTTACACAATGTAGCCGAAAATAAAATATTGGCTGTAATTAATTTTGTCGCCGACAAGTGTCTTCGCGGTAGGCCAAGGGCTGATATACTTGAGTGATCATTTTAAACTTAACAAGTGCCAACGACTGCGAGAAAGAAATATCTGTAGATAGATTCGTAGCCAAGCGAAAAATATTCTCTCTCTCCTACTTATATCCTAAAGGAATCGTGATTCGTCTACAACTACTTTTCTAACATATGTCAAGGTTAAAAATAGATTTATTTTAATATATTTTCAGAAATAATACTGATATTAGTAAATACTGTGCTGATGATCGAATTAACCCCAAGCATGGTAGTAAAGCGAGAAGAAAAAAGTTATCAGGAGGACAGGCGAAAGCGCTTGACATTGCATTTACATTTTTGAAGATCAAGGTTGGCTGGAACGCATTTAGTCGAAAAGGAGTTCCACAGGAAAGATGTGCGAGAAAACTGTTGAAACTGTTGGCATAGAATTTACGGTTATATCTAGCCATATCGGCTGTAAATTGGTCGCCTTGTCGCCTTTAAATTGGAAGAGTCTAGGCAACATATCGAAGAGCATTATTTATTTGTAATATTTACAAAGTGTGGCACAAGGCCAAAAAGGTTAATGGGGGAAAGGGATGGTCTTCTTCTGTCTTAACGTTAAACTTAGCTGGCCACAAACACTGACCCAAACATACAACAATATTCCTTACATCAAAACAACGCATTTTTTCTTACGTCATCCACCATAATACATCAGAATATCCATAACGTCCTAATTAATCTGCATATATACAGTTCATTGTTTGCGTGTGGGGGGGACAACAATTTAAAATCTAGCCACAATGTATATTTACAATGTGAAAACAAAATTATTTACAAAAAACCAAACAAAATAACGTTAGCAATGACCCGCCCACTAGAATCCTTAAATGCGACAGAAGCATCACTTAACTGGTCGAAATCAATGCAAGACCGTAATACTATAAAACATTCATTCATTCCAAACACTCACTGAAACACATACTCATTAATAACACAACAACAAATACAAAAAACCATAGCAATATTAAAGATCTCATTTGAACATTTACCATGAAATTATTAATAGAAAAGACACAGGGAGGCAACTTTACGGCAGTGGATAAGTAAGCCGAGATGCCATATCAGGACAAATAATATTGCTGATTCTTCTTTGGATTTTATCAAGGAGCTCTAGATAAATAGCAGGAGCACCAGACCATATGTGGCAGCAATATTCAATGAATGGACGCATGGTAGACATAAATATGCAAGATAAATTCTGCAGAGAAAAACCGTCTAACACGATACAGTGAACGAACTTTTCGTAGCAGCTGACCTAGCAATGGATTCAATATTATTGTGAGACCAGAAACTACCTACACAATAGACTCTTCCAGGCCTATATTAAGTAGGCGACATAGCACTCTACAGAGAGTGATAGAGAGTGACACAGACAGTGAGTGTCTCGTACGATTACCAGTGTTGGACACTAACTTATAGTAAGCTCTATCTCTGTAACCTGTTGTTAATATATATTTCTTACTTCTAATCCGTGTTCCGTGTTTTACTTCTGTGGGCCCAACTTTGGCACCCACATCAGGATTCTAGAAACGCACTCACGGCGAAACCTAAATACCTTACCAATTCCACATCTGTGTCGACGAAGAATTCGAGAAACGCATTCACGTCGAAAAATTGCAATACCTTGCCAGTTCCACAACAGTGGCGACAGAAAGATTCGAGGATTTCGTTTTCACCGTATCAATAGCGACAGTACTCGAAAAATACACAAACTCCACGCGTTCCCACAGCAGTGTTGAACGAGAAATTAAGCTGGTATTAATACATTAGCGATTTAAAAGCTAAACACCCAGCGTCTACATATATTCCAATACCAAACGCCATTGATAAACTAGTGATTCGACATCTACGTAATATCAAAGTCTGTCCAATACGAGAACGATTTCTACACACCCACACACACAGGAAAAAAAACAGTTGTTCGTAAAAAAAAACTAACAACACAAGATCAAGTACTACCATGGTACTCAAGTTTTCGGAAAAAACTATCGAAAATTTTTTTATGTAACTGAGTTGAACTCGGGCATAAAATTATTCTCACCTCAAATTCACTGAGGTGAGTTTTCTTTTTTTTGTACCTTTCTAAAAAAAAAAAAAAAAATACACAAGTGTGGTGGAAATTTATTCAATTACGTTAAAATTAACGGAACCACGGAAAAAAAAGCTAAACACATAATTGGTTTAGTTTAACTATTGTCTGTCCATATTTTTTTTTCTGTAAAAGGAAAAAAAAAGGAACAAATCTATCAAGATTTTTTTGTGTACCTCCTCTTAGTACACGTGTTTCAAAGTAACAAAAAAGCGGTCATTTTTAAATATGGAAGATTTGCAAAAAGTAGTTGCCCAAATGTTAAAACTAAATTTGGACCAGCAACAAAAATCAGAAGAAAGACAACAACTATTTTTGAATTTACATAAACAGCAAATGGAATTCCAAAAAATTACACTTCAGAATGCTGAACTACAACAGAAACAACTTAAAGAATTACTCGTAAATGCATTAAAGGCTCAAACTCTGAAAAAGATCACAATATTCTCCCAGAGTACAATTTACAATTCAATAGAAACCTTTGAATACGTACCAGAGAACGGCAAAACGTTCCAGGCTTTTTCCAGGCGCTACGAAGATATTTTCAACGTAGACTGTGAACAATGGCCCAGTAAAAAAAAGGTACGTCTTCTATTGAGAAAACTGGGAACTACAGAACATAGTAGGTTCGTAGACTTCATACTACCTAAGAAAACGACTGACTTGGATTTTTCAGAGACGATTAAGCTCCTATCGGAATTATTCGGGCCTAACACAACCTTGTTCCACAAACGTTGGAAATTCCTGAACACAGTCAAAGACAACCAGCAAGATTTTCTAACGTTTGCAGCATCGGTGAACAAGCTATGTAATGATTTTAAACTAGCCGAACTGACTGCCGATGATTTTAAGTGCTTACTTTTCGCACAAGGTCTAGTATCTGCTGAAGACGCCGAAGTCAGACGACGGGTACTGACTAAGCTTGAGAACGAACAAGGATTGACTCTCCAAAAACTGGCAAAAGACTGTCAAAGAGTAATATCTGTAAAGCGTGACTCAAACACTATCGGGGAATCAGGTGTGACTCAGATTAATAAAATCAGAAGTAAGTCTACCTCCTATTCCCCTCAAAAAGACAAAAGACAAAAGGCAAATCTCATGTCCTAAATTACGCAGTAACCAAAACTCAAATAAGTTAAAGAAACCGCCCGGACCATGTTACCATTGTGGTAAATGGCATTGGATGAAATTCTGTCCAGTTAAGAACAAAAAATATTGCAAAAATTGCAATAAAAGTGGGCATACTTTAACTTCGTGCTGGTACACCAAAAGAACGAGAAAGCCCAAAAATAAAATCAGGCAAGCTCAATCTGATAATAATGTTGATAGGAATTTAAGAAAATATGTAACTTTGGATATTTTCAATAAGTCCATTAAATTCCAGCTTGACTCGGGTTCTGATATTTCAACCATTAACTGGCGTACTTAGCGAAAATTGAACGAGCCGACCTTATTAAAAACGGATAAAACAGCAAAATCCGTAACTGGCGAAAAGATTAACATTTTAGGCGAGGTAATACTTACAGTAACACTAAATTGAGTTACCAAAAAGCTCAAGGCCTACGTATTAAAAACTTCAGACAACTTATTTGGAACTGATTGGATAGAAAAATACAATCTTTGGGATTGCACAATGAGTACATTTTGTCGCAAGATACAAAGTACAACGTCCAATTTGGTAAATCTAAAAAAGGAACTCAAACAACAATTTTCCCAGTTTTTTTTCTGGCGGCCTTGGAAAATGTACTAAAATGAAAGCTAAGTTCAAGGTGAAGGACGGTGCACAACCAGTATTCAAAAAGAAACGGAATGTCCCTTTCGCTGCTCTAGAGCAAATCAATAACGAGTTAGATAGACTCGAACAAGCAGGTATTCTGTCAAAAACAGATTTCAGCGAGTGGGCAGCACCTACGGTCTACGTAAAAAAGAAGTCCAATCAAATACGAGTATGCGCAGATTTTTCCACAGGGTTAAACGATGCCTTGCAAGATCACCACTAAGCCTTTAAGAAATTTTCAAGAAACTAAATGGTGGAATTTTTTTTCTAAAATTGACCTCTCGGACGCATACCTTCAGAAAGAGGTGGAAGAACAAAGTTCAAAATTGCTCTGCATAAACACCCATAGAGGGTTGTACAAATACAACAGGCTGGCTTTTGGAGTAAAGGTTGCGACTGCAATTTTCCAGCAGGTCATGGACGCCATGCTGGGCGACCTTGACTACGCAACAGCCTATTGGATGATATACTAGTTACTAGTAAAACTACGGCAGAGCACCGGAACCATATAATAAACGTATTCGAAAAGATCCAAGAATACGGATTTAAGGTTGAGGAGGAAAAGTGTGACTTTTTCTTACCAGAGATTAAATACTTAGGTCACATTATAAATAAAGATGGACGTCGGCCGGATTCAGAAAGAGCCAACGCGATCAGAAAAATGCCGGCCCCAGATAACGTTCAAGCGTTACAAAGCTTCCTCGGCCTAGCTAACTTTTACCAAGGTTTCATTAAGAACATGCAAAATTTGAGAGGGCCTCTAAACCAACTTTTTAAAAAGGACAAACCACGGTCATGGACCCCGGAATGCCAAGACGCATTCGAGAAGATCAAGAAAACTCTTACTTCAGACCTTTCCCTCACACATTTCGACCCTAGTCTCGACATCATAGTCGCAAGTGATGCAAGCTCGTACGGCATAGGCGCTTGCATATTACATAAACTGCCAGATGGTTCGGGAAAAGCTGTGTATCATGCATCAAGATCTCTACTTCCAGCTGAGAAACAATAAATCCCAAGAGGAAAAAGTATTAAGTTTTATTTTTTTCTCTCCTTTTCAAAAAAGAAAACTCTTTGGAGGTGGGGTATTGTGAGACCGGAAACTACCTACACAATAGACTCTTCCCGGCATATATTAAGTAAGCACTCTACAGAGAGTGATAGAGAGTGACAGTGAGTCTCGTACGACTACCAGTGTTGGACACTAACTTATAGTAAGCTCTGCTTACACTATCTCTGTAACCTGTTGTTAATATATCTTTCTTACATCTAATCCGTGTTCCGTGTTTTACTTCTGTGGGCCCAACTTTGGCACCCACATCAAATATTTACTGAAAGCATATTTATTGATCGTCTGTTTAACTGGAATCAATATTTGCTGATAAACTCTTTGCTTGTTTTAGAATTTCCTGTAAGAAGTTTTGCTGATAACGTCTTTGCAGAACCAAGTTGAACTTAAAAATGTGTTTACTGATAGTTTTGTTGATTTTGCTTTACCTCGATAAATCTTTCCTCATAGGTGATGTTCATTTAGCTGTAAACAATCTTTTCTGATATACACTTTGCTTAATTGTTACTGATGGTGTATTTGCAGGTTTTAGTATCCCTAGGAAAATATTTGCTGATATATTTTTGCTGATGATCCTTTAGTTCGATGCAGATTTTACTGATAACCTTTTTTTCTGATCTTAATTTCCTTGGGAACGATATTTGTGGATTGTACCTTTGTTGAAACTCCGTGTTTTTTTTTTATAGTGTGAACTATATCTAGAGACATGTTCATTCGAGAATCGTAATAAAGTAGATGTACCCTGTGGCATAATTCGAGCCTACGTCTCCCTTTTGGGGAGTGGGGAGAAAATCACGTATGATCCGGTGCGCTTTAGAAAGCACGGCCGCAATTTCACAGCAAAGCAATATTCAGTTACTTTTTTTTAGATTAAGAGTATATTTGGGGGAGGGGGTTTCTAGTGCATATTGAAATTCTCCAATGTCTGAGTACTTTCGCTATCTTTAACTATCATCAGTGTTTTTTTTTTTTGTTTTTTTTATGGTATATTGTGGGTTCCTCATGTCGCGTGGGTTTCCGCATCTTTACGTAATAGTTCGTATCGTCTGTTTATCTTTTAATGCTATTACTGAAATATATTTAGAAAAATTGTTTCAAAATTTGATATCTTTGTATTGATAGTAGATTGTTTTGTTAATGCTTCGAGTAGTTGTTCACGTTTTCTTTTTACCGCAGATGTGAGCCAGAACTTTTGTATTATTGGAATTGATTTGTTGGATTTCTCGTGTTGTTTTTTCCTCCCTGTTGTGATTGATTTGTCTGTTATCAGTCAAATGACAAGTTAAACGGTACGATGATCTGGTGGTTGTGAAACCAATATATATCTTGTTTGAATTATTATCATTATTATTATTAGAGAAACGTTCTCTGAGCAGGAATGCGAATTTATAGACAGCATTGAATGTTGAAGATTTGAACTTTTTGTAGTGTCGTTAGTGGCAATTATATTGGATTTTTTTTTATTTTATTTTATTCTTTTTGCAATGAGTGATAATTGTAATTCGGTTTTTTCAGTATGTATCTACTTATTTGTGGTAACTGTGTAGTTGATTTCGCTAGAATAGTTTAATAGTGTTTTTATACTATTTTATTTGTATTTTTGCTTGTATAAAGTCCCCAACACTGAGCACTCTTCCCTTATAAATATAGCACATTTTAAATTATATATATATATATATATATATAATTTAAAAGGTATATATTGTATGTGTGTACTGTGTGTGGGTGTTAGTGTGTGCGTGTGTACTGTGTGTGGGTGTTAGTGTGTGCAGTGTGTGTCTCTATGCATTGTGTGTGCATTGTGTGTGTAACGTACGTAGAGTGGTGCGTGCATGCAGTATGTTTGCAGAGTATCTGTGTGCAGAGTGTGCGTGCGCGCAATGTGTCTATCTGAGTCTTTGTGTGTGTATGTGCAATATGTGTATGCAGTGTGTGTGTGCTGTGCGTGTGTATGTATGTTCTGTGTTTATGCTTGTATGTGCTGTGTGTTTGCGTGCTTTGTGCGTGTATGTGCGATCTGTGTGTCTGTAGTTACACTTATGACTCGACGCAATTTCTGACAGCCACCATTAGCTAATATATGGCACCCCTGCTAAAGGAAGCCACCGGCGGAACGTGCAAGACAGCTGAAACAAGCAGCAGGTACCAATGGTGTCATCGCTGAAGAGCTAATGGTGTACTGCCACATCATCTGTACAAGTTCAACGTCTTGAAGGACAATGAAAGCTGATGACTTTCAAATCAACATCTTGTGTGAGCTTCTGTCTTAATCAACGGAGAAGGAGAAGGCTCTATCTTCTGAAGATGTGACACGAATCCGAGATACAACAACTGATAAATATCCACAAAGCCCACAACAGCATTTATATTGATGCGCTAATGTTAACTGACATGGAAGCATGTATTCTCAAATACCTCCGTATGTTTATATCTTCACAGATATGTCTATGAAAAGACAAGTCAATACAGTACGTACTTTTAAATACTTTTTGCTTGAAAAATCAATACCGTTCGGATTTTTAAATACTTTTTGTTCACTTGATACAGTTCCCAAAAGCCAAGCAAGTTTGAGGTTTCTTGAATAAGATTTTTGCAACGAAGCCAAATAAAAGCGAAAGTTATGAGGATATGCAGGTTAGATAACGGTTGACATGCAGATTAATATATTAAGATCGTAGAGATCGAGAGAGCAAAGTAACAGACTGAACAGATAGATAGATAGGAAATGAAGAGATGAATTATATGAATAACGAGAAAAGGAAAACTTGTCCTATCTGACGCGTTTCATACTCTGATAGACTCTATCAAGACAAATGCAAAGCTTTTATTTTGTAACAAATATTTATATAAGAGAGCAAAAATGTTATTGGTTTTTTAACATTTTTTTGAATTTAAGAAGACTTATTTTGAAGAACGAATAACATTTATGCTTTTGAATATATATATATATATATATATATATATATATATATATATATATTTAAAAGCAAAAATCAAAGGATTTTATTTTGTAATAAATATATATATATATATATATATGTTACAAAATAAAATCCTTTGATTTGTTAAATACTTTTTAAATTTCTTCCATAATAGGAGTATATAGGTCCGCCCATCGTCCGGTTCTCACTCCTCCCCGGTCTTTTAAACAAAAGTAGAGGTTTATCCGTCGTTTCCAGTTTATGACTGGTTTTCCTAGCCCTTCTAAAGTCTAATTCAGCTTTATACTTCTAACGTCTCCTCCTAAGGTCTGTATTTTAAAGACTAAATGACAACCTGTTTTCAAAGTGAAATTTATTTTTTAAGGATATAATACTGATTAGTAACAGTCGCAAAAGTTGAAAATGTAATTAATTATATTATTCTCATCTACTCAATGGAACTCCTCCCTGAACTCTTAAGCAGAATTAGAAGTTTATCCTTTGTTTCCTGTTTAGGAATGGGTTTCCTAAGTCTACTTCAACTCTATACTTCTAATGTCTTCGCTTAAACTCTATTTCTTCTTTCTTTCTCAATAGAAGTAGATAGGTTCACACTCCTCTCCGTTCTTTTGAACAGGAGCAGATGTTTATCCCATATTTCCTGTTTAGGATTGGGTTTCTGGTCCCTTGTAAATATGTCTCATTCTATTTCATTTCCCGAAGCCCCTTGCATCTTAGTGACATTATCGCATACCTTTGGGTGAATATATATATATATATATATATATATATATATATATATATATATATATATATATATATATATATATATAGTCATTTTTAAATATATATATTAACATCTGTCGTCATTTTATACATATTCTCTTCCTGCTCTTGATCTTTCACAATCCCTCTGTCTATTCACCACAATCTTTTTTGTATCCAACCCCCTCACTCATTTGTGCACGGACAGACGGCTGCTCTGATTCTGCATGTAAACAGTGGCCACTGATTGAATTAACACACAAATACGATTTGAATTACTGTTGGGAGTTGCGCGGCGCCAACGTTGGACTCTACCAGTTCACGCTATGTCAGCCGAGATGAGCAAAAAAGGACTCTAATCAAGGCGATTGGTCTACTGTTCTTCTACATTTCTTGTACTCTTCTTCACATCCAACACGATCTTTAGTTTAAATATACCCTACTGAATACCTCCTTCATTTACTTCAGCCGCCATCTTATCAACCGTCGAACCACCATGGGAGATGCAATAATATATCATCGTCAACACTTGACTTACGATTAGGCGCCACTTATTTTTTTAACGTTGGGATTTTATTTCCTCTCTCTCTCTCTCTCTCTCTATTTTTCTGTAATTTGTTTTTTCATTCGTTTTGGGTTTGCCTTTCCTATATTTGCCTTTCTTCGCCTTTCATTTTTTCCCGCTCTTTATTCTCTTTGGTTTCAACACTGCTTTTTTTTTTTGTTTTTTTTTTTTTCATTTTCGTTCATTATTTATTCATATTTCCTTCGTCTTTTGCTTCATTTATTTCTTTGTTTTATTTTTTATTTTCCTTTTCTTTCCTTTTTCTTTTTAGTTTTCGTCTTTCTTCTCCCCTCGATAGTTTCTTCCACTTTCTCCTTTCCCTCAATGTTTGCCGATAATTTTTTATCAAATTTTGCCTTTCTATTCCTTACCCTTGTTCGTGTCTTGGTTGTCCTTGACATCGAAGAGTCACGAGAAGTAAGTTAATGAATCAAAATCGCCTGTACAAGGCTGAACCCAATTAATGCTTTACAAAGTAACGGTGAGGATGTGGCCATATTTGTCAGAACAAATCGAACTGGACACAATTCACAAGAAGAAAGAAAGAGAGACACACACAGAGACGAGTACGCGCATGCGCGTGACACTCAAGTTCAGCATAAAAGAACGAAGATCATTTTCTCGAGAAAATCAAGCTAAAAACATTGAGTTGTTTACAGCTGTCGTACTTTAGCGACTTAATGAAAATCCGTTCAAGGAAAGAAAAACTGAAATTTATTGTTAAAAAAAATATAATTCTCATTATTAACAGTCGCAAAAACTGACTATGTAATTAATTATTGTATTCTTTTTTTTTTATTTCATTGTGCAAACAATTCTTTTATTCCACTATGTAAATTTTTCTTTTATTCTACTATGCAAACAATTCTTTTATTCTACTATACAAGCAATTTTTATTCCACTATGCAAGCAATTCTTTTATTCCACTATGCAAGCAATTCTTTTATTCCACTATGCAAGCAATTCTTTTATTCCTCTATGCAAACAATTCTTTTATTCCACTATGCAAACAATTGTTTTATTCCACCATGTAAGCAATTTTTTTTTATTCCACTATGGAAGCAATTCTTTCATTCAATTATGCAAGCACTTAATTTATTATCTTTTATTCTACTAAGCAATACATTTACTTATGATACTCTGCATGCAATTCTTTTATTCACCTATACTGATTTTTTTTTCTTCAGGAGTTGATAGGTTCATTTATTATCGATTTCACATTCCTCCCCCTTCTTTTGAATGGAATAATGATTTATCCTTTGTTTCCTGTTTAGGATTAGGTTTCCGGTTCCTTCTAAAGAAGGAACCGGAAACCTAATCCTAGTCTATTTCAACTCTTTACTGTTAACGTCTCCACCTGAAGTCCGAAACTTTACTAATTATTTTTTTTCTTCTCCTAAATAGGAGTAAATAGGTTCGCTTAACGCCCAGTCTACAATTCTCCCCGGTTTTTCGACTAGAAGTAGAGGTTTATTTCTTGTGTCCTCTTTAGAATTGGTTTTCCAGTTCCTTCTGAAGTCTACTTCAACTCTATTCTTCTAACATCTCCACCTAAACATTGCAATTTTATTCATTAATTATTTTTCTCCTTAACAGGAGTAGATAGATTAGCTTATCGTCCGTTTCACGTTCCTCTCCAATGTTTTCAACAGTACAGGTTTATTCCTTGCTTCCTGTTTAAGGTGGGGTTTCTAGTTCATTCTAAAATCTTTTTATCTTCTTTCACTCTCCGCAGTATCCCATGCATCTTAGTGGAATTGTTGCCTTGCTTGGGGTGAATTGATAAAAAACACAAGCAATTCTTTCATCCTTTTTTTTTTTATTCCACTATACAAGCGATTCTTTTCTTTTTTTTTCTTTTATCCCATTGTGTAAATAATTTGTGAAAATAAATTTTTCTTTATTTTCTTTTTTCCTTGATGAAAACAATTATTTTATTCTTTAATTTTTCACTGTGCAAGCAATTCTTTAATTTCTTGTTTAAAAAAATCCGATTAAAAGAATTCTGATAATCCTTACTTGATCCGTTTAGCTTTAAAGAGACGTTTCTCAGTGACCCCGCCTTAACAGGAATCAAAACTTTTAAATCGGTTGAGTTACGAGGATGTTTCGAAATATTCCCGCACTAAGAAGATAAGCTACATTCAAAAGCAAGGCTTTTGATCAGGAACTTTGAGGAGCGTGGAACCACTTCTTAATTGCTGGTGTTCCCAGGTTCACCCTGACCCGGGGTGGTAGCAACTGTTAGGGTCCCAGCTATCGGCAAATAGTTAACCCCAATCTGGGGTCAAGACGCTATGAAAGTGTAAAAATATGTTTTAATACCAGTAATACGTTTTTGTAAAAATATTACCAGCAATAAAAATGTCTGCATTAAATAACCCATTGAGGTTGACATGCCGTAAACCAAACCAAACCAAAGCAAAATATTCCAACCAATTGGCTGGAACTCTTCTGGGTTATTTTACTGATTAAACTTGAGGAATGGCCTATTTTCTTTTAACTAATTTCGAATATTTTCTTATATGAATTCACTTTTCGGTTGTCCTTGAAAATAAAGAGTTTCTGGAAGTTCCTCATCTTATTCTAAGAATTGGTAAGAAGCGAAACTAATCATAAAACATTGACTGCACAAAGAAACTTTTCTTAGTACAGATTCAGTCATTCTTTCAGGCTAGAACAAAATAAATATCGTAGTCTTACGATAGTTATTGCTGGGCACTTCGATGGGGTGTAATTGTTAGTAAACCTGTCCCGCTAGATCAATTATGAGTGAATCTACACTTACGGCTTTGGGCTACATCTAAGCGACACCAAGTAAATTTATTAAATAGTGCAATAATGCAATTTTTTATGTCTCCAGTACTGTATGTTATTGAGAACAAAGTAATATCTTTATAAAATTAAGGTTTGAACAACAAAAAGAATAAAAAAGTTTAATCGGCGAGACAGAAATCACCTATAGAGGTAAAAGAAATAGACATTTTTATTTTACAGTGAGGTTCACCCTGTATAAGACCTGGGAGACAATCGAGGTAGACTGTGCTGATATGTTGGGAATATAACGGTTAACCGTAGACTTAACCAAGCGGGGTCTCTTGGAAGTCGATTCTACAGAACAGTGGTTCGCGGGAAGAAGCTGCTCGAGTGGAACTTCTCACCAATGAAATACGGAGGGAATAAGGGTGGTTCGCTAGAATGAGCGTAGCATGGCGAACCCTAGCCGTGATGGCCAGGCCTGGCGAAACCAAGGAATGTAGTTCGTCCGAACATTTTCCATGGAAGTAGCAAACCGGCTTTCTTCAGGTGATTGGAATTTCGAATCGAACTCTTTATTTTGTCCAACGGGGAAGATTATTCTAGTTCCATGTGCCATTCATCTTCAGAGTGTCTCAATTATTTCCCTTTTAACTCAGTTCTCCATATTTTGGTTCATTGTGGCCTGGTATCGAATTCTTTGGGTCTAGTCACTGGATAAAGACGTTGGTTGGATCCAGTGATTAGACCCAAAGTATTGTGAATCTAATACCAAGCCACAGCAGTGGTGAACCAAAACTTGGAGAGTTAAGTTAAAGGGAAATAACTGAGCCATCCGGAAGAGGTATGGCACGTGGAACTAGAAAAAATCTAGATCGGTGGACGAAATAAAAGGTTCGAATCGAAAGTCCGATCACCTGAAGAAGGCCGGAGAGTACAACGGCTGAAACGTTGTGAGTATGTCAATGAAGATGCGGACACTATTAATTCTGTCTCGGCATCTTTCTATCACATCCTCACATTTTTTTTTAAGGTAGAGGAACCTAAAGAACTCACAGTTAAAGATTTTTTGCAGCAGAGTTTCTTTGTGTCGTCGCCAGGTATATTCAGGTGAGATGAGGCAAGCCTCTCGCTGTTCTATCGCTATTTCCACGGAAAATGCTCGGAAAAACTCCATTCCCTAGTCCCGCCGAGGCAAACTTTCTCAGTCTGAACAAAAGCCCGCCCATGTCACTTGCATTGCAAATTACCCACATTCCCTCTGTATTCCATCGATGAGAAGTAAGTTCCACTCCAGCAGTTTCTTATCGTGAACCCTGTGGAACCGACTCCAAACAGGATGCATCTCTGATCACTACAATCTTAACCTTTACGAGGCTAAGCTTAAAAGATATCTCACACTCCTATATACACAAAGCACATCCCAACGTAACTCTCTAACTCGAGTGACTTCCGGGCCTTGTAAAAAGTGAACCTTATCGTAAATATATAATGATGATAGCTCAGTGATAGAAACTCTGTCGGAAACCAAATCGGTTGGGTTTCAATCCGGGCTTCAGGCATTCGGTTGTACAGTCGAACTGAAGAGCTGTGATACAGCGAAACAGTACTGTCTGCATATATATATATATATATATATATATATATAGTGGATTACCTTGTCGTATTCAATGTATGAGGGTCAAGCCGCTCAGTTCCTAGGAACTAACAGCCCAGACCCCAGCACATATGATTTGATTATAGTGGTGAAGGCTTTTGCAGAACCAACCACACTTTTTGAAGGGCTAAATACGAAGGCCTGGTGCACTACTTACCACAAGGTTCCCAACCTATTCTCTGCAGGTTTTGAATTCAGATTTGTCCTTCTTCTAGACCAGTTGCACGGACACACACACACATATATATATATATATTATAAATTAACTGATTTAAAATATGGTTTTAAAAAAAAATATATATATATATATGAGGCACGCTGGAGTAGTGAATAGCGGCTCTTTATATATATATATATATATATATATATATATATATATATATATATATAAAGATAAATTTTGACTTTTCTCCTGCGACTTTATTACCGGCAACAAGAATGCTTAGTGTAATATAAGATCATGGTCAGTGTGACGGACTGGCTCTAAACATATTGGTTGCTAGGAGATAATGGGGCCCACCCACAATTTTTCTGTGAGTTATATCCTCTTAAATCAAGGACTGTAAATTTATCTTTAAATTCAAACATTCTTCCAGAAAGCGTGCATTTCCAATGATGTCCGACTCGGGTTACATCCCTGTCTCCACCCATTTACACATCTTATTTAACACTCCTTCATTCCTTTATAGACTGAGTGATTATTTGTTTGTTTGTTGTCTAATGCATTTTTATTTTGTATTATCCTTAATTTTTATTTTTTCATTAAGTTAGAATTTAAGGGTTCTTCAGAACTTAATACCTCGCTCCCATCTTCGTTCTCTGAGTCCGCGACCTCTGTACCGGCTGAACCAAGATTACTGCTTGATAACGTTGCCAACCATCTCAAATCATGATTTGTAACTTTATCCTTAGATTCACAAACTCTTGCTGTAAACATGAAATTTCCTTCGCTGTGCCTGACTTCCAGAGGCCCCTATTCCATGTCCTTCCACAATTTCCCTGCTTCCTTCCTTACCATGCACAGCTCATTTGTGTCCTGTGCCCTTTCTTAGTATTCAGTTTTCTTATAAAAATAATTGTCTGTGTTTGTTTCCTTACTGCATTTTTATTTGATACAGGAGTCCCAATTTATCGAAGGTGAGAGTACTTGCAATCGCGAAACCTGAGACCTTACCCACTATAGCAATATCACCGTCATCCTATATATTGCTAGATGCAAAACATCTTACCTGTCCCAAAAATGGTTTCAGTCATTTATTTCCCTGGTGTTTATCAGCTAAGTGAAGTCGACTTCACAAGTACCTTGCCAAGCGGCCCTGACAAAGCATGTCACTGAAAGACAATAAATTACTTTTTTTAGACAAAGATGACTAGGCAAAGAACAATGTTCACTATAAGAAAGTGGTCACTATCCGCGAAAAACAGAGACGAACACGAGCCGCGTCCTGCGTATGACGATAAACGACATCCGCGTCCGGGGTATGACGTTAAACTACGTCCAACAACAAGGCTTCAGATAATGTTTTCGGAAAAATAATGTTGCCAGTTATACGTTTTTGAAACAATAATGTTTTTTGGAAAAAATAATGTTGCCAGCTATACGTTTTTTAGAAAAAATAATGTTGCAAGCTATATGTTTTTTGGAAAAAATAATGTTGCCAGCTATACATTTTTTGGAAAAAATAATGTTGACAGCTATATGTTTAATAGTACTGTATATTTAATATATGTGTAGGTATATGTGCATATATATATATATATATATATATATATATATATACCTTAATTTGGCATTAAATGACCCAGGGTGGTTGATTATGCCATAAAACCCAATCAACCAACCAGGTCAACCATGACCTGGGGTGGTAGCACCTGTTAGGCTCCCAGCTATGGGCAAGTAGTTAACCCCGAAACTATGGTAAAAAGCATTACAAAAGTGTAAAAATAGGTTTTAATACCAATAATACTTTGTAAAAAAATTATTACCAGAAGTAAGTTTTCTTATTTATCAAAAATATATTGCTGGTAAAGGTTTTTTTTTTCCTTCAAAATCTATTACCAGCAATACATGTTTTAAAATACTACCAGCTATACATTTTTGAGGAAAAAAATATTACCAGAAATAGATTTGACAACAAAATATTACCAGGCAAAAAAAAGTTGTCGGCATTAAATAACCCATTGAGGTTGATATGCCGTAAAACACAACAAACCAAACCAAACCAAACCGAACACGAGCCACGGGAAGTGACGAGAAGATCACCTCGCAGCAACACGAAAGGGAAGACTCCCATGAGATTGTTTACCCCACCCCCTCACCCACGCCTCATCTCTGCCTCCCTCATCTATAGAAGTAGGTTACAAGGCGAGAATAAAGTCTGCTTACTGTCACAAAAGTCTCATGATTTTAATTCGTGGGTGAGGATCTGGCCAAAAGAGTTATTTTTGAGCCACAATCGTTTGATCGGGAGATGTACGCCGAGAACTAAGCCTGGTGCCTGGTCCAAGAGTTACATCAAGCGACTCAAATTTCCACGAAAAATATATTTTCTTTAAAAGTTAGGGTTTCTAGAGTTTTGGCTCAACCGGTTTTGAATTCAGAATTACACTTGTCAACACAATATTTGGTGCCAAGAAACAAAACACTTTCTATATTTTTTATAATGGTGCTGATTCCGAAAATGACCTTAATTTTTCATGGTTCGCTACCATTTTTGTTGTACTGAAATTGCTCAATTTTAGAAAAAAAGATCTGTTTACGATTTTGGCTGATCGCAAAATTTAGTTAATAAAGGTTGTAGAAAACCCATCAATTTTCAGGTAGGCCGAGCTCTTTATGGCAATCACCTGAAATAAACTATTTTTATAAGAAAAAAGTGTTTTTGATTAAAAAAAGTTTAAAATAGAAGTACCGAATTTTTTCAATTTATCGGCAAAATTCAAATTAACTGATAAACTTTATCAGTAATACACTTTAGTAAACCTGATAATTAATGTGACATGAAAAAATGAAACCCTAAAATCTTCTGTTTGATATTTATAAATTTATTCAATCACTTTTATCACTTCACTACGGAAGGTAACCAAGCACATTGAAAGCATTTTGTTTTCACAGTTGGAAAGAAACTCCAACTAAAGACATCCCAATTGAATGCACCTATTCCACTGTACATGATACTGCTGGAGTATCAAAATGGACTTAAATAACATTGAACATGACAGACAATCAAGAAAGAGAACATTTTTACCATAGTTCTTATGTACACGAAGGTTTTATTTCTGATGTTAGTTTATTAAATGATTTGATAAAAATACTTGTTGGTCTGGTATATTCAATGTTGTTATTTTTAAAATCTTACGGTCTGATTGTGATTGCAAAAATAGTATTTCTCAATAAGGAGACGAATATTTGTTGGTTTAAATACGAATTGAGAGGATTCTATTATTCTATTGTGAGAAATATTGCCACCGGTCAAAATCATATATACAGAAAACAAATGATTTTTTTTTCCTAAAATAAACATTTCTGTACAGCAAAAACGGTAGCTAACCAAGAAAAAGTTAAGGTCATTTTCAGATTAAGCGCCCTCAAATGAGCTAAAAAAGATGTTTGGTATCTCAATATTATTTCGAAAATATTTTTTGTTGACAGTGTTATTTTTTTTATTTTTTTTATTTTTTTGACTTGTTGTCAATCAAAACAAAAGAACTCAGTCTTCCCTGATGTGTAACTCCTCTTCTTCTAGGTGGAAAAAAGATACCTAACTTTTCAACGGTATCGATGTGGAGACGAACGCGATGGCCTCTGCTGGAATTAGAACTGGACGCCAGTTCTAATTTCCGCGTCGGTAACAGCTGCGCTATGCGCCCATCCGCCTGATAGACAAGCTAGCAATTCAAGACAAGATTGATTACTAACGAGCGAGAATTAAAAAAATACTTTCATCTTATAAGTATAATTATAAATTTTTTAAAAAATCACTACATATATCCGACAGTGTAAGTTATTTATTTGATTTACTAATCAATAACTTATAGTAATGACAAATGTAAAATCTGCTAACATATTCAAAATGGTTGCTCGCAAATGTGTGCACGCACACACAAGAGTATATTAATGAAAACCCCGAGTGAGCCCAAATAGTAGACTCAGTTAAATTTAGACTGATTTCTGTACTAACTGACCTTTTTGTAACCTAGCAACCAAAAAGTAACAGATGCAGTATTGTTGAGCCAGTCAGGAAAATGCCATCTGGTACGAATCTATGAAAAGTCGGTTTAAAAACAAAATAAAAAAAACACTTCAAGTAGTTTATATGTTCCATAGCTTCTAGTAGAAGCGGAAAGAAAACTTACATAGTATTAGGTTGGTGCAAAAATAAGGACGTAATAATGTCGTTTTTTGACGTATTTTAACGTCAAAAAACGACATTATTACGTCATTATTTTTGCACCAACCTAATATATGAGCGTACATATTCATACACTTACGTTTAAACTCGCATATATATCCACATCCGAGGTAGATAGTATGCCCCCAAAAATGTAGAAATAGCAACAAAGAGAATAGATAACGTTGGAAAGAAGGAAATTCAAGGAAAACTATAAAAGAGAGATAGATAAATATGATGGAATTGATATATATATATATATAGATAGGGACATCTTTAGACAGAGATCGAAAGATAGAACTGAAATTGATATGATCGAATTGAGATAGATCGATACATAGGAACGACTTTAGATAGATACTTAAATCGAAGCACTCAAGCGAGCTGGTAAGAGAATGATTTCTCTCTCTCTCTCACTATGTATATATATATATATAGAGAGAGAGAGAGAGAAAGATAGAGATAAACAAATATAGATACAAACATATACATATACTAAGCTAATAGATATGAAGAGATTTAGATAGATAGATATTAGGTTGGTGCAAAAATAATGACGTAATAATGTCGTTTTTTGACGTATTCTTTAACGTCAAAAAACGACGTTATTACGTCATTATTTTTGCACCAATCTAATAGATAGAATTGGAATAGATAGATGTGATCGAATTGAGATAGATCGATAGACAGGAACATTTTTAGCTAGATCAAATTGAAACAGATAAATAGGTAGTCGTGAATCCTCTGAGATAAATAGATACGAACTGTCATAGATAGATAGCAAGAACTCAAATTAGGTTCAAATTTCGCTTCATAAAACATAAAGTATTTCCTCTCTGTCCAAATTATTTTCTTTTGCTCTGGAATTTTCACTCGGACATTCTGCTCGATTGTCCTTGAAATGGTTCTATGAACTCTTATACAGAATTTGTCTCAAAAATCGTACATTCCAGAAAGGAACAATTGAATCAATTCAATTTGCAGATATCGATCGAATAGCGATAAAGCTGTACGTGAGTGAGATTTGGATCGTTCTTCTTGGTCTAGCTTATAACAAGTCCATTACACTTGGCATACAATAAATTCGGCTGAAGGCCACCCACAGGGCGAATTCATTTCTACGTTGATAATAAATACGCCAGCTTTCTTATTAGCGATAATCCATTAATATCTATTCCAAAGATGGTTACTTTGCTGCCTGTGTTTAATGAAGGCCAAGTTTTCAGCTTGAGTCGGTGAGTCAAAAGAAAGTTATTGTTTTCAAATGGGCTTCGCTTTTAAAGGATTTCTCTAAGGTTTGCCAGTGCTTTACGCATGGAAATAAATAAAGGCAACTTGATTACAAAAACCGTAAAATCTTTTGTATTTTTTTAAAAATAAAAGATTTCATTTCGTAAAGACAGCTGCATAATCTTCTTTTTGATGCGTCGTGATGACAAAAATTAGATAAATATTTCTAAAATTATAAATGATTGATAAAAATATTCGAAGTAATTATATAAAATAGAAAATACGAAAATCTGTTGAAGATTGAATTTTTACATTTTTTTTTTTTTTTTTGCTGCTAGTTACCAGCATTGATTTGCTAAAAAATCAGTATGCATTGATGAAACAATACTTAATAAAAACAAGATTTTACCATCAAAATATTTGTTATTAAGAGGGAAGACCAGATGATTTTTTTGGTTATTGAATTATATTTTTCTTATCCATTTTAGAACCTTTGAAATTTTGGTTAAAGATTTTTGGGGGCGTCAGCCCAGTGACAAGATTAGTATAAGGTATTTAGTGTTTTTTTTTTGTTTGTTTGTTTTTGTTTTTTTCAGTGAAAAACATTCATTTGGAAATTCTTGTAAAAATCATATAATTATCAGATTTTAATTAAATTTCAGAATTTAGTCACAAATGAATAAAATTGTTTTAGAAATGTTTCTTTTTAGAAAACCTTTTACCCCCATCCCACTCTGAGATATTAATTTTTGTGTCGTTTAATATGTATATCTGTTAAAAGCAGAATTCCTTGCAGAATTGAAATCATCAATTCTTTTTTATAAAATAAGGACACGATTTACCGTAAATCTGCTCTGAATCGTAAAATAAAAAATGAAATAAAACTAAGACATGATTTTAATTTTTTAAATGCTTTTACAAATACAGTAGAACCTCGGTTCACGAATTTAATTCATTCCTGAACCCCGTTCGTAACCTGAAATGTTTGGAAACCGAAACTATTTTTCGATTAGGAACCGATGTAAAATGAATTAATCCGTTCCTGGTCCCAAGATGATTGTGTATTTAAACATTCTCAACAGTAGTTTGTGCACAAGTTTATACACAAAACTAATAAAAATCATTAAATCTAAGAAAAAGAATTAAACCAAATACTAAATAGATGAAATATAGAACATTTTAATTTTACCGTACCTGTAAGTAAGAGAGTTGATGTCTTAGGTGGAAGGGAAAGGAAAGAGATGTTATTGTTTGGAAAGGGGGAAGGAAAGACATGATCGTCTCTTTATTTATATGAATAGTATCGGATCGTTCATTTTGCCATACTAAACTGAGTAGGAAGAAACAATATCAACAACAATTGTTTTTCTCTTAAGTTTTCTTTTTACATTACTAGTATCACTGCTAATTTTCTTTGGAGCCATGACTAAGGACTAATAAAGTACAGTCCAATAAAATTGGAAAAGAAAAGCACAGTACAACACATGAATGTATGCAACATGGCGGTCGACTTAGGAATGATTCCGTTCGGGTTAACTCGGATCGGTTCGATTCGATTCGGCAATGTTGTTCAAGGACCAAAAGTTTGTTCGATAACTGTGGCATTTTCATTCTTGAATTTTCTGTTCGAAAACCGATTGTTTCGACATTCAGAAACCTAGGTTGATCTGTAACATATTGTCACAATTATCTGAAAAAACAAATTCGATGAATAACGAATTTTTACAAGAATTGTTTTCATTCTTTTAAATTTTAATTAGAATAATTTATAATATTTTAAATCTTTTAAATTTTTCCACTTGAAACTTTGTAACTTATATATATATACTAGCAGTAAAGCCCGGGATGTAACAGTAAGAGATAGATCAAGTATCGACCATCATAAAGACTGAAAAAGAAATTGACAAAGATTATTGTTTAAGGTTGACGGACACGCATGTCTTAATTAGTTTTTTTGTGGCGGGGGGGGTGTTACGAATTGGTCAAATACTTTTTTTTATTTTCCCATGTACTTTCAGTCTTGTCTGAGAATTTAACCACCTGAAGATGGTCTCAGATGAGATTGAAATTACTTGGGAAAATAAAAAGTATTTGAAAGAAAATTTTGGTATTTTTCTGATTCAATTTTCCACTGCTACCAAGAAATTAATCCGTGGGATTCAAAGGATCGAAACCAAAATAAACAGACTTAATATGTCTAAATTACTTAACCATATCTGTTTGAATACATATATATATATATATATATATATATATATATATATTAGGAAAGGTTATAAAAAACAATTAAATTATATTTAAAATTCTCAGCATCCTATCTACCTCATGCGCATGTGTAAACACATGAAGTGCTAAAGGATGGAACGCGTCACACGAAAACTTTTTCCACTTTGCCATAGATTTTCTTTTCTAAATCTGTTTTTGATATATTAAAATTTCTATATTGTTTTTTCCATATATGGTAAAACCAATATTCTATATATCATGTTCTATGAATGTGGTTCAGTAGATTCTTTTTTATTTTCAGGACATTTCAAATTGTTGTGATGTCCATACCTAATGTTTGTTTAATGGCTCTTGTCGATTTTCCTTCTTTCTCATCTTCAAAATG
The DNA here is from genome assembly GCA_963932145.1 of Acanthosepion lycidas. NCBI lineage: Eukaryota > Metazoa > Mollusca > Cephalopoda > Sepiida > Sepiidae > Acanthosepion > Acanthosepion lycidas. Next base: position 93,225,450 of record OZ010590.1, read on the forward strand.
TCTTGCTTTGCTCCCATAAACAGCTCTCCGTCTTCATGTTGGCTTATCATTTTTATGCAGTCTTTACAGGAGAAAACTAAAGCTAAATCCAAGAGTAGTTATTCAGCGCTATTTAATGTTTAAACGATAAATCTAAAAGGCAACACCTGGGCAACAAGAAACATCTGTCAGTCATGAGTAGTTCTGCTCACTTCAAAAATGGAAAAATAAGTTGGATTCAAACAAGGTGGTATGTCCCAAGATGTATCACGAAATAAAAGGTGAAAATCTAAACTCTTGTCTTATATTAATCTTTTTTTCGGAGAACAAAAATAAAGAAATTGGTCTTGGCGTTCCAATACTTTTGGAGAAGACTAATATATATATATATATATATATATATATATATGTGTGGATATATCCATGCGATATCATATTTATTGTTTAATATAAATATCCATCTATACATCCATGTATACATATACCCATCTTTAAATTTATCGGTTGTATTTATGGAATTTTTTTACGAAACAAGCGTTGCAGTATAAGAGAGCTGACTGGGAACAGGTATAAATATAAAATGGTATTAGTATATAAATGTTATATGCACTTTAAAATTGTTACTATGTTCGTAATAAATTTTGATTATTTTAGTCATTTTAATTATTTTAAAATTAACTGTTGTGCATACGATATTTATAAACAAGCATTCCCAATGCAAGAGTGGTAACCAGAGACGGTAAATGCAATATGTTGTAAAGTGTTTGTAAACTCGAATTTTAAAACAGTGTTACTATAAATTTTGTTGAGTGTGGGTTGGTTGATTTTGCTATAGTGGACCTCAAGAATTTGAAGTTTCTGTCTATTAATTTTTCTGTGTACATATTAGTGTTGTCAACAAAGATTCTCCTGTATTTCGAATGTAGATAGAAATGTGTTCTAGATGTTCGCGTGTGTTTTTAAAAATCGCTATGATATCGCAATGGAAATTCTATGGCAGCTACAATCGCATTTTGGTCTCTGGAATTTACCGCTGAAGATGATCTTAGAAAGGTCGAAAGTACTTGGCTAAAGAACGTCTACCCCTCCCTTGATGGATTTCTTCTGAACATCAAGAAACTGATTCGACAACTGGAAAAGAATAGGTATAAAAATAAGTAGACACAATATGTCTATATTATTCAATCAAACAATTTTGAATGAATATATGCTATTTAAATATAGATATATATGTATAATATATGTGTGTGTTTATTGCAATATCATATTCATCATTTTATATATATATATAACATACACACACACATATATAAATATCAATACATGTATGTGTGTATGTATTACGATATCATATTCCTTATTCAATATATATATATATATATATATATATATAATTAATGTGTGTATTTGCGCATGTAAATAAACGTATGTATATATGGAATTTGCATGAATTTGTATGTGATATATATAAGAAGAAAGCAAACTCTTTAATGTTACCCTCAAATATTATTCCATAATTAGACCTAAACTTTAAGTAGGATTACCCATATAAAAATGACAAATTACATTCATAAATTAGATTAAAAGTAAAACTAATGAAGATGTTACCGTAACTATTTTTACAATATTAAAAAAGTACGATTGGTCGGGTAAACAAACTATTATAATTTAAAATATTTTTTAATATGTTCTCTATAAATGTGTTAATAAATATAGTATTTAACTTATATTAAGTCCCTAAACTATTTGTTTAAAAAAATTAAATATTTAAATTGATAGCAAACATCAATTTTTTTTTTTAGACATCTAAATTTCTATCAAGCATTAAAATCTATTCTTTACTTAAATTGCTAAAACCCAATTACAGCCTCTTTTTCTTTACCTCCCTCTCCAACTTCTTTCTTTTTCCTTTCTCCTTTTTCTTTTCTCCCAACTCCCCCCATTTCTATATATCACTTCCGTTAAGTTAACCATCTAAAAAGGTCAAGGTCTGGTCACTCCTCCTCCCACAATATAAAGTATACTTGAGAGAGATATGAAATTAATCCCTCCCTATACTCTACCATGTCTCTTTAACTATCACTCTTACACTCTCTGTTAAATTACAAAAACTTATACAACCCATCAATTTTAATTTCATTTTTCGTTTCATTTCATTTTTGGAAGTCCTATCTGATGATCCGGCGTCCTTTAAAAGGACTCTGGTGAAATAAATTATTATAATGGTACCTTAAAGTGGTCTGTTTTTTCTTTTAAATATTAACTCTGGATTTACATTGAGCTCTTTCAGCCTCCTTGGGATTACCCAGTTCTTCATAACTTATATATATATATATATATATATATATATATATGTTTGTGTTTCTTGCGATATCCTTTTAATTGTTTAAATTATATATGTTATACAAGGCGGCTAGGTTCTATAGACTTTGATCGCAACTTTTCTAGAAGGACAACTCTGAATTCAAAATTTGGTGACCTTGTGTCACGTAGTGCACTGGGTCTCTGTGTTTGGCCCTTCAAAACGTATATTTGGTTCTGCACAAAGCCTTCACCACTATGATCAAGTCATATGTGCTGGGGTCTGGGCTGTCGGTTCCTGGGAACTGATCTCCTTGACCTTCATACGTCGAATACGACCGGTGAGTCCACAATATATATATATATATATATATATATATATGTGTGTGTGTGTGTGCATCTTTATTGCGTTAATATATTCGTTATTCAATATATAAATATATATGTAATTACACATGTGTGTGTGTATGTTTCTTTATTGCGATGTGATATTAATTATTCAATAGACTAATTTCCATTTACTTTGTTACTATCAATAATTCCACTATTAAAATCGGACAAAATCCTTCCGCCGGCTTTTGGAATATTAAGTCGTACTGTATAATGATTAAGATCTTTTGATGACCGAGAATTAATGCGTCTACCAAAGTGAATATCGAATTTCTGCCTAATCTGTTTACTTCACGCTAATATTGCTGGGAAAGGCATGAACCCACTTTTTACAGAACACTTTTCTCTAGTCTCTAAATGCAGATCCCCGCTTCACACAATATCACTAGCAGCTTTCAAACAAGTAGACGATCCAGCTGCATATAGAATGTGCAGGCCTGGGAGAAAAGCTCATGACAGGTAGATATATAAACATCCACCTGAGAGAGGGGAATGGAGAGTCTCTCGAACCCTAGTGAGATTTAGAATCCACGTTCGGGGGAAAATACACAGTCACATGCCCACTGGCTGGAAGTAATCTGATCGCGTCTTGTGATCTCATTAAAATGTACAAAATAACGTTACATTTCTTAAAAAAACAATATCTTGCTAAATATGTCTCGTCACTGGTATGTCATGTTCGCCGATAGAGAAAATGAGTGAGTGACAACATTAGAAAAAGCTCTTCCATAACTATCTGTTTTGATAGTAATAACAAAATGCTTTCAAATCTTTTCATATCGTTAGCAGGTTACAGACTAATTCTGTGAATTATTGCAGTTTGAATATCAGCAGTAGACCGAGCCGAATGAAACTCGTACTGTTTGTCGCATAACAAGTTGAGATGATCAACAACCTTCTTGTTGATTATAGCTTCAAAGTGACTGTTTCTATACTGTGAAGGAATGAGCGTTTATTCGTATTCTTGAAAACCAGTCATACGATTAATTGACACCTTCCGCAGACTTGGGAAGGATTTATCCTTCAAGCAGTGTTCAAATAATTTCTCCAAGATCGAGGATAATTCCGGATTAATATTCTTAAGGATAACTACTGCTACTTTCTCTGGAGCGGTGGCCTTCTTAGGGTCAAGACTTTCTATAAATCTTGAGACTTCCCAGGCTTTCATGAAAATATTGCTGAGATTGTGCTTAGTAAGACGGTTAGGAAGACTGGATGGGGATGTCCTTTATCAGCTAACGTTAAATTCGAGGTAAAGATGGAAGTGAATCATTTCCCCTTATGTGACGAGGATGACATGACCCCCGAACCATTTATAATAATAAGCACTGAAACTTCTATTCACAATTTAGTTAGAAATCTCCCAAAACTATCGGGATACAATTTCCTTTGGCCTTAATTAATTAAGCATAGATACACACTCCATTTACTAAAACTCTTGCAATAATTGTGAGCAGTTCTGGATGCAGTCAGAGGCCCGTTATAAATAGTATGGTAGAGATTACAGTGAGTTATGGCTGCAACACCATCGTGGGGTAAAAAGGTTGATTGTTCGAGGTATAAAACACTCCATACCATTAAGAGTCCCAACTGATACAAAAGCAGCAGTTTTGGAGGCAATAACGAAGGCTGAAAGAGGAGCCTCCTCCATGTAAGATCTGAAGTAGTCCCAGTCTGCTTTTGTCTACCGAAAAATCGTTCTATTTAACAGTATATCTGGGGATTTTTTGGTTTGGCATCAACTTTGACACTGACTTGTGAATGGTTAGAAGTACCCAGCAGAGGCAAAAGTTCAACGAGGCATTTTTCAGGGCGACATGTGAGGAAGAGATCAAGGAGGTTTGCCTGATATCTTGCCACATCAGGAAAGCGGATAGATTCTTCAATGACCTGTGTTAGTTTGTCCCTGCGTTATTTGCCTTCTTCATCAATTTTGGTCGAGTGGACTAACAACTCTTTGTGGTGAATATTAAAGTCCCGACAATATATATATATATATATATACACTAATTTAAAAATATGGTTCCATCGCTACACAGAAATTACCATACTTCAAAAACAGAAAGTAAACTTTAAGTGTAATTATAGAATTCAAATCTTTGATTTATTTTCAAGCGATTTCTAGAAATTGCTTGAAAATGAATCAGAGATAAAGATTTTAAATTTAATTCTATAATTAAATTCAAAGTTTAGTTTCTGTCTTGGAAACATGTTAATTCCTGTGTAGCGATAGAACTATATTTTGAAATTAGTAAATTTATGATGAATTTTATTGAGCACTGTTTTTTAAAAAATAAAATATAATTAATAAGTACACCGGATTATAAATCTTACTGTTCTTTCGCATTATTTTAGTATATATATATATATATATATATATATATATATATATATATATATATATATATGTGTGTGTGTTTTGCTATATATATATAATGAACTCTCCCATCGGTTTCGATGTATGAGGATCTGACAGCTTTAATTCAGTTATGAAATTTTGTGCGATAATCTTAAGTGGCAATTAAGACCCGCTAGTGATTTACAAAGGAGGCCACATATGGAGCAAGTGTGAGGATTGTGAGATGAGATAACTCTTAGATTGGCTGACCTTTTAGATCTTGCTTTCGCTTCTTGAGTCCACTAAAACACGTTGATCTCCATTCTACCCGCTCCAAGGCTAAGCGCTCAAGAGTGTTATGTGGTATATTAACTGTTGAGAAGTTGCTTTTTAGCTTGTCTTTGTATCTTAGCCATAGGCGTCCAACATTCCTGTAGCCCTGATCTAACTGGCTGTACATTAGGATCTTGGGTATCCTGTCATCAGACATTCTGAAGACATGACCAGTCCACCGTAACTGAGACTGTATGAGAAAAATCTCGATTCCTCCAATATTACACCGGTTAAACAGATCTACGTTAGATGTCCTCTCTTGAAGCTTAACTCCACAGACTGCACGCAGACAGCTTTTATGGAAAACATCTAGCTGGCATATATGGTACCTGTATGGAATCAACGACTCTGAGCTGTACAAAAGGATGGCAAGTACAACAGCTCTGTAAACACGAATTTTCTTATCCAGTCGAATACCCCACTCATTCCACAAGCAATGGCAAAGTTTGCCGAAAGCACTGGTAGCCTTAGCAATCCGATGCATGATTTCATCATCTAAAGTTCCACTGTAATTGAGTTTGCTACCAAGATAGGTGAAAAGCTTTACATAGTTCAAAGCTTTGTCTTCTACTTTCAATGGTTTCTCTGGAAATTTGTAGATTGGTGGTTTTTGTTTCTCACCACGGAATTGCTTCGGAGTAGGAGAAGGTTGGTGCACTACTTCAGTTTTCTTTATGCTAAGTGTAAGACCAAAGGCTTTACATGCAGCAGAGAAACAATTTATTAGATGTTAAGCCTTCTCAAAGGATGTCGCTACAAGAGCAGCATCATCATCAAACAACAAATCACGAATAATATGCGTACGAAGGTGGGTCTTGGCTTTGAAGCGCTGATGATTGAAGAGACCACCAGTTGTTCGAAACTGAAACTTGACGCCGCTCTCTGTGTCTGCAAATGCATATTTCAGCATCACCGAGAAGAAAAGGGGAAAAAAGACAGGGGCCATGACACAACTTTGCTTGGTGCCATTTGTGAAATCAAAGGATTCTGACATCATGCAATCAGACACGATATTAGCTTTCATTCCTTCATGAAAGGAGATGATGACCTTTAGCATGTTTTCAGGGATGCCAAGTTTTCTCAAGACTCGCCAAAGAGCCTCTCGATTCACAGTGTCAAAGACCTTCGTCAAGTCCACAAACACCATGTACAACTCCTGGTTTTTCTCGCGAACCTTCTCTTCAACTTGACGAAGAGAAAATATCATGTCAATGGTTCCACGGCCCGACCGAAAACCACACTGCCATTCAGGATAGATGTCGTCAACAAGGTGTATAATGATTCTGTTTAGAATCAGTCTCGCTAGGATTTTCCTTGCAATTGAAAGTAGCGATATCCCCCGATGATCATCACAGACACACCTGGAACCCTTGTTTTTGTTGAGGTGTTTGATAGAGGCGTCTTTATAATCCTGTGGGACACAGCTTGCTTTCTATATCTCCACAAATAGGAGATGTAACTTCTTTACCAACTTTTGGCCACCATGCATATACACTTTGGGTGGAATAGGATCCTTACGACTAGGTGATTTTCCAGATGAGATTTCCTTGATGGCGTCAATTATCTCTTGATAAATAGGTTCAAAAGACAACTCCGGAATTTAAGGATTTTGCTCAATTGATATGATGGCTTTCTCATCAGTAACCGAAGTGGTGTTTTACACAGTTTCGAAATGCTCTTTCCAGCGATCTAAAATGTCTGACTTATCCGTCAAGAGAGTTTCGCCATCTGATGTGGAGACTGGGGCGACGCCACTTTTCTGAGGACCGAAAATGCTCTTGAGGCCAGCATAGAAAGCCTTTAGATCCTTTCTATCTGAAGCTTCTTGGAGGTCAGTGGCCTTTTCAAACCACCAATGCTCTTTCATGGCTCTGAGAGCTCGTTGAACCTAACTTTTACACTTATTGTAAGCAATCTTCTTATCGGACGAGTTACATATATATATATATATATATATATATATAGTGCAACTGGCTGTATTTGAAACTGAAGTAAAACACCATTAAGAATGAAATTAATACGACAAAAATGTCTCTCGCACAGTATAGTACAACATATAGTACAACAAGGAAGTCTTATGAATTTTCATTATGACGCAAATTATTCCGATTCTTTTGAAAATAGTTAAAAATGGTTGAGCCAAAAGTGCTCAGCACTACAAAGACTGTCGACGAATTCATCGCTACCTGAGTCTTGAAAAAAGAAGACACGATTAAATTGGAACAAATCTTGCAAAATATTCCTTGTCCGTCATATTTTTACCACACACACATGCACAAAAATATATAAAATAAAATATACCTGTAAAAGACATACTTAATGAAGACAAAAGAAAATCTCTCTTTTTTATCGTGATTTTAGTCCCCTGAGGAACTTTCACGAGGTAAATGCAAGAACTTTATTTTGCTACATAGATTTATTTTATGAATGCAGAATAAAATCCTTATATTTCCCTCGATAAAGTCCCGCAGGGGAAAAACTCGTCGGTAAAGAAGTGCTTCCTCTTGTCTTTATTCAAACACAGGCACAGACACGCACACACACACACACACATATATATATATATATACGCACACACATATATATACACACACGCATACATATATATATATATATATATATATACACACATATATACTTATGTATATATATTGTGTATTTAGGCAGTAATACTTCATTTATGCATGTTTCGTTAAAAACTACAGACAAGGTACTACGGTTAAGCTTTTTATTTATTTTTTTGTGTTCGAAAAAAATGTTTTCTTTCTTGGACACAGAGTGTGTAGAAACTGTCGAAATTTTCTATAATTCCAACCACTTTCGGATATACTTTTAGCCATTATCAGGATAATTTTATTTTTGCTTTTTAATTGGGTGTATGGATCGTGTGGATGAAGTTATTATGTTAGTATTTTCTACTAGTATGTTTCGGATGGAATCTGGTAAGTTTTTGTTTGTATTTAAATTGGTTGTAATAGAGCTGTGGCCAGATAGGTCTAACGTAAGACGTCTGGATAAGCTTGTAGTTGTGTAACCGATGTAATTATTTATGAGTCCGGTTTGATGAGGAACACAGTTCCTTAAGGGGCATTTGAACTCATAGATAATGTTCGTTCTTTGTAATTTTGACTTTGCTGGTGTGTTGTTATTTTTTAGGATAAGGTTAGCTGTTTTAAATTTTTTGTAGTAGATAATTAACTAAATAATAAATAATAATTTTTTTTATTTGTGTCAATTGGGGTAATGTATTTCTTTATAATATTTCTAAGTGAAGATTCATCTTGTTTGCAGTTAATGTGCATTTGGTTTTTGTAGAAAATATTTGTTATTTTCGACTGTATATTCAATATCGTTGTTATTTACTTTGGAAACAAATAGTCTAATTTGATGATCTATAACGTGGTTAGAGAAGCCATTGCTGGTGTGTTTTACATTATTGAGTTCTTTAAGGAAGAGTAGTCGAGAGGATGAATTCTGGTGTGCTCTTTTTAGGAAGTTTTTTTTATTACTGCTATTTTATATCTGAGTGGGCATTCACTTTTAAAGTTGAGGTGGCAAGAATTTCTGGTAGTGGTTTATTTTATATAATGAGGTGATAAAAGTTTTGTTACTATATTCTACGTGAACATCTAAGAATGGGAGGTTTTTGTTTGTTTTTTTTTAAAGTTCGTCGGTAAAATTAAGGACAAAGTTTTTTTGTTTTTTTTTAGATATAGTCTTAAGAGTATCTCATTCTTTAGTGTTATTTGCTAAAATAATAATATCGTCTACGTAGCGGACATATATTTTATGTTTACAGACCTGTTGAAATATCATACTTATTATAAAACCCAGGTTGTGTGTGTGTGTGTGTGTGTCTGTACGTTTATATATTGAATCAGAGTTCCTACATTTTTCAACCGATTTCAACAAAACTTCACAGGACTACGTAAAAGTACATTGCGGTGGTTCTGACAGCCCCAAAAATTTGAAAAACACATTTTTTTCTTTTGCACAAAATTAATTTTAAAACACGATTAAGAGACATCGCGAGAATGAAAGGGGGACAACTCATATCGAGTTATACTTATTATAAAACCCAGGTTGTTTGTGCATGTGTGTGTGTTCGTTTATATATGACATCGGATTTCCAACATTTTTCAACCGATTTCAGCCAAACTTCACTTTTTTTTGGCAGGTAGTGTTTCTTATTGTCTTGCACACTTTTTTCTTTATTTTTACATTCAGAATGCTTTATAAATTCCATTTCCAAGACAATTGTTTATAATAAAATTCTATTCAATCAGTAGACTCATAACGATTGAAAACAATGTTTTTGTTTGAGTTTGGGTTTGACCAAATCGTAAAAAAAAAACAAAAACAAAAAAAAACTAATTAAGACATGCGTGTCCGTCAACCTTAAACAATAATCTTTGTCAATTTTATTTTTCAGTCTTTATGATGGTCGATACTTGATCTATCGCTTACATCCCCGGGCATCGCCGGGCTCTACTGCTAGTATTTTCTACATGGGACATGTAATAATTGGAAAAGAGGTATCGAAGAAGTCAGTTCGAATTCCAGTCGAGTTCGTTACATTCACTTAAGAATGTTATAATTCCATCTCCTCCTCTCGGCTATGGGTTAAATAGTATCTGGAAAATCATTGTTATTCTAAAAAACAGTCAATGCAATACTGATTTAGTAAAATAATGGAGATTTCTTACAATTCAAAATATGTTTCGTCTTTAAATAACACACAAAGGGGTGATAAACCGTAAAAAAGTAATTGATTTATTTTCCAACCGAGAGCTTCTTTCCCAGAATTGCAAGGTAGCAATCCTTTCGCTATTCTGTCTGAAATGTTCCGACGGTCTCTATTCTTCAGTACCACTAGTTCAGAATTTTGCAGCCAAGATTTATTGTGCCGTATCGATAGGAAAAAATCAAAACACCCAGAACCATCTGTATCCCATTGTCAATCAGGGTGTTCTACTTGGAAAACCTCTTTTGAACTACTGTATCGTTGTGGAACAGGCATCAGCGAGAATGCTTTCAAGAAAGCTACAAACTTAACCTCTTACAGTTTAGAGTCAGTTTTCTTCGTAATTTTCATTTCTTACTTCCTCCTATTACCACACTTAACTCAGTAATCCTCTAGCTTAAGTGGCTCTTGGGCCGTGAATCGATTGAAATTTATTTTCAGAAAAGATAAGAACAACACTTCCTCTTTTCCAATTTAATCGTTCTTTATTTTGCTTTACGCGTTTACTATCAAAACAGTTTATCCGCTAACTTTATATTAAAGTCTGTCGGCCGATAATAAATTCTGGTAGGACTTTTAGTTCTCTTAGTATCGCTTTGTTGTACAAGGTAAATATTTACTTTGCCATCTTTTTTCTATTTTCTTGTCTTCTGGTTTTGTTTTCTTTGTTTACTCTCAATACATATTTCTTTCTTTCTTGCTTGCTTTCTTTCTTTTTAACTTTCTTTTTTTAATTCTATTTCCCGTTTTTCTTAATATCCTTTACTCTCAATACATAATTCTTTTCTTTTTTTCTTCTTTTCTTTTTTTCTTTTCTTTTTTTCTTCCTTTCTTTTTTTCTTCCTTTCTTTTTTTCTTCCTTTCTTTTTTTCTTCCTTTCTTTTTTTCTTCCTTTCTTTTTTCTTCCTTTCTTTTTTTCTTCCTTTCTTTTTTTCTTCCTTTCTTTTTTTCTTCCTTTCTTTTTTCTTCCTTTCTTTTTTCTTCCTTTCTTTTTTTCTTCCTTTCTTTTTTTCTTCCTTTCTTTTTTTCTTCCTTTCTTTTTTTCTTCCTTTCTTTTTTTCTTCCTTTCTTTTTTTCTTCCTTTCTTTTTTTCTTCCTTTCTTTTTTTCTTCCTTTCTTTTTTTCTTCCTTTCTTTTTTTCTTCCTTTCTTTTTTTCTTCCTTTCTTTTTTTCTTCCTTTCTTTTTTTCTTCCTTTCTTTTTTTCTTCCTTTCTTTTTTTCTTCCTTTCTTTTTTTCTTCCTTTCTTTTTTTCTTCCTTTCTTTTTTTCTTCCTTTCTTTTTTTCTTCCTTTCTTTTTTTCTTCCTTTCTTTTTTTCTTCCTTTCTTTTTTTCTTCCTTTCTTTTTTTCTTCCTTTCTTTTTTTCTTCCTTTCTTTTTTTCTTCCTTTCTTTTTTTCTTCCTTTCTTTTTTTCTTCCTTTCTTTTTTTCTTCCTTCTATACAGTTTTCCGTTCTGTTTCCGCTATTTCTTAATAACCTTTCATATCATTAGATAATTATTTATTTATTAATTTATTTTCTTTCTTTTTTTCTTTTTTTCTTTCTTTCTTGCTTTCATTCTTTCTTCTATACAGTTTGCCGTTTTTCTACGTAACCTTTACTCTCAGTACATATTTCTTTCTTTTTTCTTTCTTTCTTTCCTGCTTTCATTCTTACTTTCTTTCTTCAGTTCTCTTTCCTATTTTTCTTAATAACCTTTACTCTCAGTACATATTTCTTTCTTTCTTTCTTTCTTTCCTTTCTTCTTTCTTTCCTGCTTTCATTCTTTCTTTCTTTCTTCAGTTCTCTTTCCTATTTCTCTTTATAACCTTTACTCTCAGTACATCTTTCTTTCTTTCCTGCTTTCTTTCTTTCCTGCTTTCTTTCTTTCCTGCTTTCTTTCTTTCCTGCTTTCTTTCTTTCCTGCTTTCTTTCTTTCCTGCTTTCTTTCTTTCCTGCTTTCTTTCTTTCCTGCTTTCTTTCTTTCCTGCTTTCTTTCTTTCCTGCTTTCTTTCTTACTTTTTCTTCAGTTCTCTTTCCTATTTTTCTTAATAACCTTTACTCTCAGTACATATTTCTTTCTTTCTTTCTTCATTTCTGTTTCCCGTTTTTCTTAATATCTTTTACTCTCACCACATATTTCTTTCTTTCTTACCTTCTTTCTTTCTTAATTTGTTTCTTACTTTCTTTCGTTCGTCTGTTCTGTTTCCAGTTTTTTTAATAACCCTTTCTCAGTCATTATCATCTGTGAATCGTATATTAAGTTTACGGTAGCTGAGAATAAAAACTACTGTAATCGTTTCTCTGTATATGTTAAATAAATCCGACGGCAAATGCTTCCCTATTTTATAAGAAATGTAAAACGACTTTTAGCTTTAAACAAAAAAAATATCCATATGCTGATTTATATGTGTCTGAAACTAAAGCAAAATCTTGATTAGTTTTCAACAACGTAACGCACGAAAATATTCCTTGCGAAACAAGAAATATTCGACTTCATCTAACTTCCTGTTCTTCTCATGTTTCTGTCGCCTAAATCTTCGACTTTGCAGTCAGTTGTAAATGAAGAAGCGGATGTGCTCGATGGATTATGTAAAGTCCTTAGAAACAGCACGCGTTAAACAGATTATTAGCGATCTGCCGTGATCTTGTCAGATCAATGATAACTAATATCAATTTGGTAAAAATTCACCGAGACAAGTCTACCAATATTTTATTACAGCTGACATTATCTTTAAAAAACCGATACCAGAGTTTCTCTGAAGTCATGAGTTTTGACAGAATTCATTTTAAAAGTACATAAACCTGGAAAAATAAACAATTTACAGATTTTGTGCTGATATTTGGCATCGCAGAGAAGATGGAACAAATGGAAAATCGACGCTGCAAGGTCATCACAAATCGCCCTGGTTTGACAGATTATGCAAGTAGCAGAAGTCTTCAGTATATCTAAAAAAATCGTTCGCATCTGCCGGCAATTTTATATAATTCCCATTTTTGAAAACTATAAATATTCTTGTTTTGCTCTGAAGAATTGGACAGAATAAATTAGATTTTTCTACAGGCTTCCATTAATTTCAAACATCTTTTAATTTTTTTTTCTTTTTATTCCGTCTTCGATTTAGATTTCCTTTCTTTCTTTTTTCTATTTTTTTTAGTTTTCCAGTTTCTCTTTCTTTCGTTATTTCTTTCTTTCGATCTTCGTTTAGTTCTATTTACCGTTTTTCTTAATATCCTTTTTCTCTCACTACATATTTCTTTCTTTTTTACTTTTTTTTTTTTTTTTTGCTTTCTTCCTTCACTTCTGGTTGCTTTTTTTCTTTTTCTTTTTTCTCACAACATTCTTCTTTCTTTATTTAATTCTTAGTTTCTTTCTTTCTTTATTTATTTATTTATTTATTCATTCCTTCCTTTTCGTCTTGTCTTTTCCCATATTTCAAACTTCATTCTTTCTTCTCACCACCCTCCATATTTCTTTATTTTTCTTTTTTATTTCTTTTATTTTTTTCACTTGTATGGTTCTTGTTACGTTGACTATTTTGTTAATGACCTCTATTTCAAATACTTTCCTTCTTTCTTTCTTTCTTTCTTTCTTTCAAGAAAGCGCTTGTTCGAACACAAGAAAAATTAAATAAAAAGCTTAACCGTAGTACCTTGTCTGTCGTTTTTAATGAGACATGCATAAACGAAGGATTGCTGCCTAAATATACAATTATATATAATTGTATATATATATATATATATATATTATTCAGTGGAAAATGCCATGATGCCATTTCTAACGTTTGGCCTCTGGGCGAGACCCGAAAAGAAATGTGTACACAACAGAAATCAAAGGAAGTAATAATAATAATAATAATAATCCATTTCTAACTTTAGATCTCTGGTTGGTACCCGGAAGGAAATGTATAGACAACAGAAATCAAAGAAAATAGGAAGAATAATTATGATAATAATAATAATAAGAAGAAGAATTCGGCATGAAAGAGTGGGCCAATATCTGCACTGGAAAGTAAGGAATGAACTGCAAGAAACTTGTATGAACATCACACAGACTCGGTTACAGACATAGGACCTGTAACAATTTTATAGGTCTTTACAATACACACAGACAGAGTAATCAAAGATAATCGCCTTGGCATCGCGCGATCAAAGACCACAAAAACAGTGATTACTTATTGACATGGCAGTTCAACCGTTATTTGCCATCTTCTTAATACTTGTGCTTTTATTGCCCTCTCTGTCTATTTGATAGTAGTTTTTTTTCTCATAATCTCAAACACTCAGTAACGTCTTGCGTCCTCGTGGTTTTATTGTCTTGCTTGTAGTTAAATAATTAAAATTATTACCTAGTTTTAATCATTACATACCCTCAGACATGATGTGCAGGATACGGCAGAAATAGCTCCTACATATACCTCCCAGAATTACATCATATATAATGGCAATTTACATCACTAGTGGCAATTTTCTTCATCTAGCTAATGTAGCAATTATTCTTTATATATATAAAAAATAAATATCATTATCCTATATATATATATATATTATATTATATTATATTTATATAATTTATATATATTATATAATTTATAGATATTATATAATTTATACACATTAGATAATTTATGGATATTATATAATTTATATATTTTATATATATTATATAATTTTTAGATATTATATAATTTATATATTATATAATTTATAGATATTATATATTATATAATTTATGGATATTATATATATATTATATAATTTATGGATAATATATAATTTATACATCCGGAAAGGAAAAAATATTAGATCGCACGAGAAATTATATAAAAAAAAAACTAAATAAAAGGATCTTATCAGTCGTTTTTAATGAAATGTGCATGAAAGGATTGCTGCCTAAATACATACATACATACACACACACACACACATATATATATATATATATATATATATATAACAGCAAAACTGTCTAAATCATGCAACCGGAACATTGTCAAATTGTTAGATAAGGATCTTAAGTGTTGTATCTTAAAAATGATTAAAAGATTTGTCACTGGAATTCTCCGAGGTTTTTATGACACTATTGAACAATAAGAATGCATTTATCTCTAAGGTGAAATGATGATTCCTTTTGCTTTTGTGACCTCCTGATCCAGTTTTCCTTTCTACTTTTCCCTCTTTTTATAATTATTCATCATTCTCTTGATGCTTCTTGAATGGACTTTTAAGATGGAAGCCAGTGTATGAATATTGGTACCTTTACTGACGGGCGGAATAATCTTTTTCCTCTCACTATTGTTCAATTGGGAAGACAGTTGGGATAATACAGAACGATTTTAATGTCTTCTCTTTTTAACTGAATAACTCAAAGGCTTTTCAATAATTCTTACGACAAATGGTACCAAGATGTCTAATCGTCTTATCTGAACACCTGTAATAAAGAAACTCAAACAGTTTAGTAGTTTTTTAGATATTAAAAATTTTTATGGGATGGACAATTATCCCATGCAGTTTACAGAAATCTTGCTGTTACACATGCTATATCCCAATGTCCCATTTTATATATATATATATATATATATATATATATCGATTATAGGTACTGTTCAACTTATAATTACATGAATCATTCATACAAAAAACAAATATAGAGGTTAATGATTTAAATGGCGAGAATACATCTTCGCAAACAATTTCAATAAGTTACACTAAGCCCAAACCTGTATATGAATGATATGATAATTGTTTATAAACAGGGATCATATCATTCATATACAGGTTCGGGGTTAGTGTAACTTATTGAAATTGTTTGCGAAGATGTATTCTCGCCATTTAAATCATTAACCGCTATATTTGTTTTTTGCATGAATGATTCATGTAATTATATATATATATATATATATATATATATATATATATAAAGTAAAGGAATGGTGTAGATGGAATGAAATTGCAATAACCAAAACCGCTATTCTTAAAAGAGTGCTCAATAGACAGTAGATCAAAAATTATTTATTCAAAAATTATAACATAAAAATGTTATAACATCACTACAGATAAATAGCCATTTTGTTTCAAAACTTCTGGTGTCTTCTCATGTGATGGTGTTGGATGTCATTGAACACCATTATTACATGCTTATGTTATAATTTTTGAACATATATATATATATATATATATATGTGTGTGTGTGTGTGTGTAATTTGGTGATACGAATATTATTAATTAACCCATAGCTGAGGAAGAAGTGATGGTTTCATACTTTCCCCAAGCGTTTATTCGCGTACGTAAATATAATGAACCCAACGGGAAATGGAACTCCGCTCTCCGATTAACAACACCGAGCCATTATCCATTACATCATGCGCACATTGAACCTTACAACACCTACTATTCCGAAGCTGTCACCCATTTAGGTAATGACCAGGTTCGAGGTTCCTTACCTTCGGTGATCGTACGGGAGCCAATGTTTCAATATAATGTGGCCGTAACCCTATGTTAGATTGTGAGCTAAGTTTGCAAAACAACGAATTGCGTTTGAAAGCTTTCGAGATTCTGTTTTCATTTAAGTTTTGACTTCGTAAAGAAATTAGAATAAAAGCCTCGCCTTTTGATATTTAATGAAGTGAATTTGAACTGGCATAAATGAAGAGAATTGCGTTCGGAAGATTACCGTATTTTTTGAAAACGGTCACCAATTAAGTACTTTCCAGTACGTTGCTTAACTTCGGCAAATTGTACGGGAACTGGTGTTTGAACATTATGTAAACCAGCTAGTTAAGAGATATGGCTAATTTGAACGTATTAATTGTATTAGCAAGGATCCTACCTTCAATTCGAGAAGCATTTCCAGACGAACCTTTTAAGCATCGGCCATCATTGATTTGCATTGAATATATATATATATATATATATATATATAGTACCAATATGGTATCTCGGTTGTTCCAAAGCATCGACTCATCGCTCTTATCTAGATTCAATCAGTAGATTAACAGTTCGGTCTGAACAAAGTCGAGCTGGTATTTGCCAGCAATTAATCGATGTTCAGGAGAAATTATAGATATTTTAAACTAAAGTAGTTGCCGTCTAACAAATTCTAGCAGCTAATCATTGACTACTTAAAGATCGGGCATCGCATTGCAGCGTTCAAAAACGTTTTGTGAGTTTATGTCCAGACCTTTTTTTTGAACGCTACTCTCTTTAATATTAATGTCATTATTATAACATTGGCCATGTAGATTTTCGATTTCTATTTCTATTTGTTCGAGAAGAATTGCTGTTAGAAAAGCACCTGTAGTAAAATTCTAAATAATCTAGAAAATGTTCTTTTATGATAAATTCAGATTCAAACGTCTAATTAAGTCATTGTTCGTTTACATAAAAATATAAAATTATCATCGGTAGTCCAATATGACTAACACCAAGTAGTCAGTTTATAGCAGAGGTCAGCAACCGATGGCACGTGTGCTACAAGTGGTACACCAAGCAATTTAAAATGATACGCAAATGACATCACGAAGTCTGAACCAGTAACTACGACAACGCAAAGATATTTAGCTGTTTCAATTTTAATATATACTATATACTATTAGGTTGGTGCAAAAATAATGACGTAATAATGTCGTTTTTTGACGTTAAAAATACGTCAAAAAACGACATTATTACGTCATTATTTTTGCACCAACCTAATATATATTACTATATAAAATATCTTGTAGAACAGGTATATTGACATTGAATTATAAAAAATACGTATTTTATTGGCACATTGAATGATTTTAAAACCCTAAGTCGGCACATAGTTAGCAAAAGGTTGTCGATCCCTAGTTTAGAGTAATTAAATTTTATTTGGGAATCTATCCTTCAAATCTACCATGCGTACTAGCATTGGATACTGACGCCATATATGGTCTGGTGCCCCAGCTGTGCATCTTGAGAAAATTCCAGGGACGGATATGCAATGTGATGTGTCCTGATCTGGCATCTCGTCTACAGTAACTTTCTCACAGACATGCTGTGTCTTCCCTCTGTCATTCTACAAATATTTTCACGGCAGCTGCTCTGACAAGCTACTTTCACTGGTACCCAAACTGCATGAATTTAGGCAAGCAACTAGGTTGGTATCTCGGTCCCCCCCCCCTTTCACTATCGAAACAGTTTAATGGAACAGCCTCTTCTACTCCAACAGCTTCTTATCTCACACTTCCCGACAGTGGAATTCCCTTCCTCTTACTTGCTTCCCTGACAGGTATAATCTTCAATATATTCAAATGTAATGTCAATCGACATTTTCTGATGCCTTGTTCCTGATCCCCGTCCTTCTCTTTATCCTCTTTACTCTTGATCTCACTCTCTGTAACCCCCCTACATATATATATATATATATATATATAATTATTTATTTAAAAATATGATTCCAACACACTACATAAGAGTTCTCATGTTTCAAAACAAAAGCCGAAAACTTCAATATAATTATTTGAATTAAATTTAATTAAAGTAAACTCTGTTCCATCTTCAAGCGAAATTATTTTTTGGAATAACTTATTTCTGAAATTTACGTGTTTTAATAGCATATTCATTATTGAAATCAAAATTTCCATGGTAACGGCCAGCGCCATTGTTCATATATAAAAGGGGCGCAGGGTGTTAATAATTTGTATCAGTATAGAGTTACATTCATATATATTTTCACACACACACACACACACATATATATATATATATATATATATATATATATATATATATATATAACCACGCTGGAAGCAAAATGTTGAGTTATATTCTTACTGTGGTGCACAATTCAACGTGATGCAGTGGTTAGTGAGCTTGTCTCGCGAGATCAATTAAGACTAAGTTGTGAGTTCGATCCTCAATGAGTGCTCCATGCGTTTGGCTTTGTGCAACAAGTAAACTACGCTTACTAAAATTTTATCCAAAAGGTTTGATTTTAGTAGGTATAGTTTATTTCGTAGATTTTAGTAGGCGTAGTTTACTTCGACGTTTTATAACGGTTACTAGGCTTATCCCGCTTTATCAGTTAAACTTTCATTCGCAAGGCTTGCGTCAATACGTGGTATGGTTTTCAGGCAATTTTCATAGTTGCTGTACGCTGCGATCGACCGATAACAACTGACAAATTGTGAGATTCGAACCCGGATCTCATGGTCAGAATGCGAACGTTCTATAAATACTTCCTGTGAGTCTACAATACACTACAATGTCGTCACCGATATCTAAAGGAACCAACGAAGAATTATCAGTAAACATAAACGTGACTTAGGATACTAGCAGCTAAAGCTAGAACAAAAAAATTATGGATTTAAAATCATTGGGTTTAAGACAAGATAACTGATCTCTTCTTGACATCTGCTGAATGTGAGTTCATTATAAACTTATCAGCAATTGCACACCCAAGATAGTTGAGTGCATACTACTTCCCTTGAGTCAGAAACACCGAACCACAATCTTTTATTGTCCTAAAACTGTATTTAAATCAGCTACTTTGTTTTATAGTCATTTACTTACAATGTTGACTTCAGCACATATATATACCACGTAACAATGAATATGACAAACATGAATGTACTAATTACATCCGAAATGATGTTATCTTTAATTCAGAAAGTAATACCAGATGAAACTTTTAAGTGCGGCTCATTATAGATCCCTATAAAAGCATCGCATTTATAACCAAGATGATATCTCCGTTGTTGCAAAGTATTCATTCGACCCTCTAATTTAGTTCTGACAAGTAATTTAAGAGATAAGTCTAAGTTTAGCTTCTAACTGACAATGGATAATCGATGCAAAGAAACAATTATAGACATCCGAATTCTTGCTGCCAGAAAACTTACATCCGTCTAATTTTATCATTTCCAAACAAAGCCTAAAATATTATTACACTCTTAACAAATTCAAAATTCAACCCTTTTCTTTTAAGTCTCCTCTAAATCTCACTTCGAATCACGGAGACATGCATCGTTGTCTTTGGTTCTGTCTTGTATCGAAGAATTTAATTTCTATTTTGCTGATCGCTTCCTTTATGACGATGGCGTTGATGACTAAGTAGATATCGAAACGTCTCGACTCCAGATGTACATTTCACTAAAAAGTTTAATTTAAGCTTTACTTTGCCGTAGAGAAATCCGAAACTGAGTCGGGAAATAAGTCGGGGTGAATGGTAATTCGTTCTTTTCTGAAAGGAACGTTTTCTTTAATAAGACTCTCTATATTTAAGCCGTTTTTCCAATATATATATATATATATATATATATATATATATATTATGAAATGGACAAAGTCCGACAATTATTTTAAGACTTTTTTATGCTTATACATTCTTTTTATAATAGGTTGGTGCAAAAATAATGTCGTTTTCTCATATATGTTACTATGCGAGAAAACGACATTATTTTTGCACTAACCTAATAGATAAAAATATTTAAGTAAATCTTCTGTTTTATAACAAATGTTGTTTAATCATGTTTATTATAAAACAGAGCATTTACTTAAATATTTGTATCTATAAAAAGAATGTATAAACATAAAAAATATCTTATATGTATACATATAATTATATATATCGTCGTCGGCTTTATTTCGTATCCAAGAATTTAATTTCTTCTTTTCTGATCGCTTCCTTTATGATGATAGCGTTGATGACTAAGTAGACCAATTCTTGCATGGAAGAGCCGATGGCATTAACTGCATAATAATGTTGGTGGAGGACGAGGTGGATTATGTCGAGACTTTCTCTCTTGACTTTTGACTTTGTCCTTTTCTCTTCTTGTGGCTTCAAGGATTTTGGTTCCAATGCTGATAGAACATCGCCGATTGTTAATTTCTTGGGTTTCAAACGATTGAGCCTCAGGCAGTAAGTGAACATGAATCATCGTCGCCATCGGCTTTATCTTGTATCCAAAAATTTAATTTCTTCTTTCCCGATCGCTTCCTTTATGATGATGGCATTGATGACTAAGTAGACCAATTCTTGGATGGATTGATTGCATAATAATGTTGGTGGAGGACTATGTCTTTTTTTCGAGTCTTTCTCTCTTGCCATTTAACTTCTTCCTTTTCTCTTCTGATGGCTTCAAAGTGTTGGGTTCCGATGCTGATGGGACATCGCCAGTTGGTACGGGTCTTGCGAATGTTTTTCAAACAATTTAGGCTCAAGTCAAATAGAAAATAGCATTGTTTTGAGTTGGTCCTTGTATCATTTACGAGAGCAACCCTGTTTTTTTTTTCTCCAGAAGTAAGCTCATTGAATGAGACGACGTGAAAACCTTGACTCTTCCATTCTTACAACGAGGTCTTCCGGTATATCTCGCTGTTGTAGATTTCATTTATTATTTCTGTGGTCTTGTCTATGCCAAAGTTATCTAAAACTGTCATCATTTCCGTTACTATTCCGTTTGGCTCTGTTGCCTTGTTTCTGTTCATTTTTGCCAGTACAGCTTCTACTTCGGTTTTCAGAATTTCCGGTCTGTCGGTAGTTCTGTTTATTCGTGGTGGTTTTCTTCTGCCGTGAAAGAGTTCTTCAATATACTCGCTCCAGCCCTAGACTACAAGACAGCTTAATATTAATGAAGCAAAGATAAATTCATGAAACTATGGATCCCTAATCCAAAACGTGGGAGTCATTTAAGGAAAGAAAAGAAGTGGAGAATGTTTAAAATATTTAACGAATTATCTCCGCCACTAAAAATCGAAGGAGTTAGAAGAATTTTGTAGATAGCAGAATTTGGAGCTTGGAGATTGATTTGGAATTTAGGTGTGAAACAAATAAAAATAATTTCCTATTTGAATTTCTAGGATGAAGAAATATTATTATTTACATTACTTAGATTAGTGTCCTCATCTTTGCTGTTTTTATAAAATTTCAGCCGTCGTACCCTACGGCTTTTATTGGGCGCATGTCAATCCCGGCAACCTATACGGAATTTCCAACTGAGCCGTTTTTTTAATCGATGGGGGTTGGTTATTCTTGTTCCATTGTCGAGGGATATATCATCTAGTTATTCTTAGTCCTGTTCAGATATTGCTCGTAGCGCCTCCGCTGAGTTTAAGTTCACTTGATTTAATCTGCGACGCTATGGTCTAGTGGATAAAAGCCGTGCGAAATATATATCAATTCATACTGACTCGTATTGATCATTTCATGATCACTTGTTCATTTAGATCAGTAAACCAGAGTATTTGACTTTGATATTCAGTTTTCCTGAATTTCTGCTTGATACCATCGTTTACCAAGTTTTTTTACTTTCAACCCGAGGCAAACAAACGTCTTGCTTAGAAAATCATTGGACATATTACGTTAGAAGAGTTTATTTTTCTGGATAAGTGAGGGATCAATGACATGTCAGCGAATGCTGGAAAATCTCCTCAAAGATGAAGAAGAGACTTGAAGCAAGATAAATCTAGTTCTACAGAAAGATGTCAAGGATAATATGGACTGAACATATGCGCAACAACAAGGTTTTGAAGAAAATGGAAACTAAAAGGAAACTTATACTTAACATCAGAAAGAGGTAGTTGAAATTTCTGGGGCACGTAATGAGGAAGGACGGCTTGGAAAATCTGATACTCACATGACAGATTGAGGGGAAAGAAGGACAGAGAAAATCAGCGCGCAAAATATTTGATGGGCTTGAGTAAATGGATGCTAGAACAGGACTTGGGAGAAATAAGAAAAATAATAAAACTCCGTAAGAGCTATTAGGTTGGTGCAAACATAATGTAGGTTTTTGATGTATCTTTAACCTCAAAAACCGACATTATTTTTGCACCAACCTAATACAAAAGACGGAAGATGTGAAAAGGCTATAATCACCTACACCCTGAAGCGACACTGTATATTAACGAAGAAGAAGTTTTGGCTGTTCAGGAGTATAATTTTCTTCTTGTATATAACATCATTAATTTTAATAATTCCTGGTGCTACTATTCTTCATTTTTCTATAGGCTGTGTTCTTCTAGAAGGTGAGCGACCATGTCTCTTCACAACTTCCTATCCTTTGTAGAACTAAGTTTTGTCTTTTCACCATCACCCCCAGTTCCTTTCCTGTCAACCACTTAAAAAAGCTCGCTAGGTGGGTTAATCATAACTTTCATTCTGTCCCTCTTGCCTTCGATTTCTCCTGTGAGTATCAAATTCTCTTAGTCTTCTTTTTATGTGTCCTAGAAATCTTGTCTTTTTTTTTTTTGCTTCGATTTTCCTTAGAACTTCTCCTATTATTATCATTGTTTTATTTCTTTTGCTTTCTGTTGCATACTCATTTCTTCCTGGGTCCCAACCAGAGACCTAAGGTCAGAAATAGCATCATGACATTTTCCACTGAGCAGTTTGGAAGAAAATCGCACAAATTTTATATAGATAAAACCGTTCGTAAGGTGTGCACTGTACTTGTGAGTACAACTTTCTGTAATTCTTTAAGGCATGGACTGCCAGGGATTCCTTCAATGAGTCTATTGGAATATTTTCCAATCAATCCGGAGGGCTCCAGCTACAACTGGAATTGTTAATGTCCTCATGTGCCACATTTTTGAGATTTCGATTTTAAGGTCCTTGTATTTTGATAGTTTTTTGAAGATCTTCAAGGATACATTGCAGTCTGCAGGAGGTACATTTGTCTTTACGGTCTGGGTGGTGTTCATACCAATTTCTTGCAGTTACTTTTCCGTTAAGCGTTGCAGATATTGGCCCACATTGTTATGCCGTGTTCAGTGGGTGCCAATACCGCGCAACCTGATACAAGATGGACAATTATTTATCACAGAATCTGCATTTTGAATCAACACATTTTTTCAATATGTTTGCTTTGTAATTTCTAGTTAACAAGCATTGGCTCTGTGCAGCGAGAATAAAACCTTCAGTCTCAGCTTTTAAACCTACACTACATAGCCAATGGTGGGTATTGGGTTTGTCTACATCAGCTTCTTTGCTACGGGCAAAGTATTGTCCATGAAGCGGTTTATCTTGCCATCATTTCTGTATTTGGTCGGCTGCGTTACCCTTTTCTTTCTTTTTTTTAATGTATTTTGCAGTTTCAGTCGGTGTATTAAGCTTTACTTGCATTTCTTCACTCATTTGAAACTCTATTTTGAACTTGTTGGCTTCCTTTATTACTGAATAAAGTCGCTTACTACTTTCATGTTCTTTGACACAGATCATCATCTAGTCTTCTGTAGTTTCTAGGTATCTTTGAAGGCCAGTTGCTGTACCGTTGTAAAACAGTTCTAGTTGAACTAATCCTCTGCCTCCTTCGGATCTGGACACATACAGACGATCAACAACAGCTTTGGGATGATGCATGCGGTGACAAAGGAGAAGCTTTCTGGTTTGACGTCCATTCGCTTAGTGCCAGTTATGATCCAATCAAAGATGTTAAAAATGTATTGCACCACAAGGACAGCCAAGGTGTTTATGGATGATATTCTGTTTTTAGAATTCGGCTCAGTGTTCAGTAACAGACGCAAACGCATATAGTACTCCTTTATTACCGTCTCCTAAGTTTCCTGGGATTTTCTTAATATGTATATGAGACTATTTTTTTCTATCATTCCTAGTGCTCCTAATATTATTGGAATTATAGTTTTGCGCGAATAACTCATTCTTGAAATTTCTATTACCAGATTCTAATATTCTGAACGTTTTCCAAATGTTTGTCATTATTTATAATTTGAACATCATTGTTGGCATTAAAATGAGATGTGGGTGAACATATCACGCTGTTTTCATTAGCTTTGAAGAAAATCATTGACGTCATTGAAAATATATTATGAATTGCACGTACGTCATGTGTAATAGTGTATACCCGTCGAGGGAACTCGGGATGGAAAGAAAGAGTGAAAAAGAAGAACAAGTCCTCATGGTGAACTGAAAATTGCAGCATTAATGGGTCACGAACGAAACTCATTAAGACTAAAATATAAACCACCAACATCACCCCCCCAACCACCACCACCACTGATATCCTTTTTTTTTCGAACGTGGGCTTTATATGTCTATTGTTGTCTATAAAAAAATAAAAAATAAAAAAAAAAAGTTACATAGTGTTTTGGCGCCGTATTTGCGTACGAATTACATTTCCAGCTGCGATGAATTCGATTCGCGTTCGTATCCGTTCCTTTTAACTTTTATCAGATTCAACTTCTCTATTTTTAAACGCCATTAACTTTGGGGTCATAGGCAATGATTGCTCTACACAGGCTCATTGTGACATTTCGGGAATGCTTGATGGTAATATCTACAGGTCTCTTAATTCAGAATAATCCTTCATTCCTAAACAGTCTGTAGCTTAAGAGCCCAATTTTGTTACTATTATCAGTGAACTGCAGTGCCTTTATTATACTATTATTCACCCAACATTAGGCGAAAGAGCCAATCAAGCTAGAGGATTACTCTGCGGTGTTGCATGAACGTAAGAGGAGTGTATAGGGTTATGTAGGAAAGATAAGTTAACCTTAGACTTGAAGAGTCTAAGATTTTAGTGACCGGGAAAACATCCACTAGGGTGTCTGTTCACCTAAGTGGCTGGTCTTGGGAAGAAGCTGTGCGAGTGGATTTACCTTTTTACCAATGGAATGCGAAGATAACCAGGATGATTCGTTCCAGTGCTTGCCATGGCTTGGCGGCTCTTAGCTTTGAAGGTCAGATCTGTTGGAACTAAGAAATGTTGCTCGTTGGAACATTTGCCATAGAAATAGCGATAGTCTTGTGATGTGCGGTTTCCGTCTTTGGGGATGAGGTTGTGGGGGTGGGAAATAATTCCTCACCCACACCCTCACCGTGTAGAACTCTATCAAGACTAGAAAGGGTAGACTTGACAGCTCCAGCCCAGATACGGCAGCAGTCGAAAAACACATCATCCTCTCTATTCCTCTGAAAATGGTGAAGGTTTATTTTATTTACCGTAATTCACCATGTATAATACGCCTTCATCCATAATACGCACCCCGAAAATTAACTAGAATTGCGGGAAAATTTTTCTAATTACACATAATACGCACCCCATGTTTGGTAATTGTTGTGGTATCCTCCCTCTAACGAGTCTATTGTGGACTCTTCCACTTACTATAAAAGTAAGCCTCGGGGGAACGCTAGTATAGATTGAAGGCTGGTCAGCCGACTACACTCCCAAGTCGTGTAATACTCTTCTGTTCAATACACGATTTATTTGCAACCTCTTGTTTTGTTATTTCTTAAACATTTATTTGGTTACAACAGTAATCAAACCCTATAAATTGTACCCCACCAATTTCATTAAAGCCAGGAATTCCTATTCTTATTTAAAAAATGATTTTAAACATAAAATAAAATTATTCTAATTTAGTTTTATGATAATTCTTATTTTATTTTACATTTGTAAGTATTGTTAGGTACATATGATTGTATTTGACATCCTTATGGGGTCGCAATCGCCGAATGTTAGTGTCAAATTGTCCTATGTTTGGGGTGAGTAGTCATTTCGCAACTGAAATCGACCGAAGAAACGGCAATGTTTTAAAGATTTTTTTTATAGCTGTGCATAATACGCACCTCTAATTTTGCTTATTATTTTTTAGGAAAAAATGCGTATTATACATGAGGTATTATGGTATTTATTTTACTTTTTGTATTTATATCACCCAATATAGGCCCGAACATTCACTAAAGTCAAATGATTTTTTATAAGCGTGTTATAAGAAAGTCAATAAAATTATACAGGATAATAGTTTATCCGAAACTTGGATTTGTTCCGCAAAGTGGCTGTTTTTGGGAAGAAGCTGTTCGCGTGGAACTTAGTTCTTAATAATGAAAAGAAATGGTAATGAGGATGATTCCTCCGCGTTTACCTGTCATAGCGGATCTCAGCTTTGCAACTGGGAGAACCAAAGAATGTAGTTCTTCAGAACACATGGCATGGAAGTAGCAATAACGTACCGAAAGACTTGCGACGTCTCGGCTGTGGGGAAAGAGGTTGTAGGGTGGAAAATACTGACTCACAAGACCACGTAGACGCTTTTGTTCTCAATCAAGACAAGCAGCTCCAACCCAGCAGCAATGCTCAATTTTTGATCTGATCTTAAACTATAACAGGGGAAGTCAGACACTTACTGGAAACTTTACGGCTATATCACGTGAACATACCGGTTCCCGCGTGATCACCGAATCTAAGCATCATTGAACTTGGTCAATGCCTAGATGGGTGACCGCTGGGGAATATTAGGAACTGTAAGTTCGGATGTGTGGGTGGTGTAATGGATAAAATCTCAGAATTAGAAGTTGAAAGGCCGAGTTCGAATTCCAGTCGGGTTCGTTATATTGACTTACGCGAAAATACCCTTTGGAAAGGTATGAAATCATATACTCTCCTCCCTGCTATGGGTTAAATAGTAAGACTTGTATCACAAAGTCATTATTATCTCCAAAAATTCTTACAATTCAAAAATATGTTTCGGATTTAAATAACCTCAAAAAGGTGGATAGGACGTAAAAATAAAACAACAAATCAATCAATAAAAGATAGTTACTGGATCAGTATAATGAATCGGCCATTAATTCAGCATCGTCAGTGATGGATCGTATATATGTTTTACTTGGGGTCTGCCGTGAGATTGAGTCCCACCAGACGTCCTCACCCACTCATCTTAATAGGTTAAAGTTAAAGGTCTGCTTGGTGATGGTGGAACATTTTACTAGTCTGGTTTGGCATTGTTCTGAATTTTACAAGCCAACTCTTCATCCATTGAGTCAACAGAGTATTGATCAAAGTATTGATCACATTATTGGAGGTGCATCTATAAACTGTTGTATTCATAATGGGATTTGTATGAAAGTAAGCACAGCTACTTAGGTCAGGATTCGAACACCGTTCGCTGATTTAATATTCCTCAATGATAGCAATTCATTATAAATTTTATTTCGAATCTTTATTTGTAATCATTTCATCCCAAGGCAAGGCGATGAAGCCACTAGGACGAAAGGAGTTACTGAGAGGGAAATAATCTGAGAAAAAAAAACATTATTAAGAAAAGAAAACTATAAAAGAACATTCCAATTTCTGAAGATCATAGACAGAAAAGCAAGTAGTTTTTCACGGGCGAGAAGTGCGAGAAGAATCACTTAGCATAGTGGTTACGTCAAAGTTACATCAAGGTTACATCTAGCAAATTTAATTATAAAATGATGAGACTTAACTGCCAATTTAGTACTGCGCTTAAATTCATAAAGTCAAGGTACCCAAGAGGCAAGCTCCTCAGAACAATTACCAGGAAAGTATTTATAGAAACGTTACTTGGAAGCTATTTTATGACTTAGGGAAAGTGACGAGATGCCCGGTAAGGACTGATAACATTGCAAATTCTTCTTCAGACTTTGTCACGAATCTCTAGATACATAAAAGAACCGGACCAGATGTAACAGAAATATTCAATTTACGGAGGAATGGTTGATTTATAAATGTGTAAGATTCTGGCCAGAAATATTGTCTGGGACGGCACAAAAAACGAACTTTCCTAGCAGCAGACCCAGCGACATATGACAACATGAGACTGCACAGTGAGCCACTTTGCTGCATTAGACATCAGGCCAGGTCAATTTCGAAACCATGATATTGCCATCAGTTTGATAGGTTCGGGTTTGACATGATACATAAAGACAATTTTTTTTACAAATCGTTTACATTTTTTTAGGAAACGAGTTTAAAAGATTAAGTTTCGGTTCAAAATCGTAACGTTGGAATTTCATTGGACAAGATGCATAGCACAAGAATATTATTACTAAATAATTGTGCCATCAAATGTGACCTTCATTTATTCCAAAGTAAGCAAAGTTACTGAACAATTTAAATATATTTCGATGTAATATGTTATATAGTGCAGTCGTTTTAGCATGATCGTTAAAAGTAAATACTCAGAAATTGACAAAACCATCAATCTACTTTTGAGTGTTAGTACAGCAAACCCTTGCTTTCAATGTGAGTGCAACGTTAATTTTCTAAAAATAATGAAATATCAACATCTACCCCCTTAGCCATGTTAAATGGAAGGCAATTTTAGATTTTTATTACATCAGTCAGTTAAGAGCGATACGTGATACACGCTTGAGCGATCAAGTCCCTTTCAATACATGGCTGACTAGGCAGAAGATATTCCCGCAGTAGACTGCCGTTTCATTTTGCGGTGGACTGGTTGCCAACCCAAATTATTGGCCCCAGTCCGTCTTTACAATTTTAAATTGTGGGCGTAGAATGTGAAATCAGTTCTCATTCTGGCTTGTTCTACATCTGCATTCACTTTGGCTTTGATTTTCTTGGAAAAGGAAAGAATTTCTTTTCTCCTCACTTCTATGAAGCAAACAGTATTATAGACTGAACTAATCTGAATTCCCAATTGTGGAACAGACAACGAGAAAGCAGTTGCCAAAAATAACGTCAATTCACGGATGATTAATAAAAGGAATCTATGGAGAGCGATGATCTCCTTCGTCCATGTGTGGATAGAGCATTAAAAAAAATTAAACCTTATTTGTGTGAACGAAAATACCCCTCGCCTTCTCTCTTTCTATCTCAAACTCTCTTGCATCTCTTACTCCCACTCTCTCTCATGCTCACTATTACATACATATATATATATATATATGTGTGTGTGTATATATATATATATATATATATATATATATATATGTGTGTGTGTGTATATATATGCAATTTCTTATATTATTTATATATTATATATGCATGGTACTTATTGGAAAGCTAACATATTTATTAACAAAACAACTTTAAAAAAATTAAAAATAATAGCAATTTTACTTACACAGATCCCGTCATAAAAAAAAAACCCAAAGGGATAGAGAATGTGTGAACGCGTGTGCATACGTATATACGTCCGTGCGAGAAAACATTATTCAGCGAACAAAAGAGACGAACGGTCTTTCATCCCTCTGCCGCCTCACACAGACTACGTTCTGTCATCCACTTAGATATTTCTAATATTAGTAAAATGCCGTCCCAAAATCGTATATTTTTTAAATTATTGTTCCTTTAGATTTACTGTCATCACTTGAATTTTATTTTCCTGTAAATACTTTCGAAGTATACTTTGAGGTCTTGGTGTTCCTGTATTCTTCAGTCTGTTTATTTTATTCTCAGACATATTTGTTTGCAACACCCTCGGTTTTTGTCGTAATTAACCGCTTTCAAGTGTCATACCTTCTTAAACTCTTTCGAAAATTACCGGTGCCTTGCCATTTTGCTAAGCTCTTTACCAGTATTTTTTTAATCACTTGAAATGGATACGTCTGCAAATGATTCTTCGTCTGGAATCTTCTACGGTGCCACGTTTGATATGTTCCAAATTTCAAATCCTCTCAAATTAGAAACGTCAGTTTGTTTTGTTCTTCGCATTCATTTTTCTGCACCAAGAAAATATATATATATATATTGTGGGGGCTAGTTAAAGATGCGCGTACTTTTTCAGACACTCATCAATTTAATTATCTTTTTAGCGTCAGCTTTAAACGTGGAAACGTAAATGAATCGTATTTGCTGTACGCGTTGAGCTGTTAGAACTTTGCTCAATTAACTCGAAGAAATGCTGGAATATTTCGTCCGCTTATTTGGTTTTTCTTCTACTGCGCGTTTCAAAATAGATTTTTCGGATCAGACTATTCACTAGAATGTTCCAAAATACGATCGGTCGAAAACCTTGAAAGATGATAAGGGAACAAGCCCAGGAGATTTTTTCTATTCCCCTGAGAGCAATATGTAGTCGTTATTCTTAATAGAAAAGTACTATGGTTTGGCTTGCTTTGTTTTTTTTGGAGGCATATCAACCTCCAAGAAGTATTTAATGCCGACAAGATTTTTATTGCTGTTACTATTTTTTCTAAAAATTGTATTATTGGTAATATTTTTTCGAAAATGTATTGCAGGTAATATTTTTCTTTTTCAAAAATGTACTGCTGGTAATATTTTTTCCAAAAGAGTATTGCTGGTATTGAAACATATTTTTATGTTTTCATAGAATTTTGGCTCCTTTTGCGGTGTTAACTATTTGTCCATAGCTGGGACCCTGACAGGTGCTACCATCCGGGTCAGGGTAGACCTTGAAACACCAGCAATTAAGAGGTGGTTCCACGCTTCTCAACATACCCTCATCAAAGACTTAGTTGTCGGATGTAGTGTATTGTCTTACCCAGGACGCGGACGTAGTATATCGCCTTACGAAGAATGGAAATTTTTCTGATCGGTCTATTCATTATAAGGTCCCAAAATACGATCGGTCGAAAACCTTGAAAGATGATAAGGGAATAAGTCCAGGAGAGTTTTTCTATTCCCCTGAGAGCAATATGTATTCTTTATTCTTAGTAGAAAACTATTATGAAAGGAACTAAAACGATTTACGGTAAATCCATACAAGTATTCAGTATTTATTCGAAAATTCAGAAATTATTTTATAATTTCTAATATCAAGAGAAGCGAAAGCGCGTTATTGATATTTTCTGTGTCGTTCTTGATTGAAAACAGGCCTGCTTAAGACTTCATGTATATTATGCCTTAAATTCGTTGAGCAGTATAGGACCGCAAGAATTAATTGCGGTTTCTATAACAAGCCAGTTTTAAAATACTACTGCAAAACCTTGAGGATAAGGTTTTGAATTCAGAGTTGCCCTTCTCCTAGACCAAATGCCTCCCAAGGTCTGTCTGAGGGTAGAAGACGAGGATTCATACCTTTTCCAAGATTATTAGCACGTAACGGTTTCGACTGGAATTCGAACTCGGCACTCTGATTTTTAATTCCGTGACGCTATCTATTGCACTATCGTGCCTCCCGCTCAAGTTTTTGCTAGCCTATAATCTTTTCCAAAAACTTTAGGCACGAAATATTTATTAGAGAAAAATAGATAACTGTCTACAGACGAAATCTTTATTAGATTCGATTGTAACAGCTTATCAAGTCTCTGCAGGTCATTTTAAACCAGAGAATATTTTGTAGATTAAAGAATTTTTTTCAGATAATAATGATTTAGTGACTAAAGTATTAGTAATTAACCTTTAGCTGGATTAATGCCTACACAGAAATTGATAAACAAACGAGAAATTATAATGTGAGTATAAAGTGGGGAATCAATTCTATATTAGAATCAATATAATAAACTGGTCCCTCACTTTTTGGACAAGTTTCTTTCTATGGTTTTATATTCCAGAGAATGTAAATAAATCTAAATGACATGACAGTATAGCTAATCAAAATTTCATTGATTTTTTACGGCTTAGCAACCCTTTACAGGTTATTTTTTTTAGATAGTAATGTTTTAAAATAATAATGATTTTAATGATACACGCCTTAATAATTAACCCTTAGGTAGGGTAAAGAGGTGAATTCATATCTATCACAAGTGTAGTTGCGAGTAGGTGTGTAGACTCGTCCTTTTTCTTACCTATCAAACCTAGCAACAGAACAGTCTATATCTTACGCCTACGTACGGAAAACTCCAACCAATTAAAACTGTACTAGACGAATCAACCAATCTCATTGGTTCATCACTGAAAGTTCACGTGCAAAACGAAATTGCGCCAAAACTCAAGTGAGCCAACTTCGGACTTTCAGGACTTATAAAAATAAATGCTGTCCGCCCCAGGCAGAAAGTTACAAACACCCACAGAGAAATTGCCAACATATTCCACGTCACTCGAAATCACGATTTTATCGCGCAAAGATACATCATCGCTGACTCACTCACGATCAAAAAACTCAATCAACACTGTGGACATCGATTCTCAAACATTGCTTATCTAAAGTGAATTATATTCGCTACCTATTAAGTAAACATCAATGTGCGAACGACCTTAAAACATTACAGTCAAAGGTAGATCACTCTTTAAAAACTCCTTCTAAAAAGACACTTAATATCGACAATTATTAATACCAATACAAACTTAAAAAGACTGTAAATGAACGAACAATTACAAAGAGAGACATTCTGAAATCTAAAACATCATACACATTTTGCCAACATAACATATACCAATTATCCTGCTTGTATATTGTTTTGAATTGTATATAAATGTTTTATTAGTTTCTAATTGAATATGTCTTGTTCTTAATCGTATTTTAAATTTCGTTTATTTATTTGTTGTGGATGCAGAAAGTCACGCAACCTACACAAATTCCTTCTGATTCTTTCAAGCATAATTAATAAATTCTGCACGTCCCCAACAAAATTGGTGACCACTGACGTGCGAAACCCCAAAAAATTGGCAACCCCGACGTTAAAAAAAACCCAAAAAACCATCGCCAACAAAATTGACTACCCCGACGTTAATGTAAGAAAAACTCGTCATCAACAAAATTGATGACGCTGACGTTCAATGTTCGACGTTACCAATAAAATTGGTGATTCAGACGTGTGAATCGTTGAAGAAATCAAAATTGGAATCCCGACGTACGAAAACAAAATTAGTGACGACCCCAACGCGCGGGAAGAAATTAAATCGACACGTGTTGTCTTCGAACCAGCAGACCAAAGATCCAGAAACAAAACCACGACTTTATAAATGGCTGATCCAGTTCCTCTCACAGAAACAGCAATCAGGCTCGAAATGCTTGCCTTCAACCCAAACCTTCAGACGTGGTTCTTACAATTGGACGCGATATTCCAGGCCAGACACGTAACCTCGCAGCAATCAAAATTTGCGTCCGTCGTAGAGAAGCTACCCGCGGAGGTAGCGGCTGAAGTAGCCGATATATTAACCTCACTACCAATAGACAAGCCGTACGAGACCTTCAAACAAGCAAACCTACACCGATCTGGTTTTTCGGAGAAAAGAAAAATAAGAGACCTCTTAACAAACGTTACAATTGGAGATTCGAAACCGTCCAAATTACTACGACGCATGCAACAACTGTTCGGCGACAACAACATACCAGCCACAGTATTCCGCCAAATGTGACTGGACAAATTACCATCAGACATGATACGAATCTTGGCTGTATTAACAGACGACGTTAACAAAACAAAAATTGGCAACGATAGCGGACAAAATAGCCGATACTGCGCCGGTACGACAGATTTCTTCAACGGAGACCGTGGATGGCCTTGTGCTAGATGTCAACCAACAGATTCAAAAATTGTCTTCAGAATTACAAAAAATATCTCTACAACTGCGTGATTTACAAAAACACACGAAAGTCGGCGTGATAATTTTACGCGACACAGTAACCGTGGTTCAAGATAAACGTCTCGGCATAAATACCAACAACGCCATGATCGTTACCAACATGCCAATTGCTGGTACCACGAAAATTTTGGCGCGCGCGCGAAGAAATGCCGACCCCCATGTTCGTATAAGAAGTCATTTCCAAACAAACAAGCGGGAAACGGACCCGCTGGCACCCAGTAGAGACGTTGGATGCCAGATATTTAAAAATTAATCGTCTCTTTTACATCCACGACAGAGCGAGCGGTTTGAAATTTTTAGTTGACACCGGTGCCCAAATAAGTGTCCTACCTTTCAAAAATTGCAGCAAACAGACTCTGGTTAAGCATACATCTTTCAAATTACAGACCGCTAATGACACTCCGATCACCACTTACGGCGAGCGAACTCTAACGCTTAGAAGAGAATTTACGTAGATTTTTACTATCGCGGATGTCGCAATGCCGATTATAGGAGCGGACTTTCTAACCCATTACAAATTATCGGTTGAGTTGGCGTCACAAACTTTAACTGACACTAGCATTAATCTACTACGTTGCGGTTTCATTTCCAAGTATTCGACTATCGGTCTGACGACTGTTATACCTACAGCCAATGGCTACAATGAGATAATACGTCAGTACCAATCGCTACTGTCACCGTCAACCCATAATGAACCTGTGAAACACCACGCCACTCATAGTATTAAGGCCACAGGCCCTCCAGTTCATTCACAACCTCGCAGACTCCATTCGAGTAAACTAAGAATAGCTCGTGACGAATTTGACAACATGCTCAAACTTGGTGTAATCCGTCCTTCAGCCAGTCCTTATGCCAGCCCTCTACATATGGTTATTAAAGCTGACTCGGCTAGTTGGCGTCCGTGCGGCGACTACAGGTTATTAAACGCGCAGACCGTCCCGGACAAATACCCAATCCCACATATTAAAGATTTTGCCCTTTCGTTGGAAGGTGCTAAAGTATTCACCAAGCTCGATCTTAAAAAGGCATATTACCAGATCCCCATCGAGGAAGACGACATTCCAAAAACTGCTATTACAACGCCTTTCTGACTCTTCGAATTTACGAGAATGCCCTTCGGATTGCGCAACGCGGCGCAGTCTTTCCAGAGGCTAATAGACGAAGTCCTACGCGGAATGCCCTACACATATGCTTATATAGATGACGTACTCATAGCAAGCAAGTCTCATGAAGAACACCGTGAACATCTGCACACAGTTCTCAAAAGATTACAACACTACGGGTTAAAACTAAATATTGATAAGTGCGTTTTCGCAGTACCGAGTTTAACTTTCCTCGGGCATATTTTAGATCAGCATGGATTGTCTCCCTTGGATCAGAAAATTAGAGCGATCGCTAATTACCCTCCACCTTCCACATTGAAGCAACTGAGGAGATTTTTGGCGATGGTTAACTATTATCGACAGTTCATTCCAAATTGTGCGTCAATTTTATTACCACTGACGGATATCTTGTCTCTGCATAAGAAAAAAAATCCGCAGATATCACTATCACAAGATGAGCTACGATCATTTCAAAATGCAAAAGATGCACTACAGAACTGTTCCAAACTAACTTACATTAATTCATCGGAGAAAGCTAACCTCACCTTAACAATGGATGCATCTGCCGACACAATTGGCGCTGTGTTGCACCAAACTACTGATGGCATCGAAACACCTTTGTCTTTTTTCTCACTAAAGCTAAATGCTACACAGAAGAAATATAGCTCTTTTTCAAGAGAATTACTTGCCGTTTATTTGGCAATACGGCATTATCGACACATTCTTGAGGGTAGAGACATTATCATTCTCACAGATCATAAGCCGTTAACGTATGCACTGCACGCAAAGTCTGATAAACTAAACCCGAGAGATATTCGCTACCTGGATTATATCTGTCAATTTACATCGGACATTCGATTCGTAAAAGATCAACATAATATTGTTGCAGATGCATTATCGAGACCTTCACTTGACGTGATACAATCATCCTCACTCGAATTCGACACACTTGCTGAAGAACAGCTGTGTGACGACACACTCCCTTCAGTGCAGGCATATACCTCTTTGAAATTAGGAAAACGTCCACTACCTTTCACCGACAAGCTTGTTTATTGTGATACTTCAACATGCAACCCTCGACCCTACCTGCCTCCGTCGATGAGGAAAACGGTTTTCGACCACTTTCATTCACCATCTCATCCTGGAGCGAAGCCTACGCTGCGGACCATATCTGACAGATTCGTCTGTCCCGGTATGGTTTCCGACGTGAAACAGTGGTCCCGCACGTGCCAGCGTTGCTAGGCAACAAAGGTAAGTCGTCATACGAAAGCAAAGCACCATCGTGAACCTTTACGGCCCCTGATGGTCGTTTTACTCATATACACGCCTACCTTGTGGGTCCGCTTGACAGGATCAATGGATACGAAGATATCCTGACAATCGTAGATCGCTTCATACGATGGCCGGTGGCCGTATCGCTATCAACGATAACAGCAGAAGCGGTGGCCAACGCTATCTTTCAGAATTGGATTTCAATATTTGGATGCCCTGCGGTTATTACTACCGACAGAGGTCCTCAATTCCAGTCGACTTTATTTACTGAGTTCGTCAATTTTCTCGGAATTAAACACATTTCTACTACGGCATATCATCCCTGCAGCAACGGATTAGTAGAACGTTTTTATCGACAGCTCAAGTACGCATTAACAGCGTCTACCAGTGCTCGTACATGGGTAGATAAGCTACCATTTGTGATGCTTGCGCTACGAAATACAATCAAACTAGATCTGAAATGTACCAGCGCGGAGTTGGTATTCGGGAATCAACAACCCTTCCAGGACAAATCTTTCACAATGTTACGGATTCTACCCCTTCCAGTTATTTTGTGTCCGATCTTAAACAAAAAATGACGGAGATAATCTATACCCCCACACGGGTTTACAAGAAACCGTATTACATGCCAATAGACTTAAATTCCTCAGAATATGTTTTCCTGCGTCGTGACGCAGTTCGGAAACCTCTAACACCGAACTATACTGGACCACATCTGGTAATCTCCAGAACAACTAAATATTTCGTAATAGACGTTTCTGGTAAACAAAATACTGTGAGCATCGACAGACTCAAACCAGCATACGTACAGAGTGATGACGTCATTCAAACACCACTAAACCCAACAACACCAAAGCAATCAGACTACTAAAGACATTGACATAACCATTAATCTAGGGGGAGGTATTGTAGGCTCGTTCTTTTTTTTACCTATGTGACACTATTTACGTCGTTAGAAAGAAAGAAGAAAAAAGAAAGGCGAGAATTAAATTTAGGTGATATCACGAAAAGGACGCTGAGCGGTGTTGTTTTTCTGGCGGGGAAAAGTGGTAAGATTTTTATTTCCATTGTCGAGAAGGTAAAACACAGAATTTAATCTGATTTATGTCACGGGACAGACTAGTCTGGCCACACCCACGCTGCTGAGCGCCCATTGGCTGAATGGTGGCATGAGCGTTAGGCGGAGGTAATCATGTGAAGAAGGAGGGGAGGCCTGTTGCGTCCCCCTGAAGGGATAGGTGTGAGATGCCACTGTGAGAGAGAGGGGAAACCCGTTGACATCCTCTGAGGGCATAGTGAGATACCAATATGAGAACAGAAGAAGGTGGGAAGACGAAAGACTTCCAAAAATGGAAAATAATAAAATTTTCCTGACCGAAAACAAAGAAGTGGATTATGGGTTTAGAATTATCAAGGGACCTCAAACCCCGACAAACCCACCCCGGTTTTGGTCGGCGTCCATATAAGCAGAGTCGCAGCGAGTGAAAAGTAGTTCGAGTTAAAGTTCCAGTTAAGTTCGCCGTGAAGTTCGCAGCTGAGTTGAATTGAGTTGGGCCCACCTCGCAAAGAGTTGACCGAAAGATTCACACAAATCACGACCTCAACTTCTAGCCAAGAACAATTTATTTTTGAAGAACGACTTAGACTCATACCACCAAAACAAGTTTTACGAATATCACCTGAAGATACACCAAGAACCAGTTTCTTTAAGAACAAACAACTTAAGATGTTAAGACTCGCCTAACAAACACAAAGTGTCACGAATCCATATAGCGGGTTGGGAAGAAGACGCAGTCCTGTATTCAGCAACCAGATATAAAATATAGTTGAACTTTTCGAGTTATTATTTTTTTTTCTTTTACATATACTTGTGCGGTGTTACCCTTGATCGAACTCGGCTTGCATTACGGCCCGGCGACTGATTGATTTCAAAAACAGTTACTTCAGTAACCAGACGTTGGAGGCGAGCTGAACGACAAAGCTGATACCGAATCTAACCAGATTCCCATCCGAATCACCAAAAGGTTAGAACGTCACATTTGGTGCCGCGACCAATACCAAGCCAGTTGGTCGTCACAGGACAGGATATCACGACGGACGCGGCGCAGCGACACCGAGGGGACGTCACAATTGGTGCCCTGATAGCAGGATAAGACCCTGGAACAGCCGCTGCCACAGGAGTTTCAGAAAAAATTCGACCAGGACAGCACACGGCGTCTCAAGGACTCAAATTGAAACAGACTAGAGTGGGAACCAAAGGATTTGGTTGATTATACGGTTCCAGACACTCTAGTACGACAACCTGGAACCTGAGAAAAACGAGCTGGAAATCGTCTGTCAGTTAGGACACTTTATTTTCGGTTGATCTCCCAATTTCGATTGTTGCTGCTCAGATTGTTTTCTTTTGTTGTGTTAAATATGTCTGACTATGAGCCAGATAGGGTAGACAAAGAGGAAGAGGGGGTTGAACAGGGATTGCCAGCAGACCTGAGAAAATTATTGGGTGAACCGAGGGTCCCGGCGTTTGACGGTAGTAAAAGGGATTTTAAAAACTGGCTGGCAGTCCTGGATAAGAGTCGCGTAATATATGGACTCTCAGACCAAGAGCCCCTATATTTAGCGTATGATGCCACCAGAGGGAAAGCGTCTCAGTTTATAAAAGGACTCTTAGCCAGTGAGCCCCACTTGACATGGGAAAGGTTGGAAGAATTATTAACTCGGGAGTTCGCTGACGAGGGGACGGCGATAGCGGCCATGAGAGTCCTCCTGAAGATGACGCAGCTGAGGAACGAAACCCCTGGAGAATTGGGGACCCGAACGGAGAAGCTGCCGTCATTAGCTTTCCCAGAGGTAGTGAGAAATAATGCGGTCATGCAGGCCCAGTTGGCTGATCTCTATGTGGAACAGCTCAGTGACGAGCGTGTTCGTCACGATGTGTTGAAGGAAGGACCGCTAAGATTATCGGCAGCAGTGGCGCTGGCCAAAGAAAGCCAGGGAGTTTGGGAGAAGGTAAAAAGAGGTGGGAAGAAGCAAGAGCTAAGTCGAGAGGTCGGAAGAAAGGGGGAAGTCGGAAGACCCCCCGCGTGGAATAGGAAGGTCAATAGAGGTGGATGAGCCTGAGGTATGGGAAGAAGATCCCACAAGAAAGGCTTGGTCAACAAGGCATGGGTTCTATAAGCCCACGCCGGGTCGATACGGGCTGGTCTGCTGGACATGTGGATATGAGGACCACAGAGCAGCGGAATGTCCGACGAAGTGGGGTTTGCCCCCAGACTTCGAACAGGATAAATGTACTAGGTGTGGGAAGAAGGGACACCTAGCCAAGTGGTGCGGGTTAAGAAAAGTCATAAGGGAAATGCTAGAACCTAAGACAGTGAGACAAGAAATAGGGTTTATAGGAGCTATAGGGTACTACCGACGATTCGTCCCGGCATTCTCGAGAATTGTCATACCCTTAGTAGCCCTGACGAAGAAATACGCTAGGTTCAAGTGGACAGAAGACTGTCAACGGGCATTTGATACCTTAAAAGAACAGTTGACGTACCCAGACCTCAGCAAGCCCATGGTACTATACACTGATGCCAGTGAGCAGTGTGTAGGAGCAGTTCTTACCCAGCCGTGTCCCGATAAAGAAGGACCAGTGCCAGGCATACCAGAGGAGGTACCGATATACTTTCTCTCACATAAGCTCTCAGAGACACAACAGAGATGGCCAGTAATAGAAAGAGAAGCATATGCTATTATGTATGCTCTCCAAAAACTGAACTACTACTTGAATGGTGCGGTCTTTACTATATAAACAGACCACAAGCCTCTGCAGTACCTATTGCAGGCAGAATGGACAAATAATAAGAAGATTCAACAGTGGGCACTAAAGTTAAGTGGCTACCACTGTAAGATAGAGTATTTGGCGGGGAAGGAAAACACGTGCGCAGATTTACTCTCAAGAATACCGAAACAACTGGAAGAAAGATCTGTAAAAGTAGCGCAAGGAGTAGATGATAAAGCCTATAGAATCGGAGTAATTAACTCTAATAAGCTAAAAGATCGCCCTATGTTAGAATTGGACGAAGAAGGGGACACACAGATAATAACCGATCTCTACTGGACAGAAGGAATTGAGAAGGAGCAGGCAGACAGTGAAATAGCTGCCCTTAGAGAAAAGGTGGAGGCAGGAGAGACCACCAAGTATGCAGCAATAGAGGAAAGGCTGTATTATCTCTCAGGTAGGGATGAAGAAGTCAAGCCCAAATTGTATGTGCCCAAAAGTTTAAGATAAGAGATATTGGAACAGTGCCACGAGAGGTTGGGTCACATGGGAATTGATAGAACATATGATCCAATAGGGAGAAAGTACTATTGGCCCAAACTGTACGGAGAGGTCACTAACTATGTCCGGAGCTTTGTAGTGTGCCAGTCGCAGAGCAGAAGGCAGGAAATGGCACCATTGGAGGAGATGGACGTGCCGAACTTCCCCTTCGAGAAAGTGAGTAAGGATGTATCAGAACCATATGGGGAAACTGCACAAGGAAACAACTATATAGTGAGTTTTGTCGATTGGCTAACAAATTGGCCGGAAGCATTTGCAGTACCAGACAAGAAGGCTAAAACTGTGGCCGATTTGATAATAAGTGAAATCTTCCCTAGGTATGGCGCCCCTGTGCAATTGGTAACTGATAATGGCACATAGAATATAAACAGCATAATGAGAGAAGTGCTGACAAGTTTGAATATAAAGCACGTAAAAACATCTCCATATCACCCCCAAGGAAACGCTAAAGTTGAAAGGTTTCATAGAACCTTGGGAGATGTGCTGGCCAAGCTG
Organism: Acanthosepion lycidas; assembly: GCA_963932145.1. Lineage (NCBI taxonomy): Eukaryota > Metazoa > Mollusca > Cephalopoda > Sepiida > Sepiidae > Acanthosepion > Acanthosepion lycidas. The sequence continues at coordinate 93,266,889 of OZ010590.1, forward strand.
GCCAGAGAGAATACAGGAAATTGGGATTTGTATTTGACGCAGGCTCTGGCGGCCGTGAGGTTTACGATAAACGAAACTTCCAGATTTTCTCCTTACTTTATGTTGTTTGGCAGAGACGTGGTCCTGCCTGTTGATAACCTATTGAAGCCTATTGAAGTATATGGGAGAAGATCATCATCAGCTGTTGCTGGAACAGCAACATAAAATACTTGTACAGGCCAGAAGAAGAATAAAGAGGGCACAGAAGAGAAGAGATGAGAGAGTCAATGCTGAAAGAAAGGTAGTAGAATTGAAGGTTGGAGACCCTGTCTACTATAAAATCCATCAGAGAGAAGGAAAGCTGGAGGAAAGATGGGAACCGTACTACCGGATAGTAGAGCAGACGGGTCCAGTATCATATGTAATATGGGATCAAGTGGCAGGACGAGCAAGGAAATGTCAAAAATCTGAAGAAGGCTGAAATAGCTAACCTGGAAATGAGCGAGCCGAGGCCTAAGAAGACAAGGACAAGGAAGGTAACTCTGGTTGAGCCGGAAGAGATGGAGACGGAAGAAGATCCGAGGAAAATGAAGAGATAGATCGACTTGGCCAGATAGACGAAGCGATCCGAGTGACGGAGTTGGAACCCTCGGCGGGGATCAGCGGCGTTCAGTCGTCGCCTGAATCGGTGCAGAGAAGACCCTGTGATGTCACCATCGCACCCCCATGCCCAAAGAAAAGGAAGAGAAAAACGAAGGGATCCAATGAAGCAGTCAAGGGCTCTAAAAAGAGGCACCCTAAACAAGACGAAGAGTTCAACGAGTGGGAGGAAGAGGATCAAATACCCCTTTCCCAGCTCAAAGAAAGACTAAGAAATAAGAGAGATTTAGACATCGAGTCGAGAAGTATTGAAGACGTCCAGGGCGAGGACTCTAAACAGAAGGAAGAATCAGGAGAGGAAGAAGAGGACAAAACACCTCCTGAACGGGAATTAAACACAGAAGGAAAGTCAGAGGTCGAGCAAGGACTACCTCTGAAGATGAGATTGAGAAGGGTGAAGAACCCCAAGTCTCAGTGGAACAAAGAACGCGGTGCAGCATAGAAGCACTCGGTGTCGACAGATAACGACACTGGCTCATCCAAAAACCTACTGGCTGACTGTGGTGGGTGTGGATGGAGGGGATAGTCGCGAGTTGCACCTCACGAAGGACGGAAGAAGATTATTGGCATTTCTAACTGGCCATCAGTGGTGTCATGAAGTACGACCTTTGAAGTGGGAGCGCCACGCACCTACCCGGATCGTTCTGTCTGCTAGGAGTTAGTTAAGGGAGGGAAGAGTTGAAGTGTTACAAACTTAGAAAGAAATTATGGAATAATTGAGTGAAGAATTGAACAAGACCGAATGGTTATGAAGAATAAAAAACAAGAGAATCTTGTTGCAGGAATGATCAAAATGAAAGGTTTGATGATGATGGTAGCTACGCGAATGGTAGCAAGGTACAAGATGGAAATAGAATACATAGCTTTAAATTCGGGTAGAACAAAATTCATGTTGCTAACAGCTGAAGAAGCTAGAAAGTGTAGAAATGATGCTGTAGGTCTTGTACATCGTTGAGCCCTTTCTATATAGCTGGTAACCACAAAATGTGCATACTAGAATTGTTTGAAGGGAAGAAAGAGGGAATTAAGAGAACTTGTCAAATGGAGGTATTACCACAAGCTATCAGTGTATCAGACGGGGTGTGGGCAGTGGCCACACAGAAACCCATTAGCTTGTCTAGGGTATGTGGGGGAGAGTCCACAAGGACATTAAGAGTAAAGCCACCATTATCCCTGTTAAAGTTACCCCTGGGATGTTCGGCATTTGGGATATCTATTTCCTTACCCCCCTATTACCAGGAAGAAGAAATATATGAAGAGAAAGATTCAGTCATAGAAATGATTGGCAAAAGCTTAGTCAATTGTACAGAGTTGTGGGAGCCAATAGTGAGGGGATTCTCCAATGTTACCTTGAATAAAATTCCAGTGCTAATGAAGCCAATAGAAAATATCGATATGGATCAATTGAGGGACAAGTTAGGTGCGTTGGGAAATGAAGCTATGGCTTGGGAAGATAATGAGCAGATCGCGATAAGTTGGTCGGCAATGATGGGTACATTTATAATTATAGCCATAGTGGGTATGGCAATATGAAAGATTAGAAGTAAGAGGAAATTAACTAGCGATAATCAAATGAGCATGCAGCAACTCGAGAGGGAGATGCCGAGCAGTGTTCCTTACTCGTACAGAATCGGCGAAGAAATTGCAGAAAGACCGGCGGAGGAGGCTGACGTGAAACCGACACGTGCAGCAGAGAGAAAAACATTGACCAAGAAAAACAAGCCATAGTAACCACACACGTGCACCCATAGGCACACGCACACTTTAAATTGTATGAGAAACAGAAGATGAAAAGAACATTACATTTGCATGTAGAACAGAAAATGAAAAGAACATTACATTTGCATGTAGAAGCGAAGAAGATGAAAAGAACATTACATTTGCATGTAGAACAGAAGTAGATGAAAATACATCACCTTGCTTGTAAAACCGTAAAAAAAAAGGAAAAAAAAGAAAAGAAGAATAGAATTGCATGGGACAGATGCATGATGCATGATAAATAGTGTATTTGGGTTTAAGTGTCATTTACGAGTAAATAACAAATAGGTTAGGGGAGGATTTTGACACTATTTACGTCGCTAGAAAGAAAGAAGAAAAAAGAAAGGCGAGAATTAAATTTAGGTGATAAGAAGCCATCACGAAAAGGACACTGAGCAGTGTTATTTTTCTGGCGGGGAAAAGTGGTAATATTTTTATTTCCATTGTCGAGAAGGTAAAACACAGAATTTAATCTGATTTATGTTACGGCGCGGCGAGTAAGATATATCCAATCTGCCCATGGCAATGATAAAAAAGATTTTTTTCAAGTTGGACAAGAGACCTCCCGCAGAATTCTAAAGAGATAAAAATAAAAATTAATTAAGCACGCACCGTCCGAGAAAAACAAAAATGTCCGCTGACCACCATGAAGGAAAGATTAAACCTTTGTTTATATACAGAATATCATTGAGAGGAGCATCTGGTTATTATCAGGGCTGGCTATGATAGCGAAACTATTTTATCGGATCAGTAATTGGCGCCAAGAATGCAAATACGTCCAATTGACCACCCACTTGTTTGGCGAAGGCCCCGGGTGATAAAGTCCAAGTGACTTTTGGCTAAGATAAAAGTCCAAGGGTTTGTGGTCGTGCAGAAGGAAAGAAAGAGAAAGAAAAGAAAAAGAAAAAAAGAAAAAGGAAGATAATTTTTTTTTCTTTGAGCAAGATTTTTTTAACCGAGACTAGTCTGGCCACACCCACGCTGCTGAGCGCTCATTGGCTGAATGGTGGCATGAGCGTAATACAATGTAGACGTGGTACTTTCGTCTTTAGACTTGATCCTAAGTGAAGGTGAAAGAGGGACCATACTGACTAGTTAGAAATATACACATTGATGTGGTTAATAAAATAATAGTTAAGTCTTTTGCTGATGTTCTCTTTTATCTTCGAAGTAAAAACCATTAGCGATCACCGGCTGTGATAGAGTGAAGGTCAACGTCAATGTGATGGAATCGATGCCTTCGCCAAAGACCGCCCAGAATTAGGGAGGCCGTCTGCACAAGACCAACCCCAAAAGAGGCGGGGGCTATGCAACAGCTGTTTCGATATTATAAACAGAATTTCTTTCCATTAGGAAAAAATACATAGACTTTTTTTCTTTTTTTTACAATGAAGTTCACCCTATACAAGGCCCGGGAGCCACTCGATGTATAGGGTTTCAAAATAAGTAGCACCGTTTGCGGATATATGAGGAAAGATAACGGTTAATTCTAGACTTGCACAGCTTAAGTTTATAGAGATCGGGAAAACATCCTCTTGGGAATGGATTTGCAGAAAGAAACTGCTCGAGTGGAAATTAATTTTCAACGATGGAATACGGGAGGAATAAGGGTGGTTTGATACAATGGGCGTGGCATAGTGTGTCTTAGCCGTGAATGTTAAAACTGGTAGAACTAAGGAATATAGTTCGTCTGAGTACTTTCGTGGGAATATAGCAATGAGAGGCTTGCGACATTTCCTTTGTGAGAAAGAGTTTGCAGGGTGGAAATAATTTGTCACACACAATGACACAAAGACTACTTTGGATTGAAAAAAATGTCTAATCTACAAAAAGTATTCTCTGGAGAATTGTTCCCTATATTTCTACGGGCAGAATAATCTATTTAAGAAGTGGCCAACGATTTTTCGTTACTACAAATATATCCATTTTTACACAGTGATGCATAAATCGTAACCAAAAACCAGAAAATGAACGCTACATTAATGATGCGAAATTTAATACCAGTATTAGATCATTCGTTTGCCTTCTATACGAAACACATCATTAATGCAAATGAGGTATCACGATCTCAGTATGAGGTGCTATTGCTTAGATTCTAGCGGGGGATTTGGGCTTATAGTTCAAGACGTCCAGACGGCACGGCCGGGCTGATCATTATCAGAAAGCGACAATTTCTGGAATCAGTTTACATGCTTCGTTCCATTTTCTAACGACAGTTGAGCTCCATATTCTTTTCACTACCATTAAGCTGACCGTAAAGAATATTTCTTATTAACTCAACAAATAAGAAAAAAGTCAACTGAAGAAGTCCAGATAGTAAGAGAAACGGATATGTCCCCTCTGCAGACGTCCTTGAAGAAAAGATGAGATCGCCCTCGTGCCCTCTTTCCGTTCCCTGTACATAGGGACTTTCGGAAGTGTCCATGCCAAAACCAACAGGGCCGGCACTGTTGAAGAAGGTTGTATAGGCTTGATAACTGGACGTGGGTAAGAACTAAAGCAGTGGTGACCCGGTCGGTCAAATTGAAGCCCAGAATGCCTCTCAGACAGCGATGAAAGGTGCTGAGTCGTCAGTCATGCTTGAAGTCAATGCTTAATGTCTCACTGCCGTAGAGCAACAGGCTGGCGATGTGTCCTCTCCAGGCCACATGCCTGGGAAGAGATTTATGAGAGATCGACTGTTGCCCATCCTGCACGCATCTCCTCTCCACACCACCGATGTTGTCCAAGGGAAAGATAGAGGCCAATACAGCTTGCCTTCGGCGCAAATGTCGGAACGAAATGAGCATAACATCGGACTGTCTTAAGGACACCAGCTTATAATCTTTTGTCAGGGTTTTCTGACGAAACCTTCCCAATCATTGGATCTGGTCACAAGGCAGCGGAAGTTTAAAATCAGAGTTTTCTTAGCTGGACTACCTTCCCGAGTTGAGGAGTTCCATCTATCCGAAATTCGCACTGTTGAACAGATATAATTATGAGCCACTTCCCCGCTTTTTTTCCTTTTTTTATCTGTTGGGTGATATATTTCTCCCGGGCAACTGTACTCTTTCACAAACACATACATATAAACGCGCGCGTGTATCATACGCACATAGAGGCACACACAGATTCCTAATTGCTGAAGTTTAATATCTTTCTTGTTCTCATATATTCATATGAATACTAGTGCAATTTATCTGTGACTCAGTTAATAGTTATATAAAAACACATAAAAATATTTCCGCCTTGTTTAAATTTATTCTATTTCCTTTCACCTTTACAAGTAATGGCATCCCGTGGCTTATATGCCTAATTTTTTTTTTTTTTTTTGCTTTTAGTCGATCGTAAATATACAGTGCAAGAAATGGCCATGCGTGATCTGAACATGAAAAATACTGCAGAAGTAGATATACATACATGAAGAGCGTTATTAAGCGATGTTGTTGTATAGATTGTTTTTTGGTTGGTTGGGTTTAATGGCATATCAACCACTGTGGGTCATTTAATGCCAAATTAAGGTATATATATATATATATATATATATATATATATTAAATATACAGTATTATTAAAAATATAGCTAGCAACATTATTGTTTCAAAAACGCATAGCTGGCAACATTTTTACCAAAAAACGTATAGCTGGCAACATTGTTTCAAAAACACAGCAGGCAACATTATTTTTTCCAAAGTTTCCAAAAAACGTATAGTTGGCAACATTATTTTTCCGAAAAAATTATCTGAACCTTTGTTGTTGGACGTAGTTTATCGTCATACCCAGGACGCAAAACGTATAGCTGGCAACATTATTTTTTAAAAAACATATAACTGGCAACATTGTTTCAAAAACGCATACTTGGCAACATTATTGTTTCAAAAACGTATAGCAGGCAATAATTATTTTCCCAAAAAACGTATATATGGCAACATTATTTTTTCCAAAAAACGTATAGCTGCCAACATTTCTCCGAAAACATTATGTGAGGCTTTGTTGTTGGACGTAGTTTATCGTCATACCCAGGACGCGGATGTAGTTTATCGTCATAAACGCTGTTGTATAGATGTAAGTGAATACTGTGTGAAGTGTATATTATGAGGATATGTAGGATAGATAACATTTGACCTAGACTTGAAGATATTTAGATCATTGCGACCGGGAAAGTATCCTCTCTGGATTCTTTTCCACAATGCAGTGGTTCTTAGGTAGAAGTTGTTCAAATAGAACTCCCTTCTTAGTACTAATGGGATATTATGAAAATTAAAAGTTAGGTCTAGGGCATTGTAGATGGATACGTATTCACGTGAAAACAATTAAGAAGAAGCATAAAATATATTGCGTTTCTACTACGGACTGTTTATTATTTTTTGTATATAGAAACAGTAGTGAAATCAAGTTCTCAATGTCTCTTGGGCATGTCCCTTTATTTCTTCTCGCCCAGAGATTAAGATGAGTAAGGATAAGCATCATAATAATGGTCGAGCTCAAGTCAGCCTTGCGCAGAGTTGGAACGACCAGAGAACATTTTTTACTTACTAGCATTTTTTTAAGTTATCTTGCTGATGACTATACTTTCTGTATTCTTGCTGATGATGGTTAGTCTTTATTCTGACTTTCTTCTAACACGTTGTCTGGAAATCCTGTATTTTCTTTTCTCGGCCTTCAACAAAGTGACATCTGCGTGTGTTATATTGTGAAGATTACGCCCACCGATAATAAATCCCGGTAGGGTCTTCAGTTCTTTTAGGATAGTGTCGCTATAGAAGTTGAATAAATCTAGCTAGAAGTTGAATCTTTGTCTCACGCCCCTTTTTATTTTTGTGTATTCGCATGCAGGCGGCTTGTCCCCAGAATAAGTTCTGGATCATTCTTTTCCAAATAGATCGAGTTAACCTAGCAGTGAAAACAGATCCTTCTGGCGTATTTTTGTCAAATACTTTTGCGTAATCTATAAAACGTAAGTGCATATCTATACAATTATGTCGTAATGAAAATGTAAGCTCTTCTAATACGAAAAAACGTGTCTTAAAATATGAAGTAGATCGTACTAAGCAGTTAAAGAAAAAGAAAAAAATGATGGTAGAAATGAGTGATCTTGTTTGTTGACGCGCAGGGATAAGAAAATAAATGATAAGACAAGTATTTCTTAAAGTCTATTTCTATAGTTTTAGTTAAGAAGCAACAATTATTTTTAGTTGCCGCTAAGAAGATGAAACATATATTATCGGCTCTTGCATTTGGATTCCTTAGGCTAAATTAAATGAATTGAAGATATTAAAGAAAATTCTTCAAATCGAAAGAGAATTCTTACGTTAATTATTACAGCCTAAAGGTGATTTTCTATCATCGACTCTTTTACAGATTGTATTTTATAGCCAAATACGTTCGTCTGTTTCCGTTTATGTAGGGAAATGAACTTGTCTGTTACTGGTGTCTCCTAAGCTGTGGCACTGGTGGGTTTAGTTACGTTGTCAGCTGCTTCTTAAATTGAGTTGATTGCTTCTGAAATTCTTGGCTAACACAAAACATCAAGCTCATGGTTTACGAGCTGGTGTAATATCAGCTCCCTTGTACGATTGTGATACTTGTATACTCTACCGAAGATTCCATAAAATAAAATTATGTCAAATCCCGCGAAACGAGTAGCAGAACCGGATCACGAACAACGATGTTCTCCGTTCAAAGATGGAGAGTCTAGAAAGCCTCATGACTCGTCACCGACTTCGATGGGCCGGACACCTTGCCCGAATGCCAGACATCTGCCTACCCAAACAAATCCTCTTCTCGAAGCTGGCATGTTGCAAGAGACCACGTGGAGCCCCACTTCGTCGATTCAAAGAAACAGCTCAAAAGCACCTTGTAGAAATCGATCCGGTCAATTGGGAGATGGATGCTACAGAAAAACTCAATTGGAGAAGAGCAGTCCACGAAAAAATAACATCATTGGAAGACACCAGAAAACAAATAGAAGAGACAAAGAGAGCAAAAAAAAAAAAAAAAGCCAGAACTCTCCATTCCCTAAAACCTCCCACTCTATACCTTCTGCATATGTCTCTTTAAATCCAGTGTAGGACACATTTTACAGAGAAGGAAATGTCAATGAGCGCCCCAATACTCAACAAGGAGTTCCAACAAAGAATGGGCAGCTGCTTCTTGAAATATAAATATCTAAAAAAAAAAGCAGATATCAACCCGTCTATATTTCTGAGATGAGGTATTATGTACACTATTTACATTATTCGGACTATTGTCCTCATTTTTGTCGCCATATTCATTACAACGTTTCGGTCGTTGTACATTCCGTCCTTCTTCAGGTGGTTGGAATGTCGAACTGAATGTCACTGATCTGCAAATCATTTCGCTCACTGGGATAGACTGTTCTAGTTCCACGTGTGATGTTTAATGGATGTCAGTTATCAGTTATCTCCTGCTAATTCCCCTCTCCAAGTTCTCAAGGACACATGGCACAGTGGATAAAGGCGTTGGTTAGATCCAGTGACAGGACCCAAAGTGTGTGAGTTCAATACCTGGTTAAGGCAGTGGAGAACTTTCAGAGGGAAATTAACAGGAGATAACTGATAACTGACACCCATTAAATATGGCTCGTGGAACTAGAACAGTCTACCCCAGTGGGCGAAATGATTTGCAGATCAGTGACATCAAGCAGGTGCGAAGTGTAAATATCTGGGAAGTGTTTAGACAGAGGACGGTAAGTGCAACACTGAAATCCGTAGACGCATTGGGATGGCCAAGGACACATTCCAAGAGCTGGACAGAGTATTTATTGCAAAGCAAGAGTGCTGAGATGTTATGTGACATTTGTCCTCCTTTACAGCAGGGAATACTGGACAGTCTCCTCAAAGATGAAGAAGAGACTCGAGGTGACGAAGATGTTGTTCTACAGAAGGATACTGAGGATATCATGAACCGAGCGCGTGGGCAACGATGATGTCTTGGAGAGGATTCAAACAAAAAGGAGGTTTATATTTAATATAAAGAAGAAACAGCTGAAGTTTCCGAGACACGTAATGAGAAAAGAGGGTCTGGAGAATCTGATACTCACAGGTCGAATAGGGGAAAGAGAGACAAGAGAAAGCAACGCATGACATACCTGACGGGCTTAAGCAAGTGGATGGCAGAGCGTGGTCTGGGAGAGTTGGCAGAGGGACGAAACTTATTGAAAGTTACAAGGGATAGGTAGAAGCGGAGAGCCATGATCGCTTACGTCCTGAAAGAACATGGCATATAAAAAGAAACAAAGAATATACTAGCAAAATGAAAATATTTCATCTCAATATCTATCAAGCCTATATTTCTGGAGTTCTCCAGAAGGAAGGAAGGAACTCTTTAACAAGATTATAATATCTTGCCAGTAGTTAAAATAAATTTAAGCATGAAATAAAATCAAATAAAAATAAAAACAATGATTTATTTATGTGGGTCATAAATTAATGTTTGACAAAGAAGTGTCGTTTAATGAATGATCGACTTTTGATAATGACTTACCTTCAGTTGTTTTGTTTTTTTTTTGAGGGATGGTTTGAAGAAACTACGAATTTTACCAGGAACCAAGTTTTGATTTAAATTATCGATAGGAAAGAATAAAGGACTAACTATGAACTGTAAGAAAAAGAACCCATGCATGCTTTAAAAGAGACAACACATGTTACAAGTTACATCGTGGTGCGACCAAACCCAGCAGGTAAAGAATTTTAACTTTTTAAGTAACGTTATAACAGAAAATCGAAAGTATGTGATATAGTATTGTGAAGGTTCATAAAAATAACAAATAATGTCCTCCAAAAATTCAGCATAGTATTAAGAGATAGGATAAGAAAATAAAAATAAAAACTTCTGTATTGCTATGTAATAGATAATCTCCTATATTAATTTACTTATCGTCGCTTAGACGTAGCACAAAGCCCAATGTGTGGAAGGCCTACTGAAGATCGAACTCACTACTCGGTAATAACTGATCTAGCGAGAAAAGCTTGCTAAATATTACACCACGTCGAAATGCTCCAATGATTTTCTAAGTGTTGTTTAGATGTATTGTGCCACAGATATCAACGAGGCCGATGGTATAGAGCACCAACTGAGGATCGAACTCACTACTCGGTAATAATTGATCTTAGCGAGAAAAGCTTGCTAACCATTACACCACGTCGAAAATGCCCCAATGATTTTCTAAGTGTTGCTTAGATGTGACACAAAGCCGATGGTATGGAGCACCCACTGAGGATCGAATTCAATATTCAGTCCTAATTAATATAGCGCGACAAACTTGTTAGCCAATAAACCATGACGAAGTGAGCTAATCCACTTATATGGTAAAGACTGATACACAGTCTTCTCAGAAATGAAGAAGATATCTAAAGTGATAGTATGTGGTGATTACTATGAATACCCGGTGAAACGCGTGTGAGTTATGAGGACATTTTCAAGAAAATAGAAACTGGAAGGACATTGCTGATAACAGAGGGAAACGGCTAAAATTCCTGGAACCCAAAATTAGGTCTTGTAGAATTTAATACTTGCAGGAAATCCTGATGATAAGAAAAACAATCGAAAAAACATCAAGTAAGCGATTTACCAAGTTTTTTTCTGTGAATGGATAGCATAACAAGAATGAGGAATACTTGGAGCACCAAACAGACAGGAAGACGTGGAGAGCCATGGTTTCCTATTTCTTAAAGGGACATGGCTTAAAAGAAAACTATGTTGGCGTACAAAGAATAATCTAACACGTGGCTTTTCACGTAAGATTTATCGATTATTTTTCGTTTGCGAAAATGGGAGATTGCAATGAGACTACTTTGCATTTCGGATCACATCTCCAGTTTTCTACTATAGCACGTTCTTGCCTTAAGTAAGAGAGCTCTTCAATCTACAACTGTGATGCTCTTACTGATAAGGCAGGTATTTGGTATTTACAAAGGGGGAACTGAAAATTTTCCTTGGCCTGAACAAAAAGACATAATCACTCCCGACCAAAAATCTTTTACACGGTTCCCAATAAAAAAAGCGGTAAATCCAGATGAGTCCCGCAGAAACTGAACAATCATCGTCGAATGTCCAGGACAAAGTTGTAAGTGTGGTAACCAGGAAGCAGTAATTTTATTCCAGAGTATCTAAAGACTTCTTTTGGTTTTGCCCAATAATTGAGACGAGTAAGAAGAGGAAGATCAGTAAAAAGGCCGTTAACTAAGTAAGCTTCCGCACATGATTATCGAAGCAAACGTATGTAAACAACGCCAGTAATGGCTGGACAGACCTGATGCGAATGAGTCCGAAATTTTATTGTCGATAACTACAAAACGGTAGATTTCCTCAGACTTTCATTGTTATTTTCGAAATAAGGCATGTAAATTTACGACGAAATGGAAATTTTCAGGAAATTTTGCAAATTACGCAAAATTTTCACAACAGTTTCACAGCTATTTTTTTCTTTCTTTGTTTGACATTATGTATAGTGCCCCCCTTTTTCTTTCACTTCTTTGGGAAGGTGCTGAAAAAATCTCCCCACCCCAAGAAAAAGTCATGCCACAAGAAAGAAAATTGTTGAACAGGACGAGTCAAGATCATTTTAAATACCGTTCAGTAGATTATATTTTTTGTTTATTTCATATGAAAATTAGGTCATATGATAATCAGGTCATATGATTAATGCTCATATGATAATTAGGTCATATGATAAATGCTCATATGGTAATTAGGTCATATGATAAATGCTCATATGATAATTAGGTCATATGATAAATGCTCATATGGTAATTAGGTCATATGATAAATGGTCAATTGATAATTGTCATATGATAAATGGTCATATGGTAATTAGGTCAAATGATAAATGCTCATATGATAATTAGGTGATATGATGAATGCTCATATGATAATTATGTCATATGATAAATGGTCATATGGTAATTAGGTCATATGATAAATGGTCATATGATAATTGTCATATGGTAATTAGGCCAAATGATAAATGCTCATATGGTAATTAGGTCATAAATAATTTCTCTTTTTGATTCCCAACTTTATTCCTCAAAGAAAAGAGTAGCTATGTTTATTCAATTATACAGTTCCTCCATAAAGTCATGATGCGATTTAAAATCCTTGTAGCTTTGTAACTATACATGATAGAAACAATTTTGTTTTGATCACGAGGAAATACGGTAAAGACATATCAGAGAGACTGTGTGGTTGTATACAGAGAAAGAAAGAAAGAAAGAGAGGAAAAAAATCTATAAGGCTTGTATGAGTTTAACGTCTGCTTCAGTGAAATAGAAAAACTTTGTACCATTTTACTTCGTTAAATAACGACCGCCATACCGTACAACGTTATCGCAATGGCTCACCTCTTCCAATCAACGTGTTAGGGAATTTAAAACAATTTAGGAACTGCCTAACTTTGATTAAATAATTCAAAAATGAATATTCAATATTAATTTTTTCCTTAAACTTAGAGCAGAAAGCTCTCTTTTCCTTTTTCACAGATTGATTCTATCATGCATAGTTGCAAAGCTACAAGTATTTTAAATTGCAAACGGATTTTATGGACACCTCGTATATTCACCATTTATTGATTTGTTGTCACTTAACAAACATCTCCTCGATATCTTTTGAATAAAATTCCGCAGTTTTTTATGTGAAAAAGTTTTCTATGCACTCTTGACTCTGGTTTTCATTAGAGAATTTTTTTCCCATGCAAGCGATTTCAGCGATCGAAAAGTCTAATAATCGCTTTGTCTAAGGCCATCTATCTTTTGCATTGAACATTGTTGTAAGCAATCCACTTTTCACCACTTTTTCTGATATATTTAGAGAACGGTTAATTAGGATGATGCATTCTGCAGTAAAATTGGTTCCCCACCAAAAAAAAATTAAATTAAACACGGAAATGACTTAGGAATTGTTTCAGCATTTTTATTCAGTTAGCGCATTTTACACCGCTGTCACCACACCACAAAATTGGGATTCATGGTGATATTTAAGGGAAAATAGTGAAATGGCTTCCCGTTTCCTTTTATATTGAATTCTGTTGACGTTACCTTCAATGAAGTCTAGGTACAATGAGAACAGTTACCATGAAAGTATTTATAATAAGGCCTACATTACAGCGCTGGGAGAGAGATTGTAGCCGGAATGCAAGAACAGGACCAATGACATTGCAGATTTTTCTTTGTATTTTATCAAGAATCTCAAAATGTATACCAGGAGCATCAGACTAGATTGACATAGATATGTAGATAGATCTTTTTCCCACATCTTTTTTCCTATTTTCTTTTATTCCACACGCTTTTTTCTTCCTTCTCTTCCTCTACCTTCTTTATCCGAATTCAGTTTCTTTTCTCTTGTTTTTTTCTCAATTGCTTACAATTCCTTCATTTTATTCAGTTAGCACATTTTGCACCACCGCTGTGGTCACTCCTCACCGCTATCTCACAATTCTGGTTCATGATGACATTCAAGGCAGAACAGTGCACTGGCTTGTCGGTTCCATTTGTACCGTGGATATTTAGGTTACCCCACATTTCTCTCAGAGCTGGATTTGTTTTTGTCTTCTTCTAGCTTTTGTCAAAAGCAGGAACCAAACAATCAGCCCTGGTCCACACTTGCAGCCATAGCTCTCCGGAACTTCTACTTCAATATCTACCGAAAGGAACGGTGTAGCCTAGCCCTTTCAATCGCTGTAGGAGAGATCTGGAAAACGCCAAGTAAAGCCACGCGCAAACCATCCAGGCCAAGGTTGAAGTGAAACAAATTGGTTCTCGCAATTCTTAGAATGTCAACAACCAAATGATGTACAGAGAAAGTGGCTGTGCTTAGTTTTATAAATGGCCCCGAGGTCTTATCTTCCTCGACAGATAAGGTGAAGATCTTCGCCTCAATATTTGCCTCAAACTAAACGTTAGATGACAAAGTCCATCCCATTCCCAACTTCCCACGTCTTACTAAATTTAGTTTCTTTCTACTAGATTGATTGCAACCCAAGGCTATAGGACCGATTTTCCCGATAGCTGAGGAGTTGGAAAGATGAATTCATATATTTCTCAACATATGTAAATGTAATAGCTTCGTATAGAATTCAAACTCTCCAGCCGAGCCGTTAACCAATAATCCACCGTGCTTGCCGCCACTTAGAAATCAACCTAATATAAACCCATGATGGATGCTGAAAGTTATCGAGAAAAAACTTCCCGAATGAGCATGAGAACTTCTTTTGAAATCACTTTTAGGTTGGGCCGAGAACGTTTATTATTTCCATCATAAAATAAAAAATATGTCACGAAATTACACTAAGCCTTATTTGCTGAGAGCTAGTAAATTAATTGACTTATCATTTAATTTTATTGTTCCAATATGTTTGCGGTAACTTTATTTTTTCAGCCAATTATCTTCCTGCTTTTTCACGTAGACATGCTTTACAGTCATTAAAAAGTCCACCTTTAAGAGAAATGTTGTGGAGTAGCTGAACACCCCTATAAGATGTACTGGTCTAAGACTTACTGTAGTCCGACATCGACTGACTCACCGATTGACTCGTTACTCTTACTACTCTTACTTATTACTTATTACTTATTATAGGTGGCAGAGTCTATTAACTATAGAATAGGTGTGTTCCACTATAACACATATAAAGTGCGGTGTACATTTACACTGTAATCTCTCCACAATTTCTTGTCCTGTGTAGCTCTTAATAAACTATCTCTTTGTGTTATCTCCACTAAACCTTGTTCCGCCATCCATTTACTTAAACTCTAAGTTATCTGCTGTTTTCTACTGTCTCTCTTGCCTTCAATCTGTGCTGTGAGTATCAGACTTTCCAAGCCCTCTTTCCTCATTATGCGTCCGAGAATTCCAAATGTCTCTTCCTGATAAGTGGTGTCCTTTTTCTTTCCATTTTCTTCTCTAGTTTGTTTGGTCTGGGTATCCTTCTTTTAGAATCGCATTTCGAAATCTTCAAGAATTTTCTTCATCTGTGAGATTGTCCAGCATTCACTGCCATGTACATGAGATGAATATTAAGTGACAGTTCAGTACTTTTTTCTCTATGGGAAACTATGTATATGTATGTAAAATGATGCTGAACAAATAGGAAACATTTATAAATTTAACATGTTTCGCTTTTGATAAAGCTTCATCAGAGAATGAAATATCGAGAAAATGGAGAAAGAAAATCTGGCATTTTTATTTCTTAATTTTTTTTATTTAAAAACTTTTTAAATCTCAAAGTGCTTTTTTATTTCTAATTTTTTAATTTTCTTTTATTTTCTTTTAATTTTATTTATTTTTAAGAATTTTATTTTTCTTCTCCTTATTTGATTCTCTGATGAAGCTTTAATAAAATCGAAACATGTTAGATTTATAAACGTTTCCTATTTGTTACTTATCTTGTCACTCAGTCATATTACAATCCATATTTGATCCCTCTGTCATATTACAATCCATATTTGATATATATATATATATATATATATATATATATATATATATATATATATATATATATATATATAAGCAAATATATGGATATAGATCCGACAGTATGAAGAAAAATATACGGAAAAAAGAAACAAAAATCCTAATATGCAATTATGCTGTTTTAATGTTAATATAATATCAAAGTCGGACGTTCCGGTCTAGTAGACCTTCTTCAGGACATATTCATAAAACATAATTAACATTAGACTATATTTAGTTCAACATGAAAAGACGATGGATATAAGAGTAAGACTAATCAAAACAGGCAACTGAAATTTTTCAAGATCAGCGTTCCGTTTCAATATGATCGCGTCTAATGTTATGTTTTATGAATATGTCCTGAAGATGGTTTACTAGACAGAAACGTCCGACGTTGACATTATATTAACATTAAAACAGCATAAATTGCATATTAGGATTTTTGTTTCTTTTTTCCGTATATTTTTCTTCATATATATTTGGTATCACGCTTTCCACTGACCTGAGATGGAACAAGTAAATTGAATCAAGAGCTTCATCGACCACAAAGAAAAGGAAAGTTGATTCTCTGTATCGCGCCATAAGGTTTTTCGTCCCTGAGTTCATCCTTCAAATCCACAAATCAACCATTCTTCCTTGCATTGAAAACTGTGGCCATATATGAGCTAGTAGTACCCGCTGTTCATCTCGACTCCCTCGACAAAATCCAGAGAAAGATATGCAATATGATAGGTCCTGATCTGGCATCTCGTCTACTGCCACACTCTCACAGACGTGATGTGGCTTCCCTCTGTCTTTTCAAGGAAACTGCTCTGATGAACGACTTTCACTGGTACCCAAACTGCATGAATTCAAGCGTGCTACTACGTTAGGCTCTTAGTCTCATGCTTTCACTATCAAAACGGTTAGATG
The DNA here is from genome assembly GCA_963932145.1 of Acanthosepion lycidas. Taxonomy (NCBI): domain Eukaryota; kingdom Metazoa; phylum Mollusca; class Cephalopoda; order Sepiida; family Sepiidae; genus Acanthosepion; species Acanthosepion lycidas. The sequence continues at coordinate 93,283,644 of OZ010590.1, forward strand.
TAGCCGTCTCTTCTACTCAATCAGCTTCTTATCTCGCACTTCCCTACAGTGGAACTTCCTTCCTATTACACGCTTTCCTGGTAGCTTTAATATTCAAATATTCAAATGTAATGTCAATTGACATCTTCTGAAGCCTTTATCACGATATCCGTCCTTCTCTTTATCCTTTCCTCAACCCCTCTCTTTACGCTTACTCTCGCTCTCACTCTCATAGCAGGAGGACCAGATCAAATATGGTAGCAATATTCCATGCATGAACGAATGGTAAATTTGTAAATGTGCAAGATGAATTCTAACGACAGAAATTGCCGAGCCCGACACAATTAACCAACCTTCCTAGCAGCAGATCTAGCAATTGAAGCAATATAACCTCTCCTCTTCAGCGGAAAAGGTTAGCCCGAGAAGGGGCAGTGAGTCTCTCTACAGGAGGTTAGCATCAGCAACTGTAAATGTTGTCATAAATGATTAATAGAAATCAGTTTTGTTGATTTCAATCTAGCTGCGAAATGACAGCAAATCACATGCCCCCCCCCACATTTTATAGGCAGAAGCACACAAATACATGAAAAATTTTTTTTTACTTGGAAATTTTTTACAGTTTCAAGTGACTTAGTCCCGATCTGTCTTGTCTTGAAATCAGAACGCTACGTTCGCTTGTCCGAACTTGCTTTTGGGTATCAACACCAATTCTTGTTTTAACTTTTTGCCATATTACTGTTTGTCTCACATATAATTTTGCTTGCTTTATTATTCTTTTTGCCCTGTGTCTTTTATTATTATTTTTTCATCTTGTTATTGGTTATTGCTAACTTTGTCAATTTCGATTATTGGACAGTTCTACTATTTATGTTGCATTTGGTCATGTTTACTTATGTCAATAGATTTGTTCAGAAGGCGTTAAAATTAAAAAGCAATTCATTATGACGCTTAACAACTAACGAAAGGTCATTTTTTGATATCATCTGCCAATTCGACTTTATCGAACTGATGAAAATTACTATTAGTTTTTTATTCTGTGTTTAGATTCTTCTTAGAATTTATTTTCATTGTAGATTTCTTTGTATTTTATCGAGAATCTCTAAATACATAGCAGAAGTACGAGACCACACGTGGCAGCCATATTCAGTGAATGCATTAAGTTAATGGAATAACATTGGATTTTCCCTCCTTTTCTATTTTGACATCCATATACCTTTTGTCCTTTTCTTCGTCCCCACCCACTGTGCCCAATCTTTTCTCCCGTTTTCACTTTCTGTAATCCACTACGTACTAGTGGCATTCCCATCTTGCTTTGGGTGAACATGATTAGTATATATATTTATATATATATATATATATATATATTCCTTAAGTAATAGGTAATTTTATAAAACGAAACTAACATGTTTTATATATGATCATGAATAAAATAGTTTATGAAAACATAATTAGATTCTAATATATACATTTTAACATATATGTACTTAATTAGTAAATAAATTAAATATAATATCTTAAGTCGGAACGAATAAAAATATGAATTCTAAAAATGTGACTAAATAATATTTGAATGCACCTTTTGAAAAAATTTTAATTGAAATTTATATAAAAATAAAAATTAAATAAAAAATAAAAATGCCAAATGTGCTGCTATTGAAACCCAGATGATGTGTTGGAGCATAGACACTACGACAAATTTCTACTTGAAAAAAAAAGTTTGTGTCAATAGACAGATACCCCAGTCCCACCTTAACGCGAGTGGCTTGATAGCGACAATATATTAGATACATTAGACCTTGCTAGCAACACTTTCCAACCATATGCGAAGGTTAATTCCAACCCAATATACGTGCATCAAAATTCCAACCATCCCCCTTCAGTTATCAAATACATACCCTCTTACATTGGATTTAGGATTAACACTAACTCTTCTAACAAAGATGCTTTTAATAAACATCGGGATTTTTACAATTCTGCACTCAAAAATAGTGGATACAAAGATACCACTATTCAATATAAAAACACTGTTAATTGCAACCATAATAAGAAAAGATCTAAAAAGATCATCTGGTTTACTCCCCCTTTCAATATAATGTTTAAAACTAAATTAGGACGTATATTTCTAAACCACATCAAGAAACATTTCCCCAACCCTGAAACTAACCCACTTAGTAAAATATTTAATCCTAATACCCTTAAATTAAGCTATAGTTGTGCAGATAGCCTAGAGAAAATAATTTAAAAACATAACAGAGTCTTTAAAAAGTATAGGGACTCAAAAAGCTTGATTACTCACCAGGTTGCAAACAGCAATACTAAGTATAACACAAATAACAACTTATGTAATTTTAGGAATCCTAATAATTGTCCACTAAAAATAATTGTATGACTAGTTCTGTAGTTTATCTTAGTACAATCTCAACACTAGAAAATCCAAATATAATTTTTTTTTTTACATTGGTAGCACCTTGAAAACATTCAAGGAATGCTTGCGGGGGGATATGCAATCTTTTAATAAGAGTAACTATAAGTGCATGACTTCATTATCCAAGTATTTTTGGAGTCTAAAAGAAAATAATAAAACACCTAAGGTTAAATGGAAATTAATTAAGAAAGCCGGGACATGTAACTCCCTATATGCCCCATGTTACCTATGTCTTAAAAAAAAATTTGAAATAATTAGATTTAAAAATAAGACTGATCTCTTAAATCAAAGATATGAACTAACAGTTAATTGTTATAAATTTAACTTATTATAGGGGTCGTATACTTTTAATGATAATGATATGTCGCTGTAAGTTTAATAGGTTATTACTTTTACAACCTGATGGTCATCCTGACGATATGAATCTATATTGTGTACCTACATAGTGTTATTCGTGCCTGTATATGTGTGTATGTATGTATGTGTGTTTGTACTGCTTGATGTGTATGTGTGTATATAAGTGTATATATATGGTAGTAGTTTTACATATATAAAGTAAGAAGGTAAAAAGGAGAAGAAGAGAAGAGGTTAAAAAATATTGGTGTATGTATGTATATATATATATATATATATATATATATATATGTCCAGTTATATTGTGTATCGATATTTATATTTACGTATATTTCTGTATGTATGAATATGTTTATGTATGTAAGGTTCTTCAATTATTTTTTTGTTAGTAATTACTGTATACAAAGTCGAGTGGTTAGATTTTTGCATTCTGACAATGGGTCCCGGTTTCAAAGCTCACCATGGTCGACTTGTCATCAAGGATACTTTTTGATGTTATCCAATTGGAGGGGTCGATCCAAGTGTGGGGCACTTTTGGAAAATGCCTAAAAACCATACCATGGGTTGACTCAGGCATTGTGATTGAAACTTGGTAGACGGAAACCTTGAGTGCCATCGATAGATGTGCTAGCACGAAGTCACAAGTCATCGTGTCCGAGGCCTTGAGCGTGTCTTGACTTTGTTCAAATTGTTGACCACGCTAGAGAAACACGCTCTCTCCCAAAAAGTTTAAGATCTGCTCAGTATAGTTGCATTATAAACCACAGGTTGGCTCTGTGGGTGTTGAATAAGCCCAAATGCGCCTGAGCGGGCGTCTACAATAGGAATTAGCTAGTCGCCTTAATAGACAGGTAATCTCGAATAAAAAAAAAACAAAAACACGTGTGGCTAGCTATACAGTGCACATGTACTGTACATATTACTGGCAGTAAACATCAAATGTAAATACAGCAAATCATAATTGAATGTTTTATTTAAACTATTTATGTTCGGAATACAATGTTTCAGTCGTCGTATCCTCCGGCTTTCTTCAGGAGTGTATCGAATTCTGAACTGAACCTTTTAATTACTAGTCCGAATATAAATTTCAGACAGAATTAATTTTTTTTTTAATCTTAAATATTTGGTTGATATTTGAAATAGTTTATTACAACTATGATACATTAACAGATTCTTCAAAAACACAAAAGAGCATTCTTTGCAATCCGGCATATTAAGGGCAATCGTTTGCGTTCGCTAAATGATTGCACCAATCTGCCAATAATTGCTTCTGCATCCAATTCATCTATCAATTTCTTTTCAATGGATAGCATGTATGATTTCAAATTCTCCTGAGAATTTCTTAACATTGTCTTTATGATCGTTACCTTTGAAAATGTCGTTTTACACTAGACGTAAGTGGTAGTGTGCAGATGACTTTATAAAGTTCTTATTCCTTTTTTATTTCATTTTTATTTGATATAGGGGCCCACTCAATCAGGAGGCCACCTGACATTGTGCAATTTGACACCTGGGCTAGTCTGCCAATAGTAACATCCTATTAATTGTTGTGGCATTTAAGAACAAATTTCGAGCACACTAACGTGCATAAGTCATTGCATGGCACAAGCAGCGTACATAGTGGATTGAAGGAGAAATATTTTTCTTCTCCATAGAGCAAGAATAACACAAAAAAACATTTTGGAACTCGATTGGTCTGTTCTACAACATGCGCCATATTCTCCTGGCTTTGCAGCAGACGATAATTACGTTTTCCTATCACTGCAAAACGCATTGATTAGGAAAACTTTCTCTTAGATAAAAAAAGATTCAAGAAATCGTCAAAAGCGTTTTCACACCAATCTCTGGAGAATTTTATTCAAAACGCATCGAAGAACTACCTTATAAAGGGCAACAACCCATAGCAAATACTGCTAAATACACACTTGAATAAAATGTAGCTTGTATTTTTCTGAAAGAACAAAGTTGATAAAAAACAGAAATTACTCGTGATTCAACCTCAGATAATGCTATCAGTTTACTACCGAACAGTTTTTAAGAGACGTGCCATTTTAAGCATGCCGTCATTGTTTATTAAACATCTGTATAAATTAAAGCCAATTCGAAAGGTACTTTAATTATCCCAACAAGACTAACATAACCATAACTTTTATTAAGTATCATTCTTATTTTGTTGTTTTTATTCTCTTCGTCACAGATGAAAATAAAAATATTGTTAAAATTATCATTTAATATTAAAAAATATTAACTGGTATATAATATTAAAGTGACCGTGTTCTAAGAGCAAACAATTTTTTTGTAAATAAGTGCATGTACAGAATGTGAAGTTTTAAGCTGAGAACACATGAAGGGTTTTATAAAAAAAAATGATTGTATGAGAAAATTCAATCGACTTCCAACAAGAAAGTAGATTTTTTTGAAAAACTAAGAATGTTAAAACATTGAGAAAAATGGCTACTGGCTGGCCAGAGAATGCAATTTAAAGATAAAGCCAGAATATTCTCTAAAAACAAATGTATTTATTAAATTATTTCACATTCAAATCGCAATAATAAAAAGAACTTTACAAATTAATATTTCGTGAGCAAATTGCCATCAGCGTTAAAAATTGAATAGTTTCAGCAAAATTCTATAATTTAAAATAAATGTGTTTATTAAAATTTTTTCCTATTGACAAGAAGACAAAAGGAAATATTTCGCAAAATAATACAGGGCGGAAAAATAGCCATAAGCCAACGACAAAGTTAAGCAAGAACAATTGCAACATATAAAGAATGAATTCTTAAGCCCTAAAAATTTTGTATTATAAGGGTCAGTTCGATCTGTAATTAAGATGAATAAAAAAAATAGATATAATAGACAAGTCACATGGTATTTTTTTTTTTTTTTTGAACGGACGGGAAGAAAAATATTTTTGGCAAAATACATGTTGTAGTTCGTAAGGAGCGAATTTTTGGCTCATCACAGAAAATAATTCCACAGACAAAGCGAAGCTTTTCACCTCGATCTTGGCCTCGAATTCAACGTTAGATGACAAAGGACATTCCTTTCGCGCCTTCTCCTGTCTCACTGAGCACAATCTCGGTAGTATTTTCATTACAGCCTGAAAAGTCTCAAGATTTATCGAAAGTCTTCACACTAAGATAGCCGCCGGTCCAGACAAAATCCCAGTGGTTGTCCTTAAGAATATGAATCCTGGGTGTTAGGGAAATTATTTCACAGCTGCTTGAAGGAGAACCTCATCCCAAGTCTGTAGAATTTCCTGTTTTTTAAAGAAAAGTCATGAGCGCTCAAGCTCCTTACAGTATAGACCCATCAGTGTCATTAGCAAGCTCTTTGAAGCTACAATCAACAAGAAAATTGTTGATTACCTCAATAGGAACAACCTCTTGAGTGATAAGTAGTACATATTTCGATCTCTCTGGTCCACTGCTGATATCCTAACTGCGATTACTCACAGAATTAATGTGGCACGTGACGGAATACATCTCAAGGATGATCGTATTAGATATTTCAATAGCGTTTTGGCAAGGTCTGGCATAAAATGTTACTGCTTAAGCTCTCTAGCTATGAAAAGAGTTTTCTCAGTTACAAAGACTTTCATAAATGATAGGCCGCTGAAAGTAGTTGATAACGGCTAATCCTCAGAGTCCCAAGCGATAAACGCCAGCGTACTCCAAGGTTCTCTTCTTGGTCCCACCCTCTTTCTACTCTACATAAATAATCTGCCTAAGAGTATGACATTTCTGACTATATATGCTGATGGTAGAGCGGTATATGGGTGCACCTTCAAAATTCGAAACGACCAGAAAATGGCAGCTGATTTATCCCCTGATCAAGATCTAACAGCTCACTGAAGGTAAACTCGCCTCAAAAATAAAACTTTAATCTTCTACCATCGGTTATCCATGAATACCAGAATCAGATGCTATATTACTTCAGGACCTAAGCGATCATGGCTCTCCCACGAACAACTTTTTCTTTCTTATGTATGTGTTGCGGTGACATCTCTGGAAATATTTGTGTAGTAGTTTCCGATTACCATTCCAATAATTTTTGTAATCAAAATTAATATACAATGAGGAAATTCTGAGAGAATTAGAAGTCCTACCAACATTAATTACTGGAGGCCAAAGCTTTAAAGATGACACAGTGCTGATAGCAGACACAGAAAGGAATTACAAAATTTTCTAAAGAAGGTAGCAAAGGAAAGCGAGGACTAAGTATAAACTACAAGACAGAAGGCATGAACCCAAAATCCAAATCCCAAATCGGAGATACCAAAATCAAAGAACTACAGAAATTTAAATATCTGGGGAGTATTCTAACAAAGGACGGAAAGTTTGAGAGTGAGATCCGAATACGTATTGAGATGATCAAAGATGCATTCTAAAAGCTAAGCAGGGTATTAAGAGACAGAAAAATTTTCATTGGAAATAAAGTTAAGAGTACTGAACAGTTACGTGATAACTGTCCTCCTTTATGGCAGTGAATACTGGACAATTTCCACAAAGATAAAGAAGTGACTTGAAGCAACACAAATATGGTTCTACAGAAAAATGCTGAGGATACCATGGGTCGAACATATGAGCAACAGTGAGGTTTTGGAGAAAATGAAAACAAAGAGGAAACATATATTTAACATCAGAAAGAGGCAGTCGAAATTTCTGGGACACGTTAATGAGGAAGGAGGGCTTAGAAATTCCGATACTCACGAAACCGAATAAGCGGGGAAAATGGATAGAGAAAAGCAGAGCGTAAAATACTCAATTTGCTTGAGTAAATAGGTGACAGAACAGGGTTTGGGAGAAATAACAAAAAACAAAACTTATTAAGAGCTACAAGGAAGAAGAACATGTGGAGGCACATGATCTCCTATGTCCTGAATGGCACGGCACATGAAAACTAGTTGCTACCCAAGGATAGAGAGCCGATTGTACCTAGCTATTTAACCTATAACTAAGGGACGAGATATTCATGCCTTTTAAATGAACATCGAATGAATAGAAAGGGAAAGTATAATAACAGACTAGACCTGAATTTGAACTAGATTTTCTAATTCCATTTTCTGCACCTCGAGGAATATAAAAATCAAAAGTGCATTTAGGGAAGGTTGATCTTGAAACCTTGGCATTGCGATCACTTTGAAAGTTTGACATGATAAATAAGGACAACAAATATTTTTTTCCACATTTTTACCTTTTTTTGAGGAAACTAAATTAAAAATTAAGTTTAGGTTCAAAATCGTTACTCTGGAATTTAATTCCGGTGATCAGTGAAAGCCTTACAGGACAGCCTTATGAAATTTATGATTGACTGATGCTTTACAAATTATATACAGACAAGATGTCCTGCACATTATTACGAAATCCCTGTGCTATCAAATAAGACCTTCATTTATTTCAAAAAAGAAATTATACTGAACTATCTAGCAATATTATCATTTTAATATGCTATACAGTGCTGAAGTTTTAGTGTGCTTTTCATTAAATAACGCAAATTTAAGTCTTATACGCACATTTATATATCTACTATTCATCCGTTCATAATCTATTACTACCATATTGGACTGGGTCTCCAGCTATAAATCTCGATATTCTTGATAAAATCCTAAGAAACTTCCGTAATGTTATTGGGTTTGACCTTCAGTCACTTTGCCACAGCCGTGACGTGTCTGATCTCTATCTTTTCTATAAATATTTCCATGGCATTTGTTCTAATGAGCTCTTCTTGTTGTTTTATTCCCCCTCACATACACAGATAATGAATTGTACATATAGGGTTTAGTTAAGACTTTCATAGAGACAATGAGGTATTATGCTGGATGTATAGTAAGAAAGGTAAGTAAGAATGCGTTGTTGTGACGTAAGGGATATTTTTGTATGCTTGAGTCAGTGTTTGTGGCTAGCTAAGTTTAACGTTAACAAAGAAGAAGACCGTCCCTTTTCTCCATTCCTCTTTTAGGCCTTGTGTCACATTTCTGTACATAGCAGAATAAATATCGCTCCCCTTGCTACCTCAACTGCATTTATTGAAGCGTACGACTAGATTGGCAGTTAGGTCGTCTTGCTGTTGAACTAGCTAGATTCAACTCAGTTCTATTCTAATAGCTTCTTTCCTGCCACCTACAATCTTAATAAAATCCAAATGCAACGTCAGTCGCCATCTTCCTTCTTCCGAAGAGCTGGTCTTTTATTGTCTGTTTACCTTACTAAAGTTTTCTTGTTCTTTTTCATTCTCAGTAACTCATTGCGTCTTAGTGGCATTGACGCTTTGATAGGAGTGAAATGATTTTTTTAAATTCTTATTTTGTTAAAATTCTAGCCACCAATAATACATCCTTGTGGGATTTCTAGCTCGATCGGGGTCGCTATATAAGTTAAATAAGTCCGGTAATAAGAGGCATCCTTGTCTTAAACCCCGGTCTATTTATTTTTGCATATTTGCTCAATTCGTCTTCTATGTTATGCAAGGGGGTTGTTCTCAACAAATGTTCTGATTCACTCGAATATCTTTCCCTAAAGCACTTTACCATACCAGTGAGCTCCTAACTCACCCATGCTCTGCCCTACATTTACAAGAGACAAACTGGGCAGAGTTGGTATATTTAGACGGGAGTTGCCCAGTCCTCACTTGTCCAAAAGCGTCTCCGTGTCCTTGTGGGTGACAAGTTATTTTTCATCCTGCTACCTGTCTCTTATAGGCGACATGTGACAATCACCTCATTGACCTATTGCTACATCTATGGAAAGTGCTCGGACAGCTGTAACCAGTTAGGACCCGCCATGCCCTTTACATAGTAGAAACCACCCACATTCTCTCCGTATTCTAAATGACTTCAACCTGAACAGCTTCTTAGCGCGAATCATTACTCTGTGGAACAGACTCCCAAGAAGATATTTCCTCGATCACTACAATTCTATCCTGTTTAACCTTTATCTTTAAACTACAAGTTACCGTAGCAGTCTACCTCATGTGCACTCGGGCTTTGTACAGGGTGAACGCTACTGTTAAAAAAAAAGAATAAAAAATAAACAAATAAATCCAATGTTTTCCAAGCAGTACAAATAGATCTTATCGAATGACTTAAAACATATGAAAAGGGCGTTTTGCGTTAGTATTACTCGCTCTGGTTATAAATATTGCAGTTCTTGTTCCAGTTGCTTAATAAATCCTACCCGTTGCAAGTTACATAAGTAGCAAATATATTTACTGTGTTAAATCCTTCAGTATTTTCGTACGTGAGCCACAGAGTGGGAGGAATTTTCTTTCATTAACATAGTCCAGTCAGTGTTGTTTAATAAAACATAACGAAAGTTTATACAGACTTAAGGAGAAAATAGACTGCTTGATACTAAGAGAAAGTGATTCACTCATTTTTCTTTTTTAAATGTTCAAATACTTCTTGATTTTTCTTTTCTTTTTGTGACCTGATGAAATGGCAGCATCTTCTGGTGTGTGTGTATCCGTCAGCCACTGAACATTTCTGCTTTCCTAGAATTGATGGCCTACAAGATGGCGTCAGTTGTTTGTCATTATTTAATGCCAAGCTTTTATGATTCCAGCTCATATTCCTTCTATCGTCATTCGTGAGTCTGGGCGCAAGGGTTTTCTTTTATTTGCTTTTGTTTCTTTTCATATAAGCGAAACTAGTGGCTTTTACATGTTATGGTCTCGAGGGAATAGAAATAATTATCGAACTATTAGCACGTCAAAGTTATTTTATTAATAATGTGGATTATTTAAATGTATGATCAGTTATTCTTAAACATGATCATCAGACAGACAGACAGACATACAGAAAAAGGGAGTGAGAGAAAGAGAGAGAGAGAGAGGTGATTATTAGACTAAGACGGATGGACAAGAAAGAAAGATTTTTAAAAAATGAATAAGAAACAAAGAAGGAAAGATTATTAACGGAATACTGATGAAAAGAAAGATTTTTAAAAGGAATGAGAAAGAAAGAAAGATTACCGAAGCGAAAATATATGAGAACGAAAGAAAGAAATTTTCGTAAAAATTTACGTGGAAGGAAGGAAATTATTAACGGAAGACTGGTGGGAAAGAAAGAAAATAAAAAATAAGAAAGAAAGAAAGAAAGAAAGGAGGAGATTATTAACGGAAGGCTGGTGGGAAAGAAAGAAGGATTCCTAAAAATACATAAGAAAGACAGAAAGAAAGAAAGAATCAATGAAGATTACTACACGAAGATAGATGGGAAAGAAAGAAGAATTCTTTAAAATGAATGAGAAGAAAGAAAGAAAGAAAGAAAAAAATACAGAGTAAAAGAAATACAGAAGAGAATGAAATTAATAACGATGTAACTGAATAAGAATTCAAGGTGAAAGAACGTTAGACTGAATATGAGAAACAAAAGGAAAAAATACCACACTCCAGCTAACAAAACTGGGAACAAGGTAATCTTGAACCTGACTTTACAAGAACAATGAAAATCAATAAGGAAATTAAACCAACAGTGAAATAGCGGTTGTAAAGAGACGAATGCGATTAGTGTTTCGGCTTCTTTTTGGACCACTCACGAGGTTAGATTTGACTTCAAAGAAATGCTAAGGAATCGGCGCAAAGTAAACGAACAGTTCCCAACTTCACTCGGTTGGATTTGGCAACAGGCGAATCAAGTTAAGCGTTAAAGCGAGATGGACGGCGTTCCCATGATGCACTGCGATTGGCGGGATAAACCGAGTGTTGGAATAAGTGGGTCACTGACAAAGACCATCAGCTGGCTGTAAGGGGTAAGAGTTGATATTGAATTGACTGACAAATTACGTACAGCCGGAAACAAGGCCAACAACAAAGTGAAAACAAAGAGAAGAATAAATTGACGAGGGGATAGGGCTTGAGATTGTAGGGAAAAGGAGAGAGAGAGAGAGAGAAAGAGAGGAAGGTTAATAAGGGAAAGCGAAAAATAAAAGAAGAAAATATTAAGACGAACAAGGAGAGGATAAGCCCCGGGAAAGAGGACAGGGCGAAAAGGAAAAAGCGAAATAATCTTGAAAGGAAGAAAGAAGATAAATAAAAAATGAACGTTGCAGAAGTTGAGAAAGAATGAAAACATAGATAGATAGACAGATAGATAGATAGACAGATAGACAGATAGATAGACAGATAGATAAGAACAGACAATGTTAGTTAAGTACATAGCCAGAGACAGATATGAAGAGACTAAAAACGGAAGAAAGAAAAAGAAATAACATGATATAGATAGATAGACAGACAGACAGACAGACAAGGTAGGGACTGAGATAGATAGATAGATAGATAGAAAAGGTAGAAACTGAGATAGATAGATAGAAAAGGTAGAAACTGAGATAGATAGAAAAGGTAGAAACTTAGATAGATAGAAAAGGTAGAAACTTAGATAGATAGATAGAAGAGGTAGAAACTTAGATAGATAGATAGAAAAGGTAGAAACTTAGATAGATAGAAAAGGTAGAAACTGAGATAGATAGATAGAAAAGGTAGAAACTTATATAGATAGAAAAGGTAGAAACTTATATAGATAGAAAAGGTAGAAACTTAGATAGAAAAGGTAGAAACTGAGATAGAAAAGGTAGAAACTTAGATAGATAGATAGAAAAGGTAGAAACTTAGATAGATAGATAGAAAAGGTAGAAACTGAGATAGATAGATAGAAAAGGTAGAAACTTAGATAGATAGAAAAGGTAGAAACTTAGATAGAAAAGGTAGAAACTTAGATAGATAGAAAAGGTAGAAACTTAGATAGATAGAAAAGGTAGAAACTTAGATAGATAGAAAAGGTAGAAACTTAGATAGATAAAACATCTAAAAGGATAATGGCTTGTAATTGTCAATCGGAGAGCCGAGTTCCAATTCTTAGTTGGGCTCGTTAAATTAACTTATGCACAAATACCCTTGGGTAAGGTATGAATCCACCACTTCTCTCCCTGAGAGAACTAGAACAATCTACCCCGGTGAACGAAATAAAGGGTTCGTTTCGAAATTCCAGTCACTTGGAATAAGCCTGAGTGTACAACGGCCGAAACGTTGTGAATATGGCAATGAAGATGAGGATAACAGTCCGAATAATGTAAATAATTTAAACAGAAATTATCTGTTTCACGTTATTGCTATCGACGCTGACAGTTCGCGATGGAACGTTTATTTGAACCGACATGCATATTTTATACGTTGAAATATCCCCCCATCACCGCATGGTTATTCAAAACAGTACAATATTTGTTTTACAAAGAGTATCTGCTTTTCTTTTGCGTTCTTGTTTACAGTCACGCCAAAAACGCCAGTTCTCGTTCGATCACCGAAGTTATGCCATCTCCATCCCGGTTAGTACTTAGGTGGCAAGGCGCTTTGTAAACGGCATTCTACAATCAGGAATATATACCGTCGTCAACTTACGACAACGATTGGTTTACGACCGTAAATCGATTTTGTTGTATGTAGGCCTGTAATTAATTTCGAAATGTTTCTTTCGGCAGTATTGTATATTTTTATAATTCTTTCTATAATTTGATACCATTTGTATCATCACTTTATACATCGTTTTTGTTTTTGTTTTTTGTTTTTGTTTTTTGTTTTTTTTTGTTTTTTAACTTTACGTTCGTCAACTTTAAGTACACTTGGTTTAATATTTGCTGTTTCAACACCATTAATTGTGTCGGGATCAATCGTATTTCTTTCCTTCTTGTCAGATTTAGGAGTAGAAAAAGACAATTTCCTCTTGGTAGACATCTTGGGATGTTTTTGAAGAAAAATTTAAAAGACACAAGCGGGCCCCGGGGGGAAGTGTGCTGTACTAAGGCTACCTATGACTGATCTTGAGTCACGTGTAGGAATGTAAATAACGCCTTCAGCTGAAGTAGAAATTTCCATACACCAAGCTCAGAAACCTTCACGCTGACAGACATTTCTATATATATATATATATATATATATATATATATGAGGTCTGATCAAGAAGTATCAGGACTGATGCTATAAAAAGGTAACTACAACACATATCAATTCGGCATTTAATCTCCTTCGAAGTAGTCTCTTTCTGAAGCTGCATTCTTTATCCAGCATTGGTTCATTTCTGAAAGCATCACTGAAACCCTTATTTTTTGATAGCGAGCAGCATTCTCTTGGATTTCTTCGACCTCTTGAAATATTGCTCCTTTCATGTGGGAGTTAATTTTTAAAGTGGAAAATATTCAAGCTCCCAAATGAAAAATAGGCCACTGAGATTTCTTCTTCGGTCAAAGCCGGCATGGACTCACTTGTCCCTTCTAGGAAATACCATGTGAAACCGCTATCCTCTCCATGGTTCACACCAGCATGCTCGATCGCCATAGCACAGGAGCCATTATTTCCGGCTATACCAGCGGGACAATTCTCGTCATAACAGATACCTATTTGGTACTGCTCATATCAAATGTAAGCGAGTCCTCGAAGAAGCTAAGCCCCCGTTTTCTGAGAGGATGAGGCACCGCATAGCCTCTAAAAGCTCTGGTTCTCGTGACTACTGGTCTCTCAAAATAGTACTAAATAAGAGCAAGGTCACTATTTTCCTCTCTTCAACTGATCTGAGGTGTTATCATCCTGTTATAGTGGAACACACCTATTCTATAGTTAATAGTCTCTCCCACCTATAATAAGTAGTAGTAGTAATAGTAACGAGGGAGTCGCTCAGTGGGTCGGTCAGTCAGTCGATGCCGGACGACTGTTAGTCGGATACTAAAGTATCAGCGACCACCACTAGATTTCTCTGTGTCATTACTAAGTTGCTAACGTTTTGTACGTCGAACCTATTTTAGGACCGACTTAGTACAAATGCAAGCCTCAACTGTGAAACCACTCCATAACAAACTAGGCGACGAGGTATTCGGATTCATACGGTGGAAGAGAAAACAAAATTCACACTCCATAACACATCTTCAGCTGATAAAGGTGAATGCTTTACCTGTAAATTTTCCTCAAACTCTACCCTTGACTCACCTGGAGTATCCCTGCCTATCTTCCCACTTAGAATTGATTCTCTGTTGAGTGATATACCTGCAATTCTTTCCATGGTCTCTGCTAGCATCTCTAACATTGATCCCCCAAAAGCATGTGAACCTGATGCCATCCCTGTAATAGTCATTAAGTCTCCAGAACTATCTCCAGTTCTCTTTAAATTGTATAATAAATACCTCGTTGCCCCTGCTTTCCTGCCTGCTGGAAGTCATCGTCTGTTGTTCCAGTATTTAAGAACTCTGGTGGACCCGTCTGACCCATCCAGCTATCGTTCTATTATCCTTCTGCCTCTGTTTGGGAAACTCTTAGAGACCCTAATCAATGTTGAATTCATTCGTCATCTTTCATCACATGGCTATTTCTCAGACAAGAAATACGGCTTTCGTTTCTCCAGATCAACTGCTGGTGTACTAACGATAATTGTGGAGTGTATCGTGTTTTAGATAAGATTTAGGGGCTGTAGCAGTGGTCATCTCGAAAACCTTTGACAGGGTCTAGTATTCAGGTTTTCTCCACAAGCTGAAAAGCAGAGGTATCTCCGGGCACGATTTTGAGCTGATCTAATCGACCTATGAAATCGCACTGCTCACAGATTGACACAAAAACACTCTGAAATGTTCGTATTGGAGTTTCCTGTGCGAATGCCGAGCAGTTCAGCAAACCGTTTCCAAATTCCTGGCGGAGTAAATTGCGTCATAGGTCACTTTTTCTCATATACGCTGCCATACTGCCCCTACTATACTGTACAGCATACAAAATAAATCAAATCACGCGCGAAATTTAAAATATAAAATAGCGATAATTTACCCATCGCATCGTCTCTTTTTCTCTCTGTGGATTTTTTCTCCTCTACACCTTCGATATCAATATATAACTTCCGTTAAGTTAACCTTTTAAATGTGTCAATGTCTGCTAACTCACTCATGTCTTCTCTCTCCCCACTCACTTCCTCGCTTCGTTAATTTACATATGTTTAATACGGGCCGTCAAAAATGTGTAAATTTCTTTTCATTTTTTTTTCAACCTTTGGAAGTAAAATCTGATGATCCACGGTCCTTTAAAAGGGATATGTTGAAATAATTTATTACATGGAAACTTAAAGTGGTCTGTTTTTATTTAAATTGTTTGCTCTGGATTTACATTGAGCTCTCTGGATTTTATCCTCCTTAGGTTTACCCATACTGATTACCTAGTTTTTCATAAACTATATATATATCCACTTTTATCGGAGCTAAAGGTTGATGACAGTGCACACTGGGTTCTCTAGCCGTGTTTGTTAACCAGTCTAGGAGAAGAACAACAATGAACTCAAAACTGTTTTAAATGGAACTAGAAACGGCATCCCAATTTACCCATCCCACCCTATATGTGTGTGGGGAGGGGTGTTTATGTGTGTGTGAACCAGTGATGTTGGTGTGACCAACAGACAACGTGCTTGACGACATAACACCTTACGCATGAAATAATCGTCAACAAGGAGAGATAAAAGAAAGACCAAAAGACAACCACCTACCTACTCAGTAAAGTGCTCACCGCCCAGATTACCTAGACAGACCCCCAAAAAAGCCTCAAAAGGTCACCACTTAACAAAAGAGTGCACAAGTTCTTACTCGTGTTTCATGACCTTACGATCTTCAGACGATTATCACGCAGATGAAAAAAAAAAGCCGAGATCCAACATTTTTTATCCATAACTCTATCACCACAATATATTGCATCACGGGAATTTATTTTGGAAAATCCCGCCCTAAAGTGGAGGGGGGGGGAGAAAATAAGCAAAAAGAAAATAATCTTTGATTGTCCTAAAATTTTTTTAAAGATTTATTCACATTTTATTATCAACAAAACAAGTTCAGTTGACCACTGATGACAATTCCAAAACAACGTAACTATAAACAATTTTTTCTAACCTCTGCCAGCCGCAATGATTGAGAAAGCATTACCTCGAACCACGGCAAGTGAGACACGATGCAAGAGCCACTCCGTTTCGCGAGGCTCGTCCCTTAATCGAGACGCAATCGCGCCAATCCTCCGAAGGAACGCCATCGAATGAGGGTCAATAACCCCTGAAGTCTCCACTACCACAGGAGTAAAAAAAAAATCTATCAGCAAGAGAAGAATATTTAACTATTTTTTTCATCTCTGCATCCCGGGTGAACGGATCCTGGCTCAACCGCGGAACTGATCAAATTACCGACCGAAAATGTATCCGCAAAAGTCGCATCCCAAATCAACGACTTTTAAAAGGGAAAATGGTAATGCCATCCGGCCGCTTTCCATCACCGCGGTCGAGGCCTACGGGTTCGATTTGGGAAGGGAACCCAGCTGCATCCAAACCTCTTTTGATGATGTCGTTAATGGCTGCAACTATCCATAACGACTATACTGGTAAGGAATAATGGGGTGTCCATTTCACCTCTATATGTATGTTTATGCATTTATATACTTCAATAATTAGGTTTGTGCAAAAAACCTTTCACATGAGGTAGCATTGTGGTTATCGGCGCACAAATTAAATTGGGATGCACAAGTTTAAATTCTATCCGAATCCTCTGTTTTCTTTCGCGTAAATAATTTTAGGAGGGTAATAATCTATCCGTTCTCCTCACAGCTAGAGGTTGATGACAGAGCAGACTGGATTCTCTAGCCGTGTTTTGAATCCACTCTAGGAGAAGAACAACAATGGATTCAAAACTGGTTTAACTGGAGCTAGAACCTGTATAACAAGTATTCATTGGTCAATCACCTTCAATCTAGCTTGCTGATTGGTCAGTTCCGACCAATCAAACCGCCTGCACGCGACCAATCTGTTTTCCCGCGTTCTCCATTTGAGCCTGTCACGTGGTACAACAAAATTATAAAAACAGAATATGTGTAAACTCCCTGAGTTTCTTTTCATTCATCTCTCTCTCGCGCGTCTCATTCCTTGATACCAAGTGCCAAGATGTAATCTTCAAGAACTCCCGTCTTAGCCATTGCGGTCAGACGTTAAAGACCATTACCAACATTCACGCACGTATGAACTCTGAAATCTCTTCTGAACTTTTACCAACTTTACAACTCACAATTCCAAACTTTATTCTTCTAAATTGCAGTTTAATATTACTTCTTTTTAATATGAACTCCGGTACAACTATTACCTAATCAAAGGGACACGACTCTGTCTACCATTTTAGTTCGCATGCATGTATATCAAATATTAATAAATTCAATTGTTATGTTTTGAAATCATTCCGTTCAGTTTTGTATTTTATACTATGTGCTATTTACGTCAAATATAAGTTGCATTGCATCCACGCATTGTCCTTAATCCCACCTTTCCTAGACAAAGTTAAATATTGGTAACTCAACCACTACAACAATGGTAACACCGTCGATACACCTGCATCCCATATAAATTAACGCGATGGGAATGAGGCTGTATAATCCAGAGGTGAATCTATAAGATTCAAATATATGCATAATATATAGACAAAGGCTTCCTCAACTCCAGACATTGGTGTTGAACATCTGCTTCAAAGTGTCCATTTCACCCCCTATTATTAGCGTGAAATTTGTATTTAATGCCAACAAATGCCTCTGTGTGTATGTGTGTTAGAAAGAGAGAGATGGAGAGAGCGTGTATTTGACTTTATCCGGCAATAACCTTACTTGTGCGCGTATGAGCATGACTCAGCAGTATCCACAGAAAGCGAATAACAAGCAAATAAATATATTGCCCGCCCAATTGAAAGTTCCGGCAAACCGGTCGTTTTATATCTCTGTCCTTTGTAAATTGGCGCCGACAATAATTGCCAACTGTTTCCATCCCGGAGCTTGTCCCTTAATTAATCCATTTGCTTACAATGCTCAATAATCCAGTCAACTGTTCAGAGAGCGATACGCATGCGCACCATACTAAACCATTTCCGGAAATAGCGTCTCAGCCATCGGAATGATTGTGCGGAGTTATTTGTTATTTGTATGATTCAACTCCGTCTCTGCCGGTGGCATACACTACCAAACATAACTAATATATATAAAAACAAAAAGTTTCCAGGTTTCATTATTGGTGCTCACAATCTTAACAGTATATGATACACAGATGACACGGTGTTGATAGTAGACACAAAAAGGAAAGTACAAGGACATCTACTGAATGTAATGAAGGAAAGCGAGAAGGAAATGGAATGCATGGTTGTTAACAAAGGCAAAACCTAGTCTGATAACCCTGCTATATATTTAGAGATTCTTGATAAAATCCTAAGATTCTGTTATATTATTGGTTCTCACGTGGCATCTCGGCTTCAACAACTTCCCCACTTTTCACTGTGCTTTTTCTATAAATAATTGTTAAATGGTAATTGTTTGGTTTGGTTTGTTTTACGATATATCAACTTCAATGGGTGATTTAATGCCGATCAGATTTTTTATTCCTGATAATTTTTTTTTTTTTGTTCATTTTTCTTTAAATGTATAGCTGGTATTCTTTTTTTCAAAAATGTATAGCTAGTAATATTTCTTTTCAAAAATCTATTGCTGGTAATAATGTAAAGCTGGAAATAGTTTTTTACAAAGTATTTCTAGTATTAAAACCTATTTTTACACTTTCGTATAGTAGTTAGTTGTTAGTGAAGCACGGTCCGAGTGGCTTTCCCATGATAACACCTTTATTATGACTATAAATATTACGATTATGGTCGTAAAAGGGAAATTTAGTTGTGTGAGCGTCCAGTAGTTTCTAGTTTGATTGGATGGAAGCGGAATGTTTAGAAATAGATATATGGAACATTTGTACAGTTTTTACACGCATAAAGAAAACACTTGTACAAATGCAAGAACAACTGAATAAAAAAATTAATCACAGTACCTTTGTCAAACTAAATCATTTTCGACTTGTATAATGTACATATATACACCTGCATTAATACCCTGTATTAATAAACAAATTCTATTACTCACTTGTCTTGGTAAAAATACAAAAATCGACTTTCTATCGGTGCATACATTTTTTGCCTCATACTGTATACAGAGTGCGGCGGAAATACCTCCCACATAAAGCACCAAGAAATACCTCTTACATAATGGTGAAATATTAGCTAGATGAAGACACCATTGAACCAATGTCTTACCATTATTTAGGAAGTTTTTTTTTTTGTTGTTCTGGTAGGTATATGTGAGAGGATTTCTTCTGCACCTTGTATAATTAAATATTCACTTAGCTTGTCCCTACTCTGTGATTTGCAATCATTACAGCTACTCGTCAGAGGACTTCAATGGAAAATTGAATTTATTTTCAGAAATCATAGCATTCTTGAAACTAGAATTACGTGAGAATCATAGGATAATGTTAATGGTAACTTTAGCTGTTTCCCTATAAGGAAACATTCGATATTTATTGACCAGGCTGCCAATGTTACTGTCGGCTAAAATTTATAAAATCTTTCTCTGAATACAATTTTTCAGGAATATAATTTTCTCAAATCCACTAAATTTTATCACGTTTTTCCGTATTGATAGGGGTTTCCTTCCTGACCTTTTGTTTGAAGTAGTGTGGAATGTCAACATATTTTATGTCATTATTTTGCCTTTGTCATACATGTGTTATCTATTTAAGTTGTTGCTGGTGGTGACCGTTCTCAAGTGATGTGTTTTTTGTTATTTGGTACAGTTCTTTGGTAAATTAACTTCACCCAGGTATAAAAATCAATTTATCTGTTATATTTTCAAATTTTATTTCATTTTTTGTTTAATGATATTACATTATCTATTAATTGGTCTACCGTATGGTCGCAGTGTCTGTAATTTGCTGTGATATTCATAGCGTAGCCTATAACAATGTTAAGGCGAAACCGGAAAAGACAAAGAGAAAGGGAAGATAGAGAAAAATAAGATGTCCAATTGAAAAAAAAAAAATCACCAAAGCAAAACTATTTAGACGGTGTTATTTACAGAATAGTTTCATTTCGCTCAGCGGAATATTGGGATAACAAAAATGCCTTCCAAAAGCTAAGCAAAGTATTAAGACACAGGAAAAGTTCGTTTTAAAACTGCAAGCACACGTAAAGAAGCAAGTAAAAGAAAAGAAGAAGAACAGTCTATCAATCAGTTGTAAAAAGGCAGAATGCATGAGGGAGAGTACAAGGGCGTGGTACTAGATTGTCAATAAGGTCTCATTGTTTTACTGTTGGAACTAACTCGATGCAACCACCAATTCTTTTGTCACCGAATCTTATATCGCACTGAATTTTAGGAACTGAGAAAACTTTGTAAGCTTTTATTCATATTTTTAGCGTAAGTAATTCTAAGGTTTCTTTCATGAAGAATAACAATGTGTAGCCATTTTCTTAGGTATGATGGATAATGGTCTGCAGTGTGAAATCGGCGACCCGAGTTCGAATTTCAGTCGCGTTTTCTTACCTTCATTAACGTACAAATCCCCTTTCGAAAAGTCTGAATACAACTTTTCACCTTCAGCTATGAGTTAAATAGCAGAATAGACTGGGTCCTATAAGCTTGTTTGGCAACCAGTCTACGGGAAAAAGCAACGGCAGCGTGCTGTGGAAATTATTCTCCCAAAGTTAATCGTGAAAGAGTAATGATCACGCAAGCGTGTATCCCGGAAGAAAGAACACATTCTGTATATATATATATATATATATATATATATATATATGTGTGTGTGTGTGTGTTCATTTCCATGTTCATTATATTTCATTTCTGTAGTTCACTGCTACTAACAAGCAGAAATGTTTTTCTCCTGATGATGGCCAAGTTGGGCGGAAACTAGTTGAGTTATCTAATTCAAATAATAAAACAAAAATTATTAATATACAACCCAGTGCGTCTGAAAATTTTTATTTTTTAATTTCTCAATATTTTTTATTGTTCAATATATATATTTATATATAAGCATATATAATATATATATATATATATATATATATATATATAATAGGAAAGAGTAGTCAGATTTATAATCCAAAGTTCTTTATCAATTATTTTTATTTATAAAAACAGTGATCAATACAAAGTAGAGCATAACATAATTACTTTTTTTTTTTAAAAAAATTGTCTCCAACTCGATACAGAAATTACGATGTTTCGAAACCGAAACTTAAATCTTAAAATTTAACCATAAAATTTAAACTTAAAATTCGGAGCTCAGTTCCA
The DNA here is from genome assembly GCA_963932145.1 of Acanthosepion lycidas. Lineage (NCBI taxonomy): Eukaryota > Metazoa > Mollusca > Cephalopoda > Sepiida > Sepiidae > Acanthosepion > Acanthosepion lycidas. Next base: position 93,305,545 of record OZ010590.1, read on the forward strand.
TTCTCAAGCGATGCTAACAATAAGTTATTCTTACTTAGCATCGCTTGAGAATGGAACCGCGCTCCGAGTTTTAAGTTTAAATCTTAAGGTTAAATTTTAAGACTTGAGGTTCAGTTTCGAAACATCGTAATTCTGTGGCGCTAAGGAGACATATTTTTAAAAATCTTTCTATATATACATATATATATATATATAGAGAGAGAGAGAGAGACAGACAGACAGAGATTTCTTAATACACACACATACACACACACACACACATATTATAAATTGATTGATTTAAAATATGTTTTTCACTACACAGTTCTAACGATGTTTCAAAAATGGAAGCTGAAAGTTTCGAATTTAATTTTGTAATTAAATTAAAGACATTAGTTCCATTTCATCCTCAAGCGAAGTTTGGAGTAACTTCTAAAATTACTGGGTTTTAAAGACACAGCAAAATCATAATTCCCGTGTCTTAGGATACAGAGAAATCCAATTCAAACAGACAAGGGGTGTTTGCGTGTTCATTATGTCTGTATTTTGATGTATCAGTTACGTTTTGGTAGGGTAGGGATGTATTTTTCAATTAAATCTGACATCCGTTAAATGCATGTCGTATCCATATTTTAAATCAATTAATTCATAATATTAATGCTCTGTAAATTTATATTGAGCACTATTTTGTAAAAATAAAAGTATCTATAAGAACACCGGATTATATATCTTACTGTTCTTCCTTTATATATATATATATATATATATATATATATATACTTATATATTATTATATATATATATATATATATATATACTTATATATTATTATATATATATATATATATATATATATATATATATACTTATATATTATTATATATATTATTATATATATATATACTTATATATTATTATATATATATATATATATATATACTTATATATTATTATATATATATATATATATATACTTATATATTATTATATATATATATATATACTTATATATTATTATATATATACATATTTATATATTATTATATATATATATATATATACTTATATATTATTATATATATATATATATATACTTATATATTATTATATATATATATATATACTTATATATTATTATATATATATATATATATATACTTATATATTATTATATATATATATATATATATATACTTATATATTATTATATATATATACTTATATATTATATATATATATATACTTATATATTATATATATATATATACTTATATATTATATATATATATATATACTTATATATTATATATATATATATACTTATATATTATATATATATATATACTTATATATTATATATATATATATATATACTTATATATTATATATATATATATATATACTTATATATTATATATATATATATATATATATACTTATATATTATATATATATATATATATATACTTATATATTATATATATATATATATACTTATATATTATATATATATATATATATATA
>OZ010590.1:93309547-93339547 GCA_963932145.1 Acanthosepion lycidas
TGTGTATTCATCGTGGCATTGTTTCTGATCTCTCAATCAAAAGTATTTTTCTGGTCTAGAAATATCATTATTGCTAAACTTCTCTTCCTGCCAAAGATTGCAAATATGAGTACGATTGTTGTAACGTTTGGCATTTTTTTAATATTTCCCAATTTATAATATATTTTGTCAATATATCGGACGATCGGAAAGATGTCAGAAATAAATATCTTCGTGCCTTTTAACTGTTGCTACTTGAAAAAAAAATATATGTATACCGCCGGAATTCGAACTCGGCTCGCCAATTCCACGCTCATGCGAGTCAACGCTAGTGCATTTCGGGTTGTGGTGGAGATTGGCTAAAAGATGGAATAGTTCACTAACGAATCGGAATGTTTTGTTGTCTTTGACAGGCGGCGTCATTGCGGTGTTGCTATGACAACGCATATATTCGTTGCTGACGTCATCGTTTCAGAGACCTCCCCATCTTTATTCAGGTTTTTTTTTTTTTGTATCCACGGAAAATTTCAAAGAAAATAATCAAAACACTTGTCCAATATTAGCTCGATAGGTCGATAGTTAATAATGACCATGCAACGAGTGCGTCTGATGAAAGGGATGTTCGGTGAGGGTAGACGGATAAAAGAAAACTAAAAATATAATTGTGCAGAAGAATGCAAGGCCCTTGCAGAACTAAAAGTCCACATTCGCGCTTCATATATTTTTGGATCAATCAAGCAATAGCTTTACTTGAAATCAAGTCCCAGCCATCACTGTGTGTACATGTGTAAGAGTTAACAGAAAACGCATACACTGGATTTAATCCTTTAAGCCCTGTCCACCGATTTACCGGTGGTAAAGAAAAATTACATACTGCTCAGCCACTGTTTGAACAGTGGGTAAACACTTGTAACTATTTTTATATCTACCGTAAAACATTTCATACCAATTATTTGCGAAATTTGACACAGGAGCTTAGGCAGATGGATTAAAATTGTTCAGGGACGCAGGGCTCAAATGGTTAAGCAAAATACATAAGGGTAATATTAGCCGTTTCTTTATAAGGAAATATTCAGCATTTTTTTTACCGAGAAGCAACTGCCACTGTCGGTTGAAATTTATAAAATATTTCATTTAAAACATTTAGCACAATAGGTTTCTCAAGTCCAGTATCTGTTATTGCACTTTCTATTACTGATGGGGGTTTCCTTCCTAAGCTTTTGTTTGAAGAAGTATGGAACGTCAGCATTTTCATTATATCATTCTCTTGAATCTATCTTATGTATTATAAGCCTACCATTTCTCCATACCTAGAATATTGCAGCCACATATCGTTTGGTGTTCATGTTGCGTATTTAAAGTGTCTTTCTAAAATCCAACGAGGAATCTGCAACATTATTGGTCCTGATCTGTCGTCATACCCACCGCCATAAAGTTGCCTGTGCCTTTTCTATAAATACTTTCGTGGTAATTCTCCGAATTAACTTTTCGCTTTAGTACATAGACTTTATGAATTTAAGCGCTCTACTAGATTGGCGGCAAGGTCTCATCAGTTCACGGTTGTATTGGTTACATATACCCGTTAATTCTATGTTAACGTTTCCTTTATTCTCGTTTGTGGAACTCATCCGGCTTCATGCTTTCTCGTCAAGTTTGATCTTCAAACATATAAATACAATGTCAATCGTTATCAACTGTCTTCTTGATTTCTCTTCTATAGTTCGGTCTCCTTAATAATGTTTCTCTTTTTTTTTCTTATTCTTTCACACTCAGTAACCCTGTGTGTCTTAGTGGCTTTACTACCTTGCATAGGTAATATGATTATGGTGATATGATTAGAAAATATCCCTACGAGTTACATGCGTTATCTATTTTGTCTGTTGTTGCTGTTGAAAGTATTCCAAAAGGTTTCATCAATTTGCAGTTGAAACGGCTAGGTGTAACCGTAAATTCTATGCTAAGAGTTTCTACTATTACCTTCTCGCTTGTGGAACTCACTTCCGGTTTCAGTCAAGTTTGATATTGAAATATTTAAGTATGATGTCAATCATTATCTTCTTATTTCTTGTTCTTTAAATGCTCTCTCTTCTTAATAGTGTTTTTATATCATATTATATTAAACCCACATTGACCTTTGTGTCTTACTGGCTTTGTTGTCTTGCTTCGGGTGAAATGATCTTTTTTTTTTAAATTAAAATGAAAAGGAATGATTTTTTACCGGGTTTTACCAATTGCATAATCTTTCTTTTTCTTAAAATATCCTCGTTGTTCCCATGTTCAGTCAATTTTACCTCAAGTCTGTTCTTTATATGTGAGGAAACAGTCCAGTATTTACTGCCATATTGAGTACTGTGTACGCCTAGTGTGTCATATTGAATACTCTATACTCTTAGTGAGCCATAATGAATACTGTATACTCCTAGTGTGTCATTATAAATACTGTATACTCTTAGTGTGCCATATTGAATACTGTATACTCCCAGTGTGCCATATTGAATACTGTATACTCCCAGTGTGCCATATTGAATACTGTATACTCCCAGTGTGCCATATTGAATACTCTATACTCCCAGTGTGCCATATTGAATACTCTATACTCCTAATGTGCCATATTGAATACTGTATACTCCTAATGTGCCATATTGAATACTCTATACTCCCAGTGTTCCATAATGAATACTGTATACTCCCAGTGTACCATAATAAATACTGTATACTCCTAGTGTGCCATAATGGATACTGTATACTCCTAGTCTGCCATAATGGATACTGTATACTCCTAGTGTGTCATATTGAATACTGTATACTCCCAGTGTGTCATATTGAATATTCTATACGCCTACTGTGCCCTAATGAATACTGTATACTCCTAGTGTGCCATAATGAATACTCTATTCTCCTAGTGTGCATCTCGAGATTCTTGAAAAATTCCAGAGAAAGGTCGAGATCAGACATCTTGTCTTTAGTTACTTTCTCACCTGTCCTTTCTACAAATATTTTCATATCTGCCTATATCTCATAGGTATTATGATTATTTACATTATTCTGGCTGTTATCCTCATCTTCCTTGCAATATTCACAACGTTTCGCTCCGGCATTTTCAGATGATTACAATTTCGAACAGAAACTTTATTTCGCCCACTGGTTTCGTTCAACGTGCCATGCCTCTTCCGAATATCTCATTTATCCCTTTAACTCTCCACGTTTTTTTGGTTCACCCCTGCTGTAGCCTGGTATTGAACTTACAACCCTTTATGTCTAGTCACTGGATCTAACCAAAGTCTTTATCCACTGGGTCATGTGTCTTTGAGGACATCTGTGTATGAATTTCTGGAACTTATGTCTCAGCAACCGGTTTTTAGCAGTGCTCATATAGCAATTTTTCCGTTATTATTACTGCAATTTTTTTGCCAGAGCTCATATTGCATTTTTTGTGTTGTTATTCATTTCTTTTCTCTAGCACTCCTTATTACTGGTTCCCATATTGAATATAATTGAAATAACTGAGACATCTGGAAGAGGCATGGCACGTGTAACTAAAACGATCTATCCCTATGGACGAAATAAAGAGTTCGGTCCAGAATTCCAATTATCTGAAGAAGGCCGGAGGGTACAAAGCCCGAAACGTTGTGAATATGGCAATGAAGAGGGGATAACAGTCCGATTGTTGTAAAAAAAAGATTTTCTTGGATTTAACCGTGCTACTAGATTGGCAACTATGTCTCACCGTTTTACTCTTTAATTATTTAGATACAACTGCTACATCTACTCTAAAAAAAATTTTCTCGCCCTTCCCGCCCGTGGAACTTGTTTCCATATACTTGCTTCCCTGATACCTAAAATGTTTAAAAATTCAAATGCAATGTCAATTGCCATTTTCTGTCTTCTTGAATCCTGTTCATCATTTGTCCTTTTCTCGATCCTCCCCATTATCAATCTTCTCCTCATTCTTTTTCACTTCAACTCCTTGTAACATACATAGTGTTCTGTTTTTATTGTGACTTTGCTTAGAGTGAAATTTTTAACATATATATATATATATATATATATATATATATATATATATATATATATATATATATAAAGAAATATAGTCTTAAGATGTGCTATATTTATGGGATAAAGTGCTCAATATCAGAGATAGAGCGTGTGTAAATATAAAAGTGAACATTGCGTCTAGCATGAAACAGACTGTCGCCTCTAAGTGTTGACGTCAATGTTCTCTTTTATATTTACACACACACAGATATATATATATATATATATATATATATATATATATATATATATATATAGTAAGGTAATGAAGGGTTTGGTAATCCGTGTGGATAATTCCAAAGAGGATGTAATCCAGAGAGTTCAATGAAACACCAGAACCAATATTAATTAAATTATTAAGAAAGAGTCAACCTTAAGGTTCCATTCTATAATTTATTTCCTCAGAAAATATATTTTTCCTGGTTCATCAGGTCACATATATAGTTACAAAGGAATTTGGTTTCTTTTATTTTTAATGATGGATAGTTTTTTAGGGATAGTTTTAGATTGATATAAGGTGACAGAGGTGGTAGGAGGGGAAAGATTATAGAATGGTCTATCTTGGTAATCGAAAGTGGGGATAAGGTTGGTTTTAAACCATCTTTAATCATTTACGTAGGTGCAAGTGTATATATATATATATATAATGGGTGTAACAGCGTGGGATAATTGTCCATCCCACAAAATACTTAATATCTAAATAAAACAAAAAAAAAAAAAGACAAGCATTAAACTAAGTTTCTGTTTTCGTAAGAATCACTGAAAAACCCTTTGAATTATTCAGCTAGAAAGGGAACAGGTTAAAATAATTTTGTGTTAGCCACACTATCTTCCCAAATGAGCAATGGTGAGAGGAAAAAGATCACTCAGGCCTTCAGTAATGGCACCAACATTCATAGTCTGGCTTCCATCTTCAAAGTCCATTCAAGAACCAACAAGAGAACGATGAACAAGTTTAAAAAGCGGGAACAGTGGAGAAAAAAAACTGGATCAGGATTCCACAACAGCAAGAGGGATCATTATTTCAACTTAGAGCTAAATACATTCTTATTGTTCAAAGTAGAGTGCTATAGTGTTATGAAAAGCTCGGAGAATTCCAGTAAGATATATTGAGTTATTTCTAAGATACAACGGTTCAAATCGTAATCTAACAATTGGACAATTTTGCTTTTATATATATATATATATATATATATATATATATATATATATATATATATATATCGGACGATTGATATGACATACTCCATGGGTGGTAGCACCTGTTAGAGTTCCAGTTACGGGCAAATAGTAAACCTCAGAACAGAAAAGAAACATCTCTATGAACGTATAACAATACATATTTATAGTAAAAATACCAACAGTATATTTTTACATGAAAAATATTAAAACAATTCATATTTATAGTAAATGACCAACAATACATTTTATCTGTAGTTGAAGCCATAAAATTGTGTTCAAAATATTTAGATTTAGACATTAGAAAACCCATAGAGGTGTTGATATGCCGCAAAACGAAATAAACCAAGCAAATTATATAACCGTTCAGTATTCTTTTCCTGGTTTCTATGGAATATTTTCAGTTAAATAATGGTTCTATACATTCCATATAATTAGACATGTGCAAAATTATAGCAGTCTTTTTTAATATACATACTTGAAATTATATTTTGGTGTAAAATTTTGCATACGGCACAATTTTGAATATTTTCTTACTTGTTACGAGGTCATTGAAATTATCTTTTACAATCCCTTCCTCACCGCCCCCCCCCACCAAAAAATACAGTAATGTGCTATATTATTTAGAAACCTCCAGAACGTAGGCCAGTGATTTAACTACAAGATTTAACAGCCATTAAAAACGTTGGGACTTTCACCAAAAGACGAAAAGTAAACAGTCGGTATAACGAAAGCAAATCTGGTAGGCGCCATTTTTTCATAAAAGCGATTGCATTTTTAGACGCGTGAACTTACAAGCGAATTATTGAACACCTTAAGGTAAATTATTCCAAAGAATTCTTTCCGAATACGACTGTAGGGCTTTTTAACATAATGGTTCCATGCTTACATAGAAATAATATTTTAAGCTCGTCCATTTTCTTTGGACGATAATATATTTTCAATCATTGCATTTTTAAAAAACACATTGAGTCAGAAAGAATTCTTGCGCCGTTTACTTCGACTATCCATTAAAATGTAGCATCACTGGAAAGAAAGTTTATAATAATGTTGTAAAATCGCATTTTATTTTTATCAGTTATTGTTTTAAATTTTAGTTTTAGGATTCGTTTACTGTAATGGCGACCGAATTTTGTGAATCGCTGGAATGGAATAAACTACACCCTTGTGCAAATTATTAGGTTGGTGCAAAAATAATGGCGTTTTTTGACGTATTTTAAACGTCAAAAAACACCATTATTTTTGCACCAATCTAATAACTGAAACAAAACGAATAATTCCGTTATTATTTACTTTCTTTTTCGTATTTTTCCAATGAAGCATGACCCAGTGTGTATTTTAGTACTTCATATGCCCATTCCCCGAAGTCGTTCCTTGCAGATTGACCACAGATTTTCGATTGAATTAAATCAGGAGAGTTTCCGGGCCAGTCTATACTACTGTTCATTGGTAAGGCATGCTAGTGTGTTCGTTATAATTTTTGTACGCTACTTTGGAGTAATGTTCATTGCAGACGATGGCCGTAGGACAACTAATTGACAGTCAAGACAATAGTGCCTGGGCGTGATGAAAATCTGATGTAGTCACGGATGAGGCAATATTTTTCAAATTTCATCATACAACCTGAAAATAGATTCATATTACTGCACACCACATTAAATGTCCTAATCTGAGAAAAAAATAGAAATCGATTACACCGTAACACTCCAGTGGGTCTAAAACTGACCGTATGAGAAAAGAAAGGAAACTAAATCGGTTGTTTCAATTAATTTGCACAAGGGTGTATTTCGTGACTGTTTTAGTTACTACTCAAGTGACGATAAATATCGTTTGAATGCTGATTTTCTTGTATAACAATTCCTTGTCTGATATCGCGACATTGTAATAAAGATGCCATCCGAAAGCTAAGCAAAGTATTAAAAATTAGGAAAATTTCGTTAGAAACAAAGAAGACCATGCTGAACACTTATGTAATATCAGTCTTCCTATATGGCATTGGATGCAGGAAACTCTCCACGCAAATGGAGAAGAGGCATCAAAAATATGATTCTACAGAATTATGCTGAGAATACCACGTTTCTTGGACATATAATGAGGATGGATGGCTTGGAAAATTTGACACTCACAGGAAACATCAAATGAAACAGGGACAGTGAAAGACAGCGGACCATCTACCTATCGGGCTTGTGTGAATGTTTGACTTAATGGGGATGGTTCTAGTTATAGTAAAATCGATAAGCATTGCTAAATGTTTGTGTCTAAATTTCTGAAATGAGAAGTCATAATTTACATGTGGACTATTATCCTCATTTTTGTTGCTATCATAACATTTCAGCCGTTTCACGCCTGGCCCTCGTCAGGTGTATGTCGACCTGTGTAACCTACAGGGGATTTCGAACTGAACACTTTATTTAATTTAGAGAAAGAGAACAATCTGGCTCTCTGAACCACAGATAGATAGATAGATAGATTTAAAAAAACAAAAACAAAGATAAATAGATTTGAACAAGGAGATAGATAGATAGATTTTTTAAAAAAAACAGTGATTAATAGATTTGAACAAGCAGATAGATAGATAGATTTAAAAAGACAATGATAGATTTGAACAGCAGATAGACAGATAGATAGATTAAAAAAAAAACAAATATAAATAGATTTGAACAAAGAAATAGATAGATTTAAAAAAAACAAAACAAAGATAAATAGATTTGAACAAGGAGATAGATAGATAGATCAGTCAGTTATGTGCTATACGTGATACACACTTAGGCGATCATGTATCTTTCGATACATGACTGACGAAAGTTCCCCCCACCTCGCAGTAAGTTGCAATTTCTTTATGCGGTAGACCACTTGCCATGCAAGGCTATAGGACCCGGTGTGTCCTTGTTTTAGCCATAGATGGTGGGAGAAGAAGAGGATTCATACCTTTCTCAAGGGTATTATAGATAGATGATGAGTTAGATATATAATTTAATTAAACATATAATTAAATATATAATTCAATTAAATATATAATTATATATATAATTAATTATATAATTTAATTCAATATATTATTTAATTAAATTTATAACTAAATATGCAATTAAATATATAATTCAATTAACTACATAATTAAATATATAATTAAATAAATAATTTAATTAAATATATAATTCAATTAAATGTATAATTAAATATATAATTAAACATATAATTTAAGCGAAAACTAGCATGATATTAACATTTAGAAGTGTTTTTTTTTTTTCTCATTTTTTTTTACCCGTTTGTCGTATAAGTTCATTCAGCCTTCTACCGTTCTTCGGGATTAATTGTTTGCTTTTAGCAACATAATTTTGCCCAAGAAAGTTGTTGAAAGCGAATGTGAACTGCTTATCATCATGTACAAAATAAATAGCATTTCTACTGCGTTTAAACTTCAAAGAAAATAAACAAAGTGATTTAATGTCTTTTTTGCCAATCCCCTTCGCGTAATTAGGAGTGGAAATCAATTTTTCATTTTATGGGTCAGCATCTTTAAATTGACCCTTTATTTATCATTCGGGATGTATTTGTTTGGGGAGTGAAGTGGCACCTGTGGAATTCTGAAAATTGTTTTATTTTTCCTTGTGGTTTTCAAAAATATTTTTTTAATGACTTATTTTCTCACCTCAGACTTTCTGGCCATTATCGAAAACGTTTGGTGAAACTTCACAGCTATTTCGATAGAAAACAGAAATTCTTACAGCTTTTCAAGTCTTTGTGTGTTATTTAAAACGTACATTTTTTTGTGTGGGAGGAATTGAAGCCAAATTCATTTTTTTACAAGTGAATATTGCATTAAATTTTGGGGAGATGATTTTTCCACATACAACTATTCTTGGGTATGACGATAAACTCTATTCGGCAGCAAAACCTCTGATCTGGAGATTGGAGACTTTGAGGGGCGTGGAACCAGCTCTTAATAGCTCTTGATCCGAGGTTCACCTTGATCCGGGGTGGTAGCCCCTCTTAGGGTACCAGCTACAAGCAAATAGTGAATGCCCCAAACAAGAATCAACATAACATTTTCTAGTAACATTGCCAACAACACATTTTATGATTTACAAAATATATTTCTAAAAAACATAACTTTAATCTAAAAGTATAAAATTTATTACTGACATATCTGTACTTGAAAACATAAATTACGTACAAAATATTTAGATATAATGACCCATCGAGATGTTGATATGCCGCTAGACAAAAACAACAAACCAATCAACCAACCCACATGAAAAAAAAACACTTTTCATGAGAGTAAACCATATAATATGCTACAATTGCATCAGACGGCATTCCAAAATGCAACTTCAACAAAACTACAACGTAAAATGCACATATTAAAACGTCTAGTAATTATGTTCCCACAAACATGTATATGCACAAAAGCTGAGTATCACCTACCATGGATTCAATTGTGAAAGCAGAATAAAATATATTTTTATTAATTCAAAGCTACAAAGAAAATTTGATTTTTGCCATTAAATGACCCATAAGGTGTTGATATGTCGTTAAACAAACAAATCAATCAATCCATCGACATATAACTGATGATTTAGATCGGAATCCCTGATAGGTTTTTGGTGTTTGTTTTTATATATGTATATATGTAAAGAAGTAATGGATGTTTTTCCTTAATCCAATATATTTGTATTACTTTAAACATTATTTTTAGTGGATACTCATATTTGAGTAGACGTTCCGCTTACTTTTTTTAAACAATTTTTTTAATATTATCTACCGGCCTGAACATCTTATTGGAGAAAAAATCTACAAACGGTTTCTCATACAAATTACGACGCATAATTGTATGCTGATCGAGGGCAATTTTTTTCTCTAATAAGATTTATTGAATGTTCCGGCGTGTAGGCAAAATAATATACTGTTTTAGAAAAAAACGGAGCGTCTACTCAAATATAGGTATCCTCTAAATATAACGTTTAAGGTAATATATATATATATATATATATATATATATATATATATATATATATATTGGGGAAAATGTACGACAAAGTGGAAAAAGTTTACTTGTAACGCGTTTCATCCTTCAGGAGTTCATCGAACTAAATTTGTTATCTTGGTACGACGAACACATGTACAGGAACGTGAGGTGCTGGGGATTTTAGAATTTTTTTTTTTTTTTATCTAACCGAAATCATTTACAGCCTTTTTCAGGAAAATAGAAATAAATAATTTTTACAAACACAAATTTTGATTACTAGTGAGATAGCCTCTCAATGGAGTGGTGGCATGTACTGTATTAGAATTTCTTGAATCTGTTATATTGATGATATGAAGCTACATCACGGTAACAACAGTTTAAAACTCGGCGTCCACCGGAAATCAAACAACAAAAATGACCTTATAAATTTCTGTCCTCATCATAACAACAAAATAAAATCCGACGTAATCATCTGATTCTATTTAAGAGCACACAGAATATGCATCCCGCATTATTTACAAGAAGAGGAGAAATACATTGAAAACACTTTCAAACTACTCCAGTATCATAATTATTCTATATTCATTACGAAACAAAAGTCCCATAACATATTCCAAAGCAAAAACAAAAACGGCCCCTCCCAGTGAATCAAAAAATATATTACCAACCTAATAATTCTATCACATCTACAATCGAAGGCAATCTATCTAAGCTCAACATAAAATTTGTTACTACTACATCCAAAACAATAAAAGACATAGTCATTACTAAACAAAACATTAATCTAAAACTTAAAGGAGGAATTTACTTCTTCACCTGTAAATTGTCGCAAAAAATACATCTGAGAAACCGCAAGGAATCTAAATAAAAGATTATATGAACACAAAAGGGATATTTTACAAAATAATATGACAAATGCGTTGGTTGTCTACCGTAACGAGGCTGACCACAACATTGACATAAAAAACAGAAAGAGCTTTAATCGCAAAGTCATTTACAATAAATTTGCGTCCTGGCTCTTAAAACATTTCACCATTCCTGGCAGATTTTCTATTATCACAGTGTTTGGTATCTAACAAAGATGATGGCAAGAAAAAGACTCTAAATGAATTTGGCTAAATACTAAAAAAAAAACTATAATACCCCCCACCGGAGGTTCGTGCGCATGTGCAGTCGTACGAACGTAACAAATTTAGTCCTATGAAGTTCTGAAGGACGAAACGCGTTACAAGAAAAGCTTTTCTACTTTGTCATACATTTTCCAAATATTGTCCCTTCTCTAAAAAGAAGAAAATTCCGTCAGAAATTGTCTGAAATCCATTTCGTAAAAAATATGGTCAACGCTTTCGACTTTCTTAAGTCATCATCTGAGTAGGTAGAAACAAATAGTGAGTGTTGTCGACAGTGTTGTGACGTCGACAAAGTGTTGTCGACAAAGAGTGTTGTGACGTCGACAAATAGTGTTTATTTTATTTATTCATTTATTTATTTATTTATTTTATTTTGTATATATATATTTGAGGATGCGGGCTCTAAAATTATAATTGCTCTTATTTATAGACAAGCTGTTTTTGTCGTTCAAGGATCATGAGACAGTTTTTACTATTTAATTTGGTTACTATTTTGGTATTGTTTATGAGTTGCTGTCTAATACTACTGTGATCCTTATGCTTGCTGTCTGAGAGCATTCTAATCCATTAGGTAGCAGGTGAGTCTCCGTGAGAGTGTAATTTTGGTGCATCCTATGTAAAACTTTTTGTGTTTTTAATCTACATAGAAACATACACCGAGTGGGAAAGTATATCCATACACAATGTTGGCCTTATATATTAAGTTGGAAGTTTGGAATTGTAAATATGCAGTAAATTACGATGTATTTATTTTTTTATCAACTGGTTGTATTTGATTCTGGTAATGTATATTAATAAGGTTATTTCCAACATTATATTTCAGACTATGTTTTTTTTATTGTTAAAATTGTTGTTGTTTAAATGAATTTTGATTTGCTTGTCGAATATATAATTAGGGTACCCATTATTGATAAGTTTTTGTTTTATATTATTTAATTATTTAATGAAAAATATTTTGGATGAGGAATTGAGTTTGAGCCTTTGAATTCGGTTATGAATGACAGCAGAATTTACTATTTTTCTGGACAAGAGTCGTAGTTAAGAAGGCAAGAATTAGAACTGATAGACTTTGTTGTACAGAGATGTGGTAAAATTATCGCTTTTATAGGCAATGAGAATATCTAGAAATGGGATTTAATTGTTATTTAGTTCATAAGTGAACTTTAAAATGGAATTTATTTCCAAACTTTTTAAAAGTTTTATAATGTCATTAATGTAATTGATTTGGATGACGAAGTCATTAATATATCTGGCATAAATGGTGGATTTATTTATTTTATTTAATATTTAGTTTTCAAAATTGCTCATATAAGAGTTTGAAAATAAAGGGCTGAAAGGGCTACCCATAGCGACACCATTTGTGTGGATATAAATATTACCGAATGATCGTGGAAAGAGACTTCTGTTGCGGATGGTAATAAAGGATTTTTTTTTAATATTGTCGGGTTAATTTTCAGAGGTAGCATAGGAAAATGGTAATGAATGTTATTTAGAATAATGTGAATTATTTCATAGACTGGAACATGAGTGAACAAGTTTTCAATGTTTAAAAATGTTAAGATTTCCTCCTTGGATTGAGGAATTTGTAAAAATAAATGTTCGTAGAGCTTATACTTTATTTGGTAGGTAAACACGTTATGATTCATTGGTTGAAAGTTTTTGAAAATTGATATATAGGAAAAGGGACCGGTGATCTTATAGGGCGGATTGGATTGCATGATTTATGGATTTTGACATTCCTATAGAAATAAAAAGATATACATCGGTGAATGTTTTTGAAGTTTTAACGATCTCATTTCGGTGATATTCGTAAACATTAGATGATTTACGTGGGGTTTTACTTGGGAAGTTGTGTTTTTTGTATATTTTTTTATTTTATGGTATCATCCAACATTAACAGTAGTTTTTGTAGTATTCATCCTTATTCCGTAATACAAAAATGTTCGATTTATCGACGTTTCTTTTTTATAATAATAATGGAATGATATCTTAAATCGGATGCGGCTTTATTTAAAGTTTCAGTTGTTTTTAATCAGTGTTTTAAAATATCTGTTTTTGATAGATTAGACTTTTAAAAAAAATTGTGTGAGATGTGATTATGTTATATTTTTACAGGTTTATGATATATTCCTGTATAAGATTTCTAATTCAGCTGGCTCCTTGTTAGAAAAGGATCTTTCATAATTTGTAGAAGCTGATCACTAAAATTAAGCGCCGCAAAATGTCTGCTGTCTTTAATAATGCATTTGATACATACATACACAGAATATACACATACATACATATATATATATATATATATATATATATATATATATATATATGTGTGTGTGTGTGTGTGCGGATACATATATGATGGACTCTCCGGTCGAGTTCGGCGTATGAGGTTCCGACGACCACAAATTAATTATCTGCATGCCTATGACGGGCATGACTTTTGAAACTGGTTCAAGAATTGCGCAAAAGTCCACAAACAGTACAGGAGAATGTAGTGTATCCAAGTGCAGCAGGAACACTGTTAGCTGTCTTATTTTGCTTTCGTATTTCACGCAGTCGACTGATGCTTACTTCTTGATGGTGCATTATTCCTGAATGGCAGCTAGAACGATACTCTGAATTCTTCAGACCTATCTCTTCAAAGTTCTTGAATGGAATGTTGACTCAAGAAACGTTGCTCTTTAGTTTATCTTTATATCTGAGCCAAAGTCTACCAACATTTCTATGGCCATTATGGAATTCAATGTAAAAAAAAGAACTTTTGATATGTGATCATCACTCATCCTTGCCACATGTCCAGCCCAACGTAGTTGTGATTGCATTCTGAAGTTCTCGATGGTACCAATCTTGCATTTCTCAAAAAAGGTCGGCATTTGACACTCGATCATCAAACGTTAGGCCATAGACTGTACAGAGACAGCCTTATTGGAAGACTTCTAATCGGTTAAGATGCCATCTATAAGGTGTCCAAGTTTCAGAGCCATACAAAAGAGGTGACAAAACGACAGCTCTGTACATTTGGATTTTAGTGCAAAGATTTATTCCATTTTCGTCCCACAACCTATGACGCAGCGAACAAAAGGATGCGCTGGCTTTTGCAATGCGATATATATATATATATATATATATATATATATATATATATATATATTATTCAAATGGAAATTGTTTCAATGCAACTAGATTTGATTACGCATTCTGCCTTTCTAGGCTTCATCCCAAAACAAAGAAGATAGACATGTGTCTGTATATTTAAGAATAACAATAAAATAACGAAATTAAATAACCCATAGAGATATTGATATGCCGCTAAACAAAACCAACCAATCAAAACAGTCAAAATATTTAGATTTCGGCATTAAATAACCCATTGAGGTTTTGATATGTCGCTGAAAATATAAACCAACCAAACCAATCCAATCAAAATATTTAGATTTCAGCATTCAGCAACCCATAAAGGTGTTAATATGCGGCTAAACAAAGACAAAAACAATCAACCATTCTTTTTCCCTCCCCCTCTTTGTGGCATTATCTCCTTGTTTTTGGATGAATTCATCAAAAAATAAAATCCACTCGAGTCCCGTGAGATACAGAGGTTTGTTGATTTTTGTTGATGCCCGAGGCCAACTTCTTCATTTTATGCCCCTAAGCGTCAAGTAGTGCTGAGAAATTTGAAAAAAGAAGACAGTTTACATGTGTAAAAACATGAAACATGAAATAAAACCTTAATTCAAATTAAATATAAACTAAACTTTTGTTTTACTCTTTGATTACATGCCCTCCCCATATAACCAGTGTATTTGTCATTCCCAAGAAGTCATGACTATTTGCAGAGGAAAAAATGCAAATATCTAAAGCATATATATTGCGCCAACGTAAATTTTAAGAAGTATTAAATTCATTTCTGGATTAAAAAAATAAAGTAGCAAAATCGCCTGAAAATTAGTCTCGAGCGAAACTTATCACAATAAATAAATAAATCTATCTAATTATGATCACTTTCTTATATTCGCAAAAATTGTCCGGCTCTGAAAAGTAAGTCCTAATTTTCTCTTTTAAACTAAATTCTACAGCGTAATATTTTGTCATTCGTTGCCAGCGACGGATTATGGAAAGTATTGTGTCAATATCAATGATAAAAGGCGACAATTCTATGCGAAGGAGCTAAACTTATAACAAGACAATTATTTGCAGACTTGGCTTATTTGAGCCAAAGAACCGGATCCAAATTCCTGAAACTGCTCTTGTATTGTGTTTATTTCCAGATCACATTCGCGCCATTCGGAATCGGCGACGAGGCTCGTTCCATCGCGGACTGAAATAGCAAGCACAAATCAAAAAGAAAAAGAAAAAAATCTATAAAAAAGACATCAAAATTTACACCTCATATCACACAGAAAAAAAGAAAAGAAAAGCTGATGCGAAATCTTTCTGTGTGCCATGTTTCTTCATGATAAATCCTGAACTTGGTTCTCCACAACCTCCCATCTTTGATTGCTCTAAACAGCACTTGTCCCTTTACCATACTACGCTGCCCCTATGGTGCTTTTTGTCGGTTCTTTACTTATATTGCTCAATAGTTTATTCATTATTTCTACTATTTCTCTTGCCTTCATCAGGCCTTGTGATTATCACATTTTTCAAATCGCCTTTCCTAATTATATTTTCCAAACATTTTAGCAGTCTCTGATTGTTGGCAATCTATCGTTTCTTTTCACTTTAAAACTTCCTCGTCGCTCACATGCTCTGTCCATGATATTCTCAGCATCGTTCTGTAGAGCCAAATCTCTGTCGTTTCAAGTTTCTTCTTCATCTGGGAAGACACATCTCCTTCAGTTATGGGTTAATTAGTAAAGACTTGTATCGCTAAATTATTATAATCTCAAATAAAATTCTTACAATCTAAAAAAATCTGACTTTAAATAACCTTCATGCATGGGCGGGGCATAATGTGTAGTGGTTCGGAATGTGAAAGGTCAGAGTACGCAAGCTTAATAATATATAACTTATAACTTTTCATGTAGGCTACACGAAAAGTTGGATATGATTACGTTTCTGAAAAATAAAGATTTATTAAATCAAAGAAAAGAAATAACTGTTTTTGTATACACTGCATTATGTTGATTTTAAAACGTAATTAAACAAAATTACATAATTATATATCTACTAATTAATCACAAATAAGAAAGTAAGAAAATGCGTAATTAAATTCCAAAATAAAAAAATTTAATTTTACCAATACCGTATTTAATATATTAAAAAATATAATGAATATAGTATTTTAGATCTTTATAAATAAAAATATGGATATATAAAATATGGCTGAATCATATTTGAAAACCCCGTGAGAAAAACCCAATGTATTTTATGAAAAATAAAAATAATAAAATAAAAATAAATTAAAATGCCAATGAATTGTAGTGGATTTTATGTATGCCCCTAAATAAAAAAATAAAAAAATTGACTGGATGATACGTCCTCATATAAGGAAGCCAGTATCGAGGGTCAGAAATTGCAAACCCAAACCTAAAATCTAACCTATATTTACACTCAACAACCTCAAATTATACTTGTATTCTGATTCCACAAAAAAAGCCGACACCCTTTTAAAATTTTGTAATCCCCTTTCCTCTCCAACTATATAACAGTATTTAGCTTAAAAAAAAGTAAATCATTTCTTTCGAAATTTTTTTAACATTCCTTGAAAATGGAACAAAAACTTTAATTTTAAGCTTAATTTAAAGTTTAGTTTTAGTTCCGAAACATGGTAATTTCTGTGTCGCGATGAATAAATATTTAAAAAAAAAAAAAAATTAATAATAATATATATATATATATATATATGCAATTTCATTGAGAATTGTTTGTAACCTTAATTTTCACACTTTCGCGATCTTCAGACAAACTTTTCATATATTTATATATATATATATATATATATATATATATATACACATATATATATGTGTGTGTGTGTAAAGAGAGAGAAACATGGTAATTTCTGTGTCGCGATGAATAAATATTTTTAAATAATAATAATAACATATATATATGCATTTTCCTGGAGAGTTGTTTGTAACCTTAATTGTCACACTTTCGCGATCTTCAGACACACTTTCATATATTTATATGTGTATATATATATATATATATATATATATATATATATATGTGTGTGTGTGTTTAAAGAGAGAGAAAGTAAGAAATTAAAACCAATGAATATATAATATATATATATATATATATATATATATATAAAGAGACAAGAGGACAACTTTTTATGCCAAATCATTTCGTTCCTTCGTGAAAGTTATCAAAAGCAATTGAAGAAATCTTATTTACTAACCTGAGATAGCCAAAAGTAACGTGGAGATATATACCGTTAAGCTCTCAGTTAATTAGTTGAGTACGCAAAAATATTCTAAAATCTTCCGGCGTTAAGGAATGATAAACCATGGAGTCGGAGTAACTGACGTAGGTTGTTGGTTTATTAAATGAATGTGAATTATTTTAACTTCTGTTAATGTTTTTTTATGTAATTAATGTTTATATTAAGTATTTTTATTTTATTTTTTATATTTAATCAAAGGTTTTTTTTTAATTTTGTTATAATTCACTTACGCATAAATACCCTTAGGAAAGATATGGCACTAGCTATGGGTTGAATAGCAGAACAGACTGGGTTCTTTAGACTGGGTTTTCAACCAGTCTACGGCCGAAAGAAATGGCAAGCTACTACGGGAAAAATCTTTTGCCTCGACAGTCATGTATCGAATTTTATATGATCGGTCAAGCGTGTATCACGAGTGACACTGACTGATGACTTAATTTTGTGAAAGTTTTTTTTTTTTTTTTATGATAATGGACAAGTATGTCAGGTTGAAAAATCCAAGACATAAGATAAAACATTGGCAAGAAACAAATGATTGCATTTTCAAGAACTTCTTGTCTAAGTTATATTTTATTTTAATAAGTACAGCGTTTTTTAGATCGAAATACTTCTTAAAATTATATATATATATATATATATATATATATATATGAAAAATTTCTCAGAGTTAACCTGTAGAAAAAGGCAATATGTATAAAGGTAAAAGGCAATAGGAAAACTGTATTATTAGCCAACTCGTTTCGTCCAATGTCGACTTTTCCAAGGCAAAAATGTAATGAATTTATTAAAAAGACAAAGTAACTATTAACAACAAACAAAATGTCCTTAGCAACTAGAAGAATTTAGAAAACACTATTGTATTCATATTGTCAACGGAAAATTACATCAAGTACTTTCACGTGTGGAAATATTGTTTTTGTTGTGTCGACGGATTCAATCATTTTGTTTTGATTTTTTGATATATTTCATGTGTACGTTGCCTTGTGAGAGTAGTGATTCTGTTAGGAAAGGTGATATTGGGGAAAAGCCCCCTTTTATAAAAATTCATTTAGTTTTGCCTTTAAAAAGTCCACATTGAACGAAACGCGACGGCTAATAATACAGTTTTCCCAGTGTCTTTTAACGTTTTACATTCATACATATACATATACATACATATATATATATATATATATACATATAAAATTAGCGTGTGTACTGCTGTCTCCTGCTACGCCATGGACCAAACTATATATCTACTTACTGTAGTCAAATTATTTTCAAACTTAGGTCTTCAAAAGTCGCATGATACGCAAGTGTATATATATATATATATATATATATATATATATATATATGTATGTATGCATATATAAATAAAAAGAAAGAACAGTAAGATATATAACTCGCACACACCCCTTGTCTGGTTGAATTGAATGTCTCTGTATCTTTGGAAACGTAAATTGAGATTTTTGCTGTGTCTTTAAAACCCAGTAATTTTAAAAGTTACTCCAAAATTCGCTTGAGGATGAAATGGAACTAATATCTTTAATTTGATTACAAAATTAAATTCGGAGCTTTCAGCTTCCATTTTTGAAACATGGTTAGAACTGTGTAGCGAAAAAACACATTTTAAATCAATTAATTTATAATATATATATATATATATATGAAATAGATATATTGTTTTAAGGTATGCTATATTTGTGTAAAAGTGGTCAATATCAGAGACAGAGCGTATGTACGTATAACCACCACCACCACCTTCATCCTGAAAACTGTTATATATATATATATAAGAGAGAGAAACTATGAAGCAATATATATATATATGTGTGTGTGTGTGTGTGTATATATATATATATATATATATATATATATATATATATATAAGAAAGAAGTTTGAAGCAAAAAATAAAGAAAGAAAGAAAGAAAGATATATATATATAGAAATAAAGACTAAAAGAGAAAAGAGAATGAAAAATTTATAGAAACTAAATGACGAAAGGTAAGGTGCAACGAAGAAAAAAAACTGAATGAAAAGCGAAAAGGTTTAAGCGAATGAATTAAAATAGAGAAAAATGAATGAGAAAAAAATGAAGAAAATGAAGAAAACGTCGCATAGAAAGAATGAAAAATGTCTTAAAATTATCGGAAGGTGAAAAGAAACATTAAATAAAATCAGAAGTCTATGAGACGTACATGAAAGAAGAAGCGAAAATGAAAAAAAAAAAAAAAAACGGAAAGAAAAATAAGATAAGAAGAAATACATCGCCGAAGAATTTTCATTTATTTACAAAAGGAAAAAAATAAAATCACTGACACCGGCTGTGATGAGTCACACTGTCTGAGGCTAGCACTTAATTCTGCCTATGACGTCATCAAATTGCGATGTAGCCTCGTGTCTGAGTCGTAGGACATCAGCGGGTTTTTGATTGTAGCCAATGAGAAAGCGTCTCGCTTAGCAGAACATCAAGCGATTGGCGAGCCAGTAGCTAGACGCGCTCATGCCTTGGAACGCAGGTAAAGGATTGGTGGGAAAAGCGGAAGAACATAAATTGTGGCAATGATACGCATGCGCAATCAGGTGTTCTGCGCGAGATTGATTAATATCCAATTTAATAAAAAGACATCGAAAAAGAAAGTAGACAAGAGAGAAACGACATTTCTGTGTGTCGATGTAGATAGAACCCGGAGATGGAAGGAACGAAAGAATAAAAACATGTTGGTGAGTTAAAAGAACAAAATTATCAGAATGTAAGAAAGACAAAATGATATATATGTTGGAATAAAACATCGGGTTTACTTATATAATGCTTATGCCTATCTATCTATCTATCCATATATATATATATATATATATATATATATATATATATATATATATATATATATATATATATAGGTAACTATACTCGTTTCGAAAAACCCTCGAATTGTTGATTTGCCAATAATCAAATAAATCCCGAGGGGGAAAAAAGGTTTTAAAAAAAGAAAGAGCTAGAAACATGAAAGTCTGTCGAAAAAAATCGCACAGATACAGGTTCAAAGCCCAAAGAAAAAACCCCGATACGAGTAAACAACTAACAAAAGAGCTCAATACAACCGTAGAGCAGACCTAGATAAACCTAGTGAGCCAGACAAACCTACCCACGTTTCACCTAAGCGGATCGTCAGGGAAAGTCTATAAATATGCTGTTTCTCTTTTGCCTCTTTAGCCAGCTTTCCCGGACGATCCGCTTAGGTGAAACCTGCGTAGGTTTGTCTGGCCCACTAGGTTTTTATATATATATATATATATATATATATAAAATAAATCCTAGAGCCAGGAAAACCTACCTACGTTTCGCCTAAACCTAGGTAGGTTTTCCTGCCTTGTTAGGATTTATTTTAGTTATTTCCGCTCTACTTGGCCTACTGAACACTTACTCGCTTTTTTTTGGGGGGGTACTAAAGACTTCAGGTACTGGACGATTTGTTTCGCCCTGTTTTGATGTTTTTAGTTCTTTCTTTCTATTTCCAATTTTTCCTCGTTACCGATTTGTTTTGACATATCTACAAGTCTGAGGTTTTTTCCAAACGTGTAACAATATTATATATATATATATATATATATATATATGCGATGGATAAATTGTTTAAATTACGCATACATGAAACACACGCTGACATCTCATTTTAACAGATATATTTACCAAAATTATATAAAATCATCTTGAAATACTAAATAGTAAATTTATTCAGTAAAATCCCCACTGGCATCAACCATAGACGACAGGCAACTTCGAGATCAACTTTTGGTCGGTCTCCTTGTTTAAGTTGGTGATTACTGCCATAATTCTTGCCTTCAGTTCATCTTTGGTTTTACAAGGAGTTTTGTTGTTCTCTCATTCAACTGTGCCCCACCCATAATAATCAAAGGGGTTGCATCTGAGGATTTACGTGAGAGATGTAAGGGATGATGTGGTCGAATAAATTGTCTGACAGCCATGTCTGAGTTCCCTGCTTGTGTGGCATTATGCAGAGTCTATTGCCAGATATGGGGTCTTCCATTTCTGCTACCCTCTTGACCTAGTGCAACATTACCTCCTCAAGGCACTTGATGTATCAAATTCAGGATTTCTTTCTCATCAAAACGATCAGATTGAGTTTTCCTAGCTGCTGTACCTTCGTAATCATCCAACTCTTTCCGATTCCCTTGCACTGTGCTCAGATTGACACAGAAACACTCTGAAATGTTCGTATTGGAGATTAAATCAGTATAGTATGCCGTTTCAAAATTTATGGCGGAGTGAATTGCGTCATGGCGTTCTTCTTCTCACAGACGGTGCGCAATTGGCTCTACTATACTGCGTAGTCGACAAAATCAAAAAGAAACAATGCGCATGCGCGAAATTAAAAATATAAAATTGTTTCAATTTACACATCGCACCATATATATATATATATATATATATATATATTAATGCATGTTTCATTAAATGATATAGACAAGTTTTCTCTATTTTAAGTAAATTCCTTTCATTTCCTTTTTAGCATTATCACTGAAACACGAAGAAATTCACTATGTTGATACATGTTTTTATTATTAATTCTGTCTAAGCTTTCGGCTTACATAAACCATCATCAGAGATTCCAATACATTACAATAAATTAAATAATAAATTATAAAGATGCTAATTTTTGCTTTACAATGGTTATGCTGACATTGAAACAATGATAGTTTGTTTTGTATGCTTAGAAGATTGCTATCCAACTGCGTTTCATATGCACTAATTTATCGTTGAATACGATCTTTCTATCTCTCTCTCTCTCTCTCTCTCTCTCTATATATATATATATATATATATATATATATATAATTATTTACTTAAAAAATTATAACATAAATATGTTATAAAATCACTACAAAAATAGCCATTTTGTTTCAACACCTCCGGTGTCTTATCAAGTGATGACGTTGAATGTAAAATAAATGGTTTTAAAAAACTTTTAAAACCATTTATTTTACATTCAACATGATCACTTGATAAGACACCGGAGGTGTTGAAACAAAATGGCTATTTTTGTAGTGATTTTATAACATATTTATGTTTAATTTTTTAAATAAATAATTATATCTGCTCTACTCTGTATTGAGCACTCTTTTAAGAATAGTAATTGTTGGTTATTAGAATTCATTCCGTATACACCAATTATATACTTGGGTATATATATATATATATATATATATATATATATATATATAGATATAGCAGTAGAGAGAGATTTCCACAGATGTTCCTTATAACATTAATGATAACTGACATTACGATTAAGCTTTTTATTTAAATTTTTTTACATCCGAATGAGTGCCTGAAGTCACTGGATTATTCCAACCAATGCTTTTATCCATCGGACCATGTCCAACAGTCCGAACAATGTAAACAGTGTAAACTCTAGAATTGTATATCTATTTACCTAGGATTAATTTTTCTTACGGTTTATCAACCTACTGTAGGCCATTTAAAGTCGAAACATATTTTTGGAATGTTTTACAGCGCCTTGTGTTGGAAAACGCCCACCCATTTGGCTCCTAACCAGGCTGAGCGTTGCTTAACTTCGATCATAATGCGAGAATCGGTGTTTCAACGTGAATTGGCCGTAGATTTAATTATGACTAGCAGCATGGCCCGGCGTTGCCCGTGCTTGATTCAAAAATAGTACGACTCATACAGCAATCGCTGTCATTTGATATTTCTGCCCTTCCTTGCCTTTAAAGGAGTGCCCTTTTCCGTGCTGATGTTGCTACATGCCTTACTTCTTGCCTATCTCACACTTCAAATTTTTTCTAAGCTCGATACTAAACATTAAATCTGTTACGAAAAAAGAACTAAACAAAATGAACACAAAATAATCAGCTTTAAAAAAGGACTCCTAACTGGAAACACCGAATGAAAAAAGAATGTTAACAACAAATACTTTTTCACATTCGACCCAGTTTTGCGGAATCAGAATCAACGTTGAGCGAATGGGCCAATTGGAGTAAAGTGCCATGCAGATTTAAATTTTCCCCACTTGTGACGAATGCAGCTATCGTTTTTCTTTTGCATGCTAGCATGCTAGTTAACATTGGTGTCAGTCAGCTATTGGCTCTTACGCTGGCCAATAGAATCTTCCAGACTATTCGTGGCAGCCAGCTATAGGCTCTCACTCTGGCCAGTACAAAATGGCCGCAAACTACATGAAAATTGCCGTAGAAGCATGAAAAAATCGATTATTTGCTCTATCGATGGGAGTTGGGAAATGGTCTTCCCACTAACTTGGAGCATTTCCGTCGAAAATTGCGGCCGTGTATTCGTTACACACACACACACACACACACACACACACACATCCTGTTTCTTTTTTATAGATAGAGATAAACAAACACTGCCTTGCATAGTAAATTTCATACGACCAAGTCATTGTAAATATTTCGAACGAAAACAGACCAGACTAAATTCACACACACACACACATATATATATATATATATATATATATATATATATATAATTTTCATCCTGCAGAAGGCTTGGGAGGTACTCGAGCTAAAGTTTTATAGATTAAGAGGTAAGAGGCACAGTTTATATGGATATGTGGAGAAGGTAACGGTTAACTCCAACGTCAATATGTTAAGATTGTAGCTTTTGGGAGAAGTATCATCTTGGGAGTCGGCTATAAGTATTAACAGTTCCTGGGAAGAATTTTCTTGAGTGGAGCTTACATCTTACGGATGGAATAAGAAGGGAATAAGGGTGGTTTGCTACAATGTGAGAGGGTATGTCGGGTCTTAGCCGTGAATGTTAGAATTGTAGGAACTAAGGAAAGTACTTCGCGTGAACACATTCCATGCAAATAGCGATAGAACAGCGAGAGGCTTGCAATGTTCCGTCTATGGGAAACGCGTGGTAGGGTGGAAAACAATCCATCACTCACAAGAACATAAAGACGCTGTTGAACTCTATCAAGATTGGAAAATGAAAACTAGACAGCTGCTACCTATATAATAATATAATGACTGGTCGCTCGTATCCAATATATCGAAACACTACTCCATTTTCGTCCTGAGCTGACTCTTGTAAAAGTAGATGATAGCAGGAAGAGACAGGTATTTAATGGATCAGTTTAGGGGAATGACCATTTTTCCAGTATATTTAACAAGGCATCGTATGATGGATCGTATGACTTAAGGTCTGGGTTAGATTAAATCCCAAAAGGCGGTTAAGGGTTGCGGCCTATCTGAAAGAATACATGTTCATCATGAATTCAGGAGATCGACTCTTTGATGACAGAACGACACTAGTTTGGGTTTTGGTCAGAGGAGAGATCAGATGTCAGGCTCTGGTCATCCAGAATTTTGGAGATGCACTCATATGCTGTTGAGTTGTCCAGAAAGTTAATGACGAATTTTAGATGTTCATGTTCCAGCGCGTTAGAAATCATCAAATTTATCAACAGATGTATGCTTACATTTCTTATTAGAGCATACTTTAAACTATCTTTTGAGAAAGAACATTTTAAATTATTTAATTTGTGTCAATTTTGCATCACTATGAAAATGGAAGATCATAAGGCGCATTTTAGACACTCGTTGCTTTTTTTTTACCGTAAAGGCAAAAATGCTTCACAAGCAACAAAAAGTTTAAGCGGTGAATATGCATTAGCTGACAGGAAAATACGGAAGTGATTTGCTAAGTTTAGAGTTGATTATTGTAGCTTTATTCATGAAGAACGCCCAGGCAGACGCCCCCATATAGACGATGACAAAATCAGGACATTGATTAAGATTAACCCGCATTACACAACAAGAGAATTGACAGAAACACAAAATTTATAAAAATCCACCATCCATGAGGAGTTAGTGAAGCTTGGGTACTACGATGTTTGGGTACCACATGATCTGAGTGAAACGAATCTTTTGGATCGCATTTCATCTATGTTTTGCTGTATAAACGCAATGAAATTACAGCCTTTGTGACGGATGATGAAAAATAGATCGTTTACAACAATGTTCAGAGAAAAAGATACTCAAGTAAGCGACATGATTCAACTGTAGCCATCTCAAAACAGAAATGGTACTCTCTTATCAGAGTATAAGAGAATACATTAAATTTAGTTATAGGTATCATATTATTCGTAATGGACAGATATTATTTCTACTAAACTCTGTATCAGAATGAAAAGTTTGAACATTTTATTTTATTTGCTTACTAGTATATATATATATATATATATATATATATATATATATATATATATATAACGATATTAAAATAAGATGTAAAAATCGACGAACAATTGCAGTTGATTTCGATACATATCAATGCGTCTCCTCAGGAGATTGTAAATTAATGTCGTGCGAACAATTAATTTGTTTTACAAAGCAAAATACATCCTCTTTTTTTCGAAAAAAATCTCAAAAAACAAAGGGAGCTTTATTCTGATCAACCTTATAACATTTTCTCAGGTCAGGGTACAGCCCTCAAGACATTTATTTTCAACTGCAATTGTGTATGAATTTTACATGTTGTTTTAAAATCCTAAAATAAATTGCATTCGTTCTGGATATATATATATATATATATATATATATATATATGTGTGTGTGTGTGTGAAAATATATAGAAAATAGGAAAGAACTGGTTAGGTAAATAACCCAAAGTTCTTTAGTATTTTTGTTATTATTTAAAAAAAAATAGTGCTCGATACAAAAGTAGAGCATAAATATAATTATTTATTTAAAAATATGATTCCAACACGCTACATAAGAGGTCTCACGTTTCAAAACAAGAGCCGAAAACTTCAATATAATCATTTGAATTAAATTGAATTAAAGTAAGCTCCGTTCCATCTTCAAAGTGGCTTCCTTGGAGCTAGTTGGTACATGACTACTGTCTTTTTCAAACTAATAGCCAATTCCAGTGCAGTCCATGCATTAGAAAAAGCATCCATGAGATGCTGCATCTCTCCTTCCGAGTGAGTCACAAGTCATCAGTATATCCCTGATAAACGACAAATGAATCTTCGACTTTGCATCAAACCTCCTGATGTTAAAAAGCCTCCCTTTTGAACGATAGCGAATGTAAATACCAAGGTTGCAGTTCTTAAAGGCCTGTTTAAAAAAGAAGATAAGTTCAAGGCAAGTCCAAGCATCGACCTGGTGGAGGGGGTGGAATCAACGACCAACCCTCCGCCCTCACCAAATAGTGGGCTTGGGAGGCATGCTTTTAATAAAATTGTAGAACAACAGGAGAAATATATCAAGCAAGAAGAATCGGCCACTACATCATGAGAGTACTGACTGGACACTTTCGCATCTAGACAAAGACATTCAATTTATCCATTTTTTCTGATTTTTCTTTCGAACTGGGATTTCTAACTAAACCATCAAATAAGTTAGAATGATTGGGACAAAATATGTTACTATGGTCGAACACACTGACGAGTAGCGGGAGAGAGAAAAAAGAAAAAAAAAGAAAAAATCTAAAGAAAAAAATAAATAAATAAAGAATTAAAAAATTAGAAAAATGAAAATGGGTTTTCGGTAGAGCGAAATTATACTCACACAGGGCAGATAGTGGTTTGCCCGCTTTCTTCCTCATGATGGCAAGTGAATGTTCGACTTACCTTAAGTCCAAGCATCGACCTGATGGAGGGGGGATTAACAGCCAACCCTCCTCCCTCACCGTGTGTCTCGAAAAGGACCTCCAATCGGTTGTGAACTGGGGCAGCAATTGGCTGGTCATCTTTAACGCTTCAAAAACAAAACTACTCTCTATTAATCACCACAGAGATCCTTCCTTGCCATCCATTAGAATGTCTGACGCTCAACTTCTCGAGAGCAACTCTCTGCGTCTGCTCGGTCTCACGTTGACTGCTGACCTGAGATGGAACAAATACATTGAGTCAATTGCTTCGTCCACCGCAAGGAAACTTGGCTCCCTGTGCCGCGCCAGGAAATATTTCTCCCCGGAATCGATCCTCCAGATCTATAAATCAACAATTCGCCCTTGCATGGAGTATTGCTGCCATATATGGTCTGGTGCACATTCTGTTTGCCTCGGGGTTCTTGATAGGCTCCAGAGGCGGATATGCAATATAATTGGCCCTGCTCTGGCATCTCGTCTACAGTCACTTTCTCACAGACGCGCCGTCACCTCTCTCTGTCTGTTCTACAAATACTTTCATGGAAATTGCTCCGAGGAGCTGCATTCGCTGGTTCCCAGACTTCATGAGTTCAAGCGCCCTACGAGGCTGGCATCCCGCTCTCACCCCTTCACTGTCGAAAATCCTAAATGTAGCCGTCTCTTCTACTCTAATAGCTTCATGTCTCGCACCTCTCGCCTGTGGAACTCCCTTCCCTATTCCAGTTTCCCTGAGAGCTATAATCTCCAGCTATTCAAGTGTAATGTCAATCGACATCTCCAGTTGCCTTGATCTATCCACTACCCTTCTCCTCATACTCTCTTTTATCACTCTTATCTGATCTCGCTCTATATTTTCTGTAACCCCTTGCGTCCTAGTGGCTTCCCGCCTTGCTTGGGGTGAAATGCTTTAAAAGAAAATAGGGTTGTAGCCGGTATGTCGCCCTGCTTAACTCCATTTTAAAGCGTCACCGACTCAGAGAGCTTTCCACCAACATTAACCCATGATTTCATCTCATCATGAAGCTAATGAAGAATAGAAACAAACTGTTCAGGATATCCCAGCTTGTCTAAAATATTCCACAAAACCTTTCTGTTTACGGTGTCAAATGCTTTTGTCAAGTCAACAAATACCTGATATATTCTGCTCGACTCACTTTTCTTTCAGTTATCTGGCTGTGAAGATCTATCTGCAGTGCCACGTCAAGCACTAAGTCTGTGACTCTGAAAGACCTTCTTTAGCAGTGTGGTGCAACAAGCGATCCAGCAGACCTCTACAAAGAACCTTGCCGACAACAGCAATATGCCACTATAATTTCCAACCATTCCAGTCCTCTTTGCCCTTGTAGAAAACAACCATGACAGTATATTTCCAGTCATACGGAACACTGTTATTACTCCAGGCATCTTGCAACAACGAATGAACCCAATGCAAAAGAATTTCTCCCCCGTGCTTAAATATCAGATTTCGCTGTATATCAGCTTTTAGTGTCTTTAACTTGGCCTTAATTTCCTTCTTCTGATCACCAGGTAAATTACTATGAAGTAATACAGAGTGGAGTTTATTTTTCTCTTCCAAGAGCTTTTCTATGTGCTTGTCATTCTGATCAAACCAATCCTGATGCTTCTTATCAGTAAATCCAACAACATCAGCACATGTCTCGTAAACTGCCTCCGTGAAAGAAGTCCAGTTATTTTTATTTACTACTGCATCGATCTTATCTACTAGATTCTGTTTAACCTCAGAAACTTGCAGACGAGTAACATTCAGCCTCTTTGGAAGTGATACCCTCCCTGCATTTCGTTTTTATGGACAACACACTTGACTCTTTCTCTTATCAGACGATGGTTACATATATATATATATATATATATATATATATATATATATATATATATATATACAAATGCGATAAGAACGAATCAGATATAAGTTCAAACGTTCATAAGATTAATTTTAAAAGGGCTCAATACAAAAGTAGAGCTATAATTCTTTATTACATTCGATCATACATATTTCCGCTACAATCTCATCTGACGGTGATAAATAATAACCTATAATAAAGATATATATAAGTATATATAGCCAGATAGATATGTATATATATATATATATATAAATATAGATATTTGTATACTTTCCCACAGAAGTACACACACACACACACACACATATATATATATATATATATATATATATATATATATATATATATACGTTACTTAGTGGAAAGTGCTCAATATCTGTGATAGAGCTAAAAATAAAACGTCAGAACAATCATAAGCAGAACATTCCTTAGGAAAAATATTTAACAAAAACAACGAAAACCATTTAACAAGAACTACGTAAAAGTTAGCTATGGCGTCACTAAGAATATAACACAAATAATAAAAATCCACAACAAAAAAATAATAACCACCAATAGTGCAATCAAAAACTCCTAATGCAACTGCAGAGACAAAACCACATGTCCACGACAAGAAAACTGCCTACAAATGAATATAGTATACAAAGCTAAGGTAAACGCAAGCAAAACTACAATACACTATATTTGCGCCACAGGAGGAACATTCAAGCAAAGAAAATACACCTACAACCTATCATTTTCCAACAGAAAGTACTCCAACAGCACCACACTATCCACATGCATATGGCAACTAAAAGACAAA
>OZ010590.1:93344547-93484547 GCA_963932145.1 Acanthosepion lycidas
ATTGGTATGCTAAATTGAACGAAACGTAGAGTTTGTAAATCTCGACAAATAATATTAGCGATAACTTCAACAATACTTAATATTTTGAGTTCAGTACGCGTCAAAAGGTTTTTAAGTTGTACATTTATATATATATGTGTGTGTGAGTGCGTGCGTGTAAACAAGTGCACCGTTTATAATAAACAGTATTAACAACATTTACCGGCCTGAAGATTTTATATGGTGTATATATATATATATATATATATATATATATATATATATATATATATATATATATATATATGTGTGTGTGTGTGGAGGGAGGGGGTGAACAGGCAGACAGACAAATAGAGAAAGCGAGAAAATATATTTAAACAGGAAGAATTCATTTAAACAAATTCTGTGAAATTCAGCCAATACCGCCTCTTTAATTTTTTTATTGTATTTTTCCAAATGGTGAGTCAAATGTTGTACATCAGGATGAAAAATTGTGTATAAACTGTCCATAGTTTATGATTTTGTTGTGTTTTCGTTCGAGTAGTTTCCAGCATCTCAGTTAATATCAAAAACTGAAAGTGGTCAGTTACTGAATCCTCACCGGCTTCCGTCAACCTTTTTTCAAAATCTAATTTGTATTTATTCTGTTTATATTATATTCATGGTTATTAGTTTTCATGGCCATAAAATCGATGTATTTCTAATAATAATAATTTTTTAAAAATCAAATAACTTATGCATTGGTTACACACTTACCATATTATCTCGTAGACTAACTTACCGTTTATCTGATAATAATTAAATATAACATCAGACAATTCAACAAAAATACGAAAATAAAATACAAATCCTTGAAGACAATAGAAAAATGCAAAATAACGGATAACTATCTTTATCTTAAAAAGTAAAAAAAAAGAAATTAATACAAATTTCATTTAATTGAGGAGTAGTCACAGAAGATAGAGAAGGAAAGCGAGAAGAAAGGACTAAGCATAAAGTGTAAGAAGACAAAATACAATGATTGTTAACAAAATGATGAGACTAAAATGCAAATTACAAATAGGAGACTCCAAAATAAAAACAAGTACAGAAATTTAAATAACTGGGAAGTGGTTCTAACAGAGGACAGAAAGTGCAACACTGAAATCCGAAGACATATTGGGATGGCCAAAGATGCATTCCAAAAGCTAAGCAAAGTATTAAGAGACAGGAAAATTTTGTTAGAAACAAAGAAAAGAGTATTGAACTGTTACGTGATATCTATCCTGCTGTATGTCGGTGAATGCTGAACGATCTTCTCAAAAATGAAGGAGAGACTTGAAGCAATAGAAATGTTGTTCTACAGAAAGATGTTGGGAGTAACATGGAATGAATTCGTTTAAAATATGTATAGGTGTTATAATGCATTCTATTAGGTTGGTGCAAAAATAATGTCGTTTTCTCACATATGTTACTATGTGAGAAAACGACATTATTTTTACACCAGCCTAATACTTACAACAATTGTGGGAAAGAACGTACCTCAGTTGGTGGACTAAAATGCAATTTGAATGTTTAGTAAAATATTATTGCAAAAACTAAAGCCGAGGATACCATGGACCCAACATATGAGCAACAACGAGTTTTTTGAGAAAATAGAAACAAAAAGGGAACTTATACTTAACATCGGGAAGAGAGAGTTGAAATTTCTACAGAAGGATGCTGAGGATACCATGGACAAAACATGTAAGCAACGACGAGGTTTGGGAGAAACTAGCAACAAAAAGTAAACTTATATATAACATCAGGAAGAGTCAGTTGAATTTTCTGGGGCGAATAATGAGGAAGGAGGACTTGGAAAATCTGATACTGACTTTTCTTGGGGATGATGAAACGTTAATAGATTGGCTTTATAGGTAACTAGAAGGCTTTCCCCGTTCGCTATTGCTTCGCATAGTAAGATATATTCACTACTTGAAATCTTTGAAACAGAAATTTTTAATGAACATTTCATTCATAAATTGACTTATTATAGATAAGGAAAGTTTTACAAATAGATGCCAACTTGTTGAAGGCCAAGTAAAATGCAAATTTCAAACACTTTTCTGCACTATATAAGACAATATTCCTAAACAGAATTATTTTTGATATGAAAATCGAAACAATCCTCGAATAAAAAACTGTAATGAAAGACAGTTAATTAATGAAATAATCTTTTTAAAGATCAATATGCTATTAATTAAACCTGAAGAGCGATATTGCCTAGAAGTAGGTAACATATAATACAGATATTGAGCTTTTAGCGTCTAAATTACTATAAAGTAGGTCTCTGGCTTTTTAATCTCAAAATTCGTAGAAATATTGAGCTCCAATGTCTTATTTATTCATATAGATTCCGTAATATCGGTTTTACTTAATAAGCTATTATGTTTCTCTAATTCTTCAAATGTTGAATGTATAAATAATTCTGATTTCTCTTTTCCCATCTTTACACTATATTAATTTTATCTTAT
Source organism: Acanthosepion lycidas (assembly GCA_963932145.1). Taxonomy (NCBI): domain Eukaryota; kingdom Metazoa; phylum Mollusca; class Cephalopoda; order Sepiida; family Sepiidae; genus Acanthosepion; species Acanthosepion lycidas. The sequence goes on from OZ010590.1 coordinate 93,347,019, forward strand.
AAATTGTCCCCAGTTCTGCCACGCATGAAATAAAAAATAATTGTTTGTACGTAAAATGATTTACGTACATCAAATCGTCTTTAAATTAAGTGGCAACAGAAGAATTATCGTTGAACTTTTAAAAGGTAAGCTTAAACATTAATTCAATATTTAAATGGAGAGATTAGTTTTGAGTTCTTTTGTAGTTTATTGATGCCTATCGCATCTACTCCTCCCTAACTATTGTGATAATAACCAAACCAGGAGTCCTCTACAGGAGCTAGCTTAAAATCTTAGCTAGCTGCAATTTTGAATAGAAAAGAAAAATAGGAGTTACTCCCATTGAACCATGAAAGCAAGGATAATGGCTAGTATAATATATTAATATATATTTTTAAACTTGCATAATCTGGCAACACTGAATCTGAGCTCAACGAAAATTGTCCCCTGCGCATAACATTTCTAGGGCTTTTGAGCTATAAATCATTGAAATCAGACCAGTTGGAGCGGAGGAGTTGCTTGGGCACACATATGCACAAACACACATACACTGTACTTTATATATAAGATGATTGCTACAAGTTTCCCTATTAAGCTTAGGGCTGCGTCTAAAGAGTGGTCATTAGATGCATCAATTGCAATGGAAACAAAACATACCATCGCCCTTAAAGCAGACATGTGGGAGAATACACGGCGGAAATCTTCTTTCATGTATCGTCTAGAGGGTTTCATGGATCATTGCTCTCGATAACTTTCTGTTCCTTGGAGCTATAAGCAAAATTTAAGGTTCTCGTCACTCGTAGCCGCAATTCTGCCATCCATTCGCATAAAGATATCAGGTTGTTTTCTGACTGTTTCCATCTGCCCATCATCCTCTATGTGACCGTCATATCTGTTAAGCCTTTTTATAAGTTTTACTTGGCTCTTTCTGATTTTAACTCTTTATCATATCAAGGTAAAGATAGAGATCCGAATGGTTGCTAATCTGTAATTGATGTCAAGGCGCCATTTACATTCAATGTTCTTTTCATAGACTGATTTCCAACCAAGGCTAGACCGCCCGACACTACATAAATTGAGTGGACAGCGTGTAAAACATGAATCTGGAAATTTGTATTCATTAAAAATTTTAGCGACTTATTATTTTTGTTATGGAGTCCTGTTCATGATATAAATACCGTGTCAAATCAACTCCTGACTTTTTAAATAGTTATCTCTACCTTGCTTTTATATACAAATTTAAGATAATATATATATATATATATATATATATATATATATATATTGACTGGTAATGTCTTGAGTATGTCTGATGGCAGGATACCCAAGATCCTAATGTACAGCCAGTTTGATTGGGGATACAGGAATGTAGGATTCCCATGGTTAAGATACAAAGACAAGCGGAAGAGCAACTTGTCAGCTGTCAACATGGTGTTATGTGGTATATAGCAGATTGAAAATATTGGAGCGGGTAGAATGGAGATCAACGTGTTTTAGTGGACTCAGCAGTTTTCAATCTGCTTGTCTGAATCGTCTTCAAGAAGCGAGAGTAAGATCTAAAAGGTCAGCCAATCTAACAATGATCTCATCCCACAATCCTCATGTCGCCTCATTTGTAAATCACTAGCGGTCTTAAGTGCCACTTACGATTATCGCACAAAATTTCATAACTGAATCAATAAAGTTGTTCGATCGTCATACATCGAAACCGACGGGAGAGTTCATTATATATATATATATATATATATATATATATATATATATATATATATATATATATATAAAATGGCTTAAACACTAATATTAGTTCTTAAGCCTTTTTATTATATCCTTACTCTGTCCTGGACATTGAGTTCTACCTGTATTCTATCCTCTTGGAATTAATTTTATACAAATATATATGTACGTGTATGTATGTGTGTATATATATTTATATATTTTAGATATATGATTGCATATCTATGTATATATTTACCACTAATATTATCTATCTATCTATATATATATATATATATATATATATGTATACACATACATACATACATATATATATATATATATATATATATATATATATATATATATATATATACATACATTAAGAAATGGACAAAGTCCGACAATTTATTTATTAAAGACATTAATCAATAAATTGTCGGACATTGTCCATTTCTTAATGTATGACGTCATTTGTTTACATTTGATACGCCATGAGCAGTTATGAATGTACGAGATTCATGGAAGATTGAAGTTTATAAGCAGTAAATTCGACCTTGCCAACCGAATGATCCTTTGTGGCCGAATCGGTTAGGCACACCCGGCTAAATGGCGGTTCCGTATAGGATGCAGGTTCAAATCCTGTCAAAGGACGAATATTTTCTATGAAAAAAATTCTCGGATATTCAGGCCGGTAAATGTTATTTACTACTGTTTATTATAAACAGAGCATTTACTTAAATACTTGTATCTATAAAAAGAACGTTAAACATAAAAAAATGTCTTTAATAAATATATATATATATATATATATATATATATATATATATATATATATATATATATATATACAGAGATTTCGTGTCATGGCTGCACTTCTTTACAAAAAACATGATATATTTCCGTATTCTTGAAAGTAAAAGATAAAATACAGCGTATTTGCTTTTATTTTGCCAAAACAAGCATTTAACTATACAAAATTATTATGCAACAATAACATCATATTATCTTTTCCTTAATAAAACTATGACCTACATTAATTATTGCTTTACAAATTCTTGGCATTATTTACAATAGTTTTTTTTTAAAAAGTAGATGGCAGACGTAACCAAGAATTTTTCAAGCAGTGAAAACGTTCACGCTTACGCTTTGGGTATTCGCTTCGAACCCCGCCTATCTAATTCGTCCCATATTATTTCAATGGGGGAAATATCTGGACATTGAGGCACCCAAGTCACAATTTCCAAAATGTCGGTTCCTTTTTTTACGAGAGGTAATTTTGTTATAATTTAGAAAAGTATTTTAGATGGTCGTCTTGTTGAAAGGTAGATTTTTCCAGTTTTGCTTAAACCAGATGGTATATCATGTCTCTGCACAATCGAATAATATTGTTTATTTTCCATGATTCCCTTGACCTGAATCAAATCTCCAATCCCCCCTCACGCAATACACACCCACACCATAACAGACCCACCACACATTCATCATTCAGTCCTTATTCTGGTTTTCTTCTCACATAGACTTTCTCCTTATTACTACTTTGAAGTTTGTGATAGCAAGAGGAGCCTGGAGAAAAACTGAAAAATAAAAGCAAATTTATCTATTCTAATGTAATAGATCATTCTAAAGTTGTTTTTTTAAGAAATACAAGGTGATGCCAAACGTTTGCACTTCAGTGTTTATATGTAAGAAGTCTGGGATTTATATGACACTGCATTAATACTATGAACAGGACACCTTAACCAGATTCTAAAATAATAAAAAATATCAATATTTTTTAATTCTGACAAATGGTGCAGTTTCATTGATCTGTTTTTACGGTTAATCAACCCTTTGCAGATTATTAAACCCTAGCAAACTAACCATGGGTATATAGTACCCAGCGCAAATTTTCCTATTTTTAATTACAATTTTCAGCACCTGATTTTCTTACCTAAATAATATATTTTCAGTTCCTATTAATGTTAACTCAAAGTACAAAGTTTGAAGTGCTTGCTTGTAAAATATTTCAAATAAAGATTTATATATATATATATATATATATATATATATATATTCAAAATCGGATATAATATACCCATGGTTAGTAGTGGTGTAACTTTAATTGATGGTTAGTGTTCTAGGGTTAAAGCCAGAAAATATTTTTAGAATTTAAGAATTTAGAAATTTGTGGAGGGGGGATTATAATAATACTAATTTGGTGATACAAGACTTACTAATTAATCCGTAGGTGGGGATAACAAGTGGATTCATACATTTTCCAAGGCTATTTACGCGTAAGTGAGTATAACGAACCCAACTGGAATTAGAACTCGAATCTCCGATTAACAATTCTGAGTCATTATCCATTACACAACTCGCGCATCCAAACTTACGGATGTGGTATGTGCAGCTGATTACCAAGTGACGTTCTGACCAGGCTCGACATTGCTTAACTTTGATAATCATACGTGAGCCTTGCAGCTTGAGTAATGTCTAATGAATGTTAATTTACAAAAACATTACCCTGAAAAATCCCTTCAATGTGTGTCAGAACCTTTTCCAATCAACCCGAGGGCTCTAACACGCTACAACAGAAATTATCGATGTTCTCATCTGTCACATTTTTTTTTTAAATTTCCACCCCGAGATCCTTGCATTTTGAAAGTTTTTGAAGATCTTCAAAGATATATTTACAATCTGCAGGAACTGCTATGCCAATAAGATAGCACATTCTGTTTTTGTGGTCTTTGATCAACATGTCTAGGTGATTAACATTCATTGTTCTCTCTCTCTCTCTCTCTTTGTGTATTGTAAAATCCTATAAAATTATTACAAGTCCTTCGGTTTTAACACAATTTTCAGTATGTGTGCTTGGTATTTTCTATTCAGCAAGCATTGATCTTGTGCAACAAGAATAAAATCTTTGGTTTCCGTGTTTGGCCCTGCTCTACGTAACCAGTGATGTGTACGCGGTTTGTCTAAATCTGCTTGTTTGCTACGGGCAAAGTATTGGTATACTTGACATCTTTTCTGTATTTGGTCGATTGCATTTGAACCTCTTCGATATCCCTTCTGTTCCAGGCGAAAAATGTAAGTACAGTTCGCTAAGACACACATGAGCAATTTATATGTGGTGGACAGACATGCTATTGACCTATAAATCTTTTGATCATCTCTTTCACCCTTTTTAGTCGGAACTATGTAATACCTTCAGGGATCAATTTGCATTATTTATATTATTCGAGTTATTATCCTCATCTTCATTACCATATGCATAACGTTTCGGCTCTTGTACGCTCCGGCATTCTTCAGGTGATTGGAATTCCGTCAGTTCTAGTTCCACGTGCCATACCTCTTCCGGATGTCTCGGATATTTCCCTTTATCTCAGTTATCCAAGTTTTTGTTCACCACTGTTGTTGCCTGGTATTGAACTCACAACTCGTTAGGTCTACTCACTGGATCTAATCAACGTCCTTATCCTCTGGACCATGCGTCTTTGATAATGAGTTTGGTTCGAAATTCACCCGAAGAAAGCTGGACCGTACAACATCCGAAACGTTGTGAATATGTCAATGAAGATGAGGATAATAGTCAGAATAATGTAAATAATGCAAGTAATCATAATACCACATCTCAGAGATATAGACATACTTCAGGGATCAATTCTGAAATTTTATAGGAATTATTAATTAGCATTTATAGGGTTTAAAAATGTTCCTATTGTTTTTATGGTGGTACCAGTCAATTTAAGTAGTGCCGACAGTTCACTGTTTTGTTATTCTAAGGCATGGATGGAGGGAGTAGAGAAAAAAATTGATTCTTCTTTTTTCCAAAGGTATTAGTACGTTCTGAACACAAAAATTCGGATGTAATTTGAACTCGACTCAGCGATTACATTGCCGTTAATACGGTCAAACTACCCGAAAAATAACATTATCTATATTGGGAAATTAGACAAGAAACCTTGATTAATCTATGTTCTATTAAATCGAAAAAACAAGATTTTTTTTTAAATTTCATATATAATCTATACGCCTGCATATTCTACAGCCCAACTAAAAAGCAATTTGACAAAAAATCCGAGACCTATGAAATCAATGTAGGCATGTTCCAAGGCTAGCTTCTCGGTCCAACTCTCCTTCTGCTTGACATCCATGATCTGCTTAAGAGCATACACCAAATACTTTTGTGAATATTTATGCAGTTGATACAATATATGGGTGCACCTCCAAAATTTTAGATGACCTGGCAACTGATCTCTCGTTTTTTTCTACCTCTAAAACTCAATGGTGGGGATTGTCTGGTCACATTCAATATCTCCAAAATAAACTAGAATGCTTCCATCATCATCATAAAACAAACTCTGAATGTCCGCCCTGTTAAAACGAACGTGTGTTCTCTGGAGGAGGCTCCTTATCTTGAAGGTTTATTAGCACTTAAGCTCATCCCAGACCAAAATTCCTAAGAGGATTTTTTTCCCGGCCACTACAAACTTAATTTGTTCAAATCTTTCACGCTTATCACTATAAACTGAACCTCTTACTTTTTACGCTCGTGCAACAAATTCTTTCAATAACACTCTACATCAGTTTGTTCTTGAGCTTTGTATAGGGTTAACATTATTAAAAAAAAACATTACCAGATTTTGGGAAGAACTTTCCAGCTCAACCTCGCATTTAAGACTTGACTAAAAATCTTTGATTCTTCGATTACATCGATTCTTTTATCAAGACAAGATATGTTAATCACGGGGGACAAAATGCTGTATCCATCGAAGTTAGGTTTAATTCAATATTTAAATTCTGTCATCATCATTCCTGTGCGTTACGATGTCATCAGGCACAATTAATACTTCAACCGACAAACTTCGATCAAAATTTAAAAAACAAAATAGAAGTATTCGTGCTCGAAAAGGAATTATTCAATGTGAAACAGAAAATTAAAATATCGGATTTGTATCATTTGTAATTTTTTGGGGGGGCATGGAGGAGGGAGGTGGGGGTTCATACAATGAAATCTGTGAAGGTAGCAACAGCAGATATCAGTGCGGAAAAATTAAATCGTCGAGCAGATTTCAAATTTTCGCCTTGTCTGTTGTGTTCACAATCGCATAAGTATTATTCCTGCTATAAAACCTATAAGCGAAACATCAGGAATAGACTCAAACTTGATTCATAGCCATTCTAAGAGTAGAAAAACTCTAAATTCCAAACCACAGCAAAAACAATAAAGAAAATTATTCCATTATCTTTCCCAAAATGTCATAGCAATTTACCGATAATAAAAAAAAGAATCAACGTCTAACTTGTGGGAGGATGAAAATTAAATAAGTAAAATGACATTATTTACATTATTCGGACTATTGTCCTCATCTTTTTCGCCATATTTATCACAACGTTTCGGCCGTTGTACGCTCCGGCCTTCTTCAGGTGGTTGGAATGTCGAACTGAACCCTTTATTTCGTTCACTGGGGAGAACTTTCAGAGGGAAATTAACAGGAGATAACTGATAACTGACGTCCATCAAACATGGCCCGTGGAACTAGAACAGTCTACACCAGTGAGCGAAAAAAAGGGTTCAGTTCGACATTCCAACCACCTGAAGAAGGCCGGAGCGTACAACGGCCGAAACGCTGTGATAAATATGGCGAAAAAGATGAGGACAATAATCCGAATAATGTAAATAATGTACATCTCAGAAATATAGACAGACTCTAAGTAAAATGAATAATAAACATAATAATTGAAAAATAAATAATTTAATTTTTCCATAATGCAAATGGAAACCAAAAAAAAAGTGTTTCCGGTCACGTGCAAAGTTTGTGCCCAAATTTCCGGAAAGGATATTATCTGGGCTTGATATTCTCAAATCATTGGATTCAGAAGTGTTTTGCAGCGGTCCTAAGGAAAGGAGATTCAGTGACTCTGTCTCAACCTCATGTTGACTTGAGGTCGATCACTCTCTTAACTCTGAGTTTAGTACACTCAGCCAGTTATATATCATGCGTGATACACGCGTAGGCGATCATGTATCTTTCGATACATGACTGACGATGCAGATTTTTTTTCCTGTAGTAGGTTGTCATTTCTTTCTGTGGTAGACCAGTTGCCATCCAAGGCTATAGAACCCGGTTTGTTTTGCTATTTACCAATAGCTGGTCGTGGGGAGAAGAAGAGGGTTCATACCTTTCCCAGGGGTATTAGCACGTAAATAAATGTAATGGATTCGATTGGAATTCGAACTCGGCTCTCCGATTCCTCAATCCGAGCCGCTAATTGGCCCAATCAAGATTTTGTGTTATTTATTGTGATCCAAAAATATTACCATCTTCTGATACCGTACGAAAAACCAAATATCAACCCACACAAGATAAGAACACCATCGCATTTTATATTTAATTTATATCTCTTTCTTTATATTTAAAATCTATAAAAATTAATGACAAAATGTAACATCTTTTTGTATGAGGCGTTTCGTTCTTTTTCGTTTTCATCAGACTAAAGTGATGTTTACGTAGATGTAACTAGACATGCACAGATAGAGGAGGGGATGATGAAATTTTAAACTTGATTTTTTTTTTTTAAATATGTATTTGGATATATAGTCTAAGCAATTTTCTTTAATAATTATGTTTTTTGTTTTTTATGTTTTTATCACTTTTGTTATTAAATATCCCGTATTATCATAATAGAATATCTACCAGGAAAGGTAACATATTGTAAGAACCTGAGTGTAAACTTACTGTGAATGATTTAGCGATTAAAGCACTTTCTATATACTTTCATCGTAGTAAATCACTTTCTCTTTTAATCAAAGTAGCATTTTTAAATCTATTTTATGGTCAAACTCGATACCGTGAGAATCTAATTCATTGAGTGTATTTTTTGTAAAAGATACATTTTTTTACTCATATAATATTTTATTTCAATTCATCGTGGTTTAGCTGATGTATTCCTTTTGGCAATTATTACGGTCAATAGGGTATATTGCTCCAACTTCACGTTTATTTTTTTACTTTTTCTTTTTCTTTAAACACTAATTTACATTGTTCGGAAAGTTGTTCTCATCTTTATTGCCACATTCACGATACCATTTAGTAACCCAATCATTTCGCCTCTCTCTCTCTCTCTCTCTCTCTCTCTATATATATATATATATATATATATATATATATATATATATATACATATATATATACATATATATATATATATATATGAAGGTTGGTGTAAAAATAATGACGTAATAATGTCGTTTTTTGACGTTAAAAATACGTCAAAAAACGACATTATTACGTCATTATTTTTGCACCAACCTAATATATATGTATCGTGGCTGTCCTCTCGGTTTCGAGCGTGACCACCTCCTTTATTTCATGTCCTCACCCCCTCCCATCCCCTCAAATTCCATGAATTCGCAAGTGACTCTTCAGGCCAGCCAAACTGCGACAAATTTTGCCACAGAATTGGCATACCCGATCAGTTTTGTTTACAGTGACATTATTCGGATGCACACTAGGTTTTGCACATTTACGCAAATGTTTTTTGAAGCCGGCAAAAGATAGGCACAATTTTCCGCATATGTCACAATTAACGTGGTAATTGTGATATATGCGAAATATATAATATATATATATATATATTTCTACCTTTGTCTTGAATTTTCCTATCTTTGTTCTGGTTTATCTAGCCTTTCCTCCGTAAATTTATCAATAAAACTACATGAAAAGTATGCATGCACACTGAACGAAAACATAGTAACCATAGGGCTCGGCGCTGCAGCTGCTTCAGGCATCCGCTATTAGTTGTGCAGGTAGCTGAACGGCTATCTGTGCAAAAACTGGAATCGGCGAGAGCCGAGCTCAAATTGGACACTTGGGTTCTGGGTTCTGGGTTCGGTTGAGCGCGAATGCTATCGGGAAAATGTATGAAACCGCCTCTTCCCTTATCTCGGTTATGTGATAAATATTACGCTCTCTAAAGCGCCTGATCGCAAGCAGATTAAAAGAAGAACAACTCTAAACTGAAAAAAGGTTGAGAAGACAATGGTAAACTCTTCCTCTCTCATTCCCAATTCATTAAGAATAATTCCATTGAGGAGGGTACGATTCAAATATTTCCTCCAGTTATGTATTACATAGCAGGGTATCCCTGTGTCTCTAGACTTGGGTGACAAGATAAATAAAACCCTGAATTCAAAATTATGGCGTAAGCAAGGGGAAACCGTCCCAGATTTCCTTCACAAAAACAGATAATAAAGAAAATGAATCTAGAAAGAGTCATGATAATTTTTATTTACATTTTCTTGTGATTGATGCCATCTTATCAAAACATAAATTTTCGTACCGTTGCAGAAAGAAAAGATGGTAGAAAGAAATGTGCGGAAATTTATTTGCGTATAACTAAAAAGTGATTCTCTCTTCAAATTGGAATATATATTCAAATGTACTGTTTGTTATTTTTTGATTTGAATCAATGCAAAACTTCATGCACGAACGCGAATATGTTTTCTTTGATTCAAATTAAATAAAATTTATTTATTCGCTGTACTTTTGTAACCGACCATAAGAAAAACCATCAGCGGTTATGAAATCTTAGCGTACACTTTCATGAATCGTTTGCTTTAACACCGGAGTTAAATCTATATTTGATATAACGACTATAGTAGTAGGACATAAACTAAACGTACGAAAACCAAAGAATAATTGATTGACTGGAACAATATCGGTTTTAAGTCTCGCTCTTAATTGTAACCTCGTGAGAATTAGCATTTGAAATACAACTCATAATTTTACGTCAGTACATTTTTCACACCACTGAGTTAAACTTTTCCTGGATATTATATATATATAAAGGGGAAATAAAAGTCAAAACACAGAGGCGACAGGACTGATGATTATATCTAGCAGGAAACAGCCTGTCGCCTCTGAGTGTTGACTTCAATGTTCACGTCTATATTTACATACGCTGTATCTCTGATATTGTGCAAATTATTGCATAAATATAGCACACCTTAAAAATATATTTCTTCATATATACATATATATATGTGTGTATGATATATATATATATATATATATATATATATATATATAAACAAATCCACCTGGCTTAATGTTTATGCATGCAAATAAGGGTTTGATAGATGTATATGCCTGGGTGTGTGTGTCCGTATGTATATACATATATGTGCAAATAAACATATATATATTAAATGAAATATCGATATATATACATATATTCTATATATAAAGAAATAATCATACGTAGAATACTATGTATGATTATTTTTTTATATATAAAATATATGCTGCCTAATATTATATTATATTATATATATATCAAGAATAGTATTGGGGAAATTGTATAAAATTTTTTATACGTTGTTATATAATTGTATCTATATATATATATATATATATATATATATATATATATATATATACACATACATACCATGTCTCATTAAATAATTTTGACAAGTTTTGTCTATTATTTTTTCATAGAATCCTATCATATATAATACGCCGTTGTGCAAATTAATTGAAACAACTGCTTTAGTTTTCTTTCTTTCGCCATAAAATCAATTTTAGACACACTAGAATGACAGGGCTCAATTGATTTCTATTTTTTCCTCAGATTAATGCATTTGCAGTCTTGTGCAGTAATATGAATTTATTTTCGGGCTGTATGATGAAATTTGTTTGGCCTTGATAAATATTGGCTCATCCGTGATCGCATCAGATTTTTATCTCGTCCAGACATTATTGCCTCGACTGTCGATTATTTATCCTACAGCCATTGTGTGCGATGGACGTTACTCCAAGAAGCGTAGGTAAATTGTAAAGCTACACGAACACATTAGTAAGTCTTACCAGTAAGCAAATCAAAATACCATAGACTGGCCCGGAAACTCCCCTGATTTAAATCTAATCAAGGATCTGCGGTCAATATGCAAGGAACGATTTTGTCGAATGGTCATACGATGTACTAGCATGTACACTGGGTCATGTTTCTTTGGAAAAATACAAAAAAAAGTAAATATAAACGGAATTATTTGTTTTGTTTCTATTAATTTGCACAAGTATATATATATATATATATATATATATATATATATATATGTTTCGTTGAAGACAGCTGACAAGGCACTGCAATTAAGCTTTTTTATTAGGTTTTACTTGCATTCGTACAAATGATTTTTATCTGGAAAAAAAATGTGTAAAAACTGTCCAGATCATCTGCGAATCCGAAAGCATTTGCCTAATCTATTAGTCATTATCAAGGATTTTTTTGCTTATATAACATAGGGAATGCTGCCCAAATACACAATGTGTGTGTTTGTGAACAGTAATTGAGTAAGTTCTAAGTAACCGACTAGCTACTCAGACTAAGCAAGCGTGACAAATCAAAATGGTCGTTCAATGTAAACAAAATCTCTACACTAAGTCAGATGAAGATACCCGGGCGGCCAGGCTGTGTTGTCACGGACAACGCCGACAGGAGAGCGCAGCAATTTGATTGGACATTGTCAATCTACGTCATATTACCAGCTCCGTTGCTCCTCCTTTATCCAGTCTCTGGTTTCTTTTGTCGGCTCGAGCAGAAATGTTTAATCATTATGTTGTGTTTTCAATCTAGGAATCGCTGCTCGAAAGACGCGCCAAATTTTTTCCTGACCACTATAATCTTAACCGGTTCAAGTCTAAGAATAACCGTTATTTTTTCCCCACATATCCTGCTAAATTGCCCGTTTTGCCTCTAACTTTTGCGACTCACATAAAAAAACACGCTGCTGCTATTCATTTTCTACTGTAGTATGATATTTACCAACTGTTTGAAGTATGAAATATGCTAAAGTTATGATTAGGGTTAGGTGTTAGGGTTAAGGTTAAGGGTTAGGATTAGGGTTAGAATTAGGATTAGGGTTAGGGTTAAAGGCACTGAACGGTTAACTGTTATGAATTAAATATCACAAACAACTTTCTATACAAAAAAAATGAAAAATCATTCTAAGTATAACTGTCTTTTTTGTTTCTTTTTTCTTTAAAAAATCGTACTAGCTTACATGATGTTCTCAGTATCCTTCCGTAGAACCACATCTCTGTTGACTTAAGTCTTCTTTTCATTTGTGAGGAAATTCCTTGTTTCCTGTTTAGGAGTGGGTTTTGGTTCCTTCTAACGTCGACTTAAACTCGACTTTTAACTTCTCTGCCTAAATTTATATTATTATTAAGTTCCTATTCCTTCTAATATCTTTTACTTTCAATTCCAATAGACTTTGCGTCTTAGTGGCGTTCTTGCCTTGCTTGGGGTGAACTGATTAAAAAAAAAGTTTGCTATTTCAATGCGCTTTCGGATTTTGGAGACATATTGTTGTTTGGGAATTTTTTTTAATTATAATGTTTCTGTCAATGTGCTCTCTGTCTTTCCTCAAGAATCCCGTCTCATTTTCAATATCTTTTATTCTTTGCTGGCAAACAGCTACCGACTTAATCATCACAATAATATGACATTTAGGCATGAGGATGGAAGAACTATAGTAGAAAAAATAAAAAATGCAAAAATAAAGAATTTTGCACCAATTCATTGATGATTACTAAAATAAAATAGAGACCTAAGGAAAACTGTAACAGATTTCCCCTCTAAAATACCCATATCATTTAACCTTTTGAGCCCTGACCATCTCTTTACCAGAGATATAGAAAAATGACGTAGTTCCTAGTTACCTGTTGAACAGTGGTAAAGAAAAATGACGTAATGCCCAGCCACCGGTTGAACAGTGGTAAAGAAAAATGACGTAATGTCCAGCCACCGGTTGGACAGTGGTAGAGAAAAATGACGTAATGCCCAGCCACCGGTTGAACAGTGGTAGAGAAAAATGACGTAATGCCCAGCCACCGGTTCAACAGAGGTAGAGAAAAATGACGTAATGTCCAGCCACCGGTTGGACAGTGGTAGAGAAAAATGACGTAATGCCCAGCCACCGGTTGAACAGTGGTAGAGAAAAATGACGTAATGCCCAGCCACCGGTTGAACAGTGGTAGAGAAAAATGACGTAATGCCCAGCCACCGGTTGAACAGTGGTAGAGAAAAATGACGTAATGCCCAGCCACCGGTTCAACAGAGGTAGAGAAAAATGATGTAATGCCCAGCCACCGGTTCAACATTGGTAGAGAAAAATGACGTAATGCCCAGCCACCGGTTCAACAGTGGTAGAGAAAAATGATTTAATGCCCAGCCACCGGTTCAACAGAGGTAGAGAAAAATGACGTAATGCCCAGCCACCGGTTGAACAGTGGTAAAGAAAAATGACGTAATGCCCAGCCACCGGTTCAACAGTGGTAGAGAAAAATGACGTAATGCTCAGCCACCGGTTGAACAGTGGTAAAGAAAAATGACGTAATGCCCAGCCACCGGTTCAACAGTGGTAGAGAAAAATGACGTAATGCTCAGCCACCGGTTCAACAGTGGTAGAGAAAAATGACGTAATGCCCAGCCACCGGTTCAACAGTGGTAGAGAAAAATGATTTAATGCCCAGCCACCGGTTCAACAGTGGTAAAGAAAAATGACGTAATGCCCAGCCACCGGTTCAACAGTGGTAGAGAAAAATGACGTAATGCTCAGCCTCCGGTTGAACAGTGGTAGAGAAAAATGAACGTTAGGTAAACACTAATAACTATTTTTATAAATACCGAGAAACATTACGTACCACTTATTTGCTAATTTTGACTTAAGAACTCTGGCAGAAGGCTTACAATTGTTCAGGGACGCAGGGTTCAAAGGCTTAATGTACGGTACGAGGCAACAAAAAATGGAGCACCTATGGAAAGATGATTTTCGTATTTTTACCAAGACAAGTGGGTAACAGAATTCGATTATTAATATAGGTTATTAATACAGGTATACATATGTACATTATACAAGGTAAAAATGATTTAGTGTTTTGTTGTGTAAACTTTTGTTTTAATAACGGCTTTAATGCTTAGTTGCATGCTATAGACTTAATTCTTTAGTAAGTCAACGGACTTCGCCAGATTTTTCCAGCATTCGTTTAATTCAGAGGAAAGATTATCTTCTGTGTTAACTTTCCTATTACGGGCATGCTTGTCCATTATCGCCTAAAGGTTTTTAATTGGGTTATGGTCAGGACTCTGACTAGGCCACTAGAAGATCTGAGAATTATTATTGTCTTGATAAAAATACAAAAGTCGACTTTCAGTCGGTGCCTTCATTTTTTTTTTTTTTACTTCGTACTGTAGATAAATTTATGAATCAGTTTATAAAGATGCATCGGTTGTGTGACAATCACTGGCCGAAAAGCGAATCACTTTGTCGTGAGTTTATGCCAAGACACAGACAACTGGCTGTAGAGGAAATACATAGAAGCAGAGGCAGCAGATGAGAAGCGCGTTTATAAACAAATAGCTTAAAACGTTTCCCTTCTCTTTTCCTTCGCTTCTGCATTGGGACAGTAAGACGTTTTTTTTTCTTTGTTAAGAAATGCAAACTTTCGGATTCGCATTCTCTTAAAGAAAGGGAACCGTTTACCAAAGTCTGGGTTTTATTATTATTATTATTTTATTCCCATTTTATGGAATAAATGTTTCATGACAATTTCGACTGTCGTCTATTTTCTTCATTCTGCACCGGTGTATTGAAAACAATTTTCGGTGGTTACGATACTTCGTCAGTGTATATATATATATATATATATATATATATATATATATATATATATATATATATATTATTTTAATTTATTTAAAAATTATAACATCACTACAAAAATAGCCATTTTGTTTCAACACTTCCGGTGTCTTATCAAATGATGATGTTGAATGAAGAATAAATGGTTTTGAATAAATGGTTTTAAAAGTTTCAAATTAATTAACGATCCTTCGCAAGGGGAAAACGCTGTTACATAAGCTAGAATGACCAATCAAAATACAAGTATAAGAGAATTCAAAAAACTTGACAACGAAGTACAGTTTTAATTACCCATGACTCATTTTAATGAGTAGTTTCTGTTTTGACAATCAACTGTAATGTAATAAAGAATATATCATTCTAATTAACCCCTTCCTTTGATATCTCATAACATGACATGAAAAGTGGATCGCTTAAAACAATGTTCAACGGAAACTATATTTAAAAAACAACCAGTAAAAAAAACTGTACCCTGTAAAGGGAGCTAATCTTTTGCCTGTGGTGAAATCGTTGGGCTATTATTCATTTAGGCTTCTTAAAACGCAGTGAAACATGCACATCTAAACATCCAGCAGCTGAAAAGTGTCCATTAAAGTAAATCAAAATGCCCTCTGCGATCATAATTAAGAAAGGTGCAGTTCTCCTCCATGACAACACAAAGCGGTGTACAGTAAGAATAATAGAAAATCAAAATTGGACCTGTTTAATTTGTTTTACTTTACCCACCATAGTCACTTGATAATGCCCCAAACAATTATTAATTTTCCTTATCTTTATTATCATATTCTCGACGTTTCGGCCGGTGTACTCTCTGGCCTTCTTCAGGCTCTGTCTATTTCTGAGATGAGGTATTGTAACTATTTACACTGTTTACCTTGTTCAGACTTTTATGCTCATCTCTATTATCATATTCACAATGTTTCTGAAACTGAAATATCCAGAAAATGCATGACACATGGACGTAGACCAATCTACCCGATGAACTAAATAAAGGATTCGGTTCGACATTCCAACTTAAATAAACTGAAGAAGGCTGGGGTGCACAACGGCTGCAACGTCGTAAATATAAAAATAAAGATGAGGACAATAGTCGGAAAAATGTAGTGTAAACTTTATCTTGTGATCAAAAGCGAATGCATTTGCAATCTTGCTGTTTCAAATAAGAGCTTGTTTTTTTGTTTTTTTTAAACTGAGTCGTCATTTCTAAAAACATGTATTGATTTGTAATTTGAGTCTCTGTTTTTTTGTTTTTTGTTTTTTTTTTTTTTGTTTTTTTGTCAAAATGTATCGAACTATGCATAATAAAATACGGTAGATAATTAAATAACTTTAATGTTTGAAGACCAATATTGATAAATAATGAGACAAATTCTTTATGACGCAACTGAATACAAACGACTTTGTAATGATATCCCTTCGGTTGATAAAAACAATATTGTTCATCATATAACGTTTGAAACTAAAGATGTAATAGCACCCAAAATAGTTGTTAGGTTCTTTAATAACGCAACATGTGTTGGGCGACTGTGATTTGAATTATTTGGTTGTTTTAGTGACATCTACAGTGTGGACTTTGAAACAGAGTACACGAGTCTTGTTCGGAAGTACGAATAATGCTGATTTTCAAGGTACGAAAGTCGTCTCTTGTTGAAACGTTGGTACAATGGAGACATCGTGAATGAATATCGTCTATTTCCGTTTATGCAATACCAATATCTATCCATCTATCTATCTCGCCCTCTATCTCTCTCTCGCTCTCTCTACATATATGTGTATATACATGTATATGGGTGCGTGCGTGTGAATCCCTAAAAATCCATTCAGTCAGGTGATAATTTATTTCGTGATGTCCATCATATCAGACGTCCATCACCTCAGACCAATTTTACGAAAATAAATGGTGTCCAATTAATTCAGACACAAGGAAAAGTAAAAAGAAAAAAGAGGGGAGAGAGAGAGGGCGAGAGAGAAAAGCGAAACAAGAAAACTTCTAATATAAAAAAAATAGAAAGAAAGGGGAATCTACAGAGATTTCAATATAAGGTTTGTTAAGGAGAAGAGAAAGAGTAATAGACATGGGGAGGGGGAAGAGAAAGAGTGATAGACATGGGGAGGGGGAAGAGAAAGAGAGGAAGCGAGGGAACAACAGGAGTTAAGACAGTCGACAGGATGACCCAGAAAATATTTTTTCCGGGACTTGACAAGTTAAAAAATAGGGTGAGGGAAGGGAGTGATTCAAAATAGATGCATTGAAATTGTCTAGTCATTTTAAGCAGCGAAACCATCATCATCGCATTATAACCGTCACAATAACAAACTAATAATAATAATAATAATGCCATTAAAATATTTGACATCAGTATTAACAAAAATGAAATTCTTCCAAAAAATTTAAATTAAAAAACAAAAATTTTCGTAAATTAATGAAGACATAGGTAAAGGACTATTTTAAGTAACTAAAAGATGCAAGGATTATATATATATATATATATTAGGTTGGTGCAAAAATAATGACGTAATAATGTCGTTTTTGACGTATTTTTAACGTCAAAAAACGACATTATTACGTCATTATTTTTGCACTAACCTATATATATATATATTAGGTTGGTGCAAAAATAATTTCGTTTTCTAACTTATGTTACTATGTGAGAAAACGAAATTATTTTTGAACCAACCTTATATATATATATATATATATATATATATATATATATATATATATATATATATATATATATATTGTTACACGTTATTTATATAGACACAAGCAACATTAACCACAGTTACCAGCCTAAACGTCCGAGAAATTTTCATAAAAATATCCGTCCTTCGAAAGGAATCGAACCTGTATCCTACACGAAACAGTAATATAGGAACCGTGCTATACCAGTTTAGCTACAGAACAGCGTCAGGTTAGCAGGGCCTATTTTACTGATTTTAAACTACACTTCAAGATAAGTTTATTCCGTTGGTTCAATAATTCATCAGCAATTTTTTACTTAATCATTATATTTTTTTCTTTCATGCATAGATTACATCTGTCACTGAAGTTGTTGGGGGTCTGTGATTGACAGACGCACAACAACTTCAAGTGTAGACATAAGAACCGTTTTAAAATTCCCTAACATTAATTTTGGAGATTTTTATACTTGAAGTGTTTGGATATTGTTTGCATGCGTTCACACTGTTTATATATATATATATATATATATATATATATATATATATATATATATATATATATCATTTATGTGTTTTTCTTGTCTACATCGATTATAATCTTAAATTATGAATTAATTTTCTTTTTTTTATAGAATTAATTTGATTTTATTATTATTTTTATTTTATCATTATTATTATCATCATCATATGTCTTTGTGTATCGATACGTATATATGTCTATGTATACATGTGTGTATGCGTATATGAGTGTATGTATATGTATGTGTATATATGTGTATATTTATGTGTATATACATATATGTGTGTGTGTGTTTCCGGACGTATATACTTTATACATATATATATAAACCTGTGCATTTTTAAGTTTTTAGTTACTTAAAGTAGTCCTTTACTTATCTCTTTATTAATTTAATCAAAATGTTTATTATTTTTTTAAGTTTGAAATTTTTTAATGAATTTCATTTTTTAAATTGACGTTATTTCTTTATATTGATGTCAAATATATTATTATTATTATTATTATTATTATTTTCAGTTTGTAATTGTGATGGTTATAATGCGATGGTGATGGTTTCGCTGCTTAAAATGACTAGACAATTTCAATCTATCTCTTTTTAATATGATCAATCCCTTCCCCCACTCTATTTCTTAACTTGTCAAGTCCTGGAAAACATATTTTCTGGGTCACCCTGTCGATTGGCTTAACTCCTTTCTTTCCCTCTTTCACTCTCTTTCCTCTTCCTCTCTCCATGTCTATCTCTTTTCTCTTCCCACTAAAAAACCTTATATTTAAATCTGTCTTTCCCTCCTTTTCTTTCTTTCCTGTTTTAATATTATTTTTTTTCTGTTTCTCTTTACTCTCTCTCTCTCCCCTTTTTTTTCTGTTTTTTTCTATAAATTGTGTCTGAATAAATTGAACCGAATTAATTTTTCAAAATTGTTCTGAACTGATGGACGTCTGAGTACATTAAATAAATTATCACCTGTCCGAATGGATTTTAAGGAATCTGTATTCATTATTACATTGATCTCTTCTTACAGAGTGTTCTTTTTGGATTTATATTATACTTGGCATTATCTCTACTAATCATCAAGTGATATTATATATATATATATATGCGTGTGTGTGTGTGTGAGTACAATGATGAATTGATCTGTTGTTCTGCTACTAACTGCGACAAGGAATGATTTGTTAATATTAACGTCTCCAAAATGAAACCCCTCTCTATCAATGGTCTAAGATACCCTTTTTCTTTCTATCAACATGGCTAATGCTAACCTTAAGGAGTGCGACTCGTTGCGCCTTCTTGTTGACATGAAATGGGAAGATTATATTGAATCAATTGCTGGGTCTGCTGCTAATAAAGATGGTTCATTATGAGGTAGATCATTTTTTCTCTCCAGAATCTATCTTACATATTTAAAAGTATACCATTCGTGCATATTTTTAATAATGCAATCACATATAATCTGGTGCTTCTGCTATGTATTTAAAGATTCTTGATAAAATCCAAAGAAGAATCTGCAATTTTATTGGTTCTGACCTGGCATTCATGCTTCAGTTACTTCCCACCGTCTTAATATACCTCCCTTGGGATTTTCTATAAATATTTTTTTAATGAAAATTGTGTTGATGAACTGTCCGCTATTGTACAAATTTAATTTTACAAATTTAAGCATAATTTGGCGACAGTGTTTCATCATTTGAACATTCATACAGATGAGGCAGGTAGACGCAACCGTAAGTTCTATGGTAGCAGTTTCTTCTAACGAACTTCTCGCTTTTGAAATTCTCTTGCGGTTTCTTGCTTCCCAGTCAAGATTGATCTTCAAAAATTTAAAAACAATGTCAATGGTTATCGTCTGTCTTTTTAATTCTTCTTTTTATTGTTCTCTCTCCTTAATAGTATTTTTCTTATATACTCTAAGACTCAGTACCACCCCTTTTTTTCTTAGTGGCTTTATTGCCTTGCTTGGATTGAAATGTTTAAAACATATCTTACAAAGTTCCCGGTAATATTAAAACACAAAATCACAATCAAATGACCTCTAACCCCTGAGAGTCGTATAACATCACATGTACTGAAGATATAGCAGCAGTGATACGTATTAGGCAAAGTAAACTGACGGTTAGCTTTTAATCAGAGTCTTCATTCTCCTAAACTGGTTTACAACCATAGCTATAGATCTCAGCCTGCCCTTCTATTTAGATAGAGGGAGAGAGGTAGAATTATAGGTTTCCTCAGGGTATTTGAGCGTAAGTGAATTAAATGAACTCAACCGGAATTCGAACTCCGCAGTTCTCATTCTGAGGCGCCATCTTTTGACACAGCTTCTAACTAAACAAGAAATAAAGTTAGACCGAAATAGCTGCAGACACTTTTAAATATATTAAACAATTTATAAAATGAATATTTGAAACATCAAACATATCATGCAGGTGTATAAGTAATTACATATCCCAATAGTAAAAAAAAATATTTGAACAAAAATATTTATTTTCCAGCATAAACTCTTTCCTTGTCAATGCACTTAATTCATCAGTCATTATGACGATACATCGCTAATTCCGTAGTCAATAATAAAAAAAAGCATTTGATGAAATATTTATTTTCACTAATAACCAATATTCAAAAATAAATGAATTTTTCCTTATTGAATAAGGAAATATTGTTTTAGCTGTATATTCACTGATGGATTAAAGGATTTAAGAACGAATTTCCTTGTTAATGCACTTAATTATTCTGTATTAATGCACTTCATTCATCGGTGTCTTCCTGACAATAAACTACATCTGGCAGCAAGAGATTGGAAGTTTTGAGAACGTGAGACAACCTCTTAATTGCTGTTGTTCCCAAGTTCACCCTGAAACGGGGTGGTAGCACCTGTTGGGGTCCCAGCTATGGGCAAGTAGTTAACCCCCAAACTGGGGTAAAAAAAAAGTACAAAAATGTATTTTCATCCTTAAAATTACCAGCAATCCATTTTTTGTAAAAAAAAAAAAAAAAAAAAATTATTAATGTTACCAAGAAAATTAAATTTCAGCATTAAATGACCCATAAGGATGTTGATATGCCGTTAAACAAAGAATTCATTTGTGTAGGTACATCAATATTTCAGTAGTCAATAATGAAATAAGCATTTATTTTAAACAATATTTATTTTCCGGTTTGATCACTTTCCTTGTTAATGGACGTCGTTTGGTTTTCATGAATACACGTGAATCAATTTACCCTGTAGACAATGAAAGAAACATTTATTCGACGCGACAAATATTCATTTTCAGTGTTATCTTATAAATAAACTTGAATAAAAGATGTGTAGTAATCGAAAATTATACAATGAAAATTATACAATGAACATTATACAATGAACATTATACAATGAACGTTTCAAATCAAAATTCATCTCAAACCTTTGTGCTAGGGTTAGAAATAAATTATAGATGGAAATGTTTATATATAAATATATTCTTATATTTTCAAAAATTATAATATATAAATAATATATCTATAAATATTTTCATGATAATTCTTCTCACGGGCTTTCATCTTTGGCACCTCGACTTTACGAGTTTAATTGCAGTACTACATTGGCAGATAGGTCTCATGATTTTATAGTTGAAATGGCTAGATGCAACCGTAAGTTCTATGCTAACAGTTTCTTCTCTCACATAAGATTCATTTATTGGCGTCTCGGCTTCAGTCACTTTCCTACCACCATAATGTAGCTTTCCTTTGCCTTTCCTTTAAATAATTTCATGCTAATTCTTCTTTTCACTATGGTACATAGACTTTATGAATTTAAGTGCAGTACTTGATTGGCGGCGAGGTCTCATCATTTTACAGTTGAAATGGCGAGATGTCACCGTAAATTCTATGCTAACAGTTTCTTCTCTCACATAAGATTCACTTATTGGCATCTCGGCTTCAGTCACTTTCCTACCACCATAATGTAGCTTTACTTTGCCTTTCCTTTAAATAATTTCATGCTAATTCTTCTTTTCACTATGGTACATAGACTTTATGAATTTAAGTGCAGTACTAGATTGGTGGCAAGGTGTCATCATTTTACAGTTTAAATGGCTAGATGTAACCGTAAGTTCTATGCTAAAAGTTTCTTCTATTAAACTTCTCGCTTGTGGAACTCTGTTGTGGCTTCTTGCTTTCCAGCCATCTTTGATCTTCAAAATTTAAATCCAATGTCAATGGTTATTTTCTCTCTTCTTAATACCTGTTCTTTTATTGTATTCTATCCATAATGATGTTTTGCTTTTGCTCATATTATTTCACATTCAATAAAGCCTTGCGTCTTAATGGATTTATTTCTTTGCTTGGGGTGAATGATTAAAAGAATTTATAGAAAAATAAATTTGCGGAAAATGAAGATGAAAAACTAGAAATTATACAGATTGTTTTACATTTTCAAAATAGTTATAAAGAATAAAATAAGACATTTAAAAATATCACCAGTTCATTGATGATCCTAATCTCAAATAGTTTTCATTTAAATTTGGGCTTTTATAGTGAATGTTCCGTTCTTTTGTGTGAATGAATGTTTAGTAGTAGAAATTATCTTTATGTTGCAAGTGCATATGCGTATGCATCGTAGTAGTATTTGTAGCAGTTGTAGCAGTAGTATAATATAGCAACTCTAAGTAGAATCTTATGATTCTTTATTTGACTAATTCAGCTTTAGCGCCGTAAAACGTTTGTTCTATTGTGATGGATCCTTATAAGAGAGAGGGGAGATGTGATGCGCTTACTCTCTTAACACAAGTACTAATCGTAATACAACAGAAATATTCAGTTAAATTTAATAGAAATTGTCTAGTTATTTTGAACAATGCTTATGGTAAAATGAAAATGAATGGGGTATAACATTTCTATAGCTGCCACTTTGAAATAAATAAGTTGAAAATCAGTGACCGGTTGAAAAGCCCGAAAGTTTAAATAAAGACTAAGATTAATGATGAAGATTTATAAAAACTAATAGGCTCAAAACTGGGCGTAAAAATTAAGAATACCTACTATTAGGTTGGTGCAAAAATAATGACGTAATAATGTCGTTTT
Organism: Acanthosepion lycidas; assembly: GCA_963932145.1. NCBI lineage: Eukaryota > Metazoa > Mollusca > Cephalopoda > Sepiida > Sepiidae > Acanthosepion > Acanthosepion lycidas. The sequence goes on from OZ010590.1 coordinate 93,370,665, forward strand.
TTCACGTATTTTTAACGTCAGAAAACGACATTATTACGTCATTATTTTTGCACCAACCTAATATTTAACACCTGGCTAAAAATTATATTTACTTAATTTGTTTAATCAATAATTGAAGAGGGAAAAACTTATTAGGGTTTGCAGTAAAGATCGTAAGCAGTGACAAAAAATACAACGTATTTTTTCGAGAATTGGTAAAAAAAACATATTAGGGTTTGCAGCGTTTTAATCTGCCTATTTTTCTAAAGATCGCCTGCAAATGACAAAAAATATAACGTATTTTTTCGAGAATTGGTCAAAAAACTTATTAGGGTTTGCAGTGTTTTGATCTGCCTATTTTTTAAAGATCGCCTGCAAATGACAAAAATATAACGTATTTTTTTGAGAATTGGTCAAAAAACTTATTAGGGTTTGCAGTGTTTTGATCTGCCTATTTTCTAAAGATCACCTGCAAGTGACAAAAAATATAACTTATTTTTCGAGAATTGGTCAAAAAACTTATTGTTTGCAATGTTTTGATCTGTCTATTTTTTCTAAAGATCGTCTACAAGTCACAAAAAATATAGTGTATTTTTTTTGAGAATTGGTCAAAAAATCGAAAAGTTGCAACTCAAATTTTAATATCTATGGAGCATCTATTTTGCACACAAAAATAACTTCATTTCTGTAAGAAAAATACAGAACGAGTATTACATATTTATTTGCAGCATCAATTAATATCATCTGTATTCTTAATTCATGTTCTTTTATTTTCTCTCTCCTTAATAATGTTTTCTTTACTCATATTCTTTCCAACTCAGTAACTCCCTGTGTCTTAGTGGCTTTATTGTCTTGTTTGTGGTAGGATGATTTAAATAAAAAAAATCCCCATTGCAATATCGACCTATCAGTCTCCCTAGTATCATCAACAAATTCTTTGAGTCTATAATCAATCCCACAGAAACAAACACTCGAGTGATAAACGGTATGGATCTCGCTGTGTTATATCCACTGCTGATGTCCTCACTGAGGGACAAGATAATAAATTCATTAGTAGGATGGTATTTTAGATATATCAAAGGCATTTGACAAGGTGTGACACTATACAGCTATGGAATCTCTGGAAGAGTTTTCTTAGTTATCAGTTGCTTCCTAGCAGGTAGCTCCATGACGGTAATTGATAATGAGCAATCTCCTGAATACCATGAGAACAATTCAGCCGTTCCCTTTCGTTCTCTTCTTTGATTTAACCATTTTCTTCTATATTTTAACGATGTGCCTAAGAAGAGACTCTAGTCTTTACTGTCATATATCGTCTGGTCCTCCTGCTGTAGGTGTCGAGGTCCTCGACAAGATCCAGAGACGAATATGCAAGATGATAGGTCCTGATCTGGCATCTAGTCTACAGTCGCTATCCCACAGACAAGCCGTGGCCTCCCTCTGTCTCTTCTACAAGTATTTTCACGGCAACTGTTCCGACGAGCTACTTTTGCTGGTTCCTGGACTACATCAATTTAAGCGAGCTACCAGGCTGGCATCTCGGTCTCACCCTTTCACTGTCAAAACGGTTAAATGAAACCCTCTCTTCTAAAACAGCTACTTCTCTCGCACTTCCCGTCTGTGAAACTCTCTTCTCCGTACTTGCTTCCCCGATGACTAGAATCTTCAAATGTTCAAGTGTAGTGTCAATCGACATCTGACACCCTGAGATTGTTACCCGTCCTTCTGTGTATCATTTCCTCAAAGACAACTTATTACTCTTGTTCTCAATCCTCTGTAACCCTTTGCGTGCTAGTGGCACTCCCGGCTTGCTTGCAGTGAATTGCCTTTAAAAAAAAATTAACTATGCACATGATATAACAGTGTATAAGTGACCCCAGAAAATCGACATGACCAGAGCCTGGCAATTTAACACCCCTCCAAACAAGGTTTAACATAAGAGAACACTTGCCAAGCTCTGGTCATCTAGATTTTTAGAGGTGCACCCATAAAACGTTGTATCGTCTGAATGAATAATTACTAATAATCTGAGAATGTTCTTAAGCAAATCGTTCATATTTTAAGGAAAGAAAGGATTTTTGATGGATTTACTTCTATTTTGAATCATCCATCTAATAAGAAGTTAATTTATTTCTATTAGAAAAGCAGAATAACATTAATGAATGCATAATTTAGTTTGACGGGAGGCTGGTATTGAACTATCTATAATCCGGCCCAAATTTTGAAAACTCAAATTTCACTTCCTTTTTTCTTCGTTATATTTTGCGAACTTTTTTGCTAGATTAACTTCTATTTTCATTCATCTAACTCATAAGGATAAAGGATAAAATTTATTTCTATTAGAAAAGCAGAATGACAGATTTGAATGCATAATTTACTTACACAGTATGCAACTAAGGAACTCCATCTAATTTGATCAAAAGTTGAAAAACCTTCACATCATTCATCCTTTCGTCTTCTTTTCCTGGTGAATTAACTTCTATTTTCATTCATCTAACTCATAAGGATAGAATTTCTATTAACGAAACAGAATAACATTAATGAATGCATAATGTCCTTAAATGAAGGATTCTAAGGAATGACCTGAAATCCATTAATAGCGGTGATTCTGTTAATTTTTCAAACCGGGTTAACATTTTCCAACTGCTAAATATATTTTGGCGTCATAAGGCAAAATGACCTCAGAGTTCACAAGCAATTAAGGCGGTACTGAAGGCGCTTGATCGGTACGACAAGGTGACAGGGTCCAAGATTAACTGCGACAAGTCGTCCGGCTTGTGGTTAGGTGCCTGGAAGGGGGTCGATCTTCCGCCGCCCTTCGGTTGGACGGACGGTCCTGTCCGCATTCTTGGAGTGTGGTTTGGGCCCGACTTCCAGCTGGAGAAAAATTGGTCTGAATTTGAGCAATGGTCGATGCTGCCGGGCAGACTTGGCGTCGACGAAGCTTGTCCGTGAAGGGTAGGGCGGAGGTGTGTGCTACATACATTTTCCCTCTTGCCCTTTATCAATTGTCTGTACTTACTCTCTGTAAAGGCCATCAGAAGTCGCTCGACTGCTAGCTATCCTCCATTTTATAGAGGGGACGCGGAAATCGGGTCAACAGAGGAGTCTGTGCATAACGTCCGTGTCATAGGGGGCTAGGAATACCACAATTGGTGAGCCACAAACTCGCCTCGAGGTTGTCTTTCCTACGCCCCGCATTGACGGGAGATTCGATTATGAAGGAGATCGTTAGGGACGCGTTCCCTTGCCTTACTATAAGTCCCCCCACTTCACAGGTTGAGCGCCGTCATAAACCCCGGGTTCAAACGGATTTCCTTTGCGAGTGTCGGTCAACCTTGTTGGCTGTTCCTTGGTACAGTGACTTTCACGGCCTAGGAAGGTCTTCTATCATCTTCTAGTGGAGGGGGTCGCGAAGGATTCGCTACGTGAGGAGCTCGACTTATCGGAGGAGTTTCGCTCTTACTGGTCTTGGGCGCCAGCGGCGGATTATCTCAGTAACCCTGAGTTTTCGCTTACCTGGCGATTGGCTCGGAATCGGCGGCCTCTCAATGAAAAGGTCTTCATATGGGACCTGGCGGATTTGCCAGAATGTGAACGGTGTGGCCTTGATTTAGAAGAAACGGCTTCGCATGCCTTCCACCATTGTCCCCGTGTCCGCCCCTTATGGGACCATGTCGGCGAGCTGACGGCTCGTCTCGCTCCCGAAAAGCTCGTGCCCATTGTTCGCGCATACGCGTGTGACAATGTGTCGCCCCCCGTATTCCAGGGTGAAACGGATGGGTTTTCTGACGCTTCTGGCCACGGCTTGAATGGTGATTTGGACGACGCGACAGGAGGATGTCTTGCGCGGTATCCGTCTTTCTCATCAGGATCTGATCCGATTCATCAGCTCAAGATGAAGATTAGAACTGATAGAAAACGCTTTCAGTCGACAGTCTTCAGCGAAAGGTGGGTGACTGAGGCGAGCTTGGTTCGTTTGAACGGGGCTAGCCTTGATTTTCTCTTTTAGGTCAAGCCTGGGGTGGTTTTCTGTGGAGCCCTCCTCTTGGTTAGGTTAGACAAGCTTTTGTGTACCTAGTTAATATGAGTAAGTGTTGTTCCCGGTCTGTCTCCGGTCACATCTTTTCTTATGATCCAGGTTGAGATTCCCAACCTCCCCAGTTTGTTTTTGGCCCCTTTTATCTCGACTGCGTCAGCTTTATATTTTCCCATGGTCGTATAATTTTTTATCCTTCCCCCATTCCCTTAGCGAGAGAGCTTCTTGATTTTGTCCAAATGGGCAGAATACAGCGGCCTCTCATTTTTGAGGGTTAGAAGGGCCCTACTAACATCAGTTATGTTTAGTTACTTTTGTGTATCGTTTTAGCTTCTTACTGGGTTCATCTCCTCGCCCTTACATTTCATTCATCTGTAAATCTTTAATTGTACATATATAAACATTATATTTTCATGGCATGTGGCGTGTTTTGTAGACCCCCTCCCCACCCCTTGAAAGGATGTGGTATTATGGTGTATGGAGGATTGATCGATGACGGACGAGTTCTTATGGTGAATGTGGAAATTATAATGAATGAATAAGTCGTGAATCGGATTAGTTAGGTATAGGATAGTTAGTGACGACCAGCCTCTTCCCTCCCTTTTTTAGGCCTTGTGCCATAATTGTGTAATGTTTTCACAATAAATATCGAGTTCACAAGCAATTTATCACGTTCGCACATGGATTAAAACAGTTTTTAAAAATGATTAAAATATTGGAAACTCTTTACAGTGGAAAAAACGGAAAATCAACTATGAATAAAATGTTTTCATAATATACTTACGATATGTGATTTTACGAATTATTCAATAGCAGGAGAAAGACTCAGCAGACAATCATGTCTGTTATATTTAATAGAATTAAATCTTTATTTAAATTTAAATCTGGTAAAACATCAAAATGTTAATGTGACATTCAATTTTCCTTCTATTTAATGCAATATGTTTAAGTTTAGTCTTGCATTTACGAACCCCTCCGCAAAAAACAGTTGAGAAGATTGTGTTGCGTCAATTAACAAAATGGAGAAAATACTTAATCTCAATACTTGCATTCGAAATTTGCATATTTTTTTTTCGGGAATTGCAGAATGACGTCTAGCAGTGATGGTGCCGTTATATAAGACGAAATACGCAGTTACGTACACCACGTGGCAGAGACACAGAAGCAAACAGTAAACCCGTTATCGACTGCAGACATGCCCGTCAAGTTAACAACTCAGCGTGTTTAAGACTTCAGCTATATCGATAGATGCCACGTACTGACAGAGGAGACGAGACAGCAAAATTTGGATCGGCCAGGGGTTGATTAATTCCTATTCTATCGTTCTGCACTCAGTGTACAAGGCACGTGTTTACAGATCACGGCTCAGCAAAACACTTTCCAAGCAAGGCACTTGTCAACACAGACACATGAACATAGGTCCAAACAAAAGCCGCTCTCCTTACAGATACACTTTTCAAAAGCCACTTCCATCAATCGATAAAACGGGGGGGGTCCTGTTTATATGTTCCGTTTAGTGTGTATGCAAGTACGTAATTATTGGATAACGCATTTATATCTACGGGGTCTGCTTTAACAGATACACGAGGTAAAATACGTATATATATATATATATATATATATATATATATATATATATATATGCACATTTCATTGAATACGATAGACGTGTTATTATTTAGTTGTTTATACAATTTCTCATAATTTTAAATTATTTATTTTTCGGATGATAAATTATATAAAAACTGTCCGAATGTTCTTTTTATCCGAACACTTTCGGCTATACATGTAGCCATTTTCAAGGATTAAATATTTTAACTATTAAATATGAAATAGTTTGTTGTATGTATGTTTTATGAAATGTTTTCATTTTTCAAAATACGGTCAAGATATTGTGTCCAAGTTAATATTATTAAGTGTTGTTTTTTTTTTGTTTTTTTTATTAATAAGGCTTCCATTATTTTTATCCTTTTTTTGCATGTAGATGATGCCATTATATTTGGGTTTTCAACAAGTATGTCACGAATAGTGTCTTGTAGGTCTCCATGAATATTTAAATGAGATCTAATTGAGCTATGGTTAGAAATGTGTAGAGTGAGTCTGCATGTCAAACATGTTGTAGTGTTACCTATATAATTATATATTATTTACGAATTTTGATTGATCAGGAATACAATTATTTAATGGTCATTTAAATTCGTAAATAATGTTTGTCCTATTTACTTTTTGTTCTAGGAAGTGAATTATTATTTTAAACTATAAGTTTTAAGGTTTTAATTTTTTTGTAATAAATGATTAATCTAATTTTTTGTTATTGTCAACTGGTATTATGCATTTTTTTAATAGTTAAAATATTTAATTCTTGAAAATGGTTAAATGTATAGCCAAAAGCGCTCATATAAAAAGAAAAAAAGAACATTCGGACAGTTTTTATATAATTTATCATCCGATAAGAAAAATTATTAGATCTCATGAGAAATTGTATAAAAAGCTAAATAAAAGCACCTGGTCTGTCGTATTCAATGAAATGTGCATGAAAGAAGGATTGCTGCCTAAATACACAAATTATATATATATATATATATATATATATATATATATATATATATATATATATATATATATAAACCTCCTTTTAACACCAAAGATGAACTGAAGATAAGGAATAATGGCAGCATTCACGAACTTAAACAACGATACCGTCCAGAAGAGTTGCAGGTGATTACATAGTCGCCTGAAGGCTGTAGTTGAAGCCAACCGTGATTTTATTGAATAAATATACCCTTTCGTATTTCAAGATATATTTGTGCAATTTTAGTAAATATATATGTTAAAATGAGATGTTGCTGTTTCATTTGTGCGTAATTTAGACGACTATTTATCCATCGCACAATCCGTTCGTTTGTTCGTGTGCATGTGTTTGTTTGTCTCGAGTGACCACAGATCTGCATCCAAACAGTTATGCTTCAGCAGCTGATGGCAGCGAAGCATCTGCGTCCACTCCAGGGCGTAGGCTATGCCAGGGTTTTATGAGAGATTTAGGAGTAAATTTATAATTTTCCATTTTACTTTAGGTGTCCTGTTTATTTCCTTCAGATGCCAAAAATATTTAGATAGAGAAGTCTGATTTCAGACTTCTCTATCTAAATGGAAAATTATAAACAAAACTAGAACTTGTAAAACTTGGGATGACCCATGTCCTTTGTGCCTCCATGAGAAACTGCACATTATTAAGTTTCTAAATAATATAAATCTATTAAACAATAGACATGAGTTAACGGTTTTCCGACATCATCAAATTTATGCACTGAATAATTAGCTAAAAACAAGCATACAATAAAATAACTTTTATAATCTATAGCCCAAATAAATAGTTTAAATACCCTACAAAAAAATATAACCCTTTATGAAGTCGTCAAAAAACAAATGTTACGGCAGATTTATATACACAAATCCCTTTCATAAAGAAATAAAATAAAAAAATAAATAAATCTCCATAGACACGTAAACCAGACTAGGCGAAAACATCTTCCGTTTTAAATTTAGACACCCCCACCTTACCCTGACTTGACATCTATGAAAGTAACTCTATACTGATACAAATTATTAACACTCAACACCCCTACCTATTTTAAATAATTCGCCCTGGCTGTTACCATGGAAATTTTGATTTCAATTATGAATATACTATTAAAACACGTAAATTTCAGAAATAAGTTATTCCAAAAAAAATTTTGTTTGAAGATGGAACAGAGCTTACTTTAACTCAATTTAATTCAAATAATTATATTGAAGTTTTCGGCTCTTGTTTTGAAACATGAGACCTCTTATGTAGCGTGTTGGAATCATATTTTTAAATAAATAATTATATATATATATAGTGTTAATTTGCGAGACTGTTTTTGACGCTATGATAAAAAGCATTTAAGGCGAACACGCTCTGTGGTAGAGTGCTCAATTTCGAACATAGAGATTAGCGTTAATTAGAATTAATATGAAAACGTGTTTTTCACTTAACTGGGCAGATTTTCTATCATGCTGACTTCGAAGTTTCGTGGTTACATAGATATCTGACTACTCTGCAGAGCGAATTCTAAACCCGGTCAGAAGATAAGTCAAGAGTTGTGACCACGAAACTTTGAAGTCAGCATGACGGAAAAACTACCCAATTAAGTGAAAAAAACTTTTTCATATTCATTATATATATATATCGGGAGGGATATTAAGAGCGTGATAGTGAGTTGAGAGAGAAAGTTTAACAATGATTGAAAGCGTTAGAAATACGCCCTCTCAATTATGGCTGCTAACACTATTCATTTTAAAACATTTAAAAATCTCATTTAGTCATCATTTAAACTTTTGTATATACTCGAGTTTAGAGCGGGGTTTTATGATCACATTGTTTACGCAAAAAAGAAAGTGGTCGCACTATACACGGGGAATTTTTTTGAAGAGGTTCGTAACATTCGGTGACCAGTTACACTATGCACAGGTAATTCTTATTTCTGTATGGGTTCATTTTTTGCGCATGAATAATGCAACATTTTTTTGCATGAATAAGGGTTTATTTTTTGCATAAATATAGCAACATTTTTTACATGAATAAGCGTTCTTTTTTTTCATGAATAAAGGTCATTTTTTGGCATGAATACGGCATTATATTTTGCATTAATAAGGGTTCGTTCTTTTGCATGAATAAGCCATCAATTTTTGCATGAAAACACGGTTCGTTTTTTTTTTTTTTTTTTTTTTTTTTTTTGCATATATAAAGGTTCGTTTATGTGCAATGAATAGGGCATCATTTTTTTTGCCTGAATAAAGGTTCATTTTTGCATGAAAAAGTGTTCATTTTTTGCATTATTGAAGTTCTATTCTTTTGCCTGAATAAAGGTTCAGTTTTGCATGAATAAGGGTTTATTCTTTTTCATGAATCATTGTTCGTATTTTTTCATGAATTGTGATTCATTTTATGCATGAATAAGGGTTGATTTTTTGCATGAATAGTGGTTCATTTTTTCACACGAATAAGGGATCCTTTTTTTGCATGAATAAGGATTCACTTTTTAACAAGAATAATGGTTTATTTTGTGGATGAATAACACTTCATTTTTTCCATAAATAAGGGTTCATTTTTTTTACATGAATAAGGTTCGATTTTTTCCATGAATAAGGGTTCATTTTTTTTCATGAATAAGGCGTCATTTTTTGCATTAATAAATATTCTTTATTTTGCATGGATAAGCTGTCATTTTTTGCATGAAAATGTTTCATTTTTTTTGCATGAAAAAGGCATTATTTTTTTGCATGATTAAAGTTTCGGTTTGTTTTTGTTTTGTTTTTTTGCATTAATAAATTTTCATACTTTTGCATGAATAAGGCAAATGTTCCTATTTTTGACATGAATAGCGGTCATTTTTTACATGAATAAAGTGTAAATATTTTTGCATGACTGCAAAACCATCAACGGTCGCCTTATATATAAAGTCGGATTATGCACGAATATATTTTTCTTATCTTATGTGTCCCTTCAGGCCGTAGGTGATCATGGCTCTCTCCATTTCCCCTGTCCATTCTAGCTCTCAATAAGCTTTGACTTTTATTATTTCTTCTAGACCCTTTTCTGGCATCCACTTAAACCCGTTATGTTTTTTACATATTGCTTTCCCATGATCCTCTGTATTTCTTTTCGCACTGTGAGTATCAGATTTTCCAAACCACCTTTTCTCATAACGGGCCCCAGAAATTCCAGCTGCCTCTTTTTGATGTTAATCATGAATATATACGGTATTTAAACATAAGATAAAAGAAATATTTCAAATCAGTATTTAAATATATTTGAGACTGATGAAAATTAAAATGTACTTAAAATAAAAATGTACCGGAAAAGTGCATAATAAATATTTTTTTTTTTTATTTCATTTTTTTTTTTTTTTTTTCTTATTTAGCTTCGTAACAATCCCCATGTTGAATAGTAATTGCAAATGATTTCGCACTGAAATACATTGATTTTAAAAAATACTAAAGCACCAAAATGATGATTGTCACTCCACGTGCATATAAGCTCGCATGATTATTCACACGTCTCTCTTTATCTTTGCAGACGCATTTGCACACAGATTCACGCGTAAGTCGTCTTTTCGTCTGCATTTTAGTCAACACGTGTTCGGCTAACATCTGCTTGCGGATCAGACGCTTTTTCGACGTTCTTACGACAGTATACAAGTGCATTTATACGTACGCTACAGACTGCGATCGCTTGGCCACGTGACATGAACAGTTTTTAATAGAGTAACGTTACCCTTGACCATCGACAGAAGAAATCGACAACGGGACCGGGAGGGCGTGTTTGCAGAGCGAAGCGCGCTCATGTAGCATATTAACAGACACTTACGATTTGACATTGGAATTGAAAATAAAACAATGGGGCGGAGTTCCCGCTTTCATCCAAATAGATTTTATTTTTCCCTTTGATATTTTATCCTCTTGAATATATTACGTTGCGCCATAAATAATTTCCGTTTTTGTTTATCTATATTCTTCAAATAAATAAATAAATAAAGTACAATTACATTTTATTTAATTATATTCCATCCTAATTTGTAGACTTGTTCCAACAGGTCTTCCATACATTTTCAGTATTTTCTATAGACCGAGGCCTTTTAAACAAAGGTCCCACTATATCTTTTGAAGACTCTTTAAAACGGGCCGGGTACTGTAAACATGGGTGTGCATGTGGGGTAATTGATAATAGCTCGAAATTTTATTCAGAGAGCCGAGTTCCAAGCTCTCTTTCTTCATTGGTGCACAATAATAATGGCACAGGTAAAAATGACACAGTTAAAAATGGCACAGGTAAAAATGGCACAAATTGGAAAATAAGAAAGAATTCCACAAGGCCTGGGAACAGCGGTAGTAGTCCATTCTCCAGCAAGATGCAAATCTTCAGGTCTTTCTGCTACTTGTGGATAGAGTTTTGCTCTTTCGTTACGCAAAGTTCTTTTTATCGTATCGTCACTTGGAAGTAACGCTTTTGCCTCAGCTGTTAAGTTATCCAGGTTATAGCTATAAATCTGGTTAGGTTGATCTTCTGTTTCTGCTGCTTTTTCTCTTCATGTTGATGATGCATTTTGTGGATTCAATAGCTGAATAATCAGGAGCATGGTTGTAGTTTTTAGTTGGTACAGGATCGGTCATATCAAGGCTGGTGGTCATGATACTTTACAAAAAAGATTCTCTTAACACATCTTCATCTAATAGTAGTTGATCTTGCAATCTGTTTTGTATACATGTACCCTTAGAAGAAAATTTTCTCTTTTCCTTTATTACTTGCTATAACTTCCATGATGGGGTTGTAATAGAACCATTGATATCAATGGTGTGCTTGATGGCTCCAGGACAACTGAACCTATTTCTAATCCAGGATTCAGTGTAATGCTTTCTAGTTTTGTGCTCTGTTCAATAACTGAACCAGAATTCCTGCAATTGAACCACTGACAATAAAACTAATGACAACTGAACCAAGACTCAACTGGTGTCTGATTAGAGAGTTGCTGGTTTGATATTTATATATTTTTTTCAGAATTTACTGAATAGATAACGGATGCATTTCATTTTTTCCTGTATGTTTTTGTTTTGTGCCATTTTCTCCTATTTTCTCACTTTCTCATTTTTACCTGTTCTTTATTACCTAAATACCCACCCCCCAGCTATGGATTAATTAGTAAGACTTGTATCAGAATCACCAAACATTATCTCCAAAAATAAAATAAAATTGCGTACAAAATAACTATATTTTGTCATTAAATAACCCATAGAGATGTGGCTAGGCCGCTAAATAATAACAACAAGCAGCAATCGGTCTTAAAAATGGGAAGGTTTCAAAAACGAAAGTTACTTATGGCGCAACCGAATAGTTTTTGTTTTCTTAGCAAGAGCAGTGCATATGCACTTTTTAAAAAAAATATCTTAAGACTTGTGCTGCGACATCTAATGAATGCCAGAAACTGCGTACAATACAAAGCCCTATTTATAGCATAATTTTTCCTTATTTACTTATATATATATATATTAGGTTGGTGCAAAAATAATGACGTAATAATGTCGTTTTTTGACGTATTTTTAACGTCAATAAACGACATTATTACGTCATTATTTTGCACCAAAATATATATATATTTATATGAAAAATTTCTCAAAGTTAATCTGTAGAAAAAGACAATATTTATAAAGGTAAAAGACAATAAGAAAACTGTAATATTAGCCGATTCGTTTCGTTCAATGTGGATTTTTTCAAGGCAAAAACGGAATAAATTTATTAAAACAAACTGTTAACAACAAACAAAATGTCCTTAGCAACTAGAAGAATTTAGAAAACGCTGTTGTATTCGTATTGTCAACTGAAAATTACGTCAAATACTGTCACGTGTAGAAATATTGTTTTTTTATTGTCGTGTTGACGGATTCAATCTTTTTCTTTTCATTTCCTACATACATAGAAATAAATTTTGATTTCTAGTTATACATAGAAATAAATTCAACCACAATTTTTATTTTAAAAATGCTACAAACATAAAAAAAGAAACTCATTCATAAGGAAAATCCTCGAGAGTGCCTCCATTGAATATTATTCAAATATTAATCTACGCCCAGGTTTTTTCCCTATATCACCTTTCCTAAGAAAATTACTACTCTCCCAAGCAAACGTACACAACTGTATCAACTAAAATTTTTGAAGATCGTAGATAGTAGGTAAGCAAAAAAATGTTAAGGGAGTACTGCAGACTAGAAGTGCGAGAAAAGAAACTGTTGGAATAGAAGTGGCAGTTGCATGTAGCTTGTTCAACAGTAAAACGGTGAGACCTAGTTGCCAATCTAGTAGCACGCTTAAATTCATGCAGCCGAGGTATCAAGGAGGAAAATTCATCAGATCAAATACCATAAAAAAATGTAGAAACGACAGAGGGAATCCACGTCACTTGTGTGAGAAAGTGAATGAAGGCGAGATGCCAAGTCATGATCGATTACATTGCAGAACCCCTTTCAACTTTGCCAAGAATTTTGAGAGATATAGTAGGTGCACTAGACCAGATATGTCATGAGTATTAAAAGCGAGGACGAATGGTAGATTTATAAATGTGCTAAATGGATTCTGACAAGAGAATGGTCTGGCAACGACACAGTGAACCAACTTTCCTAGCAGTAGACCTATCAACTGATTCAATATAATCACCCGACTTCTGGTCAATAGAAAATGTGAACTCATGAAGTTGCAAAAAGTTGCTCTCCTGAAGGATTATCATCAGCCATGCTGCCGGCAGACAGAAGAGGTGCTCTATGGTACTTAAATGAAATATTTTGAAAGGTATTCAAATCTGCAAGCCATTCTTTGACCCTGTCGACCCATGATTGGAGATCCCTTTCGAGAGCAGTTGCACCTGTAGGATTTACTACAAAGACAGGAGTAAATAATTGTGTCATTTGTAAAAATACCTAAATAGTTTAAGAAATGAACAATCTGTATATAAACTTCTATGACTTCCGGTATCCCGTCCGTCACACCCTTTAAAACAGCTATACATTGACCGTTCATAACCAGATTTTGGGCAAATGCAAACAAGGGGTTACCTAGTGCATTTGGTTTTACTGGGGTGCGTAGTTTAGTACAATAAATTTCCATGAATATTTTTGGAAAAATTATAAGTTTTATTATTTAAAATACAAATACCCCACTATTTAAAAAAGAATTTAATTATTAAAATAACAAGTACTTATTTAATAAAGATGCAATATATTTTTTGCATATCTTTTCTTTAAGTTTATATATACAAGAATCCCTTTTCCAGTTCTCTCTGCGTTTGCCAAAACTATAAACAAATCACAGGGTCAAACGATTGAAAAAGTTGGAATTTGCCTCCAGAATGGCATATATACGCATGGACAGTTGTATGCTGCATGCTCAAGAGTAAGAAATCCTAAGAATTTATTCTTTGCTGTTAACGAAAAAAGAATTTTAAAAAATATTGCTTAACATGAAGTTCTTTAAATTTAAATTTAATGAAATTATTAAATCGCGAAGCAGAGTTTTTGTCAAAGTATTTTCCAAACAAACCAACTTATTCAAATTCCATCGATTGGTTTGCGAAATTGAACGAAAAGTAGAGTTTGTAAATCTCAACAAAAAATGTTAGCGATAACTCCAACAATACTAAATACTGTGAAGATTTCAACACACGTCAGCAGGTTGCCAAAAACCTTTTATTTGTTAAAAATGGCCTGTCCATTCAGGATGAAAGTAATCTCGGCTCTCTGCAGGTTATTTTTGTATTATTATCTGTAACTTGACATGTATTAAGAGATATAGTGATGTGTTTTGTTACTTTATTTTCCACGATTTTATATCGAGTTGTCCTTCATTTAAATTGCTTGCCATCAAGGCTTAGATAACCTAGTCAACCTAATATGTAAAGTATAGCTAAAGGAAGGGAAAAGATGAACTCTTGCTAAACGAAGTGCAAAAGTTCTAATATACAATAAAAACGTTGTAGCATGTCCTGCGTAACACTCTCCAGCGCCTCAGTAATTCTCTGCTTAAGTTCTTCCAGGCTTTTAAGAAGATGGGGTATATAGACCTGTCCTTTCACATAGCACCAAAGAAAAAAAAACATAATGTGTTAAGTCAGGTGAATGTGGTGGCCATTTCAAGAGCACATTGTCATTATCACTGGCAAACCCGATCCATCTTCCTGGTAGATTCACATTTAGATCCGCACAGTTAACTTTTTTACATTGAGATCATTTGAACGAGAATTGGCTATGTTATTAGACTACAAAATTATGCCAATATATTGAATCCATTTCTAAATCTGCAGCCAAGAATTTTTGTTCAGTGTCATGCTAGACAATTTTGTCTGGCCAGAATCTACTTTGCATATTTATAAGTTTATATTTCGCCCTTATTTTGAATATTTCTACCACATCTGGTCTAGTGCTTCTGCTATATATCTAAAGATTATCGATGACATCCAAAGAAGAATATGCAAAGGTATTGGTCCTGACCTGGCATCTCGGCTTCAGTCTCTTTCCCTTCGCCGTAACGTAGCTTCCCTGTGTATTTTCCAGAACATGTCTATGGAAGATTAATGTGCTCAGTTTAAAACCGTCCTTTAATTGGTTCTAAGATACATGCATACATACATACATACACACACACACATATATATATATATATATATATATATATATATATATGATAATAATATAGTTTTAAGATATGCTATTTATGGATAAAAGTCCTCAATATCAGGGGTAGAGCGCATGTAAATATCAAAGTGAACATTGTGTCTACTTTTGTATATATATATATATATATATATATATATATGTGTGTGTGTGTACGAGAGAGAGAAATAAATAGAGAAAGCTAAGATGGAGAGAAAGAAAGTTAAGATAGATATATAGTGAGAGAATGCTAAGCTCGATATACAGAAAAAGGGGAAAGGTTATATATAATATATATATATATATATATATATATATATATATATATATATATAGCGAGAGAGAGTGAGACGGAGTGGGAAGGTTGATAGATTGAAAAAGAAAGAGAGAGAATGCAAAGATGGACTTACAGAGACTGAGAAGGAAGATAGATAGATAGATAGAAAGGAGGGAGGGAGGGAGAGGTAGATAGAGAGATAGAAATACTGCTCGGAGGCGCATAAGCAATATTGTGAGAAGTAACAATATGTAAACAAGGCAGCCAGTGGTAGAACGTCGAAGCGGCATCCGTGTTTTTGCGCGCTTTCCCAGATTGTTCGCTCTTAGCCAATCGCTAGCCTCGCTTTGCAACAAAGCAGATAATCGATGATCCAGGCCACTGAGTTGTGAACCAATGAAATTGCAACAAATACATTTCCATAGCTATAACCAAATCCACTACAACTCACCGTACGTTAGCAGAACGGCAACACGAGAAAGATGTAGCAGTATGACTATTAAAGAGGCTGTGTCCTGGCTGATCAGGTAAAGATGTCGATTATATAACAGCTAGCGGATATCGTATGCCGGTGACTGAGTTCGCGTCCATCTTTCGTAAGCCATACTTTATAAGGTTGTTATTATATATTACATGAACTAGACATGTAGACCAGCTTAGTCCTATGTATACATACAAGCTGTTAAAAGTAAAGGTTAATATAACTATTGATATTTATCATGCTATACGTCAAAACTTTTCACATACATATACATACATATATATATATATATATATATATATATAGAGAGAGAGAGAGAGAGAGATTGCCTAAAATTTGCCATATTTATTAGGAAATATTGCTCAATAGAGCATTTGTATAATATATATTGCCATTATTTGGGGAGCATGTTTTCATTAGGACGTGTCTCATTAAAAAATTTAGACAAGTTTTCTCTATTTATTTTTGTCTTAGAAAAAACAAAAACAACCTGATGATGACATTGCGCTAATGTCGAAAGTACTCGGAATTAAATGAAAATGTATCAACATGGTAATTTTCGTTTTTTACTTTAATAAGCATAGTAAGAAACGTGTCCGTAATTACGAGAGGACCCTATTAAAAATAAGTAGACAGAACTTGTCTAAATTATTTAGTGAGTCTTATATGTATATTTGTATATATTGTCTAAAACATGCTATATTTATCAGGAAACATTGCTCAATATCTTGGATAGAGCATCATATATATATATGATATATTTATATATGATAAAATCGAAAACCGAAAAGAGAAAATATACAAGTAAAATAAATTGACCTAAATTCATCCAAGCAAATAAATAAACAAACCAATCCCAAATAAAGATAATCAATTAAAAACTGTTCCCGCCAAAATAATACTTAGAATGAACTACAACAATCAACCCCAAAATTAAACAAATAGCTTTAAATTCTCAAACGAAAAAAAAACTATTAAATAAGTGATATAAACAAATGTTTACTACGTTAATAAATAAATAAAAAAATAAAATAAGAAACAAAAAAATAAAAACAAGCAATATAATTTGACCCAAATAAATAAACAAACGACTTCCGGTAAAATAATAGAATACCCACAATGCACCACTAACCCGTATATATATAAATAGCCGAGAAAAATAAGAGCATATGTGGCCTGACGATTGCATATAGCATGAAACAGACTGTCGCCTCTAAGTGTTGACTTCTATGTTCACTTTTATATTTACACACGCTCTATCTCTGATATTGAGCACTTTATTCCATAAATATAGCACACCTTAAGACTACATTTCTTTATATATATATATATATATATATATATATATATATATATATATATAATAGTACATTTAGGCAGGAGTCCCTATATTAATATTTCTCTGAACAAAACTGCCAAGGGAGTATTTTTTATTGATTTTTTTTGTTTTCAAATGTTCTCTGTTCAGGAATCCAAAAAGGAAACTTATTAAAAAACCTAAACAAAAGGTACTTGGGAAGTCTTGTTCAGCAAAACACACACTCACACACACACACACACACACAAATACACACACTCACAGAGAAACACACACACACACACACACACACACACACACACACACATATATATATATATATATATGCGTGTGTGTGTGTGTACGCGCGTGGTTAGAATGCTAAATTGAAAGTTGAGTTATCAATATCCGAGATTAAGCATTGATAAATGTAGTCATTGTAGATATACGGATAAACACTGCATAGTGAGAGTCAGTCTCACTTCAATAGTGTCTTCAAATCAAGCAAGTAACTTGACTATCACCATGAAGTGTTGATCCCAATATCCATACTGCCTATCTCACTCTGTCAACATTACAAATACGCAGACACACTTACTAGAATCAGGCGTCCATTTAGCTCGTGAGAGTAGCGCCCTGTTTGTTCAGTCCATTCGTGATTTTATTGAAGCGACCTCTCCAGGGTACAGGCCTCAGCAATGGTATATGGAAGCCATAGGCTACCCAAACTGTTGGGCATGCCTACAAGATCCAAAGAAATACAGGGCATTACATTTGGGGACGGTATGTCTGCAAGAGTTACCGGAAAGTCGTGACTGCTGCCAACCAGCCTCGGGGCTCCACTCTTTTCTTTCTGGATTTACGTCCATAGCTTTCTTCGTGTTTTGGATATTAACTCAAGGCAGCGAAGGTTTAAAATCAAGGCTTTACATACACATACACACACATATATAATAATAATAATAATAATAATAATAATAATAATAAATGCGAATGTCAGTGTGTCACTGTGTCACACTTTTTCAATTAGGGACACAACTCTAACTTTCAATAGCTCATTATTTACATTATTCGGACTATTGTCCTCATCTTTGTCGCCATATTTATCACAACGTTTCGGCCGTTGTACGCTCCGGCCTTCTTCAGGTGGTTGGAATTTCAAATTGAACCCTTTATTTCACTCACTGGGGTAGATTGTTCTAGTTCCACGTGCCATGTTTTTGATGGATGTCAGTTATCAGTGATCTCCTGCGAATTTCCCTCTTAAAATTCTCCACTGCCTTAACCGGGTATTGAACTCACACACTTTGGGTCCTGTCACTGGATCTAACCAACACCTTTATCCACTGTGCCATGTGTCCTCAATACCCGATTAAGGCAGTGGAGAACTTTCAGAGGGAAATTAGCAGGAGACCACTGATAACTGACATCCATCAAACATGACACGTGGAACTAGAACAGTCTACCCCAGTCTATCGCATACAGCAGAATTATGCCTCGCAAAAATAAACCTTCGCCAACAGAGGACCAGATTGCAATCAAAATAACCAAGGCTGCAGTAAAAAGAATAAAGTCCCGTGTAAATGAAAACCCAGATTAAAAGACAACCAGTTCTTCCAATTCTTAAAGTCTTAGGGACTCTCAAACTCCTGGACAAGCCGATGTGCGTGAGTGTCTTTGTTTGTGTGTGTGGGTGTGTCTGCCATATGTTATTAATGTATAAAAAATATTGTTATGGTCTGGTTCCTTGTACCACGGTGATAGTCCAAGGTAGAATCAATAAAGAAGAATTCGAATACGGATATGGAATAACACCGATCTATTACGAATAGGAATATATACAGAGAAGTAGAAAGTGTTGGTACGAACAATCAGGTTTAGTAGGGAGAACAATGTAGTCTCGACCAGTATCACTATTCCAATGTCTTGTAGTAATTGTCTGAACGCGACTCTGTTTCGGACTGCCTCTGACTCGACTGACTGACTCGCTCGCTCTGACTGACTGACAGACTCCTAACGGACTTCACTCCAGACTTCAGACTGAACAATATTTAGTCACACCCCCCCCCCATGTGGGCATCATGTGGCACAAGACCGGTTTAACGTGGGATCTCCGAGCCCGTGGGCTCGGCCAAAAATATGCCCATTGAACCCGTATAAACGGGTTCAGGGTCGGTTTACCTCCCCGAAAGAGACTGCGCCCTGCGGCGTAGTCTCGTTCGGATTCCTCCCCGCCCGAAGGCTGAAATTTCAACCGATCAGCCGATCGCCCGACTTCGGACTGAACGGTATTTAGTCACCCTACCACGAAGGCATCATGTGGCACAAGGCCGGTTTAACGTGGGATCTCCGAGCTGGTGGGCTCGGCCAAAAATATGCCCTTTGAACCCGTATAAACGGGTTCAGGGTCGGTTTACCTCTCCAAAAGAGACTCCACCCTTCGGCGTAGCCTCGTTCGCGTTCCTCCCCGCCCGAAGGCAGAGAGTTCAACCGATCAGCCGGTCAGCCGGTCGCCCGACTTCTGGCTGAACTCCCTGCTTCCTCTTGAGGCGCAGTATTTATTACGTATGGAATAGTCCATTATGTTCTTATGGGTAAGGTCTCATAATAAATATAAACTAAGTAATTTATAAATAATTAATGGACTTCTTTAATTTTATAACCCGACATTATTTCTTATTTCTACATACGAAAATTGTGCATTCCTTCTTTAGGGTATTTAAACCTTGCCTTGTTGTGAAGTCCCTCTTGGCTGAGCGAGTTAAAGGCACTACGTGTGACACGGTTGACTGCGGGCTCCAACCCTACCGAAGATCATAATCTATTTATTAACCCTTTGAGCCCTGATCACCGCTTTACTGGTGGTAGAGAAAAATGGTGTAATGCCCCAGACCCAGTTGAACAATGGTAGAGAAAAATGACGCAAGCCCAGCTACCGCTTGGACGGTGGATAAACACTTGTCACTATTTTTATATCTACTGTCAAATATTACATATCAGTTATTTGCGAATTTTGACTCAGGAGCTCAGAGGGTTAAATTGTTCAGGAACTCAGAGCTCAAAGTGTTAAACATTCTGGTATCGTTTTCAATGTATTTTTCTCGTTCTTTTCGTTTTGGAAGATGAATTGTCTACCTTTGCGTTTACAAATTATCGAAAGTTCAGACGATAAACTTCGAAACTCAGAGTGTACCTCCGACAAGTACTGAAATTTATTATCCGGAGAGCAATGATCGCCCACATCCTGAAGGGACACGGCACAGAGAAGAAAAAGCCACTGGTTGAACAGTGGAAGAGAAAAATGATAATACCCAGCCACCGGTTGAACGGTGGGTAAATACTTGTAACCATTTTGATATCTATCGTACATACCAATTATCTGCGAATTTTGACTCAGGAGCTCGGACAGAAAAATTGAAATTGTTCAGGAACGCAAGATTAGGAAGATAAGAAGGATAGATAGCAATTGACTCTTGATCTGAAGAGATTAACATTATAGTGTCTGGGGAAGCACCCACTCAGGAGTTTGTTTTTCAGAGTAGTGGTTCTTGGAGAGAAAAAGTTTGAGTGGAACTTCTTTTTGAGAATGGAATGCAGAGGAAATATAGATGATTCGACTCCGTGGCCGTGATCCGTTGTTGTAAAGGTCTGAACTGGTGGAACTAAAGAGTGGAGTTCATTTGAAAGATAGGTTTGCAACATTTCGTCTGTGGGGAAAGAGGCTGTAAACTGGAAAACAAATCATCAATAACACGGCCACATAAAACATTTTGAGCTCTATCAAGACAGGAAAGTGAGGGTTGAGCTGCTACACACCTGACACAGCAACAGAACTTCATATTTGGTCTACTCTGACTCTTCTAGAGATAAAGAATGGCAGAAGGTGTTAGATACTTTTTGAAGCTGTACAAGGAGCCAACCATTTTTCCAGCATCTTTAGCCATGGATCGTAGACCTAAATTCCATTTGATTCTGGAGTGAACTTGGATCTTAATATACATTCAAATCACGTAGACTCGTTTGGACAGGAGATGACGAAATGATACTAGTTTGACTTTAGAGACATTGAAACTTGCAAGCCATTTTTCCAAGTAAGCTGTTTGAGAGAGATCAGCAGGTAAATCAGTTTGAAAAGCTCCGAATATCTCCAATATTTAGAGTTGTTTCCATAAACTCTATTATCACCAGAATATGTTTACTAATTACACCATAATGTTGATAGACAGATAGTTAATAAAAGGACAAAGAATGTAGGACTGACAAAAGCGCCTTGAGGGAAGACTGAACTGATTTTATGCGTTTCAAAAGACTGGCCATTTTCAACTAATTTTATGGACCTACCTGAAAGAAAGAGATTGATAATTACGAATACTCTTTCAAAAATAGCTGGAGAGTTTGTGTAGCAACACACTATACAAGAATTTATACAAGAAGTTGTTAAAAGCTTTTGAAATATCTAAGACAATGGTTGTCGTGTTGTGACTTTCATCGAGTGCTTCACTCATTCTGTGTGTAATGACAATACATCAGAAATGGATCTAGAGAAGAGAAACTTAACTGTTTATCGCTCGAGGAGGTTGTTTCTGGAAAAGTGAGCAGTTCTGTAGACATCCGTTTATCTAGCGAGATGAAGGTAGCGCCCTGTTTGGTAGAAATTCAGTCATTTGATGGCGAGATTGGAGTGACTTCACCAGGAGTTTTCAATCTGCACTTGATGATTACCACGGGCATCTCAGTGCTGTGCTAAAGTCGAGTAACAAATATATATATATATATATATATATATATATATATATATATATATATATATATATACTTATTATTTGTATAAGTTTTAACACTGTTATTATACATGGACGACTGTTTTATTACCAGTGTGGGATACTTTAACGGTATATAGCGGAAAATAAGAAACACGACAGTCATTTGATGAAAGGTCACTAATTTGGCTGATCTAGCCATGATATATTTGGTCTAATCTGATTCGTCTAGATGTATCTTTCGATACATGACTGACGAGGCAGATTTTTCCCGCAGTAGGTTGCCATTTATTTCTGCGGTAGACCAGTTGCACTCCAAGGCTATAGAACACGGCCTGCTTTTTACCCATAGCTCAGAAGAATAGGATTCATACCTTTTCCCAGGGTTATTAGCGCGTAATGGATTCGATTGGAATTCGAACTCCGATTCCTCAATCTGAGCCGCTATCCATTACTCCACAACGGACCCTTAAAAAATACCACCAGCAAAACTAGACAGTTATTTGCAAATAAGAAAGTTAATTTAAAGAAACAGTCAGTCACGCTTTATACTTATTTTTTAAATAAATTTACCCCAAGAAAGGCGGTAATGCCATTAGGTCGTAGAGAGTGAAAGAATAAGAGAAAACTTTAATGAAGAGAAGTGAGGAAAAGGACAATAAAAGAACGGGTTTGAAGAAGAGAAAAAATGGTGTTGACGTCGTATTTAAGTTTTGAAAATTGTAGTTGGCAGGGAAGCAAGAAGTCGGAAGGGAGTTCCACAGACGTGAAGTGCGATAAAATAAACGATTGAAATAGAAGTGACAGTTGTATCTCACTAGCTCAATAGTAAAAAGAGACCTATCTGCCCATCTAGTACAACGATTAAATTCATACAATCGAAGCACTAAAGAGGAAAGCTCATCGGAGTGTGGAAAATATTTGTAGAAAAGACAGAGGGAAGCCACATAACGTCGGCGAGAAAGTGACTGAAGTCGAGATGCCAAGTCAAGACCGATCACATTGCATATCCGTTTTTGGATTTTATCAAGAACCTCGAGATATTCTACCACGACACAGTGAACCAACTTTCCTATCAGTAGTCATAGCAATTGATTCAATTTGTCGCCTTATCACTCCACGGTCACGTCGGCCATATGCAAGCGAGCATTCTGTAAAACTCATCTTCTCTCTTTTGTGGGACTCTTGTGCCTCCTCGACACACACACACACACATATATATATATATATATATATATATATATATATATATATATATACCTAATATTAGCAGTTTAATTGGATCGTATTTACGATTACAATGGAATAAACTATGACCATGGAATATTAGTGTTTAAGCCTTTTTATTATATATATATATATATATATATATATATATATGTGTGTGTGTGTATAAGAAGAGAGAAACCATAAACGTTTTGTTTGTAATGTGGATTTTTTTTAAATATATATTATGCTTTATTTTCCATAATATATATATTTTAAAAAAATCCACATTACAAACAAAACCGTTTGCGGTTTTCTCTTCTTTTTAAAATGTACACTTTTCTCTCGTCAGAACAACTATAATCTATCCCATATATATATATGTATATATATATATATATATATATATATATATATATATATATATATAAATTCATGAATCATTCATACAAAAAACAAATATAGAGGTTAATGATTTAAATGGCGAGCATACATCGTCGCAAACTATATAAATAAGATACATCAACCCCGAATATATATATGTGTGTGTGTGCGTGCGCGCGTGTGCGTGCACGCGCATACAGGGTGCGATGGATAAATTGTCGTCTAAATTACGTAAAAATGAAAATAACACTGAGAGCTCATTTTAACAGATATACCAAAATCACATAGAAACCAAAATAGTTACCAAAATCACATAGAAATATCTTGAAATACTGAAGGGGAAATCTATTCAATAAAATCGCCACTGGCTTCAACCACAGCCTCCAGAAGACTTCAGAAACGTCTGCATCTCTTCTGGATGGTCTCCTTGTTTATATTGGTGAATGCTGATACAATCCTTGCCTTCAGTTCATCTTTGGTATTTCAAGGAGTTTTGTTCGTCTCTCGCTCATCTGTGCCCTACATATAATAATCAAGGAGGTTACAGTCTATTGAGTTAGGTGGCCACATGGAAGGGATTTTGTAGTTGCAAAAATTTTCTGACAGCTGTGACTGTGTTCTCCTGCTTGTGTGGCATGGTGCATAGTCTTCCAGCAGGCATCATCTTGACCCAGAGCAGCACTACCTCATCAAGGCACTTGATGTCCGCCATCACCAGAGATCACTCCAAACATCTTTGTAATCACCATTAGACTCATCCAACTCTTTGCGAATATTCTTCACTTCCTCAGATTAATACCAAATCACTCTGAATAAGCTCAATGGTACAGCAGGTCAAGTCAAATCATAGTTTCTGTATCGACATACAGGCTCGATTCCTGTCGAAGAACGCATTTTTTTTTCGAAATTTCTCGACTATTTAAGACAGTGAATATAATAGTTTAATTAAAAAACAGAACATTTACGTAAATAAATTGTATCTATAAAAATAACTTACAAAAAAATATATTAAAAAATTATTGGGCTTAATCCCTCTAATTATATAGTCAATATATGTTGGCTTGCAAAAGGAATATTTATTTTTAGGAGAGGAGATAGCTGAAAAAACCCTGGATGTACGTAAATACTTTGGTAAGATTCGATAGCTGTACTCTCAAAATCTTTCAGTCTAATCTTCACTCTTAATGTGTGTCATTTGCTTTTACTTTTTGCCTTTATTCATATTGTTTTTTTTTTACAGATATATTTTAGTTCTATCTGAATTTTGAACACACACAACTACACACGGACACAAATGGATCATTGATTTTTTTTTTATTATTATCTGTGAAGCATTAAAGGAAAACTAAGTTTGGTGAAGCTGTAAAAGTGTCCTCTACAGAATAGTCTACAAGACCGACATAAATACACATACATACGAAGCCTTAAAAATAAACCCGAATGAAGCCCTGTTAGAATGTTGTCACGGGATCCTATGTGGTTAGGTAATTGCCTCGAAAATACGTTAGGTAACCCAGTGACGCTGCCGAGTCTGTTTCAGTTTCACGCTAGTTCCCACCGATTTCTCGAGACCATCATGCCAAAGTTAGACTCTTAATGGAAATTAAATTAGACGTCATTCCAGCAGGATAAAGTTTGTTTTGTTTTGTTTTTTTTATCACGTAGTGTTAAATCGCTGAACGGATATGGCCTTTTACCGACTATTTTTGTTTTGATGGAACGAGAGAAGAAGCGATTGTGTGTGTGTGTGTGTGTGTGTGTGTGTGTGTGTGTGTGTGTGTGAAATAGAGAGAGAGAGAGAGATTTCCAATCATTCACCACCGCGCAAAAATTCTCGCTGAACATTTCTTTGAAGGAAAAGTTCCTTTATATGTCATCACTCAAACTCTAGCTAATTGATAATTCGTTAATTCACGTTAGAATAAGAAGACACTCGTTTCCACCACATCCTTATTTGGGGGGTGGGGGCGGAACTTACAAAATGCACCTACATGCGACTTTCATTTATTTGTTGTTGTTGTTGTTTTTAATTTCCTCTATGAGGATTTTTGCACGTTGGCGAAACTTCAACAACATGTAAAACCACCTACTAATTAGGGGATTGTTTTTTTCCGCTAATATTAACTTATTTGCCTCTACTTCAAACACCCAACGTTACAACTTGCAGACAGGAAGAAAATGCGTAGATGGAATTTTCTAGGTTTTATTTTTCGGAGGTTGTTATCTGTGTGCACAACTCCGTATGGAAGCGCGCGTAGTGTGGCGGTTATCAGGGCGTAAAACAAAACTGGTGTGCCGTTTTCAAATGCAGTTCTAGTCAATTGCAGTCATTTTTCAACGAATACTCTTTTAGGAAAGGAGATATTTGGAAAAAGAATCGGAGGTGCAGGTTAATATTTTTAGCGAGAATTGATAAGGACACTTTAAAGAACTTTCATTTTAAGTTGTTTTTTTTTTAATAAGTGTCTCATTGTTTTACTTTTTTTCAAACACACACACACACATATACATATATATATATATATATATATATATTAAGCATTCAACCCCAAGCAAGGCGGGAAGCCACTAGCACGCAAGGGGTTAAAGAGAGTTGAAGCGAGAGCAAAGAGGAGTGATAGAGGAAAGGATGAAGAGAAGGATAGGGGATAGATCAAGGCATCTGGAGACGCTGATTGACGTTACATTTGAATAGTTGAAGATTATAGCTATCAGGGAAACAAGAAATGGGGAGGGAGTTCCACAGGCGAGAAGTGCGACACATCAAGCAATTGGAGTAGAAGAGACGGCTACATTTAACAGTTTCGACAGGGAAAGGGTGAGAGCAAGGTGCGAGCCTAGTCGAGCGCTTAAATTCATAGATAGATAGATAGATTGTCATCCACATACAAGCCTGTTTCGCTATTTCACGGCTTATTAGTAAGACATCCGATTGTCTCAAGCCGGGATCGAAACGCGACCGATTTAGCATCAACCAGATATTGTAGCCCTAAGCTATCGGCGCACGGCAGAGAAAGGGAATTTTTAGCGTATTATATACGTGATGCATACAAGCGCCACTAGCTAATAGAGCTCAATTCATAACTGAAGCGCAATGGAGCAACCACTGTTTTTTTTTTAAATTACCCTTTCTCTAGAGTGCTATATATATATATATATATATATATGTATGTATGTATGTAT
Source organism: Acanthosepion lycidas (assembly GCA_963932145.1). Lineage (NCBI taxonomy): Eukaryota > Metazoa > Mollusca > Cephalopoda > Sepiida > Sepiidae > Acanthosepion > Acanthosepion lycidas. The sequence continues at coordinate 93,397,488 of OZ010590.1, forward strand.
ATATAAATATACCATAAGGAACGACATGAAGACGTTGAGTAGGGTGACTTCTCGACTTACAGGAAAATCACGTCGAAACTCAATTTCCCGTACGATTCACTGAAGTTAAGCAACGTCGAGCCATATCAGATGGGCGACCGCTTTGGAATGGCAGTTGCTGTAAACTTGTATGTGCGGTTGATGTAATGGGCTTAAGACCACATCACGTTAAAACACTGGTTCTCGTACGATTGCCAAAGTTAAACAACGTCGAGCCTTGTCACTACCTAGATTGGTGACCCCTTGAGAATACAAGGTGCTCTGTAATTGGATATGCGGGTGGCGCATGGAACAACGGCCATATCATGTTGAAACAAAGGATCCTGTACGATCACTGAAGTTAAGTTACGATCGCTGGAATTAAGCAACGTTGACACTGGTCACTAGCTATATGGGTAACCGCTTGGGTATATCAGGTGCGCAGAGCTTGAATGTGCGGATGGTGCATTAGATAACAGCGCAGAATTGGAAATCGGAGAGCCGAGTTTCAATTCCAGTTACATTCACTTTCGCGCAAACATCCTTGGTAAATACCTTTTCTTCCTTCGGCTATGGCTTAATTAGTAGGAACTGTATCAGTATATTCATTATTATCTCTTCAGAATTCTCACAATCTCAAAATATTTTCGGGTTTTACATTATTTTGAAAAAGCCAGATAGGTCGTAAAAATAAATCAGTCAATCAATATATCACTTAAGTGGGCCGACTGGGGAAAGTATCCTTGCTTAACAACCTGTCTAGAAGTAGGAAATCTCCGAATTCAATATCCGTTGGAGATTGGGCGAGAAACTGCACCTTGGAAAAACTTACTACAGAAACCACATCAGCAACATGGTGCTATATATATATATATATATATATATATATATATATATATATATATATATAGGTTATATTTTAACAGAATATTCTGCAAGGTTCTCATTATAGTCGTCAATTTGTCTACGACTGCATCCGTCCACTAAGGCGGCGAGCAAATCCCATTTGCAGACAACTGCACAGTCACATTTGTGTTTGTTCAGCATACACAGATCACTTGTGGTCTATACTGCAACTAGGCTATGCAGGCTTAAGTTACAGTTTTGGGGAGAGAGCGCAAAATCTGGCGTGATCAGGAGTTTTGTACAAGGCCAGTACGCTCAGATCTCAGTAACGAGGACTTGTGACATCATGCTGTCATATCCATCGACGGATTACAATCAATTCCGCATATCTAATTTCATTCACAAAGCTTGGGTCAACCGGTGGTATATTTTTCAAAAAATTTCCAAAGGTGGCGCACTCTGGAATCGCCTCCTCACACTGGTGGCACCAATAAGTCACTTTCCTGACTAACTGACTATGGTGAGATTCGAACCCAGATTGCATGCTCGGAAATCTAACCACTCAGCCACGGGATGCTTGATAAATGAGATCAATGTGAGCAAATAGTTGTATAGTTTTGATCCCGATAGCAATGTGCAATTTAACATTCTATCGTATTGTCACGATACGCCTATTAGATATACGGCAAATGTCAACGGTACCCAATTAAGTACTCTTTCTTTTTCAAAGTACAGACTGGCTCAAGGACAAAAAAATTCGAGTTCTGGTAAAGGTTGAACGAGGTCGTGATTTCATGCAAGCACATCCATCGACAGATTACAATGAATTTGAGCATTCTAATGTACTATAATTGGCGCCCTAGAAAAATAGGCCGGCCAACTGTATCCAATTAAAAACTATTTCTATTTCAAAATATAAGCTGGCTCAAGGACATGAAATTGTAGCTTTGGTAAAGGTTGATCGAGGAACCGATAGCAATTTGAGCATTATATTGTACTACAACAGGCGGCCTCGACAAATAGGCCGGCCAACTGTACCCAATTAATAATGTTTCTTTTTGAAAATACAGACGAGCCCAAGGACAAAAAATTGTAGCTCGGATAATGGCTGATCGAGGCCGCGATGGGAATTTGAGCATTCTCTTGTACTACAACTGGTACCCTAGATAAGCAGGCAGGTCAGCTATACCCAATTAAATACTGTTCATTTTATTTAAGCATAGTGCAGTTCAAGGACAAAAAATTGGACTTTTGGTAAAGGTTGATAATGAGAAATTAAGCCTTTTATTAAGGCGTCCAAGTTAAAGAAATAGAAGTCAACAGTATTCAATGAAATACTATCGTTATACCGCATGCACCCTATATTAATATACATATATCATCGGTATCAAGTTAATCAACATATAGTCTGGCTCAAGGACAATAAAATAGAGGACTAATGATCTACGTAGCGGTGATAAGTTTGACATAATGTCTTACTTTGTCATGCGCTCTAGGTAAATAAGCAGAAGACAACGTACTCAATTAAATTCTGTTTTTTAATAAACTGGCTCAAGGACAGCCATTTGGAGCACCAGTGAAAATAGGTGCAAGCAGCAACAAGTAGTTTATCATTCTATTTGTTTAATTAAAGTATGCATTTTAATTAGACAGAAATCAACGGCACCCAATTAAACAATCTTTTTTCAAAGTATAGCCTGGCTCAAGGACAACAAGATTTAAGCTCCTGTGAAAACTGATCGCGGTAGAGATGAAAGTATTCTATCGTATTTAAGCACGCTATCTAGCTAAATAGAATGCCATGGCATTAAATTAAATATGAGTAACTATTTATCTATTTGTCTATATCAGTGTTCATTATCTATCTATCTATCTGCCTGAATCTGTTCATTATCTATCTCAATTTGTTCATTACCTATCTATCCCAGTCTGCGTATTATCTGTCTCAGTCTGTTTATATCTATCTATCTATCTATCTATCTATCTATCTATCTATCTGTCTCGGTCTTTTCATTATCTAGCTAGCTACTAAGTCTGTTCATTATCTAGCTATCTGCTTATCTGAATCTGTTCATCATCTATGTCAACCTTTTCATTTCTATCTATCTATCTATCTATCTATCTCTGTTTAATATCTATTCATCCCGATTAAATGATTTTAAGCATAGTCTGACTCAAGGTCAAAAAAGAGGAGCAACACCGAAAAGAGATATGTGTAGTAATGAGATGTTTAGCGTTCAATTGTTCTAATGCATGCGCCCTAGATAAATAAGCAGAAGTGAACAGTGCCCGATTAAACACTGTTTTTTTTTTTGTTTTTTTTTCTTCTTTTTTTTAATCTGCTACTACTGTCATCATTTTTGTTACAGCGTTGATTTCATGCGCAAAGACATGTGCTTCATTAACACCGGCTTCAGTAGCGAATAACGATTCGTTTCGAACGCAGGCGACAACCAACGCCGCTACCACTCCAGCAGGTATCCGTCGATTGACTAGTTTCGTTTTGACATATTTGCAACACATTGTCAGCAGCAGTTATCTCCCTTCAATGCACGCCATGCTGAGTAACTGTCACTGCTTTCCCGCGCATTTCTCGTTTATGACAGTTTTTTACATGCTTCTTTCTCTCTTTCTTTCTAACTCTCTCTCTCTTTCTTTCTCTCTCTCTCTCTCTCTATATATATATATATATATATATATATATATATATAATTATATGTATGCATTTATGTACAGTCCACTAAAAAAATATGCATTATACTTCAGAAAAGGAATACGTGTATAGATATTGTAATAGCAAATTTATTCAGGCATCACAAGATTAATATGATTTATAAGTGAATTCGACAATCACAAGAGATGCTCAAAATTTTGGTCTTGAACTTCCAGACATTTATTAGTACAGCGAACTACTACTTGGGCAACGTTGGTTAGAGTATCCACTGGGATTGCTGTACATGCATTTTCAGTTTCTTGTCTAAGGTTCGGCAATGTATTGCCATCTGTCGAGTAAATATCGTACTACAGAAATCAGTGTCATCGCAGTTTGATAAAACTACACCCTTTCCTAAAGTCCGTATCATTTTTAGCGAATATATATATATATATATATATATATATATATATATATATATATATATATGAAAAAATATAGTTTAAGGTATGCCATATTTATGGAATAATGTGATCGATATCATAGACAGAGCGCATGTAAATATAAACGTAAGCATAGCGAGTCAACACTCAGAGGCGACAGTCTGTTTCATATTAAACACAATCATCAAGCCACGTGAATTACGTATTTCTAGACTATTTATATATACGGATCAATGCTGCATTGTGGATAGCCTATTGCATTATGGGTAGTATATACTAACGGTTTTTGGCGGGAGTGGTTTGTTAATTTTTTAATATTTACTTTATTGATTTATTTATGTAGATTAATTTGTTTAACTTGTTTTTGCTTATATATTTTTATTTTACTTATTTTTATTTATTTATTTCAGTTTTCGATTTTTAAGTAGCGTCGTAAAAATTTGTTTTCGTGTCTGCATTATGAGATGAGATCTGATCATTTATTTAGTAGTTGGTTTTGGCCTGGAAAGGTAATTATAGCCATTTTTCCTCCAAGCAGAGTTTGCAGGTTTTGGATTGATTGTTGTAAGCTGATGTTCTTTTCCTTATTTTACGTGGTATTTTTGGTGTGATTTCTTTTTATTTTCAAAATGAAATACAAAACTGAGTGTAAGAAAATGCCTTTGAACTTCGATGATAAGAGGAGCAATACATTATGTTACCATATCAGATCCGGCGATCGGAAGGTGTTTCCTTGTTTTTGCTATGCACAACCCCCCACCCACCCCCATATATATATATATATATATATATATATATATATATATATATATGCCTATGTGTCTGTGTGTTTTTAATTTCCCAGATAGACTTGCAATGCACTCTGCTGTTCGCGTATTTACTATTTGTTAAAGATGTTGTATGTGCGTAGTTTCTTTGTTTCCAGTGTCCTTTAGTTACTCTTATGTATATTATTTCTTTGTTATGTGATGGTTTTACCGTGGTTTGGTATATTATATTGTGTTGTAAGCAGTTGCCGTTTAAGAGACTCTCTTTCTTCATTCTGCACTTACAAGTAGGTTTAATTTGTTTGGATGGTTTGTTGATAGTTTTCCTGTTGAACCTTTTTTTTTATTATGTGTCATATTCTCGATGCAACTGTAGCTGATTTTTACTATGTTTTTTGTGGAATATTTTGCGGACAGTGCTTGATTCGGGGATGTGTTTGCGTAAGACATTGATGTATAGTTTTCCTGCGATTGTTTTTACATTTTTTTATGGTGGGTTGAACCATATCATGTTTCTCTTCCTGTTGACTTTTGTCCTCTGTGGTGTGTATCTTTTTTTTATATTTTTTTGTAACAGCCCTTAAAGATGGTGGATTCCCAGCAACACTCACATGCTCACTCAGCCTTTAGTGCTTGCTGGATTTTAGATCAATCCACTCCGTGTAGATCTTGTATTTTTTTTCTCGTAGCACAATACCTTATATACAGACAAATATAGATTAACAAACAAACACTTTCTTGTCTCTTACCCTCTGATCTGATAAGGTAGTTTAATTTATTGTTATGGGATCTTACCCATAATAATAATGGACTATTCCATACTTAATAAATACTGCGCCTCAGGAGTAGGCAAGGAGTCAGTCGTTCACTTTCTGACCGGCTGATCGGTTCTACTCACTTCCTGCGAACGGGAGGAACCCGAAGAAGGCTACGCCGAAGGGCGGAGTCTCCTTTGGGGAGGTAGACCGGCCCTGAAACCGTTTATGCGGGTTCAATGGGCTATTTTTTGGCTGAGCCCAAGGGCTCGGAATACCCACGTTAAAAAGGCCTTGTGCCACATGACACTCTCGTGTGCTGGGGGGGGTGACTGAATATCGTCAGTCGCTCACTTTCTGACCGGCTGATCGGTTGTACTCTCATCCTACGGACGGGAGGAACCCGAAGGAGGCTACGCCGAAGGGCGGAGTCTCCTTCGGGGAGGTAGACCGGCCTGAACCCGTTTATACGGGTTGAATGGGCATATTTTTGGCCGAGCCCACGGGCTCGGAATGCCCACGTTAAAAAGGCCTTGTGCCACATGACGCTCTCGCGGCGGGGGGTGACTGAATATCGTCAGTCGCTCACTTTCTGAGCGACTGTTCGGTTTAACTCTCTGCCTTCGGGCGGAGAGGAAACCGAACAAGGTTACGCCGAAAGGCGGAGTCTTGTTCGGGGAGGTAAACCGGCACTGAGCCCGTTTATACGGGTTCAATGTGCATATTTTTGGGCCTAGCTCACGGGCTCGGTGAACCCACATTAAATAACCGGCCTTGTGCCACATGTTGGCCCAGAGTGGGGGGGCGTAACTGACTATCGTCAGTCGTTCACCACTCGACCGGCTGTTCGGTTGGACTCTCTACCTTCAGGTGGGGAGGAACCCGAAGGACGCTACGTCGAAGGGCGCAGTATCTTTCGGGGAGGTAAACCGGCCCTGAACCCGTTTATACGGGTTCAATGGGTATATTGTTGGCCGAGTCCACGGGTTCGGAGATCCCACATTAAATAACCGGCCTTGTGCCACATGATGCCTCAATGGAGCGGGGTGACTGAATATCGTCAGTCGTTCACCTCCTGATTGACTGTTCGGTTGAAATCTCTGCCTTCGGGCGGGTAAGAACCCGAAGTAGGCTACGCCGAAGGGCGCAGTTACTTTCGGGTAGGTAACCGGCCCTGAACCCCTTTATACGGGTTCAATGGGCATATTTTGGGGCCTAGCCTACGGGCTCGGTGAACCCAGATTAAATAATCGGCCTTGTGCCACATGATGCCCCGGTGGGGGGGGGGGCGTGACTGACTATCTTCAGTCGTTCAACTCTTGACCGGCTGTTCGGTTGGAATCTCTGCCTTCGGGCGGGGACGAAACCGTTTATACGGGCTCAATGGGCATATTTTGGGTCAGAGACAACGTGCTCGGAAATCCCACATTAAAAACGGCCTTGAGCCACATGACGCCCTAGTGGGAGGTGACTGAATATCGTCAGTCGTTCACCTCCTGACCGACTGTTCGGTTGAACTCTCCGCCTTCGGCCGGGGAGGAACCCGAAGGAAGCTACGCCGAAGGACGAAGTCTCTTTCGTGGAGGTAAACCGACCCTGAGCCCGTTTATACATATTTTTGGCCGAGCCCACGTGCTCGGGGATCCAACGTTAAACCGGCCTTGTGCCACATGATGCCCACGTTGGAGTGTGACTGAAGGTACTCAGTCGCTGAAGTCGATCTCGTTCGACCGGCTGATCGTTTGAATCTGCCTTCGGGCGGGGAGGAACCCGAAGGATGCTACGACGAAGGGCGGATTCTCTTTCAGAGTCGCGTTCAGACAATTACTGCAAGACATTAGAATAGTGATACTGGTCGAGACTAGATTGTTCTCTCTACTAAACCTGATTGTTCATACTAACACTTCTACTGCTCTGTATATATTCCTGTTTGTTATATATCTGTGTTATTCTATATCCGTGTTCGAGTTCGTCTTTATTGGTTCTACCTTGGACTATCACTGTGGTACAAGGAACCGGACCATAACATTTATTATCTCTCTTATCGTCTTAAATTCCAACGCATTTTCATTACACACAGTTTTCGCTTTCATTCTGAAGAAGGCGAACACAAAACACGTCACGAAACGCTTCTCCACTTTGTGTCACTATTTCTAGATATCGATCTTTCTAGCTAACAAGCTGTCTTGTTGGAAAGAAAGTTCCCGCAGTTTGTAAAACATTAACTTAGTAACCGCCAAGACTTTACTTTCAACAAAATACCTAATAGATCGATAAAAGTTAAAAAAAAACTTACATTCCAACTTGAAGTTTCGCGAATACGGCGTTCGTCAGGTTAAGTTAAATCTGATTTTTCTGTACTTAGCTATTAAACATAGTTGCACTATTATTTGGGGTGGGGGGTATTGAGTGAAATTTGGTAGACAAATATACCCGGAATCCGTCGTCACAAGTCATCGTAACCGAAAGTTTGAGTGTATTGGCTTTGTTTAGACTATTGATCACGCCAGATGTAAACCACAGTGCCTGAGCAGACGACAGCAACAAAGATTGGCTAGTAGCTTTATTAGACAGGCATACTCGGATACGAGTCACCAGTCATTACAATAAAATTCTGATAAAGTGAAATCGATGATGTCATGAGATCTATCAGGAAATACTTCAGCGAATATAGTGTTTTCTTTTTAAGGTAAACTATATATATATATATATATATCTGGTTCTCTTGTAGAACTGATATGAACTACTCTTTCGTTAGATTAGATTTAATGGTACCATGGCTAAAGCAAACAGCATTGGATATCGATTAACGGATTCGTTTTTTACGGCTTATCAGCCCTTTTCAGTTTATTTAAAGCTAAATCTACATCTACATAAGTTGGTTCACTGTGTCGTGCCAAAAGATTTTTCGCGTCAGAATTTATCTTGCACATTTATAAATCTACCATTCGTCCGTGCATTGGATACTGCTGCTATATCTGGTCTGGTGATCCTGATATACATCCCGAGATTCTCGACAAAACCTAAAGAAGCGTCTGTAGTTTAATCAGTCCTGACCTGGCATCTCGGCTTCCGTCACTTTCCCACCGACATGAAGTGGCTTCCCTCTGTCATTTCTATAAATATTTTCATGGCAATTGTTCTGATAAGCTTTCCTCCTTGGCGTCCCAGCTGCATGGAATTAAGCCCGCTACTATGTTCTGTTCCTACAGTTTCGTTTCTCGCACTTCTCGCCTGAGGATCACCCTATCGGTTTCTCGCTTCCGTACCACATACAATCTTTAAAGATTTAAATGCAACGCCAATTGCAATATTCTGTCTTCCTGGACCCTGTTCTTTTATTGCGCTTTCTCCTCACAAATGTCTTCTCATTCACTTTCACCTCCAGTAACCCCTTGCGTCTTAGTGGCATTATAGTCTTCTTTGGGGTGAAATGATTAAAAATAAGTCATTTTTAATTGGAGAGTCGATTTCGAATTCCAGTTGGGGTCATTGTGTTCCCTTTTGCGCAAATATCCTTGGGAAAGTTATGTATCCACCTCTTCTCTCCCGAGCTGGGGATTAATTAGTAAGACGTGTATTAATGAAACCATAATTATCTCCAAAAAATTCTTACAATCAAAAAATATTTCCTGACTTTAAATAACCACAAAAAAATACGTAAAAACGTACCAATAAAAGCAAATATGGCAGCCATACGACATATTTGGTGGATTCTGACTCATTTAAAGACAGAGCGTGGTAGGTGGAGTCATGTACATTCTGGAGTGCTACCAAGAGTTGATTAGCTAGGAATCGTGTATATGAGTTTCACTTGAGATTTAAGCTGACCTTTAGTCCCAAGAGAGTTTCAAAAGAATTCAAATATGAATTCCACCTCTGAGATTCTTTATTATTTAGTGTTATTCGAATATCCAGCGATGTTTTCCTATATTCATTATATAATTTTTTTTTTTTTTTTTTTTTTTTGGAAGGGGTTCGTCTATTATCTCACGTATATCCTGCAGTTCTAGACCCGATATATATTTCTTTTCTTCTTGGTTAGCAAGACATTGGTTCGAAGCTTCTTCAAAGGTCTCGTCTCTTCATTTCGTGAGCATGCAATATATATAGCCTCTAACGAATTTTAGCTTAGACTAATGGATTTAACGACATTTCAACCTTTTCTGTGCCATTCAAGATGAAAACCATTATACATTATTTTACTTTTTGTTATATATTCAATCTTTTTTACATTACTATCAATAATATTTCGGTTATATTTTGAAAATGCTTTATTATTAATCATTTCATCCCAAACAAGGAGATAATGCCACTAAAACGCAAGGTGGGTACTGGAAATGAAAGTGAATAAGAAGATTTTAGTTTGGAGAAAGGTCAATAAAAGAACAGGTTTCGGTAAGATGGCGATAATGCCACTAAGACGCAAGGGCTTACTGGGAGTGAAACACAATGAGAAAACGATTAGTGTGGAGAAATGTCAATAAAGGAACAGGTTTTAGTAAGACATAAGATGGCGATAATGCCACTAAGACGCAAGAGCTTATTGGGAGTGAAACAGAATGAGAAGACTTTAGTGTAGAGAAAGGACAATAAAAGCACAGAGTTCATGCTGACAGTAGATGGAGTTTGGTGTTGCATTTAAATATTTGAAGATTATAAATGGTCGAGAAGCAATAAACCGGCAGAGATTTCCAAAAGCGAGAACAGAAACTACTCCAAGTGAACATAGGGTTTCATCTTGCTAGTCCGGAAATAAAACGGTGATATCGAGTTACGAATCTAGTAGCCCGCTTAAGCTCATGCCATCGAAGTGCCAGTATCAGGGATGTTTTCAACTGAACCCTGAAGCGTCGTTTTGGGTCTCCACGTCGCATTTTCCCGCTGGCGTGTTCTCCAAACAGGGCGATACGTGGGAATCGAGTAAGACGCATTCTGAACACCTCTGAAATGTAAATATAAATGTAAATGAAGGAAGTAATTTCCTCTCAAATGTTTCTTTTTTCTGTCAAAAACTGGTACTTTCTGAAAGAGACTCCTGCGTAGATACTTTCCCGAACAATTTTAACCTCCCATATCAAGTGTCAATCGTTATCGACCCTCTATATCCTCATAGTATTAACTTCTTTCTTCCTCCTCCTACATTCGTATCATTCACTGTGTGATTTTTATATCTTATATTTTCTTCTTCTCCAATGTGCTGTGCCCCTTCAGGAAGTGATCGGACATCAGCCGCTACAATTTCTTTATTTTTGGTGGCTCTTATTAAGGTCCGACTTTTTACTATCCCTCGTACTCCCTCTCCTGATATCCATATACTCAAGCTCTCTAGGTAGGTTACTCGATCCTTCCTTCAGTCCTCTTTCCTTCCTGTGAGTGTCAAATTATCAAAACCCCCTTTCTTCATTATGTGTCCCAGAAATTTTAACCGTTTCTCTAATTCTAAATTTAAACGTCATTTTTGTTACCGTTTTCCTTAAAAACTTCCTAGTTGCTCACATGTTTAGTCTATAGTATTCTCAACATCCCTCTGTAAAATCAAAATTCTGTTGGCTCAAGTCTCTTCTTCGTCTGCGAGATTGTCCAGCATTCAGTTATATAGGAGAACCGATATTACGTAAGAGTTCATCGTTTTCTTTGTTTCATAATACTTTTTTGGTTTTTGCCTGGAATCTTTCGCTATTCCAATAAGCATTCAGACTTCCGTGCCACAATTTCTTTCTTCTGCTAAAACACGTCCCAGATATTTTTCTCCCAATTGATAGTTAGTCCTTTCTTCTCTTTTTCCTTTACTAACTTCTCTGTGCCTGCTGCCTGCACTGTATCACCTGTATATCTTAAGCTATTTATAGCATTGAATTAAGCTATATTTAGTATTAAAAACATAGCCATAGGTCGACACACTGAAATTAATTCTTTTATATGCCGTGTCCCTTCAGGACGTAGGCGATCATAGCCCTCCACAACTTTCTGTCCTTTGTATATGCTTAATAACTTTTTTTCTTTTTCTTATTTCTCCCAAACCCTGTTCTATCATCCATTTATTCAGGCCTATCAAGTATGTTTCCTCTGACCCCTTTCCCATAAGTATCAGATTTTCTAAGCCCTCCTTTCTCATTACGTGCCGGGGAAATTTCAACTGCCGCTTCCTGATGTTAAGTATAAGTATCGTTCTTATTTCCATTTTCTCTAAAACCTTGTTGTTGTTCACATGTTCGACCCTTGGTATCCTCAGCATCTTTCTGTAGAACCGCATTTCTGTTGCTTCAAGTCTCTTCTTCATGTCTGAGGAAATTATCCAGCATTCACTGCCATACAAGAGGGCAGATATCACGTAACAGTTCAATACTCTTTTCTTTGTTTCTAACGAAATCTGTCTGTCTCTTAATACTCTGCTTAGCTTCTGGAAGGCATATTTGGTCATCTCAATATGTTTTCGGATCTCATTGAATTCAGATTTTGGTGTCTTAGACTGGTTTCTGTCTAAGGTTAACGAGCTCATATATTGAGGAGTTGGGGAAGAGGCTGGATCATGCCTTTTCCATGGGCAATAATAATGTGAAGTGAATACAACGAACTCTGCCACAATCTGAACACGGTTGGCTGAGTTTACATTCAGCGCCGGTAACCGCTACTTTACCTGTATATCCGATAGCAATTTCATCATCTGGCAAAAATATTTGAATATGTTTAAGATTTCTTTTCTCACAACCTTCTTATTATAGATTTCTTATATAGTCATTTGACAGACGAAGTCAAAGTCAATATTTCTTGGTTATCAGTATCCAAAAACCTGTTTTTGATCAATTTTGAAAACTCAGGAAAAAAAGTTCTGTGTTATTAATTATTTATTTTAAGCGGGAATTTTCTTTTATTACTATAATTGCATAAAATGGCATTATTATTATTATTATTATTATTACTAATAATAATACTACTACTACTACAGCTGCTATTATGGATATTATTACTACTACTGCTTCTATTATTGTGGTTATTACTACTACTACTGCTTCTATTATTGTTGTTATTACTACTACTACTACTACTGCTTCTATTATTGTTGTTGTTACTACTACTACTACTTCTATTATTGTCGTTATTACTACTACTGCCTCTATTATTGTGGTTATTACTATTACTACTACTACTACTGCTTCTATTATTGTGGTTATTACTACTAATCCTTCTATTATCGTTGTTATTACTACTAATACTACTGCTTCTATTATTGTTGTTGTTACTACTACTACTGCGTCTATTATTGTCGTTATTACTACTACTGCTTCTATTATTGTGGTTATTACTACTACTGCTTCTATTATTGTGGTTATTACAACTACTACTACTACTGCTGCTTCTGTTATTGTTGTTATTACTACTACTACTGCTATTATTGTGATTATTTCTATCATAATTTTTTATAATTTACTATTTTAAGGAAATGTTTTTCATTTATCTGCTATAATTAGATTGTTTAACTTAATATAGAGATGTAGCTTATTAATCTTAAGAAATTACACAGACTGACTAACAGAGATAATCATAATTTTTTAATCCTCTTATTTCATAGAACTGACATGAAAAGTATCGAGAAAGCAACGTCTTAGATATAACTTTTATGGGTATTCGTATGTTATATAGTAATATCCAAGCAAAAATGGAGATAATAAGACAAAGTGGAAAAATTTATCAAGACAACAGGTTTCGCCTCTTCAGGTCGGAATGACAAACCCGTGTACAAGTCAAAGTGCGTTGGAATTTTGAGGAAGAAGTTCCTTATCAGTTTCCCCCATCTTGAAGTCGTTAAAGTTTGCTGGATTTGAAGTGAACCTACTCCGAGTAGATCTAGTCGTTTTTTTTTTTTTTTCTTGTTGTTTTTTTTTTTTTTGTTTTTTTCTCTACTAGTTGGTTCGAAGACATGGTGGTGTAATGCGACTCGGATTGAGGAATCGGAGAGCACAGTTCGAATTCCAATTGAATCAGTTACTCTCACTTACTTGCGAAAGCTGTCCTGAGTATGACAATAAACTAAATCCAACAGCAAGGCCTCTGATCAGGAGGTTTTGAGGAGCATGGAACCACCTTTTAATTGCTGGTGTTCCCAGGTCCACCCTGACCCGGGGTGGTAGCACCTGTTAGGGTCCCAGCTATGGGCAAATATTTAACACCCAAACTTGTGTAAAAATAGAGTTTAATACCAGAAATACTTTGTAATAAAAAATTATTACCAGCAATAATTGTTGAAGGAAAAATACCAGCAATACAAACATTTTTCGAAAAAAATATGGCCAGCTATAGATTTCTTGAAGGAAATATATTCTCAGAAATAGATTTCTGAAGGAAAACATATTACCAGCAATAAACATTTTGTCGGCTTTAAATAATCCATTGGGGTTGATATGCCGGAAAACAAAACCAACCAAAAAATGAAGAGGTTTGAAGGAACAGTTTTACTGGTTTTACAGTAAATTATTGGTGAACGGAACATGTGAGCATCTCGAAAGTATTAAGAAAAATAGAAACAAAAGGCCACTTGAAAAAAAGAGACATTTAAAATTTCTAGGACACATAATGAGGAAAGATTTGAAGAATTTAACATTCAGAAAATTATGCTGAATGCAAGAGAAACAGAATGAAAAAGCAGTTAAAATATCTAACGATCAGGTGTAAGAAGATAGCAAAACATATGAATCTGTGAAGAGCCCTGATCTCCTACATTTTAAATGGCCATGGTGTTTAAGTCCGTAGAGAAAGCAAACAGTCAAAACCAATATATACTGAGATAGATAGATAGATAAAAAAAATATTACCAGCAATAAAAATCTTGTCGGCATTAAATAACCTATTGAGGTTGATATGCCATAAAACAAACCAAACCAAATGAAACTTGCGAAAGATATCCATCACCTTTTCTCCTCCACCTATGGGCAAATAGCAAAACAGACTGGGTTTTATATCCTTGGGTGGCAACCGGTCTAGGAGAAAGTAACTTTGAATTGCAAAACTGTATGTAGCCCTGGAGTAGCACACACTATACAGCTAATGCAACGGCCGTTCGCATTTGGCACGATGATCCCGACTACGGTCGACAAATTATGATGATGAGTTCCTATATCGCTTTGTGCTTTTTCGATAATTGTATATAACTGTATATAACTACCAGCGCATATAAAGCTTTCATAAAATGAAATAACACCCCCATCTATATTAATAGATATTCGAACCACCCCTGCTCTTTTTGTGTTTACATCTCTGTAAAGAAAGAAAAGTCAATGTCCAAAATTTTGTCTGACAATGTATTAAGATTCAAAAGTAAATATAATCTTAATATATACGCGCTTAAATTCTCACCAGACCTCGGCTCGTTTTCAGGCCCCTTTTGAAAGGGGAGAAAATTTTATCCAGTAAATCTAGTTAAAAGTTAAATTTATAAATTTTAATTTATCTGGTATTTGCTTGTGAGCGGGTGCGCGGGTAACCTAGCAGTTATCGACGCGGAAAATGAACTCGACGGAATCCAGTTCGAATTCCAGCCTGGTCTGTCGCTTTCATTTTTGCGCAAAATGTCATTGGGAAAGGCAAGAATACATATCGTCTCACTCTGACAAATATGGGTTAAAGAGTATACCCTCCTAAATAAGGGTTATTGTTTTCTCTAATTCTGGGTGGCTCCCTGTCTAGAAAAAGAAAATTTTAATTCAGACAGAACGCCAGTGCGCACTATATTTCTCAAGAAAAAAAAGGCGTGGCAATTCACATATTATAAATAAATCGAATTGGTGTAGAGCAAAGATCACCCGTGTCCGTAGGGGACGTGACATTAAAAAGAATGCTATTAATTCACAAGGTGCCACAAGTTGAACTGAACCGAATATGGACTCTAATATTATTCGCAATCTATTGGGAAAATGTATGACTCTAAATCTCTATTAGAAGGACACCTCTGAATTCAGAACCGTAGTGAAGGCAATGGAAAACAATTCCATTATATGTCGCAAGTCGTCATGAAAATCCACAGATAATAACAGACGAATATGGACATTTTAGCTTTGGGTAGCGAACATTCTAGGATAAGGACAACAATGATTTCAAAACAACGTAGAAGGCAGCGGGAAACTACGTTGATCTCTCCCAGCAGGCTATTGCAATTCACAGATAATAAGGAAAAGGAATCTGTGGAGAGCCATAACCACTTGCATTTTGAAAGAAAATGGCATCTAAAAAGTGCTGAAGGCAACGGAAACCAGAAAAGTCTTGGAAACTTCAAAGATAATAAAGAGAACGGATTTGTGGAGAGACATGATCCCCTACATTCAAAATGCACATAGCATTTAAAACCGTGGAGTAGTCAGCGAAAACCACTCCACTATCTTTAACAAAAAGTTATGAAAATTCATAGATATTAAAAAAAGGAATATCTGGAGGGCCATGACTGTCTACACTATGAAGGCACAGGGCATTAAAAATCCTTCTGAAACAGGTTTAGAGGTTATTAATTTGCTAAACTTTTGAGAATTACATTAAATTTAATAGTTATTGCACAAAAATATGCGTTTTGAAAGTTTATTATAATTACTACATAGACAACGTAGCATTGCAAACATCGGGCATATTTGTAAACATAGCATTTATGTAGAATTATATACGACCATATGCATCAACTACCTGCTTATATATATATATATATATATATATATATATATATATATATATATATATATATATATGTGTGTGTGTGTGTAAGTAAAATGGCTTCTTATTGATGTTCCCTGTGATATCTTGTTTACGAGAGTTTTAATGAGAAGAGAAATTTCATACAAACTTATTCTTAGAACCAGAAAGATACAGATGAAATTTGAATACACATTGCAACAGCGAAAGATGCCTTTCAAAAACAAAGCCAAGTATTAAGAGATAAGAAAACGTTGTTCAACACTAAGAAAATACTGAGCTGGTATGTAACGTCTAATTGCGTATATGGCGGTGGTTGCTTAACAGTCTCCTCAGCGATGAAAACTAGCGGCAGAAAATTGGTTTTAGTGGGAATTGGTAAAAAATAACGTGAGCAGAACATGTTTTGAGACCAAACAGAAGCAAAAAGAAAATCTTTTTTTGTTAATCGTTTCACCCCAAGTAAGGCGTCAATGCCCCCAAAACGCAGACGGCTTACAGTAAATGAAAATGAAAGAGAATAAGAAGACTAAAAATAGGGAGAATTGAGGAAAGGCCAAAAAGGTAGGGCCTTCAACAAGACAGAAAATGGCGATTGAAATTGTATTTCAATTTTTGAATATTGTAGTTATCAGGGAAGAAAAAATCGGAAAGGAGTTCTATAGGTTGGAAGCGCGAGAAAAAACGTTTGAAGTATAAATGATAGATACGCGTAACTAGTTCAACAATAAAAAAAAAAAGTGAGACCTAGTTGCCAATCTAATCTAGTAACATGCTTAAATTACTGTAGTCGGGCATCAGAACAAAAACAAAGACTTCGTCCATGCGCATTTACCGTAAAAATATTTGCAGAACATAGAGAAGGAAGCCATGTCACAGGGACAAAGAGTGTTAGTAGAAAGTCAGTTGATACTAAGAGCAACAAATGATAAGATGTTGTGGAGAGACATAATCACCTATTTAATTTCTGTGAGTGGACGACAGAACAGGGAAAGAGGAATGTTAGAGAGTCAATTCATACTAAGAGCAACAAATGATAGGAAGTTGTGGACAGCCATGATCAGCTACTTAATGAATTTGTCTGAATGGATAGCAGAGCAAGGTCAAAAAGGGATCGTAGATAGTCAAATGTTACAGGAGCAAGTGATAGGAAGTTATGGAGAACTATGATCAAGCTTGTGTGAATGGATAGAAGAACAAGGACAAAGAGGGGTGGTCGTGAGTTAAATATTACTTAGAGCAGTAAATGATAGGAAGTTTGGAGAGCCATGATTGACAACCCTTCTATCAAAAGATAAGTTACTCAAGTCCACTAACTCTCATAGCTCTTTTCATTACTGATGAGGCTTTCTTTCTTAATTTTTTGTTTGAAGGAAGTGGAAAGTGTCAGTATTTTCATTATATTATTATTTTCTAATCGAGTTATATTGTCAGGAAAATAGGTTCCTCAAATCCAGTAACTGTTATCGCTCTTTCTAGTATTGGTGTGTGTTTCCTTCCTAATCTTTTATTTGAAGTCATGTGGAATGTCATCATTTTGATTATGTAATCTTTTCGAAGTTACATGTATTAACCAATTAAGTTTTTTCCTGCTGTTCGTGGTCCCCATATAATTTGTTTTTTGTTATTTGCTTCAATTCTTTGCTTTTGCGAAGCATTAGTCCACAAGGTTTTGACGATATGGGAGGACTGATATGACATAACAATCCAATATACTTTTCTTTGTTTCTAATAAAATCTTCTTATTTGTACTTGAATAAACAATACAAACAATAACTTCGAATGGCGTTTTAGCCACAATTCCAGTCCTGGTATACAATATCTTAAAAGTAAGGAGATCCAAGGAAAAGCAACGCGTAACATACTTAGCGGGCTTAAGCAAGTAGATGGCAGAACAGGGTCTGGGAGAAGTAGCAAAGAGACAAACCTTATTGAGAGCTACTAGGGATAGGTGGAAGTGGAGAACCATGATTGCCTACGTCTTGAAGGGACACGGCACATAAAAGAAGGCAATGAAAAATAAATAAAGATACCTCATCAGGTGAACCGAGTTAGAATTGTTTGGATAAATATTTGCTGCATAAATATACCTTTTTTGTTCAGTGTATATACCTGTGTTACCATAGGATGCAAGATAAAATTATTTTAAAAAGTTAAAAATAAATTTTTCATAACATTTTGATAGAATTTATATTCACAGTGGATGTTTTATTAGAAATAAAAATCAGCTACTTACGTCCTAAAAATATGCATAGGAAATAAAAAAAATTTCTATAGTGGTAGACAAATTTAGGAATAAAAATAAAAGGAGTAATCCTTCAATTAAGGTTAGGGACATTTCGCAGCCGCTCTTTCGCAGTCGCCATTTTAAAATTGTCGTTTGACAGCCTTCACTTATATCGCTTTCCGTAAGGGACTTAACGAAATTTCGCGTTGTTATATATAATTGGCCATATATATATATATATATATATATATATATATATATATATATAATTCTCTTGAAAATAAACTTTCCATGCTTATTTATAAGAAAATTGTATTTTTCTATTTTTTATTTTTAAAAACAATAATTATATTATGTAAAAGTCTAACGAAATCTAAATTATAATTGTATGTAAAACTTTTGATATTTCTTATCGAGTAATTTCTTTATTATTTCCAAGCCATAGAAATGTTGATTTTACATTGCAATATGTGGCTAGGCAGTTCATTTTGAAATTAAGATACGATCTTTATTATCGAATTTTGGAAATATTCTAATCTGACTATAAATAAGTAATAAAAATAAATCCTTATTCAATAAATCGTATATCTTACCCTACTATGTGTCCGAATAACTAAAATAGGTTTTAAAAATCACACTGTTATAACTCTCTAGAAACTTGTATAAGGTAGTGTAGCAGCCTCTATATTCCGTCTGGCTAGACGCACATGGGTTTGAAACACTATTAGCAACAGTCCCCTTTTTCAGCATCTCTAGCATGTATACTAGCTTACCGTATGATGTCCGAATAATGAAAAAGATTAAAGCTTAAAACATTTTCAAAAATAGAATATTTGTTCATACTGTAGCAGACGCCACGCCTTGCTTTCGACAGGACATTCGTTGACAAGCCTATTAGCGACAGCGACCTCTTTCTAGTTTTGGTCATGCGTAGCAAAATTTGGTAGTGCGAATCTCATTAGGTTGGTCTTTTCTCAAACTGTACCGGGCACGAGGTAGGGCGATAAACTTACTGCTCCGAGAACATAATCATATCGATTAGAATATAAAACCACTCAATCATTAACTCATCAAAAGAATAGATTAAAACGATTCCTTTATTTTTTACCGGACTATCAGAACATTAACTAAATTTAAACTTTTTTTCAGGAACCCTCCTTAAACATTATTAATGCTAGAAGTTTTCGCTATAATAAAATTTGCTAACTTTATCCATTCTCTTGTTTGATTAACTCAACCGATTCAACACTTGTAGTTTTGTTGAAGACACGTCACAGCCGAAACTCTCTTTTTTTCACAAATTTGAAAAGCAAATTTCATTCATGTATCTTTCTTAAACTGTCAGGCTTCATTTTGGTGATATTTTGACGACATAAATTCGAACCCTATATATACAAAGTTTTACACATTAAATTCTATTCAATTTTTTACTGCGCAACTGACTTCCTTATATCATTTTTTTTTAATTTAAAGAACACGTGTTATTAACTGTCTTCATTTAATAAACAATTTAAACACACCCTTCAACAGAAATTGTTATAAGTTAACCCGATTTATTGTTTTATTTTTAATTTACCCTCTAATTATTTTTATTTAATTCATATTTCTTTTTTATTATATACATTTTTATAGAAAATAATTATATAATCAAGATGCTTACTTTCCACCCTACTGTTGTTTCTGGGAAGTCAACTGTGGTGGAGAATGTGTTTGTTGACGAACAACAATTACTCGTGTTCAGTTGGTTAGAAGAAATAGACAAACAAGTGGATAACTAAATGCGAAAGAAAAATTAAAAACGGTATGTTAAAATGATGGATTTTTCTGTTGATATCGCTATTCTTTGAACTATCTTCACCCCTCGGCATTGTTTTTTTTTTTTTTTTTTAAAGTGATGATTAGAATTAAAAAAAAAAAAAAAACTAAACATAAGAAAATGAATTTATACATTTTCTTTGTTCTTAAGAATTCACAAAAAAATTAATAAACTATTTACATTGTTTATTTACGCTATTATTACAATATTTATTGGAATTGTTGACAAAACATTGGCTGATTAAGAATTAATTCTAATTTTATAAAATGGTAAATAATAAGTATTTTCTTAAATTTGCTTCATATATTTTAAGAATTTAGTAAATGTTTATAAATATATGAATAAATATTGTTTTATATTTATTTCTTTATAAATTGATAAATGATAAATATTGCATTGGACAAGGACACATGACACAGTGGATAAAAACGTTGGTTAGATCAAGTGACAAACCCAAAGAGTGTGAGTTCAATACACGGTTAAGGCAGCGGAGAAATTTCAGAGGGAAATTAACAGGTGATAACTGACATCCATCAAACATGACACGTGGAACTAGAACAGTCTACCCCGTGGATCGAAATAAAGGGTTCAGTTCGAAATTCCAACCACCTGTAGAAGGCCGGAGCGTACAACGGCCGAAACGTTGTGACAAATATGGCGACAAAGATGAGGACAATGGTCCGCATAATGTAAATACATAATACCTCATCTCAGAAATATAGACAGACTCTGAAATATTGCCTTAGTTTTAATTGTATTAGTTTTTAGAATGTTGTAAATAGAAAATTATTCTTGTAAATAAACAATCTAACAGTGTTTAATATTTTTTTGTTGTAAATTCTTAAGACACGAATAAATGTATAAATTTTCTTTCCTCGTGTGTTTAGGTTTAATTACAATTTTAATCATTGCTTTTTAAAACAATAAACATTGACGAGAAGTGAAGGTAGTTAAAATAATAACACTGTAAACACTTTCAGAACTTCGTTCCTGGACAATTTTAAGCCTTCTGCCTGAACCCCTGAGTCAAAACTCGCAAATAATTGGTATTTAATGTTTAACGGTAGATATAAAAATAGTTACAAGTGTTTACCCACCGTTCAACCGGTAGCTAAGCATTAAATCATTTTTCTCTACCACTGGTAGCTAGGCTTTACGTCATCTTTCTCAACCATCGGTAAAACGGTGGTCAGTGCTTACAGGGTTAATGGAAAAACTATCCTTTTGACACACTTTTTTTTGTGTGCGTGTGGGCACGAAATTTTTAGAGAGTATTCATGGGTAATTAATAAAAGTTTGTACAAATTTAAGGGGAATCCTTGTGAAAGTCTCTGTAAAAATAGTGAATGAGCGTGGTTGAACTGGGCTCTTAAGGGAGGGAGTATTTGATTGTAGCGTCGAGGCCATGTGTGTGTCCTTTGCCTGAGATTCGTGCTTTGTCCCGTTCCCGGAGCTATCAGAAAAAAAAGGGCGGTCTGTTAGGATTCGCGGTACGTGTGCTTCTATTTTTCGTTCATGCCGGAGATGCTGAAAAGGGGAAATGTTGCTTATAGTGTTTTGAACTCATGTGCGTCTATTTACATCAAATGTAGCGGCTGCTACACTAACTTAAACAAAAATTTCGAAAGACCTATAACAGCGTACTTGAGAAAACCTATATCCCTGTCAAACAGAATTAAGAAAAATATTTTATAAATTTTAACCGGAAGTAAAGTTAAGTATTCGGCCAAAGAAGGTGGAATATTTTCTTTATGGAAACAACTGCTTCACCGTTACTTTACTTACTGTTATTCATGTGTGCAAAGTTCATATGAAAGATAATGAGATAGATTTTGTGAAGAATTGGTTTGGTAGAATTTTTAAATGTCTGTATGTATTTATGTAAGTTTAAAGAAATTACAAAATCACATACAGAATGTAGCGAAGGAGAGCGAGAGAAAAAAAAAGACTAAGCACAAACTACAAGAAGACAGAATGCATAGTCATCAGTAAAAGGATGAGCCCGAAATGCAATTTAAACGTTAAGGACACTAAAATCAAGCAGGTTCGGAAATTTAAATATCTGGGAAGTGTTTTGACAGAGGACAGCAAGTGTGACACTGTGATCCGTAGACGTACTGGGATGACCAAGGACGTATTCCAAAAGCTGGGCAGAGTATTGCTAGACAGGAGGATTTCTTTGTTAACAAAGAAAAGAGTACCGAGCTGTTACGTGACATCTGACCTTTTTTGCGGCAGCGAATTTTGGACGATTTCCTCAAAGATATAGCACAATGTCATCATCATGATAGTAGACACAGAAAAGAAATTACAAAACCTCCTCCAGAAATTAGCAAAGGATAGCGAGAAGAAGGGACTAAGCATAAACTAGAAGACAGAATGCATTGACATCAGTAAAAAGATGAGCGCGAAATGCGATTTGTCGGTCGGTGACTGTCAAATAGAGCAGGTGCGAAAGTTTAAATATCTGGGAAGTGTTTTGACAGAGGACGGTAAGTGCGACACTGAGATCCGTAAACGTATTGAAATGGCAAATGATGCATTCCAAAAGCTGAACGGAGTATTGCGAAACAGGAGGATTTCTTTGGTAACAAAGAAAAGATTACTGAGCTGTTGCGTGACATCTGTCCTCCTTTACGGCAGCGAATGTTGGACGTTCTCCTCAAAGATGAAGAAGAGACGCGAGGCTATAGAAGGATGCAAAGTATATCATGGACCGAGCGTGTGAGCAACGATGAGGTCTTTGAGAGGATGCAATCAAGGAGGAGGCTTATACTTAACATTAGGCAGCTGAAATTTCTGAGACACGTAATGAGAAAGGGGGGCTTAGAGAATCTGATACACACAGGTCGAATAGAGGGAAAGAAAGACAAAGGAAAGCAACGCATGACATACATAGCTGGCTTAAACAAGTGGGTTAGAGAACGTGGTCTGGGGGGAGAGGTGGCAGAGTGACGAAACTTAATGAGGGCTACAAGGGATGGGGGAAGTGGAGGGCCATGATCGCCTACCTCGTAAAAGGACACGGCACATAAAACGAAAATAGAAAGACGACATTAGCGTTTGCATATTTTTTCTGCTGTGCTTTATACGACATTAGGTTTGCTGGGACCTGATACGTCCTCCAGGGGAAAAAAAAAGAAATATCTTCTGGCTAAAAAAAACTTTCGCGCTTTTTCTTATATACTGCTTTTGGCAACGCCATCTGGCGGTCGTTAGTAGAAGTGTTCAGGCGGAGAAATGGAGTAATTCCTAAAAAGCTATTGTTTAAAAGCATGTACACAAGAAACATTAGCATGGACAAAGCTTTATCCATGTACACCCTCGGAGTCACACGCTCATCATAACTCTTTCTCACAATCAAGAGAGAGAGAGAGGTGGAGTAGTGGATAGCGGCTCGGATTCAGGAATCGGAGAGCCGAGTTCGAATTCCATTATATTGACTACGTGCTAATATCCTTGGGAAAGGTATAATCCTCTTCTTCTCCTCCCAGCTATGGGTAAATAGCAGGATAAACTGAGTCTATAGTCTTTGATGGCAACTGGCCTCTGAATTTGTTGCATGTAGTGCACCAGGTCTCTGTACTCGGTCCTTCAAAAAGTGTGGTCGGTTCTGCACAAAGCCTTCACCCCCATTACCTAATCGGATGCTGGTGGCTGACTGTCGATTCCCAAGAACTGAGCTACTTAACCCTTATACGCCGAATAGGTCGAATATATATATATATATATATATATATATATATATATATATATATATATATATATATATATATATATATATATATGTGAGTGTGTGTTTGTGGGTGTATTTATGGATAACAGTGCTCAAGATGTAGATATAAAAACAGAAAAGTGTACACTTAGGACAACATCGAGCAGCGACAGTCTGTTTCATGCTTGAATGCAATCTTCTGAAGATTTTGATCAAACATGAAACAGACTGTAGCAGCTCAGTGTTGACCTCAGTGTGCACTTTTATCTATCTATCTCTTTCTCTTATGGGTAAACCCAAGGAGGATAAAATCCAGAGAGCTCAATGTATGAACCCCCAAATTAACACTTTCAAAGTAAAGTAAAATAACATCGTCTCTTTCTAGCTTTTTTTACAAAGAAAATTAGTGACATCTCTTCTCTCTTAACTTCTTTCTCTCTTTTTCACTCTGTGTTTTTTCTTCTTCTCTACCCCTTCGATTTCAAAATATAACTTGCGTTAAGTTAACCGTTTAAATGTGTCAATATCTGCTAACTCACTCATGTCTTCTCTCTCTCTCCCCTCACTTCCTCACTTCGTTAATTTACATATGTTTAATACGGCCCGTCAAAAATGTGTAAATTTTCTTTTCATTTTTTGTTTGGAAGTAAAGTCTGATGATCCGCAGTCCTTTTAAAAGGGCTGTGGTGAAATAATTTATTACATGGAAGCTTAAAGCGGTCTGTTTTTATTTAAATTATATATATATATATATATATATATATATATACTGAGAGAGAAGGAAAAATAAAAATAATACCTACTCTTGTGCATTCTGTGTAGAAAACCTCCTGGAAATATGCAACACACTGTCAGTGGCTTTACTCAGCGAGCACAGGAAAAGAATAGACGCTCTCATGACAAAGTAAGCCCCAGAATGCACGGAGAATGCTGCAGAAATGATGTCCTCAAATGCACAGTGATGTGGTCCGAGTATTTACCATTGTCAGTAGCCGAGAATGAGCGTGTTAAGCTCATGTGATATGCGGCCAACTTGACTGAAAAGCGCTTGGAGAGGAATCACCCTGATATTACACTTGGGCAAAAGACCAACTATGAATTAATATTACCGTACATTGAGATAAGAATATCGTGAATGCGGAACAGGCGAACATGGACCAAGGACCTTTCAAGAAATTTCAATCAAATATAGTAAGCAGCAGCTGAAGTTCTCTCTCTCTCTCTCTCTCTCTATATATATATATATATATATATATGTGTGTGTGTGTGTGTGTATAAAGACCAAAAATGTCAGTCTCCTCTTGTATATTTTTCCAATGTGCAGATTGCAGTCATATGACTTAAGAATTTCAGTAATTGTGCATTTTTACGAGCTAATAGTTCCCCACGAATGACCTAGGAAACTATTTTTAATCGAATCGCCACAATTACCAAACCCTTCATTATCTTACCATATATATATATATATATATATATATATATATATATATATATGTGTGTGTGTAAAAATTTCTCAGAATTAACCTGTAGAAAAAGACAATATGTATTAAGGAAAAAGGCAAAAGGGAAACTATTGTTTTAGCCGACGCGTTTCCTCCAATATGGACTTTTTCAAGGCAAAAAACGAAATGAATTTATTAAAACAAGAGTGCCGCCATTGAATATTATCCAAATATTGATCTACGCCCAGGTTTTTTTCCAATATCACTTTTCCTAACAGAATCACTACCCTCCCAAGCCAACGTACACTGCATCAACAAATCAAAAGAAAACGGTTGAATCCGTCAACACAGCAATACAAACAATATTTCTACATGTGAAAATATTTTCTTCAAACATAAAGTAATTAATGTGATTTTTCAGTTGACTATATGAATATACAATCAATCAGTTATGTGCCATGCGGGATACACGCTTAGGCCATCATGTATTTTTAGATGCATGACTGACGAGGCAGATTTTTCCCGCAGTAGGTTACCATTTCTTTCTTCGGTAGACCAGTTCTAGGCTATATAACTCGTTCTGGTCTGCTATTTACCCACAGCTGAATATAAAATAGCGTTTCTAATTTCTTCTAGTTGCTAACGACTTTTTTTGTTGTTGTTTATAGATACTTTGTTTCAATCAATTGATTACTTTTTTTTTTTTTTTTGCATTGAAAAAGTACACCCTGGACGAAACGCGTCGGCAAAAACTACAGTTTTCCTAATGTCTCTTCCTTAGTACATATATATATATATATATATATATATATATATATATATATATATGTGTGTGTGTGTGTCTGTGTGTGTAATGTTTAGCGTAAATGGAATTCTTATTTCATCAAGCCAACCGGTGTTAACACAAATTTGATAAACAACTATTATGGAAATAGTTTTTTTCAGTTGTTTTTCACCTCCGTTTTTTACCTCTGCTTTCAATACTGGCTCAGTGGTTCTCAAGATCACCAAGCGGAATGATACAGAGTTCGAACCTCCTTGACTAATCCATTAAGATGGTCCAATGTCCGATCATGCTGTGCGTGGTAAATAATCTCTTTCGCTATAATTCACATATCTTGTTTTCTCTCGTTGATAGTGATGTACGTGTCTCTACGTATCAAGATATGGGTTCTAATATCCTTTCCGTCGGCATGAATATATGTGCCTCCATGACTGGACATCTTACTGGGTTGACGCTCGTGTGAACACGAACATCTTTGCGAAAGATGGAAAGGATATTTAGCGGTTGGTTGCGAGAGAAAAACTCTTGTTCTTTTTCGCTCAGTCTGTGTGTGACACTGTTATCTCCTCTGTGAGCCCAGGGAAGAGAAAAATAACTAACGAACCAGTTTGCGGGATGGATTAATACAACAAAGTTGAGATTTCGGTCCACACTGGGTGCCGTAGAGTTATGTTCTTGCGTCAAACTCCGTTAACCTTCTCAGCGTGTAAGGGTCCATTGTTTGACGTACGTCTGCCCTCAGATTCATGGCGAGGAATGGGCCTTCAACCTACTGCGCTCGACTAAATGTACATTGGTAAGAGGCGGATATTAAAAATCGTTCCTTTTCGATTCATGGTCGGCCAACAGTATTTGTGTAAGGGAATGTGGCAAACCCGACTTGAACTCAGATCCTGGATTTCAAACCCTTAGCCGTTATCGAATACTCCCCGTACACATTCACGCTTACATCATCAGATATTCTCAAGCGATCATCCATTTAAATACTGACCAGGTTCGAGGTTGCTTAACTTCTGTGATCTGACGTGAATCAATGTTTCAATGCGATATGGTCACAAGAAAATAGTATAGCCGGGTCGTCATGAGAAACGTTTAACGAGCTAATCAAATTGATCATTACAAGTATCGATCTTCGTAATCGCCACTTCAATCTTTACTGGGTACTTAATTATGATGATCTTGTGTCAAACTAAAGTTATGCGTTTGATCCTTACTATAGTCAGTTCGATCCTGATCGATACTCTATAATTTTGGTTTTACACCAAACTAAGTTAATATTATGGTTTCCTCGACGTGCGTAATGGTTAACAAGTATTATGGGACCTTACCCAAAATAACATAATGGACTATTCCATACGTAATAAATACTGCGCCTCAAAAGGAAGCAGGGAGTTCAGTCCAAAGTCTGGAGTTCCGTCTGAAGTCTGGAGTTCCGTCTGAAGTCTGGAGTTCCGTCTGAAGTCTGGAGTGAAGTCCGTCAGGAGTCTGTCAGTCAGTCAGAGCGAGCGAGTCAGTCAGTCGAGTCAGAGGCAGTCTGAAACAGAGTCGCGTTCAGACAATTACTACAAGACATTGGAATAGTGATACTGGTCGAGACTACATTGTTCTCTCTACTAAACCTGGTTGTTCGTACTAACACTTTCTACTTCTCTGTATATATTCCTGTTTGTAATATATCTGTCCTATTCCATATCTGTGTTCGAGTTCTTCTTTATTGGTTCTACTTTGGACTATCACCGTGGTACAAGGAACCGGACGATAACAACAAGCTAGTCTAGTTTAACACTGCTACGGCGCAGTATTTCTAGAGAATCTAATACTCACAGTTCGAATAGAGGGAAAGAGAAACAAAGGAAAACAACGCATGACATACCTGGCGGGCTTAAGCAAGTGGATGGCAGAACGTGTTCTTGGGGAGGGACGAAAACTTATTGAGAGCTACAAGGGATAGGGGAAGTGGAGAGCCATGATCGTCTACGTCCTGAAAGGACACAGCACAAAAAAAAAAAACGGGACAGTGAGTTCGATATTCTTGTACCAGACTAAACTGGGTTTCTCGGCGTGCATAAATTATTAGCATTACTACTGAGTAGCTAGTTCGATCGACACTGGGCGCCCAAAAGTCATGACCTTGTACCAGACTCAGCTAAGTATATGAGCATGTTATTTCCTTGCTCATTGTTCACGTACTTCTAAAATTGAAAACTAATTTTATTATTTTACTTGTTTACGTCCTGTGTCTCTTCGGAATATGGGAGTTCATAGCTCTCCTCAATATCCTTTGCAGATCGAAGCATTTATTTTTCATACCCCATCCCTGTTCTGTCATCTATTTATATAAGCTCGTTTTGCAGGTTACTCACCTGTGTGAGTGTCAAATTCTCCAAGCCTTCTTTCATTATGTGTTCCAGAAATTTCAATTGTTTATTTCTGATACTAAGTAAAATTTCCATTTTCCTCATTGCTTATATATTCCGTCCATGTAATTCTGTGTCCTTTCAGTGGTTCAGAAACCACTTTTCTTTTGACTGAAGTCTCTACTTCATTTGTTAAGAGATTGTTGTTGGTTGGCTAATTTTCTTTAGCAGCATATCAACACCTCTATGGGTTATTTAATGCCGAATCTAAATATTTTAACGTAATTTTATAGCTGTCTATATTTCTGAGATGCGGTGTTATGTACACTATTTACATTATTCGGACTATTTTCCTCATCTTTGTTGCTATATTTATTACAACGTTTCGGCCGTTGTACGCTTCGGCTTTCTTCAGGTGGTTGGAACGTCAAACTGAACCCTTTATTTCACTCACTGGGGTAGACTGTTCTATTTCCACGTGCCTTTTTTTAAGGGATGTTGCTTATCAGATGTTGCTTATCAGTTATCGCCTGTTAATTCCCCTCTCCAAGTTCTTCACCGCCTTAACCAGGTATTGAACTCACACTCTTTGGGTCCTGTCACTGGATCTAACTAACGCCTTTATCCACAGAGCCATGTGTCCTCAAGGGTCACATGGCACTGTGGATCAAGGCGTTAGTTAGATAACTGAGATAACTTTTTTTTTAATTATCTTGCTATAAAATATGTTGGTAATTCTACTATAAAATGTATTACGTGTCATTTTGCTTTAAAAATGTATTGTTGGTCACTTTATTATAAATATGTATTGTTGATATTTTTTATATATAGAAATGTATTGCAGGTATTTTTGCTATAAAAATCTATTTTTATACTTCCATAGTGTTTTGTGTGGAGTTCCTTATTTACCCATAACTGGGATCCTAACAGGTGCGACCACCCTGGGTCATGGTGGACTTTGGAACAACAGCAATTAAAATGTGGTTCTACGCGATTTAAAACCTCCAATATCCTGATCAGGGTCATTTCAGCCGGATGTAGTTTATCATCTCACCCAGAACTGGTTAGGAAATTGTTCAGTATTTACTACCTTATAGGAAGATTGATATTACATAGCATTTAAAACACTTCTTGTTTGTATCGTTGCTTAATACTTTACTTAAGTTCTGGGAGGCATCTTTTGCTATTTCAATGCACCTTCCGATTTCGATGTCACATTTGCCCTCATTTTCTTCTAGATACAGTGTAACCCGGATATAAGAGAGTCGTCGGGACCGGAGAAGAAGTCTCTTATATCCGGGTTTGGTCTAATTTATATACATTAACACAGGCTCTAATTTGCGACCAGATAAAATTTCTCTTATATCCGGATTTATCTTATATACGGGTTTCTCTTATATCCGGGTATCTTATATCCGGGTTACATTGTATTTAAATTTCCGTACTTGCTTTATTTTGATGTTTCGAATAGGTAATTTGATTTTGTTTTCTAAAAATTAGTCCTTTCTTCACGCTATTCTCTACTATTTTTCTCAATACTATCCTTGGTTTTCCGTCCTTTATGAAACGATCTGTCACAGTCACAATTTTAATTTTACTATTTACATCGAGGACTTCTTGTTTTAATTTATATTAGAGAACTCAACTAAATTTTCGAAACCTGATGTTTACAATGAATTTTTAAAAATGAAAAATCATTCTTGAAGCTTTCTTTTTAGCTTTAATTGAAAGCTAAATGATTAAATTTATTATTTCTAGTAAGCAAAATATTCTGATGTATTTCAATTAGAAAAATTACATAATTGAAGTTTGACCCACAATAAAAATATATATAAAATAAAAAATTCTAGTACAATACGAAATTAAAAAAGTAAAAATTTACTTTAAATTTTTTAGTTTATAATGTTGAAGGGATGATTTGCAAAGCCTGTGGAGGCGCAAACACAATGAAACACAGAAACGAAAATGAAAGAATTGCAGACGGCCAGAGTTTAGAGAGGGAAGCTCTTAAAGCACGTTATGGTTTTCCTTACTTAGGAAAATGGGAATGATTCTATACCAAAAATTATTTTAAAATTATTTTTAAAATCTTGCAGTAAAACGACATTTATTAAGCTTTTCAATTTTTTATTCGTAAATATAGTTTTCACTTAATAACAATATCACCCAAACGGATTAAAGTAAGGCAGAATTTTAAACGATTTAAATTATTATAATTAAAACATTAAAAAATGACAATAATTTTGTAAA
Organism: Acanthosepion lycidas; assembly: GCA_963932145.1. NCBI lineage: Eukaryota > Metazoa > Mollusca > Cephalopoda > Sepiida > Sepiidae > Acanthosepion > Acanthosepion lycidas. The sequence continues at coordinate 93,428,235 of OZ010590.1, forward strand.
AATTCATTATTCATCGAATATATATTTTTCTTGAGACAATAGTGTCTTTAATAAAAGCAATGAAAAACTTTTCTAATTAAATAATGTCAGAGCTTTATAGCATTTTTTATTTTACAATTCGGGGCAGATTTTCGGAAAATGAATAGTAGTTTGAAAAAATGATTGACTTACATTCTCAAAGAAGTCCTGCTTTTCACTAAAATTATTTTGAGATAGAAATTTAATTTCTCGCAATTTCATGAAATTAAGTAATGGTGGGGGGGGGGGTAACCTGTGTAAAAAGATGATTTTTACCAAGATTTTCTATAAAAAATTTCAAAGATAATTTCATTAATTTGTGAATAAGTTCTGAACGTTTCATTAAAATTCGACAATTATTTGATTTTTGCAAGAATTTCCATTTTTTAGCCAAAATTTCGAACGTGATAGAAGGGATTAAAAAATTTTATAAAATAATAAAAAAAATACTTTGGTCTTTCCTCTTAATAATAACAAATATTTTGACGACAAAACTTTTTATTAATTTTAGAGCCTTTTTTTTTATCATGCTACGCTGTTTTTTCAGCAGAAAAAGTGGAGGTGCCAATTTATACCATTCATTTGCATGGTTAGATCCAAGTTTGCGCAATTCCTAATTAATTATTATTCCAACCCAATCATGTGTACATGTTACTCAAAATATAGTTTTCTCACTTTCTTCTTCTTTCTCTAAACATACTGTGATACTGTCCATTAATTCAATTATATTTTAGCAATTCTTAAAGTTTCATTATTAAGTTATCTTCCGTATAACCATTCTTCTGTGATTTTTTTGGTAGTTCATAGAAAAGGAAAGGGTGTAAGATTTGTCTCAGTGATTCTAATCTTGCTACGGGACCTCTTCCTATACAGTCTATGGACGGAGGAACGATATATTGTTTTTGTTCTTGGTCCATATGTGCACGTTACACCTCACGTGAATCTAACCACGTGTTACTTTCTCCCAATTTCAGTGGGAAGAAAGTAAATAGAGGTTACCATCAAGGACGTTGTTCCTCATGAATGCGAGAAGATTCATGAAATTGACAGTAGCAGAAGTATAGGTGTATATCTCTGAAGAGATAGTCCTGTTGTTCATTTTAGCCTCTCTATTTTTTTTTATTTTCCTTTATATTTTACATTGACCTCTTTAATTTCACAACTTTGGCGGATTTTGGAGGGGGTGGGGTTTTTCTTGGGGGGTGGGGATTACACACAGACACACACACACATTTTCTCACCGCCGCAATGTGACGTCCCTGTGCCTTTTCTACAAATATTTTTGTGGTAACTTTCTTCTACGGCACCTGGACTTTATGAATTTAAGCGCAATACTAGATTGACGTCATGTTCTCATTTTACAGATGAATTGGCTAGATATTACCGTAAGTTCTATGCTAACAGTTTCTTCTATCACACTTCTTGCTTGTGGAAGTCTCTTTCGGCTTCTAGCTTTCCAGTCAGTTTTGATCTTCAAAAATTTAAATGCAATGCCAATTGTTATCTACTGTCTTAATTCTTGATCTTTTATTGTCCTCTTTCCTTAACAGTAGTTATTCTCATTTTCTCTTATACCCAGTAACCCCTTGCATCCTAGTGGCTTTATTGCCTTTCATCTTCAAAAACTTAAATGCAAATGTTATCTTCTGTTTTCTTAATTCTTATTGTTCTATTATTCTCTCTCTTTAACCATTTGAGGTCTGTGTTCCTGAATAATTGTAATCATTCTGTCTCTACCAAACATTACATACCAATTATTAGCGAAATTTGAAAATGAGCTAATAATTTATAAATAATTTCATGCTAATTCTTCTTTTCACTATGGTACATAGACATTATGAATTTAAGTGCAGTACTAGATTGGTGGCAAGGTCTCATCATTTTACAGTTGAAATGGCTAGATGTAACCGTAAGTTCTATGCTAACAGTTTCTTCTCTCACATAAGATTCACTTATTGGCATCTTGGCTTCAGTCACTTTCCTACCACCATGATGTAGCTTTCCTTTGCCTTTCCTTTAAATAATTTCATGCTAATTCTTCTTTTCACTATGGTACATAGACTTTATGAATTTAAGTGCAGTACTAGATTGGTGGCAAGGTCTCATCATTTTACAGTTGAAATGGCTAGATGTAACCGTAAGTTCTATGCTAACAGTTTCTTCTCTCACATAAGATTCACTTATTGGCGTCTCGGCTTCAGTCACTTTCCTACCAACATAATGTAGCTTTCCTTTGCCTTTCCTTTAAATAATTTCATGCTAATTCTTCTTTTCACTATGGTACATAGACATTATGAATTTAAGTGCAGTACTAGATTGGTGGCAAGGTCTCATCATTTTACAGTTGAAATGGCTAGATGTAACCGTAAGTTCTATGCTAACAGTTTCTTCTCTCACATAAGATTCACTTATTGGCTTCTCGGCTTCAGTCACTTTCCTACCACCATAATGTAGCTTTCCTTTGCCTTTCCTTTAAATAATTTCATGCTAATTCTTCTTTTCACTATGGTACATAGACTTTATGAATTTAAGTGCAGTACTAGATTGGTGGCAAGGTCTCATCATTTTACAGTTGAAATTGCGAGATGTAACCGTAAGTTCTATGCTAACAGTTTCTTCTCTCACATAAGATTCACTTATTGGCGTCTCGGCTTCAGTCACTTTCCTACCAACATAATGTAGCTTTCCTTTGCCTTTCCTTTAAATAATTTCATGCTAATTCTTCTTTTCACTATGGTACATAGACATTATGAATTTAAGTGCAGTACTAGATTGGTGGCAAGGTCTCATCATTTTACAGTTGAAATTGCGAGATGTAACCGTAAGTTCTATGCTAACAGTTTCTTCTCTCTCATAAGATTCACTTATTGGCGTCTCGGCTTCAGTCACTTTCCTACCACCATAATGTAGCTTTCCTTTGCCTTTCCTTTAAATAATTTCATGCTAATTCTTCTTTTCACTATGGTACATAGACTTTATGAATTTAAGTGCAGTACTAGATTGGTGGCAAGGTCTCATCATTTTACAGTTGAAATGGCTAGATGTAACCGTACGTTCTATGCTAACAGTTTCTTCTCTCACATAAGATTCACTTATTGGCATCTCGGCTTCAGTCACTTTCCTACCACCATAATGTAGCTTTCCTTTGCCTTTCCTTTAAATAATTTCATGCTAATTCTTCTTTTCACTATGGTACCTAGACTTTATGAATTTAAGTGCAATACTAGATTGGTGGCAAGGTCTCATCATTTTACAGTTGAAATGGCTAGATGTAACCGTACGTTCTATGCTAACAGTTTCTTCTCTCACATAAGATTCACTTATTGGCATCTCGGCTTCAGTCACTTTCCTACCACCATAATGTAGCTTTCCTTTGCCTTTCCTTTAAATAATTTCATGCTAATTCTTCTTTTCACTATGGTACATAGACTTTATGAATTTAAGTGCAGTACTAGATTGGTGGCAATGTCTCATCATTTTACAGTTGAAATGGCTAGACGTAACCGTAAGTTCTATGCTAACAGTTTCTTCTCTCACATAAGATTCACTTATTGGCATCTCGGCTTCAGTCACTTTCCTACCACCATAATGTAGCTTTCCTTTGCCTTTCCTTTAAATAATTTCATGCTAATTCTTCTTTTCACTATGGTACATAGACTTTATGAATTTAAGTGCAGTACTAGATTGGTGGCAAGGTCTCATCATTTTACAGTTGAAATGGCTAGATGTAACCGTAAGTTCTATGCTAACAGTTTCTTCTCTCACATAAGATTCACTTATTGGCATCTCGGCTTCAGTCACTTTCCTACCACCATAATGTAGCTTTCCTTTGCCTTTCCTTTAAATAATTTCATGCTAATTCTTCTTTTCACTATGGTACCTAGACTTTATGAATTTAAGTGCAATACTAGATTGGTGGCAAGGTCTCATCATTTTACAGTTGAAATGTCTAGATGTAACCGTACGTTCTATGCTAACAGTTTCTTCTCTCACATAAGATTCACTTATTGGCATCTCGGCTTCAGTCACTTTCCTACCACCATAATGTAGCTTTCCTTTGCCTTTCCTTTAAATAATTTCATGCTAATTCTTCTTTTCACTATGGTACCTAGACTTTATGAATTTAAGTGCAATACTAGATTGGTGGCAAGGTCTCATCATTTTACAGTTGAAATGGCTAGATGTAACCGTACGTTCTATGCTAACAGTTTCTTCTCTCACATAAGATTCACTTATTGGCATCTCGGCTTCAGTCACTTTCCTACCACCATAATGTAGCTTTCCTTTGCCTTTCCTTTAAATAATTTCATGCTAATTCTTCTTTTCACTATGGTACATAGACTTTATGAATTTAAGTGCAGTACTAGATTGGTGGCAATGTCTCATCATTTTACAGTTGAAATGGCTAGACGTAACCGTAAGTTCTATGCTAACAGTTTCTTCTCTCACATAAGATTCACTTATTGGCATCTCGGCTTCAGTCACTTTCCTACCACCATAATGTAGCTTTCCTTTGCCTTTCCTTTAAATAATTTCATGCTAATTCTTCTTTTCACTATGGTACATAGACTTTATGAATTTAAGTGCAGTACTAGATTGGTGGCAAGGTCTCATCATTTTACAGTTGAAATGGCTAGATGTAACCGTAAGTTCTATGCTAACAGTTTCTTCTCTCACATAAGATTCACTTATTGGCATCTCGGCTTCAGTCACTTTCCTACCACCATAATGTAGCTTTCCTTTGCCTTTCCTTTAAATAATTTCATGCTAATTCTTCTTTTCACTATGGTACATAGACTTTATGAATTTAAGTGCAGTACTAGATTGGTGGCAATGTCTCATCATTTTACAGTTGAAATGGCTAGACGTAACCGTAAGTTCTATGCTAACAGTTTCTTCTCTCACATAAGATTCACTTATTGGCATCTCGGCTTCAGTCACTTTCCTACCACCATAATGTAGCTTTCCTTTGCCTTGCCTTTAAATAATTTCATGCTAATTCTTCTTTTCACTATGGTACATAGACTTTATGAATTTAAGTGCAGTACTAGATTGGTGGCAAGGTCTCATCATTTTACATTTGAAATAGCTAGATGTAACCGTAAGTTCTATGCTAACAGTTTCTTCTCTCACATGATTCACTTATTGGCATCTCGGCTTCAGTCACTTTCCTACCACCATAATGTAGGTTTCCTTTGCCTTTCCTTTAAATAATTTCATGCTAATTCTTCTTTTCACTATGGTACATAGACTTTATGAATTTAAGCGCAGTACTAGATTGGTGGGCAGGTTTCATTATTTAATATTTCACAGCAGATATAAAAATAGTTTACCTACCCGGTGGCTGGGCATTAAGTCATTTTTCTCTGTCACCGGTAAATCGGTTGTCAGGGGTCAAAGGGTTAATAGTATTTTCTTTTTTTTTTCTTTTTTTCTTTTTTTTTTTTGTTATTCTTTCACACTTAGTAACCCCTTGTCTCTCCCTTCCTTGAGATGAAATAATTAAATATCGTCGTCGTCGGCTTTATCTGGTATCCAATAATTTTATTTCTTCTTTGCTGATTGCTTCTTTTATGATGATGGTGTTGATGACTAAATTCGCCGCCAACGTGCAGGTTCTGGACTTGAAGCTTCCAGTTTCACCAAAACCTGCAACCGTCGTTCCATTTCTTATCGCCGTTTGACTTTGCGAGAATTGGTTCAAAGTGAAAGAAAATCAGTGTAGACGAAAGTGAGAAAATTTTTTTTAGGGTCGACCTAAACCTGCCAGAAAGTGGCGCACATACTTGATTCCTTGACTTTCCTTTGCCCCCCATATGAAATGAGACATGAAGAATCCAGTTAGGAAATTGGTACGGACTGCCGCTGACTCTGTTATAATTTCGTATGACGCCTTCTACAGCATATCTGTCATGCGTAGCCCTCTTCATCCACGAGATTCAAATGCTGAGATCTGTTGTAATCATCATCCGCTTATTCCACGATTGGAGTCTTTGGGGTTGGCCGCGTTTAGTAATATATGCAACATTTTGGGGGTTTTGCAGGTTTGGTTGAAAACCAGCAATAATTCTTTATTTTTCTACGGTACGGAATTTTTTTCTACTTTCCTGTTTAATTTTTTAACATCAATTCCTGTGTGCCAAGCGTTAACACGTGACAGTGACGTGTTATTTTTTTTTTTCAAATATTGCATCTTAACACGTCAGTTTCTTGCTACGTGTCGTCTTCAACGAAAACTACAAAAATAGATAGATAGATAGATAGACAGACAGACAAGCAGGTGAACAAACACATGCATATAAACAACAGATAGTAATGGATTTAGATAGATAGATAGATAGATAGATAAGCAGGCGGACAGACAGATGCATATAAACAACAGAGATAGAAATGGATTTAGATAGATAGACAGACAGACAGACAGACAAGCAGGCGAACAGACACATGCATATAAACAACAGATAGTAATGGATTTAGATAGATAGATAGATAGATAGATAGATAGATAAGCAGGCGGACAGACAAATGCATATAAACAACAGAGATAGAAATGGGTTTAGATAGATAGATAGATAGATAGATAGATAGATAGATAAGCAGGCGGACAGACAAATGCATATAAACAACAGAGATAGAAATGGGTTTAGATAGATAGATAGATAGATAGATAATGTACCGACTGAGGATAATTTCAGTTTGCATCAATGCCGTCTGAAAAGATCTAAATTTTTCATTTCAATTGCCCTGTCCTGTCGCCAGTCATCATAAACATATTTCTTATGATTAACATGCTGATATAGCAAACTAGGAAAGAAAATAAAATCGAACTGCACAATTTAATGACTTCAGTCCAACAAATGTTCCCCGTGCCTATAAATATTTTCATGTCCCTTGTTCTGTGGAAGTTTCCTCTTTCGTCCATCGACTTTGGAAACTATGTCTCATCATTTAACAGTTGAAATTGTTGGATCTAATCTTCTTCTATACGCGCTGTGTCCCCACAGGACGTAGGCGATCAAAACTTCACAGCGGCTGTTACGTGACTTCTTCTCTACAAAAGAGAGATAATTGCCTTTTGTATCCCTACAAAGTCTGTATATCTGGAAACGATTCAAAAACAACATATGGTGTATTTGAAACCTCTTTTTCATGTGCCGCATCCCTTGATGACGTAGGCGATCATGGCTCTCCACAAATTCCTGTCCTTTGTAGCTCTTAATATATTTTCTCTTTCTGTTATTTCTCATGGGCCCTTTCCTGCTATCCATTTACTCAAGCTCAATAAGTATGCTATACGATGTTTTCCTTTGTCCCTCTTGCCTTCAATCCGTCCTGTGAGTATAAAATTTTCCAAGCCACACTTCCTCATTTTGTACTTTAGAAACCTTAACTCTCTCTTCTTGGTGTTATGTATGTTTTCTTTTTGTTTTCATTTATTCTACACTCTAACCACAAGAGCTAACAGTTTCTGGCCTGGCATCTCGCCTGAAGTCACTTTCCTACTACTGTACTGTACATTCCCTGCATGTTTTCTAGAAATGCTTTCATGGCAATTGTGCTGATGAACTTTCACCCTCATTGACCCCTTTTATTTCTGTCCCTATTTTTCTTTAAGTTTAATTCCCCATCCCCTCCCTCGTTAGGTGGTCAGTGATGTCAGTTCGCTGGTGGATGCGGGGCGCCTTTCGTTTCGCGTGAGTAATATTTTTCATATTTGTTGTTGTGTCTGAATGCGTGCATGTCAGTGTGAATGCTTGGGATGAATGAATGTTTTATACTATTATAGTCCCGCATTGATTTCGGCCATTGAACCGATGTTTTTGCCACATTTAGTCATTGTGTGTGGGTGGGGGGTATTACTAATCTTATTTTTCTTTAGTTTCTTGTAAATAGTTTTTTGTGTTCATATTGTAAATACTCACTGGGGCTAGTTTTTAGACTTGTTGTTTTATCCCCACCACCACAGACAATAAATTGTAAATATAGGGACTAGTCAGTATTTTCATAGAGACAATGAGGTATTATGGTGATTGTAGTAAGAAAGGTACTATGAATGTGTTGTTTTGATGTAAGGAATATTGTTCGTACGATTGGGTCAGTGTTTGCGGCTAGCTAAGTTATAGTTAAGACAGCAGAAGACCGTCCTTTCCCCAATCCCCTTTTCGGCCATGTGTCACATTTCTGTAGAAAACAGAATAAATATAACTTTCATCCTCATCTTCTCCCTCGTTAGGTGGTCAGTGATGTCAATTCTCTGATGGATGCGATGCGCCTTTCGTTTCGGGTGGGATTTTCGTATTTGTTGTTGTGTTTAAACGAGTTTGTTTTTAAGTGAGTGCTTGGAATGAATGTCTTATCTTATTAAAGTCCCGCATTGATTTCGTCCAGACAACTATTGTTTCTGCAACAGTTAAGGGTTGTGGGGGAGGGTGGTTATTGCTAACACTATTTTGTTTAGTTTCTTTGTATCTGGTTTTTATTCATTTTTTATAAATATTCATTGGGGTTTCGATTTTTAACTTGTATTTTATTCCCCTACCTCCACAGACAATGAATTGTGCATATGGGGTTTAGTTAGAACTTTCATAGAGTCAATGAGGTATTCGGGTGTGTGTAGTAAGAAAGGTAAGTAAGAATGTGTTGTTTTGGCGTAAAGAATATTGTTGTATGTTTGGGCCAGTGTTTGTGTCTAGCTAAGTTTAATTTTAAGACAGAAGAAGACTGTCTTTTTCCCTATTCCCCATTTTGGCCTTGTTTATAATCATGCAAATAAATATCACTTTCCTCTGTGGTATCTAGACTTTATGAATTTAAGCGCAGCTAGGTCTCATCACTTTACGGTTGCGCTGGTTAGATGTAACCGTAAGTTCTATGCTAACAGTTTCTTCTATCGCACTTCTTGCTTGTGAAAATTTCGACCGGCTTCTTGCTTCCCAGTTAAGTTTGATATTCAAAAAATTAAATACAATTTCCATAGCTATTTTCTGTATTAATTCATATTCTTTGATTGTTCACTCCCTTTTCTTAATCATAGCTACTCTAATTTAAATGCAATGTCAATCGTTATCTACTGCCTTATTTGACACTCTTCTACTGTTCTCGCTTCTTAATAATGTTTCTGATTTCTTTCACAGACGTTAACTCCCTGCGTCACCCAGGCTTTACTTCTTTGTCGGGTAACTGTTCTGATGAACTTTCCATAATGTGCCGAGACTTTATGAATTTAAGTGCAGTACTAGATTAGCAGCAAGATCACATGATTTACAGTTGAAATGGCTAGATGCAACCGTAAGTTCTATGCTTACAGTTTCTTCTCTGGCATGAGATTCACTTATTGGCATCTCGGCTACAGTCACTTTCCTACCACCATAATGAAGCTTGCCTTTGCCTTTCCTTTAAATAATTTCATGTTAATTCTTCTTTTCACTATGGTACATAGACTTTATTAATTTAAGTGCAGTACTAGATTGGTGGCAAGGTCTCATCATTTTAAAATTGAAATGGCGAGATGTGACCGTAAGTTCTATGCTAGCAGTTTCTTCTCTCACATAAGATTCACTTATTGGCATCTCGGCTTCAGTCACTTTCTTACCACCATAATGTAGCTTTCCTTTGCCTTTCCTTTAAATAATTTCATGCTAATTCTTCTTTTCACTATGGTACATAGACTTTAAGAATTTAAGTGCAGTACTAGATTGGTGGCAAGGCCTCATCATTTTACAGTTGAAATGGCGAGATGTAGCCGTAAGTTCTATGCTAACAGTTTCTTTCACATAAGATTCACTTATTGGCATCTCGGCTACAGTCACTTTCCTAAGCACCATAATGTAGCTTTCCTTTGACTTTCCTTTAAATAATTTCATGCTAATTCTTCTTTTCACTATGGTACATAGACTTTATGAATTTAAGTGCAGTACTAGATTGGTGGCAAGGCCGCATCATTTTACAGTAGAAATGGCTAGATGTAACCGTAAGTTCTATGCTAAGAGTTTCTTCTCTCTCATAAGATTCACTTATTGGCATCTCGGCTTCAGTCACTTTCCTAAGCACCATAATGTAGCTTTCCTTTGACTTTCCTTTAAATAATTTCATGCTAATTATTCTTTTCACTATGGTACATAGACTTTATCAATTTAAGTGCAGTACTAGATTGGTGACAAGGTCTCATCATTTTACAGTTGAAATGGCGAAATGTAACCGTAAGTCCTATGCTAACAGTTTCTTCTCTCACATAAGATTCACCTAGTGGCATCTAGGCTTCAGTCACTTTCCTACCACCATAATGTAGCTTTCCTTTACATTTCCTTTAAATAATTTCATGCTAATTCTTCTTTTCACTATGGTACATAGACTTTATCAATTTAAGTGCAGTACTAGATTGGTGACAAGGTCTCATCATTTTACAGTTGAAATGGCTAGATGTAACCGTAAGTTCTATGCTAACAGTTTCTTCTCTCACATAAGATTCACTTATTGGCATCTCGGCTTCAGTCACTTTCCTACCACCATAATGTAGCTTTCCTTTGCCTTTCCTTTAAATAATTTCATGTTAATTCTTCTTTTCACTATGGTACATAGACTATGAATTTAAGTGCAGTACTAGATTGGTGGCAAGGTCTCATCATTTTACAGTTGAAATGTCGAGATGTGACCGTAAGTTCTATGCTAACAGTTTCTTCTCTCACATAAGATTCACTTATTGGCATCTCGCCTTCAGTCACTTTCCTACCACCATAATGTAGCTTTCCTATGCCTTTCCTTTAAATAATTTCATGCTAATTCTTCTTTTCACTATGGTAAATAGACTTTATGAATTTAAGTGCAGTACTAGATTGGTGGCAAGGTCTCATCATTTTACAGTTGAAATGGCGAGATGTAACCGTAAGTTCTATGCTAACAGTTTCTTCTCTCACATAAGATTCACTTGTTGGCATCTCGGCTTCAGTCACTTTCCTACCACCATAATGTAGGTTTCCTTTGCCTTTCATTTAAATAATTTCATGCTAATTCTTCTTTTCACTATGGTACATAGACTTTATGAATTTAAGTGCAGTACTAGATTGGTGGCAAGGTCTCATCATTTTACAGTTGAAATGGCGAGATGTAACCGTAAGTTCTATGCTAACAGTTTCTTCTCTCACATAAGATTCTCTTATTGGCATCTCGGCTTCAGTCACTTTCCTACCACCATAATGTAGGTTTCCTTTGCCTTTCATTTAAATAATTTCATGCTAATTTTTCTTTTCACTATGGTACATAGACTTTATGAATTTAAGTGCAGTACTAGGTTGGTGGCAAGGTCTCATCATTTTACAGTTGAAATGGCGAGATATAACCGTAAGTTCTATGCTAACAGTTTCTTCTCTCACATAAGATTCACTTATTGGCATCTCGCCTTCAGTCACTTTCCTACCACCATAATGTAGGTTTGCTTTGCCTTTCCTTTAAATAATTGCATGCTAATTCTTCTTTTCACTATGGTACATAGACTTTATGAATTTAAGTGCAGTACTAGATTGGTGGCAAGGTCTCATCATTTTACAGTTGAAATGGCGAGATATAACCGTAAGTTCTATGCTAACAGTTTCTTCTCTCACATATGATTCACTTATTGGCATCTCGGCTTCAGTCACTTTCCTACCACCATAATGTAGCTTTCCTTTACCTTTCCTTTAAAAAATTTCATGCTAATTCTTCTTTTCACTATGGTACATAGACTTTATGAATTTAAGTGCAGTACTAGATTGGTGGCAAGTTCTCATCATTTTACAGTTGAAATGGCGAGATGTAAACGTAAGTTCCATGCTAACAGTTTCACCTCTCCCATAAGATTCACTTATTGGCATCTCGCCTTCAGTCACTTTCCTAACACCATAATGTAGGTTCCCTTTGCCTTTCCTTTAAATAATTTCATGCTAATTCTTCTTTTCACTATGGTACATAGACTTTAGGAATTTAAGTGCAGTACTAGATTGGTGGCAAGATCTCATCATTTTACAGTTGAAATAGTGAGATGTAACCCTAAGTTCTATGCTAACAGTTTCTTCTCTCACATAAGATTCACTTATTGGCATCTCGGCTTCAGTCACTTTCCTACCACCATAATGTAGCTTTCCTTTGCCTTTCCTTTAAATAATTTCATGCTAATTCTTCTTTTCACTATGGTACATAGACTTTATGAATTTAAGTGCAGTACTAGATTGGTGGCAAGGTCTCATCATTTTACAGTTGAAATGGCGAGATGTAACCGTAAGTTCTATGCTAACAGTTTCTTCTCTCCCATAAGATTCACTTATTGGCATCTCGCCTTCAGTCACTTTCCTAAAACCATGATGTTGGTTTCCTTTGCCTTTCCTTTAAATAATTTCATGCTAATTCTTCTTTTCACTATGGTACATAGACTTTATGAATTTAAGTGCAGTACTAGATTGGTTGCAAGATCTCATCATTTTACAGTTGAAATAGTGAGATGTAACCGTAAGTTCTATGCTAACAGTTTCTTCTCTCACATAAGATTCACTTATTGGCATCTCGGCTTCAGTCACTTTCCTACCACCATAATGTAGCTTTCCTTTGCCTTTCCTTTAAATAATTTCATGCTAATTCTTCTTTTCACTATGGTACATAGACTTTATGAATTTAAGTGCAGTACTAGATTGGTGGCAAGGTCTCATCATTTTACAGTTGAAATGGCGAGATGTAACCGTAAGTTCTATGCTAACAGTTTCTTCTCTCCCATAAGATTCACTTATTGGCATCTCGCCTTCAGTCACTTTCCTAAAACCATGATGTTGGTTTCCTTTGCCTTTCCTTTAAATAATTTCATGCTAATTCTTCTTTTCACTATGGTACATAGACTTTATGAATTTAAGTGCAGTACTAGATTGGTTGCAAGATCTCATCATTTTACAGTTGAAATAGTGAGATGTAACCGTAAGTTCTATGCTAACAGTTTCTTCTCTCCCATAAGATTCACTTATTGGCATCTCGCCTTCAGTCACTTTCCTAAAACCATGATGTTGGTTTCCTTTGCCTTTCCTTTAAATAATTTCATGCTAATTCTTCTTTTCACTATGGTACATAGAATTTATGAATTTAAGTGAAGTACTAGATTGGTGGCAAAGTCTCATCATTTTACAGTTTAAATGTCTAGATGTAAACGTATGTTCTATGCTAACATTTTCTTCTCTCACATAAGATTCACTTATTTGCATCTCGGCTTCAGTCACTTTCCTACCAACATAATGTGGCTTTCCTTTGCCTTTCCTTTAAATAATTTCATGCTAATTCTTCTTTTCACTATGGTACATAGACTTTATGAATTTAAGTGCAGTACTAGATTGGTGGCAAGAACTCATCATTTTACAGTTGAAATTGCGAGATGTAACCTTAAGTTCTATGGTAACAGTTTCTTCTCTCACATAAGATTCACTTATTGGCATCTCGGCTTCAGTCACTTTCCTACCACCATAATGTAGCTTTTCTTTTGCCTTTCCATTAAATAATTTTATGCTAATTCTTCTTTTCACTATGGTACATAGATTTTATGAATTTAAGTGCAGTACTAGATTGGTGGCAAGGTCTCATCATTTTACAGTTGAAATTGCGAGATGTAACCGTAAGTTCTATGGTAACAGTTTCTTCTCTCACATAAGATTCACTTATTGGCATCTCGGCTTCAGTCACTTTCCTACCACCATAATGTAGCTTTCCTTTGCCTTTCCATTAAGTAATTTCATGCTAATTCTTCTTTTCGCTATGGTACATAGATTTTATGAATTTAAGTGCAGTACTAGATTGGGGGCAAGGTCTCATCTTTTACAGTTGAAATGGCTAGATGTAACCGTAAGTTCTATGCTTACAGTTTCTTCTCTCTCATAAGATTCACTTATTAGCATATCGGCTACAGTCACTTTCCTACCACCATAATGTAGCTTTCCTTTGCCTTTCCTTTAAATAAGTTCATGTTAATTCCACTTTTCTCTATGGTACATAGACTTTATGAATTTAAGTGCAGTACTAGATTGGTGGCAAAGTCTCATCATTTTACAGTTTAAATGTCTAGATGTAAACGTATGTTCTATGCTAACAGTTTTTTCTCTCACATAAGATTCACTTATTGGCATCTCGGCTTCAGTCACTTTCTTACCACCATAATGTAGCTTTCCTTTAAATAATTTCATGCTAATTCTTCTTTTCACTATGGTACATAGACTTTAGGAATTTAAGTGCAGTACTAGATTGGTGGCAAGTCCTCATCATTTTACAGTTGAAATGCCGAGATGTAACCGTAAGTTCTATGGTAACAGTTTCTTCTCTCACATAAGATTCACTTATTGGCATCTCGCCTTCAGTCACTTTCCTACCACCATAATGTAGCATTTCTTTTGCCTTTCCATTAAATAATTTCATGCTAATTCTTCTTTTCACTATGGTACATAGACTTTATGAATTTAAGTGCAGTACAAGATTGGTGGCAAGGTCTGATCATTTTACAGTTGAAATTGCGAGATGTAACCGTAAGTTCTATCGTAACAGTTTCTTCTCTCACATAAGATTCACTTATTGGCATCTCGGCTTCAGTCACTTTCCTACCACCATAATGTAGCTTTCCTTTGCCTTTCCATTAAATAATTTCATGCTAATTCTTCTTTTCTCTATGGTCCATAGACTTTATGAATTTAAGTGCTGTACTAGATTGGTGGCAAGGTCTCATATTTAACAGCTGAAATGGCGATATGTAACCGTAAGTTCTATGCTAACAGTTTCTTCTCTCATATAAGATTCACTTATTGGCATCTCGGCTTCAGTCACTTTCCTGCCACCATAATGTAGCTTTCCTTGGCCTTTGTTTAAATAATTTCATGCTAATTCTTCTTTTCACTACGGTACATAGACTTTATGAATTTAAGTGCAGTACTAGTTTGGTTGCAAGGTCTCATCATTTTACTGTTGAAATGGCGAGATGTAATCGTAAGTTCTATGCTAACAGTTTCTTCTGTCTCATAAGATTCACTTATTGGCGTCTCGGCTTCAGTCACTTTCCTACCACCATAATGTAGCTTTTCTTTGCCTTTCTTTTAAATAATTTCATGCTAATTATTCTTTTCACTACGGTACATAGATTTTATGAATTTAAGTGCAGTACTAGATTGGGGGCAAGGTCTCATCTTTTACAGTTGAAATGGCTAGATGTAACCGTAAGTTCTATGCTTACAGTTTCTTCTCTCTCATAAGATTCACTTATTAGCATATCGGCTACAGTCACTTTCCTACCACCATAATGTAGCTTTCCTTTGCCTTTCCTTTAAATAATTTCATGCTAATTCTTCTTTTCACTATGGTACATAGACTTTATGAATTTAAGTGCAGTACTAGATTGGTGGCAAGGTCTCATCATTTTACAGTTGAAATGGCGAGATGTAACCGTAAGTTCTATGCTAACAGTTTCTTCTCTCCCATAAGATTCAGTTATTGGCATCTCGCCTTCAGTCACTTTCCTAAAACCATAATGTAGGTTTCCTTTGCCTTTCCTTTAAATAATTTCATGCTAATTATTCTTTTCACTATGGTACATAGACTTTATGAATTTAAGTGCAGTACTAGATTGGTTGCAAGATCTCATCATTTTACAGTTGAAATAGTGAGATGTAACCGTAAGTTCTATGCTAACAGTTTCTTCTCTCACATGAGATTCACTTATTGGCATCTCGGCTTCAGTCACTTTCCTACCACTATAAAGTAGCTTTCCTTTGCCTTTCTTTTAAATAATTTCATGCTAATTCTTCTTTTCACTATGGTACATAGAATTTATGAATTTAAGTGAAGTACTAGATTGGTGGCAAAGTCTCATCATTTTACAGTTTAAATGTCTAGATGTAAACGTATGTTCTATGCTAACATTTTCTTCTCTCACATAAGATTCACTTATTTGCATCTCGGCTTCAGTCACTTTCCTACCAACATAATGTGGCTTTCCTTTGCCTTTCCATTAAATAATTTCATGCTAATTCTTCTTTTCACTATGGTACATAGACTTTATGAATTTAAGTGCAGTACTAGATTGGTGGCAAGAACTCATCATTTTACAGTTGAAATTGCGAGATGTAACCGTAAGTTCTATGGTAACAGTTTCTTCTCTCACATAAGATTCACTTATTGGCATCTCGGCTTCAGTCACTTTCCTACCACCATAATGTAGCTTTTCTTTTGCCTTTCCATTAAATAATTTTATGCTAATTCTTCTTTTCACTATGGTACATAGACTTTATGAATTTAAGTGCAGTATTAGATTGGTGGAAAGGTCTCATCATATTACAGTTGAAATGGCGCGATGTAACCGTAAGTTCTATGCTAACCGTTTCTTCTCTCTCATAAGATTCACTTATTGGCATCTCGGCTTCAGTCACTTTCCTACACACCATAATGTAGCTTTCCTTTGCCTTTCCATTAAATAATTTCATGCTAATTCTTCTTTTCGCTATGGTACATAGATTTTATGAATTTAAGTGCAGTACTAGATTGGGGGCAAGGTCTCATCTTTTACAGTTGAAATGGCTAGATGTAACCGTAAGTTCTATGCTTACAGTTTCTTCTCTCTCATAAGATTCACTTATTAGCATATCGGCAACAGTCACTTTCCTACCACCATAATGTAGCTTTCCTTTGCCTTTCCTTTAAATAAGTTCATGTTAATTCCACTTTTCTCTATGGTACATAGACTTTATGAATTTAAGTGCAGTACTAGATTGGTGGCAAAGTCTCATCATTTTACAGTTTAAATGTCTAGATGTAAACGTATGTTCTATGCTAACAGTTTCTTCTCTCACATAAGATTCACTTATTGGCATCTCGGCTTCAGTCACTTTCCTACCAACATAATGTAGCTTTCATTTGCCTTTCCTTTAAATAATTTCATGCTAATTCTTCTTTTCACTATGGTACATAGACTTTAGGAATTTAAGTGCAGTACTAGATTGGTGGCAAGTCCTCATCATTTTACAGTTGAAATGCCGAGATGTAACCGTAAGTTCTATGGTAACAGTTTCTTCTCTCACATAAGATTCACTTATTGGCATCTCGCCTTCAGTCACTTTCCTACCACCATAATGTAGCATTTCTTTTGCCTTTCCATTAAATAATTTCATGCTAATTCTTCTTTTCACTATGGTACATAGACTTTATGAATTTAAGTGCCGTACTAGATTGGTGGAAAGATCTCATCATATTACAGTTGAAATGGCGCGATGTAACCGTAAGTCCTATGCTAACCGTTTATTCTCTCTCATAAGATTCACTTATTGGCATCTCGGCTTCAGTCACTTTCCTACACACCATAATGTAGCTTTCCTTTGCCTTTCCTTTAAATAATTTCATTCTAATTCTTCTTTTCACTATGGTCCATAGACTTTATGAATTTAAGTGCTGTACTAGATTGGTGGCAAGGTCTCATCATTTTACAGTTGAAATGGCTAGATGTAACCGTAAGTTCTATGCTAACAGTTTCTTCTCTCACATATGATTCACTTATTTGCATCTCGGCTTCAGTCACTTTCCTACCACCATAATGTAGCTTTCCTTTGCCTTTCCTTTAAATAATTTCATGCTAATTCTTCTTTTCACTATGGTCCATAGACTTTATGAATTTAAGTGCTGTACTAGATTGGTGGCAAGGTCTCATCATTTTACAGTTGAAATGGCTAGATGTAACCGTAAGTTCTATGCTAACAGTTTCTTCTCTCACATATGATTCACTTATTTGCATCTCGGCTTCAGTCACTTTCCTACCACCATAATGTAGCTTTCCTTTGCCTTTCCTTTAAATAATTTCATGCTAATTCTTCTTTTCACTATGTTACATGGACTTTATGAATTTCAGTGCAGTACTAGATTGGTGGCAAGGTCTCACCATTTTACAGTTGAAATGGCTAGATGTAACCGTAAGTTCTATGCTAACAGTTTCTTTACTCACATAAGATTCATTTATTGGCCTCTCGGCTTCAGTCACTTTCTTACCACCATAATGTAGCTTTCCTTTGCCTTTCCATTAAATAATTTCATGCTAATTCTTCTTTTCGCTATGGTACATAGACTTTATGAATTTAAGTGCTGTACTAGATTGGTGGCAAGGTCTCATATTTAACAGCTGAAATGGCGATATGTAACCGTAAGTTCTACGCTAACAGTTTCTTCTCTCATATAAGATTCACTTATTGGCATCTCGGCTTCAGTCACTTTCCTGCCACCATAATGTAGCTTTCCTTTGCCTTTCTTTTAAATAATTTCATGCTAATTCTTCTTTTCACTACAGTACATAGACTTTATGAATTTAAGTGCAGTACTAGTTTGGTTGCAAGTTCTAATCATTTTACAGTTGAAATGGCGAGATGTAACCGTAAGTTCTATGCTAACAGTTTCTTTTGTCTCATAAGATTCACTTATTGGCATCTCGGCTTCAGTCACTTTCCTACCACCATAATGTAGCTTTCCTTTGCCGTTCCTTTAAATAATTTCATGCTAATTCTTCTTTTCACTACGGTACATAGACTTTATGAATTTAAGTGCAGTACTAGTTTGGTTGCAAGGTCTCATCATTTTACTGTTGAAATGGCGAGATGTAACCGTAAGTTCTATGCTAACACTTTCTTCTGTCTCATAAGATTCACTTATTGGCATCTCGGCTTCAGTCAATTTCCTACCACTATAATATAGCTTTCCTTTGCCTTTCCTATAAATAATTTCATGTTAATTCTTCTTTTCACTATGGTACATAGTCTTTATGAATTTAAGTGCAGTACTAGATTGGTGGCAAGGTCTCATCATTTTACCGTTGAAATGGCGAGATATAACCGTAAGTTCTATATTAACAGTTTCTTCTCTCACATAAGATTCCCTTATTGGCGTCTCGGCTTCAGTCACTTTCCTACCACCATAATGTAGCTTTCCTTTGCCTTTCTTTTAAATAATTTCATGCTAATTCTTCTTTTCACTATGGTACATAGACTTTATGAATTTAAGTGCAGTACTAGTTTGGTGGCAAGGTCTCATCATTTTACAGTTGAAATAGCTAGATGTAATCGTAAGTTCTATGCTAACAGTTTCTTCTCTCACATAAGATTCACTTATTGGCATCTCGGCTTCAGTCACTTTCCTACCACCATAATGTAGCTTCTTTTTGCCTTTCCTTTAAATAATTTCATTCAAATTTTTCTTTTCACTATGGTACATAGACTTTATGAATTTAAGTGCAGTACTAGATTAGTGGCAAGGTCTCATCATTTTACAGTTGAAATGGCTAGATGTAACCGTAAGTTCTATGCTAACAGTTTCTTCTCTCACATAAGATTCACGTATTGGCATCTCGGCTTCAGTCACTTTCCTACCTCCATAATGTAGCTTCTTTTTGCCTTTCCTTTAAATAATTTCATTCTAATTTTTCTTTTCACTATGGTACATAGACTTTATGAATTTAAGTGTAGTACTAGATTGGTGGCAAGGTCTCATCATTTTACAGTTGAAATGGCTAGATGTAACCGTAAGTTCTATGCTAACAGTTTCTTCTCTTACATAAGATTAACTTATTGGCATCTCGGATTCAGTCATTTTCCTACCACCATAATGTAGCTTTCCTTTGCCTTTCCTTTAAATAATTTCATGCTAATTCTTCTTTTCACTATGGTACATAGACTTTATGAATTTAAGTGAAGTACTAGATTGGTGGCAAGGTCTCATCATTTTACAGTTGAAATGGCGAGATGTAACCGCAAGTTCTATGCTAATAGTTTCTTCTTTCACATAAGATTCACTTATTGGCATCTCGGCTTCAGTCACTTTCCTACCACCATAATGTAGCTTTCCTTTACCTTTCCTTTAAATAATTTCATTCTAATTTTTCTTTTCACTATGGTACATAGACTTTATGAATTTAAGTGTAGTACTAGATTGGTGGCAAGGTCTCATCATTTTACAGTTGAAATGGCTAGATGTAACCGTAAGTTCTATGCTAACAGTTTCTTCTCTCACATAAGATTCACTTATTGGCATCTCGGTTTCAGTCACTTTCCTACCACCATAATGTAGCTTTCCTTTGCCTTCCCTTTAAATAATTTAATGTTAATTCTTCTTTTCACTATGGTACATAGACTTTATGAATTTAAGTGTAGTACTAGATTGGTGGCAAGGTCTCATCATTTTACAGTTGAAATGGCTAGATGTAACCGTAAGTTCTATGCTAACAGTTTCTTCTCTCACATAAGATTCACTTATTGGCATCTCGGTTTCAGTCACTTTCCTACCACCATAATGTAGCTTTCCTTTGCCTTCCCTTTAAATAATTTAATGTTAATTCTTCTTTTCACTATGGTACATAGACTTTAGGAATTTAAGTGCAATACTAGTTTGGTTGCAAGGTCTAATCATTTTACAGTTGAAATGGCGAGATGTAACCGTAAGTTCTATGCTAACAGTTTCTTCTGTCTCATAAGATTCACTTATTGGCATCTCGGCTTAAGTCACTTTCCTACCACCATAATGTAGCTTTCCTTTGCTTTTCCTTTAAATAATTTCATGCTAATTCTTCTTTTCACTATGGTACATAGACTTTATGAATTTAAATGCAGTACTAGTTTGGTTGCAAGGTCTCATCATTTTACAGTTGAAATGGGGAGATGTAACCGCAAGTCCTATGCTAACAGTTTCTTCTCTCACATAAGATTCACTTATTGGCATCTCGGCTTCAGTCACTTTCCTACCACCATAATGTAGCTTTCCTTTGCCTTCCCTTTAAATAATTTAATGTTAATTCTTCTTTTCACTATGGTACATAGACTTAATGAATTTAAGTCCAGTACTAGTTTGGTTGCAAGGTCTAATCATTTTACAGTTGAAATGGCGAGATGTAACCGTAAGTTATATGCTAACAGTTTCTTCTCTTACATCAGATTAACTTATTGGCGTCTTGGCTTCAGTCACTTTCCTACCACCATAATGTAGCTTTCCTTTGCCTTTCGTTTAAATAATTTCATGCTAATTCTTCTTTTCACTATGGTACATAGACCTTATCAATTTAAGTGTAGTACTACATTGGTGGCAAGGTCTCATCATTTTACAGTTGAAATAGCGAGATATAACCGCAATTCCTATGCTAACAGTTTCTTCTCTCACATAACATTCACTTATTGGCATCTCGTATTCAGTCACTTTCCTACCACCATAATGTAGCTTTCCTTTGCCTTTCCTTTAAATAATTTCATGCTAATTCTTCTTTTCACTATGGTACATAGACTTTATGAATTTAAGTGCAGTACTAGATTGATGGCAAGGTCTCATCATTTTACAGTTGAAATGGCGAGATGTAACCGTAAGTTCTATGCTAACATTTTCTTCTCTCACATAAGATTCACTTATTGGCCTCTCAGATTCAGTCACTTTCCTACCACCATAATGTAGCTTTCCTTTGCCTTGCCTTTAAATAATTTCATGCTAATTCTTCTTTTCACTATGTTTCATAGACTTTATGAACTTAAGTGCAGTACTAGATTGGTGGCAAGGTCTCATCATTTTACAGTTGAAATGGCTAGATGTAACCGTAAGTTCTATGCTAACAGTTTCTTCTCTCACATAAGATTCACTTATTGGCCTCTCGGCTTCAGTTACTTTCCTATCACCTTAATGTAGCTTTCCTTTGCCTTTCCTTTAAATAATTTCATGTTAATTCTTCTTTTCACTATGGTACATAGACTTTATGAATTTAAGTGCAGTGCTATATTGGTGGCAAGGTCTCATCATTTTACAGTTGAAATGGCTAGATGTAACCATAAGTTATATGCTAACAGTTTCTTCTCTTACATAAGATTAACTTATTGGCGTCTTGTCTTCAGTCACTTTCCTACCACCATAATGTAGCTTTCCTTTGCCTTTCCTTTAAATAATTTCATGCTAATTCTTCTTTTCACTATGTTTCATAGACTTTATGAACTTAAGTGCAGTACTAGATTGGTTGCAAGGTCTAATCATTTTACAGTTGAAATGGCGAGATGTAACCGTAAGTTATATGCTAACAGTTTCTTCTCTTACATCAGATTAACTTATTGGCGTCTTGGCTTCAGTCACTTTCCTACCACCATAATGTAGCTTTCCTTTGCCTTTCGTTTAAATAATTTCATGCTAATTCTTCTTTTCACTATGGTACATAGACCTTATCAATTTAAGTGTAGTACTACATTGGTGGCAAGGTCTCATCATTTTACAGTTGAAATAGCGAGATATAACCGCAATTCCTATGCTAACAGTTTCTTCTCTCACATAACATTCACTTATTGGCATCTCGTATTCAGTCACTTTCCTACCACCATAATGTAGCTTTCCTTTGCCTTTCCTTTAAATAATTTCATGCTAATTCTTCTTTTCACTATGGTACATAGACTTTATGAATTTAAGTGCAGTACTAGATTGATGGCAAGGTCTCATCATTTTACAGTTGAAATGGCGAGATGTAACCGTAAGTTCTATGCTAACATTTTCTTCTCTCACATAAGATTCACTTATTGGCCTCTCAGATTCAGTCACTTTCCTACCACCATAATGTAGCTTTCCTTTGCCTTGCCTTTAAATAATTTCATGCTAATTCTTCTTTTCACTATGTTTCATAGACTTTATGAACTTAAGTGCAGTACTAGATTGGTGGCAAGGTCTCATCATTTTACAGTTGAAATGGCTAGATGTAACCGTAAGTTCTATGCTAACAGTTTCTTCTCTCACATAAGATTCACTTATTGGCCTCTCGGCTTCAGTTACTTTCCTATCACCTTAATGTAGCTTTCCTTTGCTTTTCCTTTAAATAATTTCATGTTAATTCTTCTTTTCACTATGGTACATAGACTTTATGAATTTAAGTGCAGTGCTATATTGGTGGCAAGGTCTCATCATTTTACAGTTGAAATGGCTAGATGTAACCATAAGTTATATGCTAACAGTTTCTTCTCTTACATAAGATTAACTTATTGGCGTCTTGTCTTCAGTCACTTTCCTACCACCATAATGTAGCTTTCCTTTGCCTTTCCTTTAAATAATTTCATGCTAATTCTTCTTTTCACTATGTTTCATAGACTTTATGAACTTAAGTGCAGTACTAGATTGGTGGCAAGGTCTCATCATTTTACAGTTGAAATGGCGAGATGTATCCGTAAGTTCTATGCTAACAGTTTCTTCTCTCACATAAGATTCACTTATTGGCCTCTCGGCTTCAGTCACTTTCCTACCACCATACTGTAGCTTTCCTTTGCCTTTCCTTTAATTAATTTCATGCTAATTCTTCTTTTCATTATGGTACATAGACTTTATGAATTTAAGTGCAGTACTAGATTGGTGGCAAGGTCTCATCATTTTACAGTTGCAATGTCTAGATTTACCCGTAAGTTCTATGTGAACAGTTTCTCCTCTCACATAAGTTTCTTTTATTGGCGTCTCGGCTTCAGTCACTTTCCTATCACCATAATTTAGTTTTCCTGTGCCTTTCTTTTAAATAATTTCATGTTAATTCTTCTTTTCACTATGGTACATAGACTTTATGAATTTAAGTGCAGTACTAGATTGATGGCAAGGTCTCATCATTTTACAGTTGAAATGGCTAGATATAACCGTAAGTTCTATGCTAACATCTTCTTCTATCTCACTTTTCGCTTGTGGAATTCTCTTCCTGGTTGCTGCTTTCCAACCAACCTTAATGTTCAAAAATTTACCTGCAATATCATTTGCCATCTGTTCCCTTAATTCATATTCTTTTATTGTCCTCTCTGTTTAATAATGTTTTTCTCACATTCTTTCAAACTCAGTAACCCTGTTGAGTTTTTGTTGCTTTATTGTCTTACTTGGAGTTAATTAATAATGAGGAAGATGTAATTTGGACGCCATTCGTTACATCATGACCGTTTCTAGATGAAGCACTTCCTTCGTGATCATCATTAACGCAATTTTATCCATCCGAGTATGAGCACACTAACTATCATCTGCAACACTATCGTGATTAACATCATATTTTCCACAACAAGTATCCCCACCCTTGCAGCCCTAACAATACCACCCCATTAACACCCCATGACCACTGCTGCGACCATTAGTGTCAACAGTCCCAATATAGAATCTTCCATCATTGTCACCATCCTCATTGTCGCAAAATTATCAATACCATCACAATTCAAATGAATTTAAAGATAAATGTCAGGACATTCCCTGATGTCCGCGGTCAACTGTAAATCTTGCATTTTCGTGCGGGTATACTTAAAAAAAAAAAAAAAAAAAAAAGAATCCATCGTCGAATTCTGTATCACGTGGGGATGATGATCAATATCACTGATGTATCTCCATGGCAACCACTGAAACCGCTACCATGCGCTCTCCTACATTTTTCTCTCTCTTTCTTCTATCTATCTCACTCTCAATCTCTCTTTTATTTAATAACTCTGACTGCTACCCTCGTTAATTTTGCCTTTTTCTTTTCCTTTTTTTTTTTAAAGACTATCACATCGTCTCGCCAACATTGCGATATTTTTCTCTAGTTTTTTTTTTTTATTTACTATTACCTATTTTTTTCATTTATTTTGTATTTTTTTTATTTTATTTTGTTTTATTTTTTGTTTTGTTTTTCTCTCATTCATTTCATCAATACTTCATTGAACCTGTTATTTTTCCTTCCCTTTCGCCACTGCCTTAAACATCATAAAAAAAAGAAACTCTGTTTACTTCATAGTCGTTCTATCTCCGACTCCTTGCCACAACCATCGGAATAATTCGTGGCCATCACGTCCGTGTTTGCAACTGTAGCGACAATAGAGCTTCCCGATTCCCGGGCCAAGTTTACTCGACGACGTGACATATTAGCAGTGCGAGTAGCCTTGATAATGCTACGAGTTATAAGCAGAAGTTGTTGAAGAAGTTATTTTTGTTGTTGTTGTTGTTGTTGTTGTTGCAGAACTTCAAGTTGTGTTTAATGGTAACACTGGCACTGTAGATAGACCGGTATCCACTTGTTTCGTCAGGAGTCACATCGACAGATATAGGCGAAAAAAAAATCACAGAGCATACAACGTGAGAAGACGTGAGTGACGCGGAATTTCAAAGACAAAGACAAAAGCGAGAGAAAGAAAGAAAGAAAGAAAGAAAGAAAAAAATAGCAACAACAATTTTTTTAAAAGAATAACAAAGAAAACGACGTTGCTTTTTAAATGTGTGTAAACACGCACACGCATAGGCGTTATCTCATATACATA
Organism: Acanthosepion lycidas; assembly: GCA_963932145.1. Classification (NCBI taxonomy): domain Eukaryota; kingdom Metazoa; phylum Mollusca; class Cephalopoda; order Sepiida; family Sepiidae; genus Acanthosepion; species Acanthosepion lycidas. The sequence goes on from OZ010590.1 coordinate 93,453,518, forward strand.
TGCAGAGATATGTGTTTGTAGTGATTCGGGAAATGAATTCATATTATTACTAACTGCTATTGTTTCACAGACGAAGCAAATTAGAAACGAAAGAAAAACAGAAAAAGAAAGGCATATACTGTTAGCAAACTTTCCTTTGTATACAATATATGTATATATATAGATATATATATATACTTATTCATGGATGTGCGCAAGCAAAAACGTGCTAACTAAAGTTAGTCAAAAAATTTGATTTCCTCTCATCGATTGAAAAGAAGGAACAAGAAACAAAATAGCGATCAAGCAAAAAAAGAAACCTAATATATATATATATATATATATATATATATATATATAATATTCTAGAATATTATCACCAAGGGATGTATGCATAATTTTATTACGCCTTATATAAGAGCGAAGAAAAGACGCGTACATACTAAACGGAGAAGTAACATTAACGCATGCCTGCTTCTAGTGCGTAAGTTGAGTTTTTCAAAACAATCTTGTCGTCAGATTCAACAGACGTTGCAATGAGGTATTTACAAATATTTATATAAACGGAGAAAAAAATAATATTTGGGGAAATAAAACGTTAACGTGAGAAAAATTGAAAAGAGAACTCGTGCAACAAAGGAGCTTTTAAACGTAAAACCAAAATTGAGATATTAAAATCTGATAACCTCGAACAAAGTGTTACTTGGAAGAACTTTTTAAAAAAAAAAAAAATTACCTAATCGGAAAGCGACACTGATCTTGGAGATACAACACTTGTTGAGACTTTATAGGGGTTTTCTTTTTTTCTTTTCTTTTTTTCGCAAAAAAATATTAAACCCTTAAAAAAAGAAAAAAGTAAAACACTTTTTTTTTATTTTTTGCTAATTTGAAATACCGAAGTTTCTTAAATGTGCATCTACCTGCCTTGTAGAAAAAAAGAAAAAAAAAATCAGAGAAAGTAGTCTCTCTCGTTGATTCTGATTAAATCTCTAAGGACTCATAAACAAGTTTGCTATAAGTACTCTGTACTCACAAACAAATGTGCAAGCATATTTTATTTTGAGAGGGCTGAGAAACATAGAAACGAACGAGAAAGCCCAGATTTAAGCAATATAAATTTAATTTCGGCACATGAGGAAGCCATAATTTTTTTTTAAATTATTAAAAAAAAAAACACGCAATAATTGAATTAAAAGTTGAACCCCTAAAAAAAAAAAAACAAAACGGAAAAATAATTAAACGCAACTAATGAAATGCGTTTGATGTAGTAAAACATATAAAAGTAGAAGGAAATAGAAAAAAAAAGAAGAGAAATATTTTGTGTTGAAAGACTTTTGGAAAGAAACAAGAATTTTTCTTCTTTCAATAGTCGTAATTTTCTCAACGTGCTTCGTCGCAGAGCATCACGGGATACGCATCGACCATTGAATATATTATAATCATTAACACACACACGCGTATTCACTAAACCTGGTCCTTTTTTCTTCTCTCATTCCAAGATTTCATTCATCCCTCAACATCCTTTATTTATTTATTTATTTTTACTATTATTTCTGATTCCTATGATTCTTTTATTCACATAATTATTTCTCTTTCTTTAACAAACATCTCAACATAACCTTTTTTTTTTTAATTTGTATTTCTTTTGTAAGTATTCTTCTCTTTGTGTCCTTTTTCGTGTTTACGTTTCTTTTTTCTAACGCTCTCCCTCTCTTATCTCTTTTTCTATTTCTTTCTCTCTCTCTCCCCCTCTCTCTTCTGCTTCACTTTCTCTCCTTTTTCATCATTCATACATTTCCTTTTTCTTTGTTTTTCTTTACTCCTCTTTCACTTTATCGGGCTTTTGTATTTAGCATTGTTTAGACTTATAACTTTTTCTTTTGTTTATTGCACTTTGTTTTTTGTCTTACTCGACGCCTGACTCCTTATTCCTTCTTTACTTAGGTTCTCTCTTTCTTTCTTTCTTTCTTTCTTTTTTTCTTATTTTCTTCTCTTAAGTCATTTCTTTCTTGTTTTTTTTTTCTCTTAGGATCTTTCGTTTTCTTTCTTTCTTTCTTTTTTTTTTTTTACTCATCTTTATTTTAATTTCTCTTTTCATTACCTTTTCTTTCATTACTTTCTTTTTCTTCTCTCTTTCTTTCACATTTTTCTTTCTTTCTTTACTTTTCTCTTTCTTTCTCTTTCATTCTTTTGTTTTCAATTCGTTTTATTTCCTAACTTTCTTTGCTGTTCCTTTTTCTATTTTTATCTGTTTTCTTTCTTTTTCTTTCGTTTCTTTTTCCTTATTTTTTTCCCCTTTCCTTTCGTTCTTTCCTTCTCTCTTTTATCCCATTGTTTATTCTCCTCGCTTTCTCTGTCCTATTTAATTATCTATCTCAGTCCTCTTATTCATCCTTTCCGTGTTTCTCGTCTATTGTCTGTGTCAATTACAAAGTCTTACAATCTTTTCCGCTTTTCACCCGGCACAGAAAAACGGCCGCAGACTTATAAATTACCCACACCCGCCCAACTGCATACATTAGCCAGAACAATTTGTTATCCATTGTATATTTGCACACATCATCGTCCATAGAAAAATAAGTACATTAGCTTCGTATACTTAGTCACCAAGTGACGAACAACCATATATATATATATATATATATATATATATATGCGTATGTATGCATATTAACAAAGAAAACATTTAAACACGATCTTTATTGTATTTTTTATTTTACATAACATATATACGTTCTCTTTTATTTTGCATAACACATATGCGGTCTTTCGCATTGTTATCTAACATTTGATTTATATATATATATATATATATATATATATATATATATATATATATTTAGATATACATATATACGTACATACTGAGAATAAGTTTTTATGTTTACATATAATTGTGCATATTATTTTAGTACGAGTACACGCATATAGAACCACACAAGTGCACACGCGTGTACACACACACACACACACAAGCATATATAGACGCTCACATACATGCATACATAGAAAGAGACAATTAAAAAAATGAAAACATACGCTCGGGCGCACTTATATACTAACGCATCTTAAATTTGGCTGGGTGCTACATACTTTTTTTTTAACCTTTGGTAGAATTCGGCTAAACTTTGCAAATGACAATAACGCTTTGTGGGTAAGGTAATGGTTAACAAGCTGACAGTTACTACTGAGTGCTAAGAAGATTGATACTTATAGTGGGGCCCATATTTGTGACCTTGTGCCAAAACTGAACTAAGACAATTTTCACATGTACGAACGTTACGCTTTTAATTTTAAACACATATTTTATACATATATATATATATATATATATATATATATATGTACACACTCGCACAACTGTGTTTGGTGTTAACGCGTTTGCTTATTCGTGTTTAGCTAGGAGCGGGAACACGCACTTAATTAAACTGTAGCCCTCACGTGATTCGCCCTTCACACAGCAACTTTTGCCTATATCTATATGGACGTACGTATAAACCTGAATTCTAACAGGAAAATAAATCGTTTATCGCTTAATATATAGACATTTATTTTAAAAACAAAATCGTTTTACTGATTTTGCGGGTAATATATTTTTTTCCTTTCACGCTCAGAATTCGCAGAAAAGTTTCAAAACTTGTTAGCCCGCCGAAATACACACACAACAACACGAACAGCAATAACAATATATACCTTTATAAATAATATCTGATTTTTAATGTTCATAACTTTCTGCTCTTCTGTGTGAAAGTCCGATTACAGATCCACGAAGACGCAAATAAACAGTTCATCTGGCATATGCTTATAGAAGAAAAGTTAATCATCAAACAATAAAAAGAGACAGTTGCAGCTTCGACAGTTTTATTGAGACATTCTGATATAGGTGTGTGTGTGTGTGTGTGTGTGTGTCTGGACTCACTTGGATCTCTCCTGACAAAGAAATGAGCGTAGTCTTATAAGCGTTCTACTCTACAACACGAACGCTCTTTTACAGGGAATCGCAAATTTGTTGATTTCTCAAGACAGGCTCAGATAATTACAAATCTAATCGATTTTTTTGTTTTTTTTATATTTCTTTCTGGAGAATTGATCTTTTATTATTGGAATCATTCTTCAAATATATTTTTGCATTTTTCTCAGTTCGTTAAAACTTTAAAAATCTCTACTTTCTAATAGCGAATCACAGAACTACGGCGCTTATAATTTGTTAGACATTGTTTAAAAATTACAGCCAATATAAATTAGTTTTGTTTTGTTTTTTAATTTCTTAATAAAAAAGAATTTTTTTTTTTTTAAATAATTCTATTTTTTTTTTTTTTTAAAGTTGCTTCGTAATAATAAAACTTTTGTTAACCGCTTCAATCTATGACTGGTCATTGCTTTGTATTTTTAAGTTAAGTAAAATCATTGGATTTTGCATTAATGTTAGACTTTTCTTTTTAATTTAAAAAATAAAATACTTCTATTTGTCAATTATCAAAATTAGTGATATATATATATATATATATATATATAATTTATTTCTCTAATTAAAATAAAAAATAATGATTGACAGGTGTAAACTGTAACCTAATACAACAAAATAGATTTTAAAAAATAATAAATCTTAAAATTAAAATCGTTATCTTTGTTAAGATCTTCTTCTTTTTTTCTTTTTTTTTTTTCAATATTTTGTCACTGCTAAATTACAATTTCGTTTGCCCTTTCCTTCACCGACGATAAACAAAAGGGATATTTCTGTTTAGAAGGAAATTCTTTCCTAGAATTGTTTTGTGTCTGTTTTTAATCTCTACGATTTCTTTTTCAATCTTTATTCTTTTCGTTTCTGCCTCAAAAAAAAAAAAAAAAAAAAAGACAAGACTATCTTCTCTTTTTTTCTTTTAATTTTTTTTTTTTTTCACACTATTTTTCCCTTTCGTTTAATTCTTTCGAATCTGTTGCGCTCACGTCTTTATAAATTATATCGTCCGTAATTTCTTGAAGTCGTTTTCATTCTGTGTTAATCCGATTAAGCCGTTGTCTTATAGGAACGTTTTTGCCCCTTCACTTTTGAGTGAATCGTCCTACCAATATTGTTCTTTAAGAAGTAAGCGTTTCCGGGAAAGAAAGAAGGAAGAAAGGCTAGAGAGAGAGAGAGAGAGAGAGAGAAAGAGAGAGAGACGATTTCTCACGTGGACTGAAACTTTTTTTTAGACAAATCGAAGTCGCGTACAAAGTGAAGTCCAGAGATAAGGACAGAGATAAGTGAAGCAACATTAGTAAAGAGATTTTCACATTTTTAACGACAGAACAAAAAGGCAATAAAAGTTCGAGTCGTCTTTAGAAATTCGTTCTAAATTTCTAAACTTTATCCAAAGAAAACATATCGACACGGAAACGAGAGAACCGCGTAAAAAAACAAAACAAAAAAAAAACGCATTTAGTTAGCAGATATATTGATACTGGTAAATTTTAGAGACTGTTGCAGATAGATAGATAGATAGATAGATAGATAGATAGATACGAACGAACCGAGATAGATTTTTAAAATTTGAAATTCACGCTTTTTATTTACAATTTATTACTGATTTTTTTTTTTACAGTAATTGTGACACAAGGCCGAAAACTTCGCGTTTTTTGTCTTGCAAATTTTAAAAGTTTTCTTTCACACGATTACAAAATCTTTCATTGTTTTTCTTGTCTCTCTGTCTCTGTCTGTTTGTCTCTCTCTCTTTCTTTCTTAAATTCTTCTGGTTTTTGTTTGTTTTGTTTTGTTTGTTTGTTTTTAGAGAAACGAGCAAATTTAATTTCTGTTGATCAACTGAATAAACTGAAATTTAATTTCTGGAAAATCCCGAACAATAAAAAGAGAAATAATTCAGATTTTCCATTGTAGCTCAGCAAGGATTTTTAAGAAACAATTTCGTTGATATATTTTTTTAATTTTTTAGCGACATTTAAAGCCACGCTAATTTCATAAACCACTTCGTTTTTTGATTAGCCGACACCATTATTCAATAACTTTTTCGTCAAATCATCTGTCTTTCTTTTTCTGTCGACTTGTTTGGTTCGATATACCTGACATTTTGACTATCCATCTTCTTACAGTACCATTTAATTGATTAAGATTTTTTTGCCCCTTTACTCTTTTCTTTCGGTCACTCAAATCTTTGTTTTCTCTCCCTCTCTGGATAACTTTTACTAGATTCGCTTTTTCTCATTTTAATAACTCGATCCCAAGTCTTTGACTCAGTAGCAATTGATTTCTTCCTCCATTTGCAGGTGGATTACTTACACATAAACGAAGCTTTCTTTCTATTTTTTTAAACATCTTTCTGTATCTCTGGTCAGTCAAGCAGTTCTATTCATTACTATCTTTCAGGCTCAATATATATATTGACTTATTGCCCACCAGCTAAAGAGACCTAACGGTCGAAACCAAGGTTGTGTGCGGTTATATAAGGTGTGTTTAACCCTTTATATATATATATATATATATATATATATATAGAGAGAGAGAGAGAGAGACAGACAGACAGAGACAGAGAGGATATCTTCAACCTTATCTTTCCTACACGAGCTTTTATTTTTGCCTACCTGTCACATCAAAAATCCTTTCCGGTCTCTTTTTCTCCAATATCATTATTGTTCTTTTTGCTGCTTTTCGTATTTTCTTGTTTTTCTTTTTTGCGAGACATTTTTGTCTGTACGTTAATTTTCTAGCAGGGAAGGCTGATCACTTGACTTAAATATTCTAACTTCCGCATTAGGGTGTGCGTGGTTTTCATTTTCTTAATCAAACTTTGTGTGTACAATTACCACTATTTTATTTATTCCAAATTGCATTGTCGCATCATTATTTGCAGCAATAATTTAAATATAAGAAAATAAATCTAATATATCCAGGCCTTTTTACTCAACGACCATTTTGGCAATAAAATAAATAATATATAAACTTTATAAACTTTTTAGTTGTTTACCGGCCGTCTGTTCGACCAATCTACGAAAACTTATCGACTTGTCTTGTTCAGTCTGCTTCTGTTGCCTGTATTTTCTTGCTATCTACACACTGTATCTACCTGTCTGTCTAACGCTCGCTCTCTCTCTCTTACTTCTCTCTCTCTCTCTCTCTCTATATATATATATATATATATATATATATATATATGCGCGTGTGTGTATCTATGTGTGCGTGTGTGTCTAATCTTTTAATTAGTTTGAGTTGATTGTTTATCTTTGCTCTGTATTTGCAATCCTATTTATAACGATAATCTCTTTTTTTTCTTTTTTGTACAGCTCTTCACCCAGTCACTCTATCTTTATATATATATATATATATATATATATATATATATATATATAGTTTTTATTTTCTTTTTCATTATAACTAAAACCTCACTTGTTTGATTTTTGTACTGCACTTCACCCAAGACTATCTATCTATCTATCTATCTATCTATCTATCTATCTATCTATCTATCTATCTATCTATCTATCTATCTATCTATCTATCTATCTATCTATCAAATTCTGTTAAGTAACTATCTATTTATCTATCTAATTCTGTTATCTATCTATCTATCTACTCCCATCCTGCCCCGAGTATTTTAATTTTTCATAGGCCTTTTAATCTAAGTGGGTTCAACAACTTCAATTTTGCATTCTGCACTTTGCTCAACGCATTAGTTGAAGTAACAATCCATCTGCTATCGTTTTCTCCGTGTGCCGGAATCCTAAATTGAAACCGCTAACGTTGTTCCCAACTGGTCATACCAAAAGCAAACTTACAAAAGAAAACAAAACAGCAAAAAAGCAAACAGCGAGTCGTTGTCATTTGCCACGTGGTTGATCGAACGAATAAAATAACGAGCAAATCAAACTAGTGATCGAACGAATCGAGCAGCTGCCGCAAAGGAAAACAAAAAAGGAAGCGAAAGTAAGAAGTCCCTGTTGTCTGTATTTGGTACCAGAGGAAAACACGAGAGTTTTTTAAAACCGAAATTCGGCTTCTTTTTTTTTTTTTTTGCGTGAATTCGTGAGCTCTAGCTTCTTTCTTTTTCCTCCATACGTTTTCTCGACCAACGTACCATACATATTTCCACCTGTACTGCCTGTCTCTCGCTCTCTGTGAATCTCTGTAACTTTTACGGCCGTTTCCAGCGCCGCCCGTGAGCACACGCCAAGGAGCGTGAACGTACCTTTTCCTCCTGAAGTTCATCTTTAAAACCGTCAAGCTGCCTCAATCAACTGCAACCCTGGCGAACTATATTACGATGGAGAGCTTGTTCCCGCCGACAAGAGAGTAAGTGCTCAGATCTCATGTCATAGAAGCAGTAATAGTTGTCGTGGTTGCAATGGTGACCGTCTCTTGGTTTTGTCTTCATAGCAGAAGCACTAATTTCATTTTAGTAGCACTAGTATTAACACCTAAAGATATTGCAAACTAGTCTTACCGTATCACTAAAATTAACCGAAGGCACGCAATGGTTTTAGCAGACAAAGTTTGGAGGAAACTAGTTAGGTTAATTTTATCGTAAAGATATCAGGAAAAGCATATATCTATAACTCACTACGCTTTGTTTAATTACTAGGCATCATTACAGGCATACCACAATTAATTATGGAGATAGAGACGAAGTGAGAAAGTAATTAAAGTATTCTTTAATAATTATATTAATTTATTAGTACAGTGGTAGTTGTAGCAGAGGTTATGGTAGTTGCAACTACAGTGTAACCCGGATATAAGAGAGTTGTCGGGACCAGAGAAGAAGTCTCTTACATCCGGGTTTCTCTTATATCCGGGTTTGGTCTATTTTGTTTAGGTGAGTATGGCTCTAATTTGGGACCAGAGAAAATCTCTCTTATATTCGGGTTTCTCTTATATCCGGGTTACACTGTATAATTCATGGCTAAAAACGGAGATTTTTTCATATAATACTCCGTTTTCAGCTGGGGTAGTTAGAAATTAACATTAGCTCAAGCCCCGAGATTGGGGACTTCCGCCCAAGCATTACCTCTCCTTGGGTAAGAAGCTGGAGAAATTACCTGTCTCCGAGGGAGGGGAGTGACGTTAAACGCATTTAAACCTCAAACCTTGTATCACATTTGACAGCGATGTGAGCGCACTGAAAAATCTATTTCGGCGGCACCAGTTTGGAATTAATAGTAGTACAAGCACCCGGGGGAGCAGCCCCCATCATCCAGTACCTCTCTTTCAGCAGGGCACTGTGGTTATTATCCTGCGTCTGAAGTGTCTCAAAAAGGGGGAGTACTGATGGGTTTTTTGATTAATTTTTCCACGGTATTGCCTTTAAAACCATATATATATATATATATATATATATATATATATATATATATATATATATATATATATATATATTAAAACAAAACGCGAGGAAGTGCTAGGCAACAAAAATGCAAGTCAACAACGCAGCGTAAAATAGTGACTAGATAAATATTAAATAAAACAAAAAAATATAAATTAAAGGGTTAACTAGTTATCGTTCCCCGCTCTTCAGCATTCAGTCGAAGACAAAACATATAAATAAATACAACACGACGAATAAAAGAAGGTGAAAATACTACCAAAGAATCAGCTATATAAATTACAGACAGATTACTTTTAGAACCAGAAACCATTCTGTCTAGTTACAGAGAGAAGGCTGTTTAGACTTAATATATATGGTCTCAAACGCTCTCAATATATTTGTATATATTAATAAGATTCTCAATTACCCTTTCGGTGTGCTGGGAATTTTCATCAGTGATGTTTACTTCTTGATGTCATTGGGAGTGTCGGACCCCTAAAAACATCAGATATCTTCCTCAGGTGACCCAGCCAGGAGCGATCACTTATCAGTCTGCTTTTTGGCTACTGATGTATGAATCTGCGAAATTTTGTGAGAGTTTATTGGCTTGATTCTTTTTCGATTTCAGCCAATAAAATACCCGTTTTTAAAGGCGTAATACAATGTTTGGCAAACCACATAGATTAAGTCGTAGTAAATCATTTTAAGTTTCTAGTTAGATTTAATAAGTTTAATGTGAATGTCTTATATGAAAACGTGCCATTAATAATTTCTGACTGACATATCTTCCATCTTAATTTCAATTGTTTTTTTTTTTATTGCAACACTATATTTTCTATTCAACGACAATCCGTTTGAGTTTCAAATAGACGGACTGGATATTCATTTTTGGAGAAAACCCCAGCTGATGTAACGGTATTCCAACTAGGGGTTTAATTAAATATCCAGGATATTCGGCCTGCCTCTTGCTTTAGGTTGCACACATTCTAGGACAAGACTCTTAATTATTAAAAATAATAAAAAGATAATTAAAGCATATTTTAACAAAATCCAACTATCCTTTTTATATCAACCAGTTTGTCTATTTGAAACTCGAGGGTAATACACCTGAATAATAGACGTTTGGGGGCTAGTCAGCATTTAACTAATTTAACTCCACAGACACACCAGAGTATGATCTTTAGGGTTAGTGCTTGATTATTTTTCTGACCTTTTGCTTTGCCATATTGTTTGTTTATACCTTGTAGTAGCAGTATTCGTAAGAATTTTTTTCGATGAAGCTTTGTTGTTATCCATGTTTTAATTTTTACTGCCTTGTTTTTTTTTCTTCTTTGCTGTCTTGCGATCACGTTGCCCGCGTTTCCAAGAATTAATAATCATTGTTTATTTAGTAACTTTATTTTATTTATTTTATTTATTATCATTAACCAGCAGCTAAAATAGGCAAACATATAACGGAAAGTCTTTTTTTACAATAGTGATCGCCCTCTACAAGGCCCGAAAGTCACTCGATGTAGAGGATTGCAGGGTAATAGATAAAATGCACAGTTTATGGTATATGCAGGCAGATGAATATGTTAATTATAGTTGATTGTAATGACTGGAGAAGCACCCCCGTGGGAGTTGGTTCCACAGAGCAGCAGTTGGTGGGAAGGAGATGCTCAAGTTGACCTTACATCTCACCAACTGAATACGAACGGAATGAGGGTGGATGCGCTACAAGAGGGCATGGCTGGACGGGCCTTAATCGTGAAGGTTAAAATTGGGGGAACTAAGAAATGTAGTTCACCTGAACTTTTTTCATAGAAATACCGATAGAGTAACGAGAGATGCGCAGCGTTTCATCTGTGGGAAAGGGGTTGTAATTCATCACCCACAAGGACGCAAAGGTGCTTTTGAACTATTTTTGAACAGGAAAATTAAATCTAGGCAGCTCCTGCCCTTATATATCTGCTGTACATCATAATATAAAGAATAAAACTTATAAAGAGGATAGGAGGAGGAGTCTGGTTCTTATTTTAGTGGGAACGGAAGCAAAGCTGTTTTCCAGCATAACACGGGCAACATACAAAAAACAAGGATAATGAAAACATTCAATTAGAAAAGTTTTGAAAAGTGTGGAAGAAATGCATTATATACAAGTACAGTTACAATCTGTCAACCGAAATGTATATTGATCTCCTTTTGAATACTTCTAAAATCTTCGCATTGAAGACCGAAAAACGAAGGTTTTCTTATTCATTCATTATCCACTGTAAAAAAAAAAAAAAAGAAAGAAAGAATATTTACGTATGTTCAGACGATAGGGCAACGGTTGAAATTTTTAATGGATGCCGCTGGTGGATTTATATTGACTTTCATTATTAATTCAAACGTTATTTTTAGAGGATATCCGTGTTTGAAATAAACACCTCTTTTGCCTTTATTAAGTTCTATAAGGTGCGCAGACCGATAGACGTAAAACAAAAAGTTAAAAGATAAATAAATAAATAAAAAGGCGTCAATTTCAAACACAGACATCCACTAAAATAACCATTGAAACAAAAAAATTATTAAAAATAAATTCATTAATTCTTTAGAAATTGGCTTTCAGCAAAATATTTCTCGTAACCTGTGTCATCAGGTGAATTTACTATTATAAATATTAAGGGTGGGTTGGTTGGGTTTTATAGCATATCAACCACTGTGGGTTATTTAATGCCAAATCCAGTTTATATATATATATGCCAAATATATCAATTTTAAATGCCTATTTTGCATGGAACATTTTTAGCAAGCTACAGCTTATTTGCTTGCACACTGCTAAATAATCCTAGGTATTTTTGTTTAAGTCAAGAATTTCCATTTGATAAGGACAATTTATTTGCAAAATGGTAAAAGGTAGGATATGTTGTTTATACATCAGTCTACATCTTTGATAAGAGACCAATTCTTTTTAAAAAATTCAATATATTTTTTGGTTCAGTTTTTGCAAATATAAATATTAAATGATATTAAATATTATTAAATATTAAATATTTTTAAATATTAAATATTTTTAAATATTAAATAATATATAATATTAAATATTATTAAATATTAAATAATATTAATTATTAAATACTAGTAAATACAATTAATTCATCAGCACTCCAATACCTAATTAAAAACAACAAACATCTTCGTTCATGTATATAATTCCTTGTCACAAAATAAAATCCTTACATTTACCTTGATAAATTTTTCCAGAGGACGAAACGCCTCGGCTAAGATAAGTTTTTCTTTTGTCTTTATTCTCTCCCCCCCCTCTCTCTCTCTCACACACACACACACACACACACACACACACATATATATATATATATATATATATATATATATATATATTGTGGTCTTTATTCGAAACTCTAGCGGGATGTAAATTAAGGTTTTCGCAAGCTGTTTTCCTTTATATATACATACATATATATATGGTGGAATCTCCTATCATGAAAATAAATGAGGACAGCATTGGCTGGTGGCTTTCGTTTTACACTTATGCATGCTAGCAGGGGTTATTGTGGAGAAAATCTCGTAAGGGAAAGATATATTTCATTTGTGCTGACAGATTAAATTTGTTGAAGCAGGATTTTGATGGCGTCTCTCCTTCAGAGATTGACCAAGTGATCACACTGCTTTAGTCTACTGACTTCAAAACCCTTTAACTTAATGAAACATGTCATTATACACACACACACACACACACACACACACACACATATATATATATATATAAAATGAAAGTGGAGTCCTTAGAAATCCATTGGTATTACCAATACATTTCTAAGGAATCCGCTTTCATTATTATATTTGCTCTGTTCTTACATTGAGCTCTCTTTAGATTTATATATTCTTTAGAATTATCCCTACTAATTATCAAATATTATATATATATATATATATATATATTTGTAGGTCTGATGAATTGGATCGTATTTACGATTCCAATGGAATAAATTATGACCATGGAATATTAGTGTTTAAGCCTTTTTATTATATATATATATATATATATATATATATATATATATATATATGAAGAGAGAGAGAGACAGACAGATGTACGTCTAAAGCGTCAAATTTATTTGTAATTTTGTTCACTCTAATGTGACTAATATTTTATTTACAAAAGTTTCCTTCTCTGAACTGGCGATACCAGGTGGTAGTGTCTTAATCTCCAGCGTAAGTTTCCAGTGACTTCTTCTGTGAAAATTAAATAATAAATATTGAAGTAATTTACAAAAAAAAAAAAAACACTTTTAAATTTATATTTAATAATACTAAAATAACCATTAATAACCTTGTCAAAACACTTATTGCCAGATCACGCTGAAACACCGGGTCTCGTACGATTATGATTAGTTAAGGAAAGACGAGCCTGGCCAGTAGCTTGATGGGTGACCGCTGGAGAATACCAGGCGCTGTAAGCGTGGATGGTTTAATGGATAACGCCTCAGAATTGTTAAACGGAGTGCTAAGTTCCAATTCCGGTTGGGTTCGTTATATTTCCCTACTCGCAAATACCCTTTGTAAACTTCTCCTCCCCATCTACGGGTTAAATTGTAACACTTGTGTCACTAAAACAATTACTATCTAAAAAATTACATACAAAATATTAAGATTTTCGGAATTAAATCCATAGAGGTTGATATGCCGCTAAATAAAGTCAACCAACTTTGGCAAAAGAAATTACTCTCTTTCTTCTGCCTCTAACTATCGGTTAAATAGTTAGATAAAGTTGGCTTTCTTGGGGATCAGCCTGTCGAGGACGACTATTGTGAATTCAAAACTAAAGAAATCAATAAGAACCAATTCCGTTATCTTTCCAAAAGAAGCTATGGGAATTCCTGAAAGAAAAGATGTGGCGTGTTGATTTTCTGAAATTGTTACAAGAGATAGTATCTAACAATATTAATCATATTAAATATTATAATTAAGATGTTAACGCCAATAGCAATAATAAAATCATCACGAATTTTGAAAAGAATCTAGTGATAACTTTGTAATTCTAATTATATAGTAGAGAATATTGTAGTTGCAGTATTATTAGCTCAAAAAATAAATTAATCGTCCTAAAGCATAAGACAAGGCGGCTTCTGAGCGATGACTGGTTGCAACTGCATTGTGATTACGAAATATTTCCTCTATGCATTGTTATAGCAACTATTTTTAAACCTGAGTAATAGCTGTAACGGCAACAGCAAGAAGTCTTCTTACGTGCAGTGTACGACGGACATGCATTGAATGTACTATTACAAGTGACGATAGATTTTATAGACGCCACAAGGAGATTATTCTATACAACGTAAATATTAAGGATTTTATAGGATTCCACAATCGACCTACCAGATTGTTATCACGGACAGGAGATAAAAATACCAAGTATGACAGGCAAAAGACATATGCAAAATGAACAGCTGAAACGAAATTTTTTGAACGGATCCAAAATGATGGATGCGTTTGTTTTGTTTTTATTTTTTTTTTTAAAAAAAGTAAAAAAGTTTTAGAGAAAATCCGACGTATGATCGCTTCTTGGAAGACGTTGATTTTTAATGAGAGAAAATAATTAGAAATTTGGTTTTTAGTCATGTCTTAAGTGATTTTTTTCTTTCTTTCATTTTGCCTTGATTTTGCTTGTCAATTGTGATTTTCGAAGCGTAGCGAAAAACATAAGCGTTCATTGTAGATCGAACTCACGGCTCAGTCATAAACAAGCTTGCTAACTATTACACCATGACGAAGTGTACACATTTGGATAAATATGTACGCATTTCGAACTTGGATTAAATCATAATTAGCCACGCCTCTCTAATTACCAACCTACCTAACATGAGTTAATCCATCTGTAAATGTTCATACACACACACACATATATATATATATATATATATATATATATATATATATATATATATATATATATATATATATATATGCCTTTGAAAATGACGAAGCGCATTCTTTTAAAAGGATCTTTTTGTCCAATCCTTCTTCAGAAAGATTGGTTGAAACGGCAATAATCAAAACGGCGAAAGTCTGTTGATGAGGCTTGGTGTAAAGAGCCTCTAAAGACCGTAAATGCTTAACCGAAGGGACCTTGTGCAGCACCCTAAACGCTCCGTCAACATATTTTGAAGCGCAACCCGGGTTATCAATTAAATGAAGTGATTACTGTTACTCCCTGCACCATGTCTTGTACGTGTTGTCCTATATATATATATATATATATATATATATATATATTACATAGGTGAGAAATCCAAATTTACCTCATTCGAATAGCTATTTCAACCAACAACTCGATGTTGGCGTGGTCAACTTAGAAGTTTAAAGGAATAAAATAGGAACTTAAAATTCAAACATTAAAAAAAGAAAAAATTAAAAGTTTAAGTTTTGTCTTCTTAATTTAATAAGGCTCCTGTCATAATTATGGACAAGTTTTGAGTCTCCTTATTACAGGAAAAAAAATTAAAATATTGTTGCATTTTCATTTATTCCGAGTACTTTCGACTTTGGCACAATGTCATCATCATGGTGTTGTTCTTTTCTAAGACAAAATATTGTTGTATTCATCTGAAAAATAATTTTTTTCTATATGAAGTGAAAAGTGCTAAGGATATCTACTGTATAATTTTAAATTTTATCATGTACTTACCTGCTTTCGTTTATTTTTTAAATGACTGAACACGCTATGTTTCTTGACAAGAATTAAACTCCGATTCACTTCTGTATATATATATATATATATATATATATATATGTGTGTGTGTGTGTATATATATATATATATATATATATATATCAAAATGGAAAGGATCGAAGAATAAAATTCCAACGTTCAAAATTAATTTCAAACAGGGCTCAATACAAAAGTAGAGCAATAAATATTTATTGCACACTGTTGCATTAGAACATGTAAGTTACTACTACAAAATTGTACAGGAAGTTAATGATTACCATCATTGTTTACTACCTGATGAGACATTGTTTATTAAACGTAGAAAGAAAATGAAACAGTGTATAATACATACATATATATATATATATATATATATATATATATATATAGCGTTTTGGGGCAGGAGATAATTGTATATTATATAAAATATATGCTTGAATAACATATATATATATATATATATATATGTAAATATTATATATATATATATATATATATATATATGTGTGTGTGTGTGTGTGTGTGTGTGTGTGTGTGTGTGTGTGTGTGTGTATAACTGTTGAAATACATTTATAGCCAATTATATTATGAATAATTAAATGTTTTCGTTATCTATTCATTTATTCTGCTCTGCAAATAAATTTATACACTGGGCTATGATCATGGATATTACATATTAATAGGTTTATATTTCAAAGACCTATTTTGAATAATCCCTACAACCTACGAATTTTAGATTATATATATATATATATATATATGTGTGTGTGTGTGTGTGTGTGTTGATAGGTTAAATGACAGTATCCGAAAGAAAAGTGAAAATACTGAAACAAAGTGGAAAATGTTTAATCAAAGACGCGTTTTTTCCGTAACATAGCTTATGTTCTCTATGGCTTCATCATTTCGCCTCAAAGAAGAAAGACAAAAACTGTGTTGCAAGAGTATTTTAAGGATCTCTGGGGATATGCCGGTTATCGTAAATCACATTAATTGTTAACTAATATATCTATCTATCTATCTATATATATATATATATATCTGCGTATAAAATATTCGCCGATCAAGTGTATTTGTTGAAGAAACAAAATGAATAAAAAGAGATAAAAGAAAAAAAAAGTAAACTTCGCAGATGCGTTTCGTCCTCTGTGGGACTTTATCAAGAAAATCCTTTACTGACTTGATAATAACCCTCAGAGGACGAAACGCGTTGGCTAAATAATTTTTCTTCGTCTGTTTTTATTCACACACACAAACACACACACACACACATACATATACATATATATATATATATATATATATATATATATATATATATATATATATATATATGAACAACTACATAACCGGGATCTTTTAATTTAGACGTAATTCTGAGCAACTATTTGATAGTGACGCGATAGACACACGATAGATAATTCAATCATTTAATTCAGATTTAATTTTAAATTATAATAGTCTATTTTAATGAGTTTGTAGTGATAAGAAAGTTTCATAGTAAAAATAATTGAATTAAAAAAAAATAATTGAATTAGCCATTCGTGTCCAAAAATGCTAGTCTATAAATTACAAATTCATTTGTGATTTATATTGCAACTCTGCCGAGCAAGCCTTAGTTATAGTTTCTGGGAGAGTGCACTTTATCTACCGTGATCAATAGTCTGTGTGGGATCAGCTTATCCTCATTCACGCAAGTTTGTTTCGGTAATCTAAACATATTATGTTTATTTATTTTTATTTTAATCCTTTCACATTCCCAGATAAATGTTTTAGTGTCTGTACAAAACGCAGTAATTATTCGTATAGTTTCTATTTTCCCAAGTACTTTCAATCTCATCCAACATCATCTTCAGGGATGAATTGCTAAGACAAAGAATTAATGTATTTGACAGTTATGAAACTCGTATGTACTAATATATCCCCGACTTATCCCAGTAAAAAAATAAAACTAATTATGCGTTACACTAAATATGATACAACCAACTTAATCAACCGCAATATCTCTTCTCCAATCTTCAAATGTTTTACAAAAAAAAAAAAAAAATATTGTATATCAATTTAAGTACCCTTTGGGAAATTATATCACTGAGAAAAAAAAATATATATATGTTTACTTTACGATAACGATGTCGGATTCTCGCTCAACAAGATTCAAAGGAACATTTCTGTCCACATTCACGATTTAATCAAAAATACAAGTATACTCCACCACAAAAATGAAAAAAAACAAAAGCTTCAAATTCTGGGAGCCCTTTATATAAAAAATTTACGTCCAACACAAAATAAAATTATGAATATCGTAACAAAGTTTTAAAATATTTAAATTGCAATTGTTAAAAAACTGAAATTGAAGTTACCTCCCTTACATAGCGTTTTTTTTAATTAACCGAGAGCGTTCATGCGTACGCACAACATTCATAATTGTCAAATACATTAATTTTGGTATCTTCAATTTGTAATTCTCATGTTGCGAATAACCATGCTTATATATATATATATATATATATATATATATATATATATATATATATATATATATATATATATATAATTTTTGTGTAATAGTAAACAAGATGTTTTTCTTGAACACGTTCAAGAAAAACATCTGGGTTACTACTACACCAAAAAGACAATGATTAAACATCGAAAAACATAAGTGAAATTAACTTCTTTTAGTAATATACGGAAATATCAACTGTTTGCCTGATGAAGGCCGTGAGACCGGAAACAAGTGTAGCAAAAATATGGAGAAAGAAAAGTATAATATATATTTTTTAAAAATTCACATTATAACCAAAAACGTTTGCGGTTCTTTCTTCTTTTTAAAATATACATTTTTCTGTTGCTGTAACAACTATAACCGCTTCCCTATATCTATCTATCTATCTATATATATATATATATATATATATATATATATATATAAGCATGTATAAATTCAGTTTGACCTTTGCGGATGCCGCCAGCTTTAAGTGGATTAAATTCTTATTTCAGCACTCTAAAAATGACGGAATTTTTCATACACTTAATGCGTAACAGACTAATCGCATGCAATTCTTAATAACAACCGCAGTAACAGTAAATCTATATAGTATCGAATGTATAAAAGTATATTTTACACAGTTTGACATGTTTTTAATCGTAGCGTAAAACGCCTCAATCAGAAAGTCATATAGTATATTATAGATGGTAATTTATATTCGAGGATACTAACCAATCCCTATTGCAGACCCTTGCTCAGACGCATTTTGCTTATTCAACACCCACAGAGCGCACCTGTGGTTTATACTGCAATTATTCTGAGCAGGCCTTAGTTACAGTTTATGGGGAAAAGCGTGTTTATCTAGGGTGATCAACTATTAGAACAAGGCCAACACACTCGAGCCCTCGGCAACAATGAGTTAGGACTTCGTGATAGAACAGCTATCGAAGACACGTCTACCCAATTTCACTGACACGGCTTGGGTCAACCCATGGTATGGTTTTCAGGCCCTTTCCAAAGGTCCCGCACGCTGGGTTCGACCTCCTCCCGTCCGATAACATCAGGAATCTTCTTCTTGATGGTGAGATTCGAACCAGGGTCTCATGGTCAGTATGCGAACGTTCTAACCACTCGGCCAGAAAGACAGTATAAAATATTTAAATAGACACATCTTGACACTGTTATTTAATTGAACCTGTTTGAATAAGAAGCTTCCCATGTGGAACTTACCAATTATTAATGACATACGAAGGGAAGGAAAATGATTTTTCTCAGTGCACGTGGCATGGTTGATCGAATCTTCAAAGGTCAGGATTGGTAGAACACTTGCCATGGAAATAGCGATAGAATAGGGAGACGCTTGTGGTCATAAACGGAAAAAAATTTCAAGGGCTTATATTTCTAGATTTGGAATCATTCAAATATTTTCTAAAAACTTTTACTCCCAAATCTCTTTTTTTTTTAACGCTAGTACTGTAACCATCAATTAAAGTTACACCACTACTAACCATGGGTATATCATACCCGATTTTGAAAATATCAAAAAAATATTAAATATAAATCTTTATTTGAAATATTTTACATGCAAGCACTTCAAACTTTGTATCTTGAATTAAAATTAGAAGGAACTGAAAAACATTATTTAGGTAAGAAAATCAGGTACTGAAAGTTGTAATTAAAAATAGGAAAAATTGCGCTGGGTACTATATACCCATGGTTAATATTCTCGGGTTAATACTCGATTATTTAAATGGCAATTATTTCAAAGCAATAAAATAAAATTAGGCTCCATGTCTGTTTCTCTCCCTCTTGTCACTATTCTGCTGTTCATCCATACGAATTTGGTAAGTAGGGTACCTCTAATTCGTTCAGGGTACTTCACTGTAAAGGTTGGAAGTCCTACTAGAATTTATTATTGAAGGTCAATCTTAACAGCATTAGATATGCAGGTAAGACAGTGCTGATAGCAGAATGAAAACTATAGGAAATCGAGCAGCAGATCATAAAGGAAAGCATAAGGAAAGAATCATGCGTCAATTGCAAAAAGACAGAATGTATGATTGTTCGCAAAAGAAATATCCCAACATGCGAATTACAATTTTGAGATACCAAAATAAAACAAATATAAAAATGTAAATATGTGTTTTAACAGAGACCGGAAAATGTTACAACGAAATCCGAAGGCGTGTTGGGATAGTGAAAGTGGCCTTCGAAAAGCTAAGAAAAGTATTAAGAAACAGAAAAATGTCATTAGAAATAAAGAAAATGTACTTAACTGTTACGTAACATTGGTCCTCCTACATGGCAGTGAATGCCGGAAAATCTCATCACAGATCATGAAACGTGAAATGTGATTCTGTAGAAGGATACTGAGAATTCAATGAACTGAACAAATGAGTAACGGCGAAGTTTTTGAGAATATGGTAGCAAAACTAACATGTATGCGTAGCATCAATAAAAGACATGAAATTTCTAGGGCAAATATTAAGGAAGAAAGTCCTGGAAAATTTGACACTCACAGGACAGATTGAAGGCAAGAGGGACAGAGGAAAACAGCGGATAGCCTTATGAGTTTGTGTAAATGGGATTAGGAGAAAAAAAAACTGATTCTACTAAGGGCTACAAAATACCTTAAATTGTGGAGGGTAAGAATACTACTACTACTACTACTACTACTACTACTACTTCTTCTTCTTCTTCTTCTTCTTCTTATTGTTCCCAGTCTGCTATATTGATCGATGTCGCGAATGCCATGTAATGTCTATTATTAATTTGTTTTGTGTTCTATCTTATTTGAGTAATTTTTTCTTTCTTTCTTAATTTTTCTTTATTTTGATAATCAATACATCTTTCCCCTTCTTTTTTTTTCTTTCAAGATGCACTCCACCTGTCCCTCTTCTTTCTTTTTCTTTCTTAATTTCCATCCTCTTTCTTTCTTTCTTTCTTTCTTCTAATACTCAATCCGTCTGTCTTCTTTCTTTCTTTCTTTCTTTCTTTTCTTCTAATATTTAATCCATCTGTTTTCTTTTCATATTTCTCACCCGTTTCTTTCTTTCTTTCTTTCTTCTAATACTCAGTCCGTCTGTCTTCTCTTTTCTCAACCGTTTCTTTCTTTTTTTCTTCTAATATTTAATCAGTTTGTTTTCTTTATATATTTCTCACCCGTTTCTTTCTTTCTTTTTTCTTTCTTTCTTTCTTTCTTCTAATATTTTATCCGTCTGTTTTCTTTTCATATTTCTCACCCGTTTCTTTCTTTCTTTCTTTCTTTCTTTCTTTCTTTCTTCTAATACTCAGTCCTTCTGTCTTCTTTTTTCTCAACCGTTTCTTTCTTTCTTTCTTTCTTTCTTTCTTTCTTTCTCTGTCCATCTGTCTTCTTTTCTTACTTCTCACCCATTTCTTTCTTTCTTTCTTTCTTCTAATATTTTATCCGTCTGTTTTCTTTTCATATTTCTCACCCGTTTCTTTCTTTCTTTCTTTCTTTCTGTCTTTCTTTCTTCTAATACTCAGTCTGTCTGTCTTCTTTTTTCTCAACCGTTTCTTTCTTTCTTTCTTTCTTTCTTTCTTTCTTTCTCTGTCCGTCTGTCTTCTTTTCTTACTTCTCACCCATTTCTTTCTTTCTTTCTTTCTTTTCTTTCTTTCTTTCTTCGTTTACATTTTTCCTACATTCCTTTCTTCCTGTTTTTCCATTTATTTTCCTTTAACATATTTCTCTTTTTCTCGCCACTGATTTCGCAATAGTTTCAAACAAACAATTCAGAGAAACCTGAACATAAAAATCTATTTGTTTCCACAGTTTCCATCGAAGTAATCTCCTGTCTATGCAACAAATCCCAAAAGAGTTTTATACAAAATATAACAGAAAATCAAGATACCTTAATGACTGCGCTGTCCACGTAGTCCGGACGTCCGATTAGAATTGTGTCTTATGCACACTATTGACAGCTTAAATATTATGTCCAGCAAAATGGCCGTCGTATTTGCCGGCCTTTTTTAGGTGTCTTCCGTAGTTGATAATGTTCCTGTAATGTTGAAACAAACCCTTTTTACACAATTCATAGTAAAGAGAGTGTTTTCCTTCCGTTGCCCATACTAAGGGAGATAACTCACGTCAGTTAGTTCTAACGAGATAACTCATTCTTGTGATGAACATTGTTTCTTCCAACGACGTTTTTGCATTAATCGAATATAGTTTGAATTTATAACAGGCAGGTAACTCGATCTAGTTGACTATGACATACATCTGAATATGGTCAAGAAGCACGACAGATGAAACGCTAGTAGGAGAAGAAGCAAGATAAGGGTGGATGCTACCCGACGAAACCGATGCAAGAGAAAATCGTTTCTTTTAATAATAAATGCTAAGTTTTCCGCTTAGAATATTAATTTTTCTTTTGTAGGACTTCTCATTCTAGGCCGGCTATTATTAATTTCACTTGGATGTCAACTCAGACATGCGTAACTCGTAAAAATAACGTTTGTCGTAATAAGAAAAATGTCGGATTAAAAAAATGTTGTATTAAAAAAAATTCGGATTAAAAAAAATCCATTATGAAATAACTATGCTTAGGTTTCAAGTACAAAAAAGAAACTTGCAAATATATAGTCGAAAATGACTCAATAAGAATTGTCCGTTCTTTAAGATAAATAATTGAACTTTGGTCAAATCGTGACAGTCTTCTGTGGTCTAACTGGGAATAGCACGTCCCGGCTACAGGAATGGAATACTGCTTCAATTCTCTTCGGGAAGCACACTTTTCTTTATCAAGACTTCTCGATTTAGGCTGATTGACATTAATATCACTTTTTATGAAAATGAAAACCAATCACCATATTAACTTAAGGAGTCGTACTGACAAAAAATAACGTTTAGGGCAGGACTTCTTAATCTGAGGTCCCTAGATGATCCATGGATGACTTTCATGGGTTCCATGATGGTCAGATAAAAATTAACATTAATTATTTACTATTATACAGACCTTGTTCTAGTCAACGGTTTCCCATTGAAAGAAAATGCATCCTGCTATTGTTTGAAAGAAATACACCCAGCCACTAATTATAGTACAGACTGCTAGGCGTGTCTTGACTTGTTGTTGGATCGACGTTTACCATTTAAACGTGTCACCATTCTCTGTATAATTGTCATCTTTTGTCATATAAAGATCTTCCTCGGGTCCAATTAATTCCCAAAAGGTTAAAGACAAAGACGGACACACTTGAAGTAGAGAAGCAGCTTCACGACAATATTAAATTCAACGGGCTTTAATGTACAAAGTTAAAAAGAAGATTTGCAAATATAATTTATATTTGCGGACTTAAATGTTAGGAGAGCGTCCAAGTAACAAGTGGGATTTGCGGCCTTGTGATTTCTGTATTCCATTAACGTCGGAAAAAAACAGCTCCAATAAATGTGTGGTCACTAGCAGCAAAAGAAAATTTCAGGATTGATTTACTGCGCGGCCCCAAGAATGGATCCTGATTGGACAGTAATTAGGCAATCGGTGTCCAGGATGAGTAAGGGTTTCAAGTTCAAAGTTGATCTTTGAATTGTAATTACAATCCCATTTGAAATTCTTATATTCAAACCATAAGAGCAAGTGATAATTCTCATTTTCCACGGTTTATCACGGCTTGATTATCTTAGGGGCGGAAATTTAAGTATCTGGGAAGTGTTTTGATAAAGGACGGTAAGTGTGACGCTGAACTTCGAAGACGTATTGTGATGGCCAAAGACGCATTCCAAAATCTAGGGAGAGTATTACGAGACAGGAGGATTTCTTTGGTAACAAAGAGAAGAGTACCGAGCTGCTACGTGACATCTGTCCTTCTTTAAGGTAGCGAATGTTTGACGGTTCCCTCAAAGATGAAGAATAGAATCGAGGCAATGGAGGTATGGTTCTAAAGAAGGATGCTGAGGATAACATGGACCGAGCGTGTGAGCAACAATGAGGTTTTGAAGAGGATACAAACAAAGGGAAGCTTATACTTAACATCAAGAAGAGGCAGATAAAATTTCTGGGACACGTAATGTGAAAGGAGGGCTTGAAGAATCTGATACTCACAAGTCGAATAGAGGGAAAGAGAGACAAGGGAAAACAGCGTATAACATAGCTAGCGAGTTTAAGCAAATGGTTGACATAAGGGGTCCTGGACAGAAAAGGGACAAAACCTATCGAGAGCTACAAGGGATAGGGGAATCGGAGAGCTGTGATCGCCTACGTCCTGAAGGGACACGGCACATAAAAAGAAAAGATAATGCTGAGGATTAATTGACACCAATTTATTTCAAGCGTGGCTGGCTGAAAATTGATGTGATGCAGTGTTCATGGGGTTGCTGTATGAAGAAATTCACGTTCAAGTGTTGTGAAAAGCCAAACTGTGTATTTGCTTGACTGTCTATGAAGGGCTAGTTCTTACCGTGATTAAAGGGGTCATTGACTCATAAAAGGTTAAGAAACTGCTGCTTTAGTGTATAAATGTTAAATTGTAAAACGTATTTACTTATTAAGTCGTTTCCCTCTGTTTTTTCTATAGATATTTTCATGGCAACTGCTCTGGCGAGCTACTTTTACTGATTCCCAAGATGCAAGAATTTAAGCGTGCTACAAGGTTGGCATCTCGCCCCCACTTTCACTGTCGAAACAGTTAAATGTAACCGCCTCTTCTACTCCAACTTCTTATTCTCTTGCACTTCCCGACAGTGGAACTCCCTTCCTCTTACTTGCTTCCTTAATATCTATAATCTTCCAATATTAAAATGTAATGTCAATCGACATCTTCTGATGCCTTGGTCCTGATTCACGTCCTTCTCTATATCCTTTCCTCAAACACCCCTCTTTACTTAAGCTCTCACGTCCTATAACCCCTTGCGTGCTAGTGGAACTCACGTCTTGCTTGGGATGATATGCTTAAAAAACTATTTACATTATTCGAAGCTGCAAGAATTTAAGCGTGTAACTAGGTTGGCATCTCGATCCCCCCTTTCACTGTCGAAACAGTTAAATGTAACCGCCTCTTCTACTCCAACATCTTATTCTCTCGCACTTCCTAACAGTGGAACTCCCTTCCCCTTACTTGCTTCCCTGATAGCTATAATCTTCCAATATTCAAATGTAATGTCAATCGACATCTTCTGATGCCTTGATCCTGATCCTTCTCTTTATCCTTTCCTGAAACACCCCTCTTTACTCTTGCTCTCACTCTTGTGTGCTAGGGGTACTCCTGGCTTGCTTGGTGTGAAATGTTTAAGAAAAAATAAGATGAAATATTTAAAAGACGCCATTGACGAAGTCAAACAGAAAGCAGACGATGTTAACTTTGTTATCATTAAAAACGTTTTAAGCAGATAAGAGACAATTTATATTGAGACCATTGAATGTGTTAGGGTCAAGATTAAATGATATCGTAACGTGTCAAAGGCACGTTTAACCTTGTTCAAATGCGGATTGCCGAATTTAGAAACAACAACTGTTTTGATGAGGGAGTTAAGTTATTGAACTGCTAGGTAATGTCAGTCCTCCAGTGAATGATGGACAATTTTCTCACAGATGAAGAAGCAACTTGAATCGACAGAGCTGTTTTTTTTTTCTCTAATAAATGCTAATAAACAGTGAAGGGAATATGCGAACAGCAAGGACATTTTAAAAAGGTAATACAGTGAAACCCGGATATAAGAGAGATGTTCTCTGGTCCCAAATTATTCCCATACTTACCTAAACAAAATAGACCAAACCCGGATATAAGAGAAACTCGGATATAAGAGAACCCGGATATAAGAGAGATTGTCTTTGGTCCCAAAATATTCACATACTTACCTATACAAACTAGACCAAACCCGGATATATGAGAAACTCGGATATAAGAGACTTCTCCGGTCCCGACAACTCTCTTATATCCAGGTTACACTGTACGAACAAAAAGAACATTTTTACATAAAATTAGAAATAAACAGTTGCCATTTCAGATACACGTAATGAGGAAAGAGAACTTAGAGACTTTAACACCCACAGGGTATAATGAAAGCAAGAAGTGTAAAGGAAAACAACCAAGGAATAATCTGCTGGACTCGACATTTAAAGGTTTAAAATTTGAAGATGAGATCTACAAGGTGTAGTCCTTGAGTTTTATATAATTTCTCATGTATTCATATTTTTCTTTACAGGACAAAAATTATATAAAAATTACTTGCAAATATTGTAAAGAAATACACAACTCCGATTGACAAAAACAAGAAAATTAAATTAATTAATTTAAAACCGCTAACCTCATCGTCAAAAATACTAATTCACCTGTAAGATCTAAATTACACAGAACCAATATTATTTACATGTCCCTTAAGGAACTGTGTTCGTGACCAATCCAAATTTGTAAATAATTATATTGGATATACTACAACATGTTTAACAAGAAGACACACGTTATATCTCTCTGACCATAGTTCAATTAGATTTCATTTAAATACACATGGAGACTTACCAAACTCTATCTATAATATACACGTTGACAATACAAATATAATAGCATCATCTACATGAACAAAAAGGTTTAAAATAATGGAAGTATTATTAATAAAAGCGAAAAAGCCAACACTCAATAATATCAACTATGAACACGGCCACAATGTACTGACCATGTTTGGAAAATAAAACATTCCTATAACTCTAGATAGATATATAAATCAATGCACATTAACGCGCCATGTCTAATGGATGTCCTCCTTTAGTTATCAGTTATCTCCTGTTAATTCACCTCTCTAAGTTCTCCGCCATAATCAGGTATCGAACTCATAACCCTTTGAATCCTGTCATTGGATCTAACTAACGCCTTCATCCACTGTGCTATGTGCCCTTGGCACAGTGGATGAGGGCGTTGTCATCCATTAGACATGGCGCGTGGGGCTGGAGCGGTCTGCCCCGGCGAGCAAAGTAGGGGGTCCGGTTCGACATTCCAACCACCTGAGGGAGGCCGGAGCGTACAACGGCCGAAATTTTGTGATACATATGGCAACAAAGATGAAGACAATAGTCCGAATAATGTAAATAGTGTACACACACACACACACACACACATATTCACACATGAAACGTATAAATCTTCCTATGTTTACGAATGGAAGTAACATGACATCTATTTGCTTAAATTACCCAATTACTTAGCAGATCGTGGAACTAACATACTGGACCATTCTTGGCACTCCTTGAAGAAACCGCTATTACTTGTCAATGCCCAGATCATCTTCTATTGCCATGCAGAAGGTTTCTTCTTTTGTACACCATGTCCATTCAGGACGTTGACAATCAAGCCCCTCCACAGTTTTGTCTTTTTCGCTTCTCTCCCATATCCTGTTCCGTCAATCATTTACACATGCACGTTAATAGACTATTCCTTGTTTTCCTCTGTCTCTGTTGCCTTCAACACTGTTTAAAATATTTTTGAAAGAATATTTTTTTCAATCTATGCAAATTAATTTGTATTCTTTTTCTTTTTCTCTCAATGAAAAACAAAAATATTCTTTGAAAAGTTTTGAAACTGCCAGCGTCTCCCGTTTCGTACGCATCAACAAAGTCCAGGCCGATAAAAAACGTCACAAAAAAATTCCAATTTGTCATACTATTTTTATAAATATTCATATATATATATATATATATATATATATATATATATATATATATATGTGTGTGTATATATATATATATATATATATATATATATATATATATGAATATATATATATATATAGGATTTATAACAATGTAAAATTTGTCACTTAGCTGATGGATGTTATTTTCAGCATCTCCACTAGACGGACACTTCAACAAACGCTCCGTCAACTCGTCAGGAGATACTGCTTATTTTCCCGATTTTGTTATTCTTAATTTGAGTTGTAATAATTTGTAAATAATTTATGCTTTTTGTATTGTTGTAAGGTAGACTTTTTCTTCTTCTTTCATTGTCTGTGTGAGTGCATTTGTGTCCGAGCGTGTATACAAACACGTGTGTGCACGTGGACAGACGCGTGCTTGTTTGTATGTGCGTACATATCTGTGTAGGTGTAGAATGTCGGGTTATTTTCAGCTTTTCATTGTTTTCTTACCTCTTTATACGCACTCCCTATTGCTTTTATAGCTTTTTCTCTTTCAGTTCAGTTCTTTAATGAACCCTAGTATCTTTTTCCTTCTCTGCCTCTGTTTGCCTCTGTCTCACTTTATATATACATACATATATATATATATATATATATATATATATATATATATATATATATTACTTCTAAAGTTACACACACAAACACATGTATATATATATATATATATATAGTTAAATTCCAAGATCACTTCTGTGGAGAAAACAAATTCTTATAAGAAGACAATTCGAAAAAAAATTTAGTTTTTTTGCCGACGCGTTTCGTCTTCCGACTTTTTCAAGGCGAAAATGAAATCGAAATGTTTTTGTTGTTAGAGATTTATGATAAATTTTCATATAGAGTATATCTGTAAAAGGACAATCGGATAATATAAGCTTTCTTCTTGCCTTGATTCATATATATATATATATATACCAAAATTATCCAAATCGTGTAACAGCAAAATTATCCAATTGTTAGATTAAACTTTGAACTGTTGTATATTAGAAATTAATAAAGATGTCTTACTGGAATTCTTCGACGCTTAATAACAGTATTGTACTCTACTGTGAACAATGAGTAATATATATATATATATATATATATATATATATATATATATATATATATATATATATATATATAAGTTTTAACGTTCCGACATATATATATATATATATATATATATATATAGGGAGAGAGCGAGTGAGAGAGACAGAGAAAGAGAGAGGGAGATAGAGAAGGATAGAGAGAGAGTAAGATTTATTAAACAAATACCTCAAAAATTCCATTCTTCTTGATAATTTCTTATATAAAAAATATTAATTATTAAACGAATATGATAAAATTGGTCATTCTTTATATATATATATATAGTCGCCTCAAATGCGACCACGTGCTTACGCGCACAAGCCAAAGCCCAGTGCCACCTGTAATTATTACACCTGCATATGTCTGTTAATCTTCCTTGATGCACGCAAAATGCCTACGCAAAGACGTAAGTAAAAACATGTATCTGTATATACACCAAGCATCATATGTTTAAACACGCGTGCGATTCCATTATATATATATATATATATATATGTGTGTGTGTGTGTGCGTGTGTGTTTGAATAAAAATATGGTACCCAAATATATATATATATATATATATATATATATATATATATATGTATATATTGGAAACATAATATAATTATCCTTATAATAATCTTCCTATTTCTGTAATTATTGATGTTAAATTTGTATTCATCAAGGAAGGTGCAGTACTTTTTTTTTAACCCAAATACTTTTGATTTCTTTCGAGATCATCGTCAGTGGTAAACTGCGAAGACAAACTTATTGTAACTGTAATCATTGTGATGGTGATTTCTGCAAACATGCGTGAGCGTTATAATTATCTTAAATTGGTATAATTGTTTGAAAATTAACCGGTGTCTTTGCGATGTTTTGTAAACAAGCGTTCGCAATGTAAGGGATAACCAGCGATGATAATATGCATCATGCTGTTAAATGCTAGTCAACTCAAATGCATTTTAAAACATTGCTACTATACTCGTAATAAATTTTGTTCAGTGTTAGTTGGTTGCTTTTGTACCTTGCATTTCTAAATAAATTCTGTATTTTTTTTATTTTAAATTGCAATATGAGCACTGGCAAAAAAATGTTTGCTGAAACATTGGATTTATAAGTCCCAGAAATTGATACAAAGATTTCCTCAAGGACACATTGTCCAGTGGATAAAGACTTTGGTTAGATCCATTGACGAGTTCAATACTAGGCCACAGCATTTGTGAACAAATGAAATTGGAGAGTTTAGACCGGAGCGTTACAACGGCCGAAAAGTTGTGAATATTGTAATGATGATGAGGATAATAGTCCGAATAATGGAAGTAATCATAATACCTTATCTCAGAGATATAGACTGATAAGGGAGAATGCCTGCAGCTCCATCGCCAAATATGTAAGTGGGTGGATTGTATCCTTCCTGATGTCTGCAGAAAAAAGACAAACAATTTTCTCACTTTATTGGCTGAATATATAATATTACTTAATGTATATAAGTGGAAAATGAAGTCAACACAGGGCAGTGACAGTCTGCTTCATGAGTATACACAATCTTCAGGCCATGTGAGTTGGCTCGACTATTTATATATGCTGGCCAATAGTGCATTCCGGGAAGTACGGTCTATTGTATTATTCTTAACAGTTATTGGCTAGGCTGAAATTATTCTAGAGGCTACTGAGTTGAGATAATTATGGATCTAAATGTTGTCATTTGAAGCTACACCTTTGTGCAAATTAATTGAAACAAAATGAATAAATCCATTATTATTTACTATGGAGGGCTATTTTGCCCTCTGCTGAGCAGCAACCATACCAATTATATTGAGTGACAGGGAAAGAAAGGAAATTATTTAAGAAGACCTACGAAATACATGCAACGAAATATCTAGGCAT
>OZ010590.1:93489547-93494547 GCA_963932145.1 Acanthosepion lycidas
TTGTAAAAGATGCTTAGTAATTAAATTAGTGTAGCGGGCTGGTCTAATTAAATTCTTAATTCCGCTAGGTCTAACTTTCACGGCTAGGACCCGCCATTCCTCTTACATCGTAACAAACAACCCACATTCCCTCCGTATTCCATTGGTGATATGTAAGTTCCAATCTAACAGTTTCTTTCCCCAGCCAATTGCTCTGTGGAACCGACTCCTCAGAGAATGTTTTCCTGATCTCTACAATCTTAACCTGTTCAAGTCTAGACTTAACAGTTATCCCCCGCACCCTGTATCAATATTAGCTACCTCTTAACGTAACCCTCTACCTCGAGTGACACCCGATCTTTGTACTGGGTGAACCTTACTGTGAAAAAATATTGCATCTTAATTACTAGTCAGACGCTGGACATATTACCTAGATTGTGAAATCCAGTAATAAACAAAGTCCATCTTTCATCAGAGTTTATTGACTGGCGCTATAACATCACAAATAATAATCGTTAGCAAATAACAAAAAATGTCCTGGGTATGACGTTAAACTACATCCAACAGTAAGGCCTCAGATAATGTTTTCGGAAAAATAATGTTGCCAACTATACCTTTTTGAAACAATGTTGTCAGCTATGCGTTTTTGGAACCATAATGTTGCCAGCTATACGTTTTTTGTAAAAAATGTTGCCAGCGGTTTGTTTTGTTTTTTTGTAAACCATAATGTTGCCAGCTATACATTTTTGACTTTTAAAGTCACTCAAAATCCTTTTCGGTATAAAGTGACCCCTAAGTTTGAGATGCCGTCAAACAAAACAATTAATCAACCAAGAACATGAAATTATTTGCAAAAACTGAACCAAAAATTATATTGGATTTTCTAATAGGAATTGGTCTCTTATCAAAGATGTACACTGTGTAAACAACATATCCTACCTTTTACCATTTTGCAAATAAAATGTCCTTATCAAATAGAAATTCTTGACTTAAACAAAAATACCTAGGATTATTTTGCAGTGTACAAGCAAATGAGCTCTAGCTTGCTAAAAATGTTCCATACAAAATAGGCATTTAAAATTCATATATTTGGTTTATATATATAAACTGGATTTGGCATTAAATAACCCACAGTGGTTGATATGCCACAAAACCCAAAGAAACAAACAAAAAAACAAAAAAAACAATGCGTCATTTGAAGACTTCCAACAGCAGCAACAACAAAAAATGTTTAACACATGTGAACTAGAAGAGGAAATAATGATTTAAGCTGTTAATTTCTACACATTTCTAAAATGATAATGGAATATATTTGCTAGATAATAAAAGCCGCATCACTTGAAGACTTCCAACAGCAGCAACAACTAAAATGGATAGTACGTGTACCTTAAAGTGGAAATAATGATCTAATCAAACTGTTGAATTTTCAGACTCACAAGAAATATAATGTTTGGAAGGAAACGTTTATCAGCAATAGAAAGAACTATAACATTTAGTGAATTTTAGAAGTTTAATTTTCTGAAATACTGTTTTAAAAAGATTTTTTAAATATTTCAAAACTATCTTTTTCTATTAAAAAAAAAAATAAGATTAAAAAGATTTTTATTAAAGATTTTGTAAGGTATTATAACTTTTAATAGAATAGCCCTGGCTTTTAACAAGGTTTAGGAGAGATAGCGGAAAAAATAAAAATTATTAAAATCTACAAATGACAGAATATTGTGGAGATCCATGATCGCTAACGTTCTGAAGGATTACCACTGAGAGAAAAAGAAAAAGAAAAAAAGCTACTTTTTCAGTCAACGGATGCCAAAAGCTTCCTCCTCGTAAAACCGTTATTTTTTTACTAATATTTACGTATTCATTTTTATTTTAGCTTATTTTTTGGCAACCACCTAAAATATTCCAAATATTTCTCTCTCAAAATTGTATGTTCAGCTTCCATATTTCATACATTTATTTTTCTCTGGCTTTGTCATGTTATTCTCGCTCTCTCTCTCTCCCTCTCTCTCTCACACACATTCACTCACTCACTCACTCACTCACTCACGTACACGTGTACGTACGTTTATTATTTGGATCGCCTCGATGTGATGAAATGTTTAGCAAGCTTATCTCGCTAGTTCAGTTACGACTCAATAGGGAGTTTGAACCCCAGTTTGTGCCACTGCTAAACTTCGCTTAGTAAATTACTACTATGGGCACTTTGACGTGGTGTAATGGTTAGCAAGATTGTGTAGCGAGTTCGATCCTCATTGAGTGCTCCAGATATTCATTCTTGTGCCACATCTCAGCTACGCTTAAAAAACGCCATACATATATTTATTATTACATATACGCAAAAAACATTCGACCCTTCTTCTCACATGTGTAAATCCCACGCCCCCTCACCCACTTAGCCAAATACACGAACTCGCTCGGAAAAACAACAATTCGCCTCTCCTTATTAATAGTCTTGATAAGCAAGCAATCACAGAGGATATTTATTTTATTCGTCTGTCTCCGTACGGGGGCAGATTTGACATAAGATCAACCTAAGGTGCGCCTCCACCCACTACACGCATACATGGATGGGGTAGAGTGCTTCCTACGCACGAAGGCAAAAACTTAACACAAGAAAGTGTCTCAATACGTGAGACAATCGCGCATACATAAGGGTAAAGGCGACATTGACTGAGTTTTCATCTGTACTTCTCTATGGACACGCCTCAAACACTAAAGACTGACCTATGACCCGCCCCACTTTTGGTTTAATAGAAGAGGTGCTGTCTGAGCCATTAAAAATAAGCAAATGAATTAGATTTTGTCTCTGAAATTCTGATATTCCAGGTTGCTTTGTTATTTACAAAGCTTCAATTAGTATTGGCTAAAGTACACATCTAAGGAGCACTCGTTGCGGAACCAGATTGTTATCATTGCAACATGGCCAGGTATCGTTAATCTCATAGATTATTATTTCTTGGGTGAGGTCGATCCTCAGTGGGGTCCTCAAAACTGTGAACTTGTGCCATACTGACCTGTATAAATAAAGATAGAAATATATATTTTCGATCTATATATATATATATATATATTTATATATATATATATATATATATATGTAAATATGCACGTATATATATATATATATATATATATATATATATATATGTAAATATGCACGTATATATATATATATATATATATATATGTAAATATGCACGTATATATATATATATATATATATATATGTAAATATGCACGTATATATATATATATATATATATATATATATATGTAAATATGCACGTATATATATATATATATTGTACATTCAACACCATCACTTGATAAGACACCAGAAATGCTGAAACAAAATCCTTATTTTTGTAGTGATTTTATAAAATATTTATGCTATAATTTTCGAATAAATTACAGACACACACACATATATATATATGTATATACATAAACCGAAAATATACATTTTATATATATATATATATATATATATATATATATATATATATATATATATATATATATATATAAGTAACGAAAATCTTGGTAATCCATATGGATAATCCAAAGGAGGATGAAACCCTGAGAGCTCAATGTTAAGTCAGAGCGAATAATTTAATTTAAAGAAAAACAGACCAATTAAGACTCCATTTGTAATAATTTATTTCACCAGATTAGTCTAAATATCCAGAGAAAAATAAAATTCTCTAGTGAAATAAATTATTACAAATGGAGCTTTAAAGTGGTCTGTTTTTCTTTAAATTAAATTATATATATATATATATATATATATATATATATATATATATATATATATATATATATATTGTTCACATCTGTTGGTGTTGTCAAGTTTTATCATTTCTTTTAAAAAGCAACCAGAACTACATGAGCAGTAAGATTGTGTAGCGTATTTGTTTTAGGTGCTAACAAGTAGCTTGATCAGAGAGTCAACATTCGAAATTGTGCTATTTTAGTTGTTTTGTCACCGAACATTTGGCCGATTGCTAATACAAGGATCTCGTTAGCCTCCACGAATTCTATGATACGCCACCCCACTTTATTTTCATAAGGTAATATCCATATACAATACAAATTTGAGCACTCGACGTGGTGCAATGTCTAGCGAGCTTGTTTCGCTAAATCATTAAAACTGAATAGTGAATTCGGTCCTCACTAGGTGCCCCATAATTTCGGCCTTGTACCACATCAAAGTTACGCTTAGAAAATCGCCATATAAAATACAAATTTTATTGTAACCCAGTTATGTTCAATAAAGGATTACGTGCATTGTTTGGGAACAAGTCAACTAGAAATTTTGAAAATAGATACAATGTAACTAAATACAAATTAGACAGACGTCAATAGATCATTCCATCTTAGATGGGTTAATGTTTTGCACTAATTTCTAATATCAAGTTGGAATTTTTCTTGTTAAAATTTGAATAAAATCTGCAAATATTTTACATCCTTGAATAATCAGCTGTGCTTAGTTTAATTTGTAACGTATATATAAACGAATTTAAAAAAAAAAAAAAGAAGACAAATGCTGATAAGATAGCGTATGTCACAAAGCACTACCCGTGGCCCTCAATCTAGCTTACCACCCCTCCCTCGGTTGATGAAAAGATGCTTCTTTTTAGGTAAATATATGACTATTATTCAGGCTTTGTTTGCAAAAGTCCGCGTCTGTTAGTGTCACAACAAAACATCTCGGAAATTCCGAATAAAATCTTTCTGTTCACAAAGGATTCTCTGTCTATCCCTTTTCTACAGCGCACACACACATGCCCTCATGTTTATCACGTGAAACGAATACGCACCCAGACATACAGAGAGAAATACGATGGTACATAAGCTGAACGATACTTCCACTCATCCACCGGCAGAAGTACTGGGTTACGGCGGAGGAGGAGAAAGAAGAGGATTGAGGAAACAATTAGTGCCATTGTCTCCCCTCCGTGCATGTTCGAGACTATTTATTTACTGTCTATAGCAATTTTCTTCCCCAGAACCTCTCT
>OZ010590.1:93499547-93559547 GCA_963932145.1 Acanthosepion lycidas
TTGAACGAAGAAAGAAATTCACAATATTGATCCATATTTTTTAATACAATCTAAGCTTTTTGATGCTGCCTAAATACGCACAATATATATATATATATATATATATATATATATATATATATATGATTTATTCGAAAATTATAACATGAATATGTTATAAAATCACTACAAACAGAGCCATTTTGTTTCAACGCTTCTGGTCTTATCAAGTGATGGTGTTGAATGTAGAATCAATAGTTGCATAATACATTTTGATGCATCAAGGGTGGTCGTCAGTGATGCACTGTTCTCACCGCCGATTTCGGGGTTTGCATCATATCGGCAACAGCAACCCCGACCTGATTCAAGACGATTCAGGCCGCCTCCTTGAAAACGTCGTGCTACTCACTGCAACATTGCAAAAAAAAAAAATCACATTCCGAGCAAGGCCAAACTTCGACCGTTCTTATTGACATATGTCAGTCAACGTCAGCCAATGAAAAGTGTGCTTTTCACGCCCCCCTCCCTCATATGTAGTGTTGTCTTTTTACTTCATCCGGTTTATCTATGATCGACTATTTCCGAAATCCATAAGGTGAGCTGGTCTCTTTCTTGCATATCTTAATCCAATGATTTACATATTAAATACTAATCCCATAGCGATACTAACTCTTTGACTAAACCTACACGCGTACACTACCTAAATCAATCCTATACTAGCAAGATCTAAAACAAAATTCACTATTCTAACAGATAAATCTTTAAATCTACATTTACATTGTACTCTTATTCAAACAAAATCAATATATATATATATATATATATATATAGAGAGAGAGAGAGAGAGAGAGAGAGTGAGAAAAAGTTGCAAATTAAAAAATTATGTTTTATTTCATGAAAGTATTTATTTATTTATATATATATTTGATATTTCAAATTGTCCTCAATCTTTCATCAGAAATAACTGTTGATATTTATTTCGTATAAAATACAAAATTGTGGCACAAGGCCGAAGAAGTGGGGGTAAAAGGCTGGTCTTCACTAACTATCTTATACCTAGCTAATCTGATTCGCGACCCATTCGTACATCAGAAATAACTGTTTGTTGCAAATGAATTAAAATTACTGTTTGTTAGCAAGTAGCGTCCTTCGCGAGACGCGGACGTCACGTGATATGGAACGTCACTGTTCGGATATTCCTAACCTAGATCTAACTGTCATAAATATTTTAAATGTTGTTTAAAAAATTTTTTTAACTATATCTAAAAAAAAATTGCTTAACTATTGCAATATTTATAAAGATTTAAAACACCCAAGTCCCTATTCAACCCTAGTTTATGTGTATTTAATTTTAAAATCCAATATGTTTCTTTTTTTCTGCGTGTATATGTGGAACTAAAATCGGAATCTATCAATAAACATTTGCAGTTTTCTAATGAATGTCCTGATTGATTAAAGTGTTTAGCTATGGGGGAATAAGGGTTGTTTTTACGTATGGTTTGTTTATGATTATTGAAACGAATTCTAAAATTATTTCCAGACACACCAATATATCCACTATTACGACATAAGGTGCAGAATATACGAAATGAATACGAAATGAATAAAATCCGACAAATATAGAAAATAGTTTCTTCTACGTTATTTTTTACGGATACGCTTATTTGAGTAAATGCTGTATCCTTTAATTAAACAAGATTAATTACATTTACCGGCCTTAATTGTTCGAGAAATTTCGTAGAGAATATGCGTTCTCCGATAGGAAAAGAACGTGTATCCTATACGCAACAACCATTAAACCGGGCGCCGCTATGACTGTTCAGCCACAACTTCTGGTTAAACAAAGCTCGAATTACTGCTTTTAAACACACACCTTGTCCGATCTTTCTCGATCGATTCATATCTGCTCTGGTTTCTTATCCTAACACAAACAATGACAACATATCATAAGAAGTGGATTAAATCCGACAAATATTTTATATATTTTCTGTTTATAGATTATTTTTATGCATTTACTCAAATAAGTGTACCCATAAAAATAAGGAATTCATTAACCGATCATTCAGTCCTACTCGAGTTATGCGTTTCTTCACTTCAGCCATCGGGCTGGGATCAAAGTGTAGTATCTGTTCTATATTAACCTTTCAGAATTCATTGACCGAGTAGTCAGTAACTGTTGGTTGTAATTTGTAAAACCCTTTCTTTTAAAACAATATTTCAAGAAAATGTCTCAAGTCCAGTAGCTGTTATGGTTCTTTTATCTATTGATGGAGGGTTTCTCTGATTGATTATGCCTCTTGTTTCTTTGAGGAACATAGGGCCGCAACTACACCTCTCCAACGGACTCGGTTCCGGGTGGTGCTCTTTAGCTCGGCCCATCTCGTGCAGGCTGCCTTCATCTCTGCGTTAACACTTGTGCACCAAGTCTGTTTTGGTCGACCGACTTTTCGCTTCCATTGTGGATTCCAGTCAAGGAACTGCCTATGGACACTAGAAGCAGGTCTGCGGAGTGTGTGGCCGATCCAACCCCATTTCCGTTTCTTGATGTCAATCCCAATTGGGGCTTGTCTGGTCCTGTCCCACAGTTGGTCTTTTGGAGACGACATCCGGTCACCTACCTTGCAATATAAAAATCTTCAATATTTTAGTTTTTACTATTATTTAAAGTCCTCAAGTGATGTGGTTTCTTTCATTTGGTATAGTTCATTGTTTATGATTCTGTAAGGCCAGTACACAAGTCTCGACAAAATGAGGTCTTTGCCAAAACCCATAGTCTTCACTCGCTCATATTCAGCTGAAACCATTGATCTTAGAAAACGGTTATGTAGAGCTGACAGTTGAGATATTTCTGAACGGGTTTTATGAAATGCATTACATTCACATGAAAGTCTCGATCCGATGTGACTATTTATGATCATGAGCCGAGTTTTCAGGTTGATGTTTTCGTTTTGTAGCAATTGGCGGTGTTGTGCGAAACTACCTCTGTTGCACATATTCTATATTCAATTTCTTTATATCCTATACTAAATTTGTTATAACGGATTTATACACTAATGTATTTGAAGTGTTTGGTATTTATTAAATTGGCATCCTGAAATATTTATCATGGATTCCGTGCCGGTGCAATCGCTGATTTCATTTCAATTCCAAATCATAATTTCGGTTTTAGAGCCCTATTTCTTGGAACACTTGGTGGAGGATGTTGAATGTCTGTTCAAGACTATTCTTATCCCAACTAGGTCTCTCTCTCTCTCTCTCTCTCTCTCTCTCTTACGCTGTCCGTCATTGCTGACGACGTTGTCTTTCCATCTCCATCCGTCTTCTGTGGACTGCCAAATGAGATAGCAGCCCGATCCGCGAACGACAGGCTCTCTGGCACAGGTGGCAGGGAGATATACCCATCCCATCTAGCATGTCATCAGCATAGCCACCCACCACCTCGTCAACAGTAAAAGAAAGAATATCTGAATGGAGATTTTTAGAAAGAAAAGTTTCAAAAATTAAAATCGGCGCCGAGATTCACTGTAATGAGAATATTACAAAGAATTAATTTGTTTGTAAAATTAATGGAACTAGATTTATAAATTGATTAAAAAAAAGTTACTTGAGTAAATTTACTTGCGTCTTTTCTTCTTCCTCTTCCTCTTAAACTCTGTTACCCCACCCCTCTCTTGCTATTTCCTGTTAGTGCTTTTTCTAATATTCTGAAGTGAAACATTGAGAAATTAACGCTGGCAAATTATTTTGCACTAATTATGAGCCAAACTAACACATGGACATAGATGTGGGTCACAGTTCTGAATTTTAGCTTAAATAATAAGTTCTGAGAAGGGAAGGGAAACGTTTTCCAGTTGGGATACTAAGGGGAGTGGTTTGACTTCACTTTTAGAAACAAAATCTAAATATTCATACCCCACCACTGCTGCAGACGCATAATTACTAGTATCATTTTACATACATGGGTATTACGTAAAAATAAGAATGTTCGTTTGGGTGGGTGTTGTGGTGTCCTCCCCCTAAAGAGTCTATGTTGGACTTTTCCGCCTACTATAAAATTAGTAGGAGAGAAGGCCTTTGAGGAACAGTCGAATAGATTGAAGCTGGGTCAACCGGCACACACACTCACTAGTCGTGTAATACTCTTCTATTGTACTTCCTGTTTAATAAGTGATATATCTGCAACACTTGTTTTGTTATTTCTTTAATCATTTGCTTGGTCATAACAGTGGGTGTACATCCTTGTGCAAATTAACTGAAACAACCGTTTTAATTACCTTTCTTTCACCATACGGTCAGAGTTAGACCCACTGGAGAGACAGGGTGTAATCGATTTCTATTTTGTCCACAGATTAGGTCATTTGCGGCGGTGCACAGTAATATGAATCTATTTTCGGGGAGTGTGTTGAAATTTTTTGGCCTTGAAAAATATTGTGTCATCAGTGATTGCATCAGATTTTTATCACGCCCACGCACTATTGTCTCGACTGTCGATTAGTTGTCCTACAGCCATTGTTCTCGATGGACGTTACTCCAAGA
This sequence comes from Acanthosepion lycidas, assembly GCA_963932145.1. Classification (NCBI taxonomy): domain Eukaryota; kingdom Metazoa; phylum Mollusca; class Cephalopoda; order Sepiida; family Sepiidae; genus Acanthosepion; species Acanthosepion lycidas. The sequence continues at coordinate 93,504,063 of OZ010590.1, forward strand.
AAGCATACGAAAATTGTAACGCTGCGCAAACACATTAGCAAGCCTTACCAGTGAGCAAATCAAAGTACTATAGATTGACCTGGAAACTCTCCTGATTTAAATCCAATCTAGAATCCGTGGTCAATCTACAAGGAACGACTTTGTGGAATGGACATACGAAGTACTAACATGTGCACTGGGTCATGTTTTCATTTGCATACGAAAAAAGTAAATAATAGAGAAATCATTCGTTTTGTTTCAGTTAATTTCCACAAGGGTGTAGGTCTCGTTAAGAGAGAGAGAGAGAGTGTGTGAGAGAGAGAGAGAGAAAATGTGCGTGCGTATATGTGCTTCAGGAACAGAATCAGTTTTTATTTGTTAAAGAGAAAAAAATTTTGAATTTTTAACACCAAGATCTAAAGTCTTAACTTTTACAAGCAAAACCGAAATAGTCTTATCTGCGTCTGAAAAAAACGCCATTTTTTTTCATCAAACTTGTTTAAAGTCGGTGGAACCAGAGGTCGGATAAGAAAAAAAATATGATTTCGACTGTTAAATTTCTCTTCAATCGACCCTTTTGCCACCCTTATTTAATCATTTCACCGCAAGCAAGGCAATAAATCCACTAAGATGCAAGGGGTTACTGAGTGTGAAAGAATAAGACAAAGAAAAAATTCATTAAGGGTCGAGAACAATAAACGCACAAGAACCAAGAATAACATATAAATTTGGTTGGTTGTAAAGCAAGAAACCGGAAGAGAGTTCCACAAGCGAGAAGTGCAATAGGAGAAACGATTAACCTAGAACTTGCGGTAACATCTAGCCATTTCAACTATAAATTGATGAGATCTTGCTGCCAATATAGGGCCGCGCTTAAATTCTTAAAGTCTAGGTACCATAGAGGAAAGTTCATCAGAACTATTGCTATGAAAATATTTAGGGGAGCTACATTACGCGGTTGGAAAGAGACTAAAGCCGAGATGCCAGGTCAGGACCCATTGCAGCTTATTCATTGGATTTGAACAAGAATCTATATAGCAGGAGCGCCATACTATATGTGGCAGCAATATTCAAAGCATAGACGAATGATACATTTATAAATATATAAGATAGGAGGGAAAAGAATGACTCTAAACAATCATTCTTCTTCTGCGTGCCAATCTGCTTTTAAAAGATTTTTTTTGCAATAATTTTCACCCGGTGCAAGCCAAGTTGTGAGATGCAAATTCCACTCGAGAAGATTCTTCCTGCAAACCGCTGGGTTGAAGAACCGAGTCCCGAGATGATGCTTACCCCATCACTACAATTGTAGTCGAGAGTTAGCAGTTTTTTTTTGTTTTTTTTTTTGTTTTTTTCGCCATATATCATTTACATTGTTCGGCCCACTTTGGATGATATACGTTGGACTTTCGAAACGAACCCTTTATTTACTCCACCGGGGTAGATTGGACTGGAACAATCTACCCCCATGGAAATAAATAAAGGGCACGGTTCGAAATTACAACTAGTAACACATGAAGAAGGCTAGAAAATACAACGACCGAAACGTCGTGAATATGACAGTAAACATGATGGCAACAGTATTGGTTGGGGTTTCCTTCTTAATGTATTCATCTGACGAAGCGGTTGTACACTACTGACAGATATTTCTGAACGACTTTGACGCCAGGCATGACATCTATATGAAAGTCTCAATCTGACATAGGCTATTTCAGGACATGACTCGAGTTTTTAGAGCGAAGGAAAGCGAGAAGAAAGGACTAAGTATAAATTACAAAAAGACCGAAGGCTGGGTATCAGCAAAAGCATGAGCACAAAATTCAAATTATAAATCGGGGATACTATAATCAAACAAGTGCAAAAATTTCAATATCTGAGAAGGGTTCTAACAGAGGACAAAAAGTTCAATAGTGAAATCCGAAGAAGTATGACCAAAGATGCATTCCAAAAACTAAGCAGACTATTAAGAGACAGAAAAATTTCGTATAAGGACAGATGACACAGTGGATAAAGACGTTGGCTAGATTCAGTGACAGGACCTAAAGTGTGTGAGTTCAATACCTGGTTAAGGCAGCGGAGAACTTGGAGAGGGGAATTAACAGGAGATAACTGATAACTGACATCCATTAAAACATGGCACGTGGAACTAGAACAGTCTACTCCAGTGAGCGAAATAAAGGGTTCAGTTCAACATTCCAACCACCTGAAGAAGGCCGGAGCGTACAATGTACGAAACGTTGTAATAAATATGGCGACAAAGATGAGGACAATAGTTCGAATAATGTAAATAGTTTTTTTTTTTAAGCATATCACCCCAAGCAAGGCGTGAGTGCCACTAGCACGCAAGCGGTTATAGAAAGTGAGAGCCGAAGTAAAGAGGGGTGTTTGAGAAAAGGATATAGAGAAAGACGTGAATCAGGATCAAAGCATCAGAAGATGTCGATTGACATTACATTTGAATATTGGAAGATTATAGATATCAGGGAAGCAAGTAAGAGGAAGGGAGTTCCACCGACGGGAAGTGTGAGATAAGAAACTGTTGGAGTAGAAGAGACGACTATAATTAACCGTTTCGACAGTGAACGATTGGGACTGAGATGCCAACCTAGTAGCACGCTTAAATTCATGCAGTTTGGGAATCAGTGAAAGTAGCCCGTCAGAGCAGTTGTCATGAAAATATTTATAGAAAAGACAGGGAAGTGACAGCACGTCTGTGGGAGAGTGACTGTAGACGAGATGCCAGATCAGGACCTATCACATTGCATATCCTTCTCTGGATTTTGCTGAGGACATGGAGATGAACAGCGGGGGCCTAGTTGTTTTACTATTTGTTTAACATATAAAAACTAAAAAAAAAAGAAGAGGGACCTTTAACGTGGTGTAATGGTTAGCAAGCTTGATCAGTTACGACTGAATAGTGAGTGCGGTCCTCAATGGTGCTCTATACTTTCGGCCTTGTACCACATCTAAGCTACCACTTCTAGGAAATCGCTATAAAATATTCAGGTGAAAAAAAAAAAAAAACAGAAAATATTATAGTTGCAAAACAATGCAAAATACGTAGAAAAACAAAACATCTTATTAACGCTGGTGTTATTTGTGTCTCGTGATGTCGTCAGCTAGGACAGGGTTCGGGGTAGTTGGTGCTGTTGTTGTTTTTCTCACAAAACATGAGCTTTGTCTAAACTTCATTATATGAACTAGACACATCAACTGACCTTCGTTCAATCCTTGCAAACACTTCAATGTCTGGGCTCATTCCCTTATTTTTTTGTAAGGCGTTTATGCAGCAGACTTCTGATAATCCATTAATGATGCCGGACCTTTTATGAATTCTTTCTTTGTTCTTTAAAATCTTTTTTTTTTCAACTCACTTAATTAAGTCACTGGTCCCAACTAACGCTTTTATCCACTGGACTACGTATTAGGTTGGTGCAAAAATAATGTCGTTTTTCTTTTGAACGTCAAAAATGACATTATTTTTGCACCAACCTAATAGTTGAAAACCTAGCTGACAAGTAAGGGCTCTTCACATTCGCTTTTCATTTTTATATTGTGTATTGAGCATTCATTAATATAACAGTTTTCCGAACAAATCTATCTATCTATCTATATATATATATATATATATATATATATATATATATATATATATATTTCGTCAGCGGTGCGACAACTTTGAGTTTCCTACACAACACAATCTTCAAGAGCTGAGTTAAACATTTATATCGAATACTATTTCATTAACATCACTCAGTGTCCGATAATATTAGGTTGGTGCAAAAATAATGACGTAATAATGTCGTTTTTTGACGTTCAAAAATACGTCAAAAAACGACATTATTACGTCATTATTTTTGCACCAATATCAATTGTCGATTAATTACACAAAGATGAAAATAACACTGACATCTCATTTTAACAGATATATTAATCAGAATTGCACAAAATATGAAATACTAAAGAGTAAATTTATACAATAAATTCTTCATTGACTTCAACCACGGCCTCCAAACTTTGGTGTTGTAAGGGGTTTTGTTGGTCTTCCGCTTAACGACCCCCTACACATAATATTCAACGGTGTTGCCGTTTGAGGAATTAGGTGACCAGATGTAAAGGGTGATGTGGTCGCAGAAATTTTCTGACAGACTGGGTTCTTTTCATTGTGTGTTATAGTACAGTCCTGTTGCCAGATATAGAGCCTTCTATGCAGCCACCCACTTGATTCAGGGAAGCACTAACTCCTCAAGTCACTTGATATAGACTTTTGTGTTGAGTCTGAGGTCAAATCTTTGTGAATCTTCTGCATTGTCCTCAGATTGACACCCAAACATTCTGAAAATGTTCGTAATGGAGCTTCCAGCACTAATGTTAAGTCGTACAGTATGCCGTTTTCAAATTTCTGGCGCGGTGAATTGCATCATGATGCTCTTTTTCTCACAGATGGTGTCCAACTGACTTTACCAGACTGTGCAGTCGACAAAATCAACGCACATGCACGAAATTAAATATAACATATAAAACAATTTACCCATCATCGCACCCTGCATGATATATATATATATATATATATATATATATATATATATATATATATATATATATATTTATATATATATATATATATAGTTTATGCAAAACTAGGTAATCCGTATGGGTAGACCTAAGGAGGATGATATCCAGAGAGGTCAATGTAAATTCAGAACAAATATGTTTGAATAAAAAGAGATCACTTTAAGGTTCCATGTAATAAGTTATTTCACCACAACCCTTTTAAAGGGCTCTGGATCATCAGACTTTACTTCCAAAAGTTGAAATGAAAAATGAAATATCGAGAATATTTAACATCGAAAAGCATAAAGAAAAAAATGAATTATTTTTAATAATATGTGGAAATCTCCACCCTTTGCCTGATGACGATCGCGAAACCGGAAACCCGTGTAGCGAAATTATGCAAAATAAAGTATAATATTCTTTTAAAAAAAACGCATTACAACCAAATACCTTTGCGCTTTCTCTCTTCTTTTTAATATACACACTTTTCTCTCTTTGGAACTACTATAACCGCTTCCTCTTATATATATATATATATATATATATATATATATATATATATATATATATATATATATATTCAGTGTATGTAGGTAGTCAATGTTCTTTAAAACAACGGACATTTTGTGTCGATTAATTTCAATGATCGTCTTTTCCAAATTACGATAAAACATATATGACAATCGGGGAAAGTTATACAATTCCTGCCGAGATTGATGAGTTGTCTATGGATATTTGTCTCTAGTTTTGAAAGTGATAGAGAAACAATAACAAAATCTATGGCTATGCTTGCGGGGACTGAAGATCTATCAGATAATTTATTTATCCGGCAGTGAAATGGATAGGCATTAGACAAAACACGAATGAAAATTTCGAAATTAACGAAATCCATATGGAGATAATGACAGAGTTAATAAAGAAATCCCTGGGATAGCCCAAGAGGTATCCGTTGATTTCTTAATCCAGCAGTGAAATGGATCGAAAATAAGGACGATACCAATAGAGCAACGAAAGCCGTGGATACAATGAAATTCCTGTAGCGTTTGACTTAATATCCGAGGACTTTTTCCCCTGGCAATGAAATGTGTAGGGAAGAATTGTGATGAGTATATGTTCATATGTTGAAATCCCTGAATAAAATGCATTTCCTTGAGCGGCTGTTGGGATATTTGCAGTATTTTCTTTGGCAGTGAAATGAAAAAGAACAAAGATAATGAAATCTGTGAAGTATTGAAATCCCTTTAGCTAATGGTGAAACATTCACTGATTTCAAACTGAAATGGACAGGGATTCGATACAGACAAGATTTCCTTCCAAATAATGTTCTAGACAGTCGAAAATACTCGAAGCCCTTTGGGCAGATTATCCACAGACAGACCTTGTCGGTTTAATTCAACATAAGTTATTAATTTTTTCCAATGACTATTCGCTATATATTAGGTTGTTGCAAAACTGATGTCGTTTTCTCACATAGTAACATATGTGATAAAACGACATTATTTTTGCAACACCATAATATATATATATATATATATATATATATATATATATATAGAGAGAGAGAGAGAGAGAGAGAGAGAGGAGGGGATGTATCAAAATTATTTTTAAAAACTTTGGTGGGGATTTCCTCACATAAATGTAAGAACAAAAGTCCATATATAAATATGTCCGCAAATCCTTCATTTTTGAGTTATTAAGTTCAAAGTAAGTTTACAGTAGATGGTGCTGTGTTGCCATGTAGACTAGGTTACATTTGTCATTCGTGTACATTTATGGCTGTCTTCAATGTTTAACGTGTGTGGTAGTGAGTTAATTGGGAAGTGTTCCGTTTAACAATGGCAGGATATTCATATCATGGCAGATATGATTTGTACATACGGCCGTGTGAATGGTAACGGACGCGAAGCTGCAAGGCTGTATCAGACAGCCGAGTCATCCTACCTTTTCTGCTGTTTATCGTCGCATTGCTGAGACAGGATGCGTGGCACAATAAACAATGGATCGAAGAACATCGAGCTCCGCTTGTGCGCCTGACCACGAAGAACATATTCTACAGGCTGTCGGAGACAATCAAGGTATCATGACACGTCAAGTGGCCCGAGTACATCGCATAGTACCCGCTTGGAGGGTACTTCACGGGCAGCTCTTGTATCTGTATCATTTGCAAAATGTTTAGAAAAGTATTTTTGGATTCTATCTTGGATTGTACATTTATTAGGTTGGTGCAAAAATAATGACGTAATAATGTCGTTTTTTGACGTAACGTCAAAAACGACATTATTACGTCATTATTTTTGCACCAACCTAATAACAGCGTCTACCGTAAACTTAATAACTCAAAAACGAGGGATTTGCGGACCTATGTTTTTGTGGGGTTTTGTCCTAGTTTTAGTATGAGGAATCGTCCCAAAGTTTGTAACATGGATAATAATTTATAACCCACAAGGACCAGGAGACTCTTTTGGATTCTATTTAGAATAAAAGTTCAAGACTGGGCTACTCGACCTCCTATATGGCAGCAGTACACGATTTTTGTTTTGATCTGGCTCTAGTATAAAGTAGGGGATAATAGAAGGAGTGAGGTACTTATTGTGGGGGTAAAAGGAAACAACCATTTTCTCAGTATCTTTATCGAGGGACCGTATGTAAATAAATGAGAAATTTATATGTCTATATCTCTGAGATGAGGTATTATGATTATTTACATTATTTACATTATTCGGACTGTTACCCTCATCGTCATTGCCATATTCACAACGTTTCGACAGCAATGGTGAACGAAAAATCTTGAAGACTGAGGAAAAGGGAAATAACTCAGGTCACCCGGAAGAGGCATGGCACGTGAAACTAGAACAATCTACCCTAGTGGACGAAATTATTTAAACTGTTATCCTTATCTTCATTGTCTCAATCACTAAGTTTAGCCGTTGTACACACCAGCCTTCTTCAGATGATTGGAATTTTGAACCGATCATTGTCAATCGGGGCAGAATGTTTTAGTTTCACGTGCCATGCCTCTATCCACCGGGCCATGTGTCCTTGAGAATAAAGATGTAGGTTAGATCCAGTGACCAGACCCATGTTATGAGTTCAATATCAGGCCACAGAAGTGGTGAGGCAAAAACTTGAAGAGTTGAGTTAAAAGGGAAATAACTGAGACATCCGGAAGAGGCACGGCACGTGGAACTAGAACAATCTTCCCCGGTGGACGAAATAAAGGGTTTGGTTCGAAATTCCAAACACCTGAAGAAGGCTGAAGCATACAACGGACGAAACGTTGTGAATATGGCAATGAAGATGAGGATAACAGTCCGAATAATGTAAATATGATAAATAAGAAAGGTATAGTTAATATTTTAATGGCTATAATATAAATTAAATAACAATTCATCGCTTTTTAAAATAACGTGCTAAGAAACATTTTCTGAAGCAATCAAAACGAGGCTAGGAGATTTTTCTTAACACGTTGAGATAGTTATTAATCATATTACGAATGATATTGCAATAATTATTGCTTTAATTACTTTCTTTCAATTCTGTTATAATTAACGAGGCTATTTTTACTGCCACTTTTATGAACACCCGAGGCTTTCTCTTCGGGCTATGATCTTCATTCTCTAGTCATCAAAGACACTTTACTGCTTGCATTTAATGAAGCTATTGGCGTACAACAATAACAATGACGCGTTGTGCGTCACGTTGTAATGTAATGGTTAACCAGCTGATGTCATTTTATTGTTGCACAGACTAATACGAACCTGAAACTAAATTCCTCCCCCCCCCATACGTGACATTTTTTTTTTATTCAACTCCGGAATTCGCCAGTTATTGTAGGCGAATTGATGTCTGACATTTGCAGTTTTCTCCTAACGGGGATTCTACATTCTCATGTGGTTGTAAGTGAATCTCTACTGTTCCCTGTTTGGTGGGTGCTTATATATCTACTTTTCATCTAGTTTGACCTTCTATGCGCAAATCCTGAGCGTAGCCCAGGTCGACCCCTTATTTACACGCTGAAAGCAGCCACTAACCTCCAGTAAGGTGCGGATCTGCATCTGGTGATTATCTTTCAAGTCAATATTAGCTTACGGCCATACCACGTCGAAACACCATTTATTATCCGATCACCGAAGTTAAGCAATATTGAATCTGATCAGTACCTAGATGGGTGACCTCTTCGTTACATCACCAGGTGATGTAAGCTTGGATGTGAAGGTGATTTAATAGATAATGGCTCGAAATAAGAAATTGTAGATCAGAGTTCGGATTCTAGTCAAGTTCGTTATATTCACTTACGTGTAAATACCCTTGGGAAAGATTTGAATGCTCCTCTTCTCCTCCAAGCTATGGATTAAACAGCAAAACTTGTATCAGAAAATTATTATTATCTCCAAAAAAATTCTTAAAATCTGAAAATATGTTTCGGCTTTAAATAACCTGATAAAAGGTTGATAAGCCGTAAAAACAAAACAATTCAGGTCAAGATGCTCATGCCCCAGGCTTCTCTAACGCGTTCGTATAACACTGAGTGCAAAATCTGTTTTCGTTTGGTGTTGTCTAACATAAGTCTCATACGGAACTTGTATAGCAGAACCTTTGTAGTGACGCCGATTCTCACTGAGTGTCCTGTGTTTGGTCAAAAGCACACGTATATCGTGAAAATGACAAGAGTACCTAATCTGGGTGAAATTGTCAACACACTGAATTTGGGGTTAATTAGTTGCGTGTTAGATCCTCTCTATGTGCCGTTTATATAGGGCCTTATGTCAGAATTAAGAGACACTTAACAAATAACATCAGCGCCTGATCGTTGTTTGGTTTGGTTTATTTTGTTTTACGGTTTATCAACCTCAATGGGTTACTTAATGACGACAAATTTTTTATTGTTGGTAATTAAAAAAAAATGTATAGCAGGTAATATTTTTTTTCCAAATTGTATTGCTGTTAATAATGTATTACTGGCAATAATTTTTCTCCAAAAGTTTATTGCGAGGAATAATTTTGACATTTTAATAGTGTTTTGACCCCAGTTTGGGGGTTAACTATTTACCCATAGCTAGGACGCTAACAGGTGCTATCACCCCGGACAGGATGGGCCTGGAAGCACCAACAATTAAGAGGTGTTTCCACGCTACTCAAAACCTCCTGATCAGAGTCCTTGCTGTTGGATGTAGTTTATCGTCTAAAGCAGGACGCGGATGTAGTTTATGGTCATACCCAGTATGGTCATATATATATATATATATAAATATTTTAACTGTTAAATAAGAAATATCCGTGTTTTGAAAAACATGAAAACATTTTAGAAAACATACATACAACAAACTATTTCATATTTAACAGTTAAAATATTTAATCCTTGAAAATGGCTAAATGTATAACCGAAAGCGCTTGGATAAAAAGAACATTCAAACAGTTTTTACATAATTTATCATCTGAAAAGAAAAAAAAAATTAGATCGCATGAAAAATGATATAAAAAATCAATAAAAGCACCTTGTTTGTCGTATTCAATGATATATATATATATATATATATATATATATATATATATATATATATATATATATACCGGGGTTAACAGCAAAATTTTCCAAATCGTCTAAAAGCAAAATTGTCTATTTGTTATATTAAGCTTTGAACCGTTTATCTTAGAACTGATTAAAGATATCATAGTGGAATTCTTTGAGGTTTTTATAACACTATTGGACTCTACTTTGAGCAGTAAGAAAATATAATTTCCAAGTTTAATGTAAGAATCATCATGAAATTGATCATAAACGAAAATCATATGTTCATCATTAATTAATCATAGCTAAAGATCAAAACCTCATGAAGGATTGAAATTCAGTTAATATATATATATATATATATATATATATATATATATATATATATAATTCCAGGATCATTTTACAAAATTATTCAAGATGATCTTCGCCCTCTCTAACCTTTTAGCTTTCTCTCCTGGATTAACAAGATTTCTCACAAATTTCACGTACAATTTCATTTTTTCACTGCTCGTTGAACTGTCATAATTGAAACTTCTCTTGTACATACCAAATATCTTATGGTATGAGTTGGATGTGTATGGATGAGTTGGAAAAGGAAGTGTTTCTCTAGTCTCTCGTACTAGCAAGATTTCGGATCTATGTTTGAGGAAGGCCTCAATGCCGAGCACTGAGTGACGAAATCAGGCGTTGAATAAAATATATTATATATGAGATATTTAGTCTCTTGTTTTCATCAGCCTGTACAACGAGTAGGATTGTGTTATGTGCTGTAATAAATAACGGCTTAGAACGAGAAATAGCAGGCCCGAGTTCGAATTCCTGTCGAGTTATTTCCATTCATTTACACGTAAATACCATTGGGTTAGGTATGAATCCATCGCTTATCCACGCAGGAATGTGTTGAGTAGCAGTTCAGACTGGTTGGTAAAAAGACTATCGCAGAAAGAAACACCAGCTTACTACGCAAAAGTATTTTGCCTAGTCGAAACAGGGTGTATCACGTATGGAACTTGAGTTAAAATGGCGTTACGCTAGTATCGATGAAATGAGACTATTCAAATACACAAATAAAACTGAAAATTAGAGACGGAATTTTTTGGCGCCGAATATCAACTCGAAAAATTAACTTGTCGCGCTAAGTGGCTCTCTATATGTTTGAAAGATTTTAGAGCCTTCTCCGACATTTAGAGGTATAGGATTACATCTATTACAAAACCAAAACATCATCCGGAAAACTCGTGCCATGTTCTCAAAAAGCCTAATAATACCAGACAATTGTAATTCAAGGCACAATATGGCTGCCTTCTTTGACGCCAAACCCATTCAGAAATATCTAACCTTTCAACTGTATACAATCGCTTCGTAAGATCAATGGCGAAGAAAGAGCGTTGCGCGAGTAAAACCTGATTGTATTTGCAAAGATAATCCCTCTTTGAATATTGGGGAGTGTCGCTACAGATTCACAAACAAGGAATTGTACAAAATAATAGAAGCCATATCCCTTGAGGACTACCAACGGTTGTAACGACTAAAATGGATAGTCAACGTAACTGGAAGTGAAAATAATTACATAATCAAGATGATGACGTTCCACAGTACGTCAAACAAAAGGTTTGGACGGAAACTCCTCTTAATACTGAAAAGAACGATAACAGCTACTGCTCTTGGGAAACCTGTTTTCCCGAAAAAAAATTTTAAGAAAGAATTTATAAATTTTGAACGTAAGCGATAATTATTGCTCGGTCAATGAATGCCAACATTTTCCTTACAGGGAAACGCTTTATCGTACCATTAGTATTACGATTGGGTTAGCTTGCCGGGTTATTTCTTCCTAATTTTCGAAACTGCTCCTAGGGGACGCTTTTCGGCATTATAAATACCCCGCGATAATTATACGTTTTCTCTTCTTACTTTTCCGCTTATACAATAACATGTAAATTTCTCGCGGAAGATCGCGTTTTCTCTTTTGGGGAAACGCATGAACAATACATACACAAACACACGTACATACACATATTCACATACTTTAGACAAAAACGTTTCCACATTGATTTATTCCACATATTATTATCTTTGTCACTTATAATCCTTTGTTATTAAAAACTTTATCAATTGCTTGAGTATATATATATATATATATATATATATATATATATATATATATATATATATATATATATATAAGGCGCAGACATTAATATTCCATGGTTATAACTTATTACATTGGAATCGTAATCAATTCATCAGATCTACAAATTCAAATTTGAATTTGTAGGCCTGATAAATTGGATCGTGATTACGATTCCAATGTAATAATTTATAATCATGGAATGTTAGTGTTTGAGCCTTTTATATTCTTACTCTATCTATCTATCTATCTATCTATCTATCTATCTATCTCTCTCTCTCTCTCTCTCTCTCTATATATATATATATATATATATATATATGTATATATATCGCTTCTTGTTGTTTCTCCTACATTTTTTAGGTGAACTCATATTTCGAGTCTGCCATTTTTGCTGTGGACATTTTAGGAGACCCATGTGTTTAACTCTCAACGCTTACATCGGCCCACAACAAACTAAAATGTTCGTTCGTTTTATTAAGTAAAAATTTAGTTATAAACCGAACGAATTTTTTGGTCATATCCAATATAATGAAATTGCTAAGTGTTTATAAACACTTATAAATAAAGCCTCTATTGCTTTGTTGTTCCTATTAAAATTAACATAAACTCGTCAGAGTTTCCTAGAATGCCCGGGTCACTTACTAGCTGTATTGTAGGATAGTTGAAACATTTAATAATTCCAGACAATTGTAATTCAAAACACAATCACAATGATAGGAAGCGACATCTAACGGGCAGATCACGAATCACTGTCCATTTTGCTTTGTTCGATGGACAAGTCTGTAAGTTTTGAATTGTTATGGAAAGTACAGCGAACCTTTTTAGTGCAGATTAACCGCGGTTGAACAAAGCTAGATTCTCAGCGGCAAATTTGGAGACTGAATCTTGTCAATGTTATCATGCTATTAAGTACAATTGCTGAAATATAAACACTAGTAAGTTACAAATATAAATTAAGATGTTTATTTAGATTGGGGTTCGGTTATCGGCGCGAAAGATGTAATCCGTGAGCCGAGTTCAAATCTCAGCCTCCCCTATCCTATTCATTTTCGCACTAATACCCTCGGGAAAACAAGAATCAGTCGCTTTTACTTCACCATAAAGTATGGTTTAAATCATACATAGGCAAACTTTCTCGGGAAGTTCACTCCATAATATCTGGCTCATCACAAGATGGGCCGTATTTTTAAAAAGATTTCAGGTCATTTTTCTTAGTAGATACCACAGCGATTTTTACTATAAACGTAATCATATACCGTGGCCGGAGTTGTTCTTTTTTTTTTTTTCTTTTCGAAAATATTTTTCTATATTTAAAACATTGAAGTCTTGGTCTAATATTATCACTGATGACAGAGGGATTAACATATATTGCTGCATGTGATTTATTTAGAATTTATTCACTTCAAAATAAAAACAGTATATTCTTCTCTCTGTCTTTTCCACAAATATTTTCACGGCAACTGCTTTGACAAGCGCCCCCCCCCCGATACCCCGACTACATGAATTTAAGTTAAGGGTATCATTGTCCAAGCATGTGAACAACGATGAGGTCTTAGAGAGTTTACAAACAAGAAGAAGGCTTATACTTAACATTAGAAAGATGCAGCTGAAGTTTCTGGGACACAAAATGAGGAAGGAGGGCCTGGAGAATCTGATAGTCACAGGTCAAATAGAGGGAAAGGGAGACAAGGGAAAGCAGCGTGTGACATACCCAACGAACAGGTGGATGAGAGAACGTGATGTGGGGGGAAAGCATAGAGAAGCAACTTGTTGAGAGCTGTAAGATGTAAGATGTAAGAGGTGGAGAGCCATGATCGCCTAAGTCCAGAAAGGACATGACACATTAAAAGAAAAGAACTAGATTGACACTTAGGTCCCACCCGGTTACTCTTGGAATCACTGAATGTAATCACCACATCAACTTCAACAGTTTATTTTCTGGCCTGTGGAATTCCCTTCATTTTTCCTGCATCCCTGAAAACTACAATCTTCAAAAATTTAAATGCAATGTCAATCGCTATCTTCTATTAGGTTGGTGCAAAAATAATGACGTAATAATGTCGTTTTTTGACGTATTTTTAACGTCAAAAAAACGACATTATTACGTCATTATTTTTGCACCAAACCTAATATATATTTGAATCCCGCCCGTCTTTTCCACAATTCTCAGTCTTTTCTTTCACCTACATTCTCTGTAAATCCGCACCCCCCACCTGTGTACGAGTAGCTTGTTTGGAGTGAAATGATTAAAAGAAAATTTCTTCTCCAGAGAAGAATTATTATAAATGCTTCTTGTTTCAAAACTAAAAGATGTTTTACACGTATGATCTTCCGTAGTGAAAATCGTCACTGTCTGTTATCTGTCTATATCTGTGAGATGAGGTATTATGATTGCTTACATTATTTACATTATTATTATCCTCTTATCTTCGTTTCCATTGCCATCTTCTGGTGACTGGAATTTCGAACCGAACCCTTTATTTCGTCCAACGGGGTAGATTGTTTTAGTTCCACGATGTTGTGAGGTCAATACCAGGCTACAGCAGTGGTGAACCAAAACTTGGAGAGATGAATTAAAGGGAAATAACTGAGACATCCGGAAGAGGCATGGCACGTGGAACTAGTACAATCTACCCCGGTAGGCAAAATAAAGGGTTCGTTTCGAAATTCCAATCACCTGAATAAGGCCAGAGCGTACAACGGCCGAAACGTTGTGAATATGGCAATGACAATGAGGATAACAGTTCGAATAATGTAAATAATGTAATAAAAACGATAGTTTACTACAAGTTTACAACAAGTTTACAAAATTAAAAAACAAAACAAAAAAACATTGCACTTACCATTACTATTCCAGCGTTTGGATAATTATTTGTCAGGATGTTAACCTATGGTAAAGGGTGTGCAGAATTCATATCTTTGCTAAGAGTATTCGCGTTAAATGAACATTAAAAGTCACAAGCGAAATCGAACTCGCGCTACTGTTACTGTTTTGTTCAAATGGCAACTCTTATGTCACCTCGTATCTCTGTCTAATCTATATACGAAAAAAGTAGATGCTTTCATTCAGAAACAGAATAATATATAAGGAGATTACAATTAAAAAAGAGTTTCTGCTTTTTTAACTTTATTACCTCCGAGTTCACCCACGGCTCGCTTTGATTGTTGTGTTTCTTCTGTAAGGCAAAACCAATCAATAATATCATCCATTTAAAAAGAAAACGAGAAACAAACGAAAAAAATATAATTTGATCGATTATTTCAAATTAAAATGTTTCATTCTATATTGAATATTGGATTTCCGTTGGGTTAAAGGTCGAAATGTACTCCTGAGAATAACGTAATCCGTCGGGTAGATATTCAATTTAAGATGGCGCATCGCCCGCCATCTTTTATATGTGTTTTTGTCGTGGAAATGGTCAGTTCCGTCTAAGAAATTTCTAGGAGATTTTTTTCCTTTGTTAAATTTTTTTCCCCTATAAAACTGTTCTTTTCTTTTCTTTTCTTTTCTTTTTTTTTTTTTTTTTTTTTTTTTTTTTTTTTTTTGACTATTAACCAGGGTATTTGTTTGCGTAATTTGAAAATAGAATGAAATATTCTCATATTTTGTTAATGTTTTCCCAAGACCGTCAGAACAAAAGTTGATCCTAGCGGGAAAATATAAACTACAATTTTTGCCCATTTTCCAAAAGCAGCTAATTGAATCGAATTGTTAAATAGATTTCAGCGTATTAATTAGTTTGATAAAGAATTATATTAATTAGAAGCATGGTAGCTGAAATAAAGTTTATTCAATGCGCATCAATAATTATGAGAATATAGGAAGTATGTTCGTATCTGATACAAGTGATAGTCTGAATATAGCAGGTTTGGAGAATATTCGGTAGAATGACATCCCCTCTCATATGAATAAATATTTTCTGTGTTGCATTTGCAACGTAAGGAGGATAAGTATCACACAACGAAATCACTGATTGATTTCCTTCCTATTTAAGTATTTAAGTAAATGCTCTGTTTATGATAAACATTATTAAATTCAGGTCGGTAAATGTTATTTAATACTGTTTATTATAAACAGAGCATTTACTTAAATACTTGTATCTATAAAAAGAACGTTAAACATAAAAAAAATGTCTTTAATAAATACATAAATATATATATATATATATATATATATATATATATATATATATTTGTCTACCTATCTTATTCAATTCTTATCTATCTATTCATATCTATCAATCTATCTATTGCTTTCTGTTCCTATCTATCTAGGAATCTACTTATCTATCTATCTATCTATCTATCTATCTATCTATCTATCTATCTATCTATCTGAGTGATAAGACATACACACACACCTACACACACTCCCATATATATATATATATATATATATATATATGTCCAAATATCGTATTGGTGTGTACGGAATAATTTCCAATAATCAAAAAATATTAAAATATTAATCTTTCTTCAAAGATTGCTCAATACAGAGTAGAGCAAATATAACCATTTATTCGAAAATTATGGCTTAAATATGTTATAAAATCACTACAAAAATTGCGATTTTTTTTCAACACTCCTGGTGTCTTATCAAGTGATGGTGTTGAATTTCAACACCATCACTTTCAGAAGACAACAGAAGTGTTGAAACAAAATCGCTATTTTTGTTGGGATTTTATAACATATTTACGTCACAATCATATATATATATATATATATATATATATATATATATATATAATTCAGTTCATATATACCTATCTACTTCTATTCCTAGCGAGCTAAGTAGCTTGCGAGCTAAGTTCGCTTCTATTGGTGAATGGATGCTTTTATATGCAAATCTATCTTTCGCTATTTGTTCTTATCTAGCTCCGTTAATCTGTTTTAGTATATCTATCTATCTGATTCTGTTATAATCTTTACACACATACACACACACAAACACACGCACGCACACAAACACACAAACACACACACACACACATATATATATATATATATATATATATATATATATATATATATATACATACATAGATAGATAGATAGATAATATTAATGGTCAATATATATATATATATATATATATATATATATATATATATATATATGTATATTCATTTATTTTCCTGAGTATTCAAGAAATCCTATTAAAAATATGCACTCTTCGGCAGAATACGATCCTAAGTCTCCCCTCGACGGGCGTCTACTCAAATATGAGTATCCTTTCAAAATAATGTAATAGAACCTGTTGGATTAATACATAAAAAAATCTATTTCTTTCTTAGAAATTTGCTTTGTTTACGTTTAGATACGAAACTAAACCGATATGTAAATTTCGGAAGTCTATGACGAGAAGGATATCACTTAAAGACGATATTCAACCATTGTAAATCGGCTAAGTTCTTCATAGTTCAGTCGGTTAAAGTAGATCGTATCTAATGATAAATCCCTCTGCCTAAGGTTCGAATCTTGCCAAAGAGCGTGTATGTTTCTTTAATAATATTTCTTGGATATCCAATCCTGTATACGAAAATAATTATAGTGATTAACAAATAAACCGGGCGTCTACTCAAATATGAGTATCCACTAAAAATAACGATTAAAGTGATAAAAATTATCTGCCGATTTAATAAATAAAAATCCATTACATCTTTACAAAATTGCTTTGTTTACGCTTGGATACAAAGCTGAACAGACATGTAAATTTCGAGAGTTTATGACGTCAGGAATTTCGCTTAAAACCACAGCTGAGCATTGCCCGATAGGCTAAGTTCTTCGTGGCTGAGTCAATTAGAGCACGTCGTATTTAACGACGGTTTTCTCTGACTATTATGGTAATGTTAGACATTTCCTTATAAGTATACATTCTACGTTCATTGGAAGAACATCCTGTGGCTCACAAGTTAAGCTTTTCGTTATTCTCTGGTCATCAGGCTGGGATCTAAGTTCCTACTGAGCTCTAATATTTTTTTTTATCCTTTAAGCGCAAGCAAAGGCGATGAAAACGCCAAGAAAAAAACGGAGACTGTACTGAAGTTAGAAAATTATATCGAAGAGATAGGACAATAAAACAAAAGGGATCAAAAAGAATTAAAACGACGATTGCCGCTGCATTTATAGATTTCTAGATCGTAGCTAAAAAGAAAGCAAAAATAGTGGAAGAGAGTTTCACAAGAAGAGACGATTAATATAAAACTTAGAATTGAATTTCGTAATTTCAACAATAAAATGATTAGATGTAGCTGCCAATCTAGTAAGACATTTGAATTCATGAAATCGAGGTAGGAAAGAGGAAAGAGACAGACTTACATAGATAGATAGATAGATAGATAGATAGATAGATAGATAGATAGATATGAACAGACTGAGATAGATAGATAGATAGATATGAACAGACTGAGATAGATAGATAGATAGATAGATAGATAGATAGATAGATAGATAGATAGATAGATAGATATGAACAGACTGAGATAGATAGGTATATAGATATGAACAGATTGAGATAGATAGATAGATAGATAGATAGATAGATAGATAGAAAGGAATAAATAAATAGATAAAAAGGAACTGATAGATAAAACTGTGTCATCTGCATTAACTTAATATTGTTAAGATTCCGGCCGTCAATAATGAATCCTAGTAGAACTTCTAATTCTCTCAGAATCACCTTGCTGTATAGATTGAAAAAGTTCCCCGGTATCTACAATCTTAACCTGTTCGAGTCTAAAGCCAACCGTTATCTTCCCCTCCTATCCATATAACCTATACCCTAACATAACCCTCTATCTTGAGTGTCGCTGAGCCTTGTGGAAAGTAAGCCTTAATGTAAAAAAAAATGTGAACGTCCGCCGAGAAGACACATCCTTGTCTTACACCAATTTCTATTAGGTTGGTGCAAAAATAATGACTTAATAATGTCGTTTTTTGACGTAAAAAATACGTCAAAAAACGACATTATTACTTCATTATTTTTGCACCAACCTAATATTTTTGTATATTTATATCCATATCCATTTAAAGTGATAACATCTGTTGGATTAATAAATTAAATTCTTTAAATTTCTTTTTCTATGCTAAAATTCGCATCTCGAATGAAATGTTAACTACCGTTAGCCTCATAGGGCTACTTCATCTTCTAGTATCAGTTAATGTCCTTTTTGCTCCCTCTCTGTACTCTCTTACGGCATGCAACGATTAAGTGGCTTCTGAGTCTTGTATTGGGGAAGAATGATAAAAGGTTTTATTTTCAGAGTAAGAATGCTACCGATGTGTACGTTGAAGTTTGTTTGCTTGTGTGTGTGTGTGTGTGTGTGTGTGTGTGTGTGTGTGTGTGTGTGTGAGAGAGAGAGTGTGTATTGATGCGTGTATTCATTAATTTTCCATCTGGTGAAGGAGAAATATATGCCCCACCCTTGTCTGTTGGCCACGTGTTGCTTGAAACAGAACATGTTCTTACATTTCGTTTGCATCTTTTTTCAACAAATGTCAGAGAATAAAAAAAGGCATCACAGCATGTAAACAAAAGGTCCTTTACAAATTATAAGCCCTTGAATGCAATGTGGGATCGGTTAGTCAACTTCAAGTCCTTTCGGGGGGAAACAACCAAGGTCACGCTTCATAAAGAGAGGCAGATATGAATATAATCTGTGTGTGATGCTGGACATCAGCTGATTGTGCTGTGTTCTGAACTATTAAAGTGCCCAAGCAAATGGTGTCAACTGTTATGAAGGCAAAAGGGCATTTAATTGATTATTTATACTAAAGGCGGGGGTGGGCAATAAGTAGCTTTTTGCACAGATTTATTTCATTTAAAATTCATTTGACAAGATGACAATTCTTTCTTACATTTTTTCTTTCTTTTCTTTTTTTTTTTTGCATCTAATCTTCACATAGATTTCATCTTTTCTCGTGTTTATTTTTATTAGGTTGGTGCAAAAATAATGACGTAACAATGTCGTTTTTTGACGTATTTTTGACGTCAAAAAACGACATTATTACGTCATTATTTTTGCACCAACCTAATAGGTTTTAACTTCGCTATATATATATATATGTATATATATATATATATATATATATATATATAATTCTTTTGCTTGTCAGGTTTCTTTCTTTCCCTCTTCCTTTCGTTCTTCCTATCTTTCTTTCTGCTTCAAAACCTTCATCTTTGGTCTTCACATTTATTTTTTTCTCTGGTTATTTCAGTTCTTTCTTTCCTTTTCTATCCCCTTCATTTCTATTTTCATTTTTCCTTCTCTTTCTTTCTGTCTTTCTTCATCTATTTTTCTTTCATTCATTCTTTCTTACTCTTTCTATGACATTTTCTTTGTATGTGTAACTTTACATTTTCTTTCTTTCTTTAGGTTTTACGCCTTCATTTTTCTCTTTCGTTATCTTTTTTTCATTTTTCTTTCTTTCTTTTTACGAAGCTTTTTGCCTTTGTTCTTTTCTTTTCCGTTTTCTTTTTTTCTTTCTTTTTCGATCTCTAATTTTCGTTACTCTCATCTGTATTTCTTTTTTTCTTTCTTTCCATTTTTATTCTTCTGACCTTCTTTCATTCATTCTTTCTTTCTTTCTTTCTTTCTTTCTTTCTTTATGGATTTTAGTGTATTCCTCTCTAAACTAAATTTCTATATTTATTTATCATTGTAATGGATCCCTACTTTTACTCCATCATACTCTCAAAGATGACCCTTTACAAGGGTAATCTAATTCCTTAAAATATTATCAGGACTATCCTTTACATTTCCGTCTCAATGGGTCTTTGTTGACCGAATTCTGTTTATTTAAACCCAACAAATGGTTGACTTTATTTCACGGCACCAAAATGATTTTAAACAATCAGCATTTGTCATATTTAATTTGAAATTCGACAATGTAGAATTGTTGATAGGGCCAGCTATCTGCATTACACACTTGTATTTCTTCTTATCCTCCTCCTCATTCTTCTTTTTCTTCTCAATTTTTTCTCTCTGTTTCTCTCTGAATATTTCCCTGTCTAAATGTATTCTCTTCTTTTCTTTCTTTTCTAAATCACTTTCTCATCCCTTCAAAGTCGTCTGATTCTTTCAATTAACAATATCAAGAAAATCATATTTTTCGCATTTCTTATCAATTCACTTCATTATTTTCAGTTTTCTTTATTTTTTCTTTTTCATTTCGCTCCAGTTTTTATCTTTTTTTCCTCTTCATTCTTCATTTCAATTTTCTTTTACTTTTTTGTTCATTGTTTTCTTTTTCCTTTCTTGATTGTTCCTTTTATTCGTTTATTGTCGTTTCATTTTCTGTCGAACTTTTTTACTTTCTCTTCCTTCTATGTTTTTATTCTTTCATTCGTTCGTTTCTTGTGGTTTCTTTTTCTTTTGCTAAATTCGTTCTTTTCTCCTTCACTTTCTTTCTATTCTGGATTATTATAGATTTATAGCTCATTTTTCTCTCTTTCATTCTTTCCTTCATTCTTTCTTTCCGACCTCGTTCTTTCATTCCTTTTTCTTTCCCGTCTTTTCTTCTATCTTTCTTTTTCATTCTTTCTTTTTCTTTCTTTCCTTTCTTTCTTTCTTTCTATGTTTCTTTCCCTTCTTTTCTTTCTTCTTTCCGTTCTTTCTTTTTTCTTTCTCATCCTTTCTTTTATTCTTTACATTCTTGCTAGTTACTTTTTCTTTTTGCTTACTAATTCATTTATTCTTACATGTAGTCTTTCTTAATTGATTCATTCCTTCAATCTATCTTTTTTCACACACATTCGCCCTTCTTTATTTCTTGCTTTCCTTTTTATTTTTCTTTCTTTCTTCCTTCTTTCTTTCCTTTTTAATTTCTTTTCTTTTCTTCCTTCTTTCTTTCTTTCTTTCTTTTATACTTTTCTTTCTTTTCTTCCTTCTTTCTTTCCTTTTTACTTTCTTTTCTTTCTTCCTTCATTCTTTCTTTCTTTCTTTTTTACTTTTTTCTTTTCTTCCTTCTTACTTTCTTTTTTACTTTCCTTTCTTGTCTTCCTTCATTCTTTCCTTTTTACTTTCTTTTCTTCTTTTTTCTTTCCTTTTTACTTTCCTTTCTTTTCTTCCTTCTTTCATTCTTTCTTTCTTTCCTTTTTACTTTTCTTTCTTTTCTTCCTTCTTTCTTTCCGTTTACCTTTCTTTTCTTCCTTCTTTCTTTCTTTTCTTTTTACTTTTCTTTCTTTTCTTCCTTCCTTCTTTCTTTCCTTTTTATTTTCCTTTCTTTTCTTCTTTCTTTCTTTCTTTCTTTCTTTGTTTCTTTCCTTTTTACTTTTCTTTCTTTTCTTCTTTCTTTCTTTCTTTCCTTCTTTTTTTCTTTCGTTTTTGCTTTTCTTTCTTTTCTTCCTACATTCTTTCCTTTATACTTTCCTTTCTTTTCTTCCTTTTTCTTTCTTTCTTTCTTTGTTTCTTTCCTTTTTACTGTCCTTTATTTTCTTCTGTCTTCCTTTCTTTCTTTCTTTCTTTCCTTTTCACATTTCTTTCTTTTTTTTTCTTTCTTTCTTTCTTTCCTTTTCACTTTTCTTTCTTTTTTCTTTCTTTCATTTTCCTTTCTTTTCTTCCTTCTTTCTTTCCTTTTTCCTTTCCTTTCTTTCCTTCCTTCTTTCATTCTTTCCTTTTTCACTTTTCTTTCTTTTCTTACTTCTTTCGTTCCTTTTTCCTTTCTTTTCTCCCTTCTATCTTTCTTTCTTACTTTCCTTTTTACTTTTGTTTCTTTTCTTCCTTCTTTCTTTCCTTTTTACTTTCCTTTATTTTCTTCCTTCTTTCTTCTTTTCTTTCTTTGCTTTTTACTTTCCTTTCTTTTTTTCCTTTTTTCTTTCCTTTTTACTTTCCTTTCTTTTCTTCCTTCTTTCTTTCTTTCTTTCCTTTTTACTTTCCTTTCTTTTCTTCTTTCTTTCTTTCTTTCTTTCTTTCTTTCCTTTTTACTTTTCTTTCTTTTCTTCCTTCATTCTTTCCTTTTTACTTTCCTTTCTTTTCTTCCTTCTTTCTTTCTTTCTTTCTTTCTTTCCTTTTTACTTTTCTTCCTTTTCTTCCTTCTTTCTTTCCTTTTTACTTTCCTTTCTTTTATTTCTTCTTTCTTTCCTTTATACTTTCCTTTCTTTTCTTCCTTTTTCTTTCTTTCTTTCTTTGTTTCTTTCCTTTTTACTGTCCTTTATTTTCTTCTGTCCTCCTTTCTTTCTTTCTTTCTTTCTTTCCTTTTCACATTTCTTTCTTTTTTTTTCTTTCTTTCTTTCTTTCCTTTTCACTTTTCTTTCTTTTTTCTTTCTTTCCTTTTTCCTTTCTTTTCTTCCTTCTTTCTTTCCTTTTTCCTTTCCTTTCTTTCCTTCCTTCTTTCATTCTTTCCTTTTTCACTTTTCTTTCTTTTCTTACTTCTTTCGTTCCTTTTTCCTTTCTTTTCTCCCTTCTATCTTTCTTTCTTACTTTCCTTTTTACTTTTGTTTCTTTTCTTCCTTCTTTCTTTCCTTTTTACTTTCCTTTCTTTTCTTCCTTCTTTCTTTCTTTTCTTTTTACTTATCTTTCTTTTCTTCCTTCTTTCTTTCCTTTTTACTTTCCTTTATTTTCTTCCTTCTTTCTTCTTTTCTTTCTTTGCTTTTTACTTTCCTTTCTTTTTTTCCTTTTTTCTTTCCTTTTTACTTTCCTTTCTTTTCTTCCTTCTTTCTTTCTTTTCTTTTTACTTATCTTTCTTTTCTTCCTTCTTTCTTTCCTTTTTACTTTCCTTTATTTTCTTCCTTCTTTCTTCTTTTCTTTCTTTGCTTTTTACTTTCCTTTCTTTTTTTCCTTTTTTCTTTCCTTTTTACTTTCCTTTCTTTTCTTCCTTCTTTCTTTCTTTCTTTCTTTCTTTCCTTTTTACTTTCCTTTCTTTTCTTCTTTCTTTCTTTCCTTTTTACTTTTCTTTCTTTTCTTCCTTCATTCTTTCCTTTTTACTTTCCTTTCTTTTCTTCCTTCTTTCTTTCTTTCTTTCTTTCTTTCCTTTTTACTTTTCTTCCTTCTTTCTTTCCTTTTTACTTTCCTTTCTTTTATTTCTTCTTTCTTTCCTTTTTACTTTCCTTTCTTTTCTTCCTCCTTTCTTTCTTTCTTTCTTTCTTACTTTCTTTCTTGCAATTTCTGATTTGAAATTCGATGTTTGTCGTCTCCGAAACAATGAAAATTTGTTCTCATTTTCTGCATAGTATACGATTTTTTTTCTTTTGTTTCGTTTAATTTCCCCCCCCTCATTAATATTTTTTATAATATTCTTTTAATTAGTTATTTTCTTTCTGTATTTTTCTTTTCTTTCTTTCCTTCTTATCCTCCCGTCTTTTACTTGTTCCCTTCTTTTTTATATCATTCAAATCCTTTTTCGCTTTCTTTTTTTTAAATCGCCTTACTTTTCCTTCGACAATCAAATGTTCAGCTTTGCCCAAATTAGACATGCGTATTTCTCCGAAATGTTTTGCTTGTGTGTCATCCATTAAAAACAGGACGACAACGTTGTCCTTGTATTTGTTTCCCATTAATCATCAAAATTTACGACATTCGCTCGACGGCGTTACATTTTGTCTGTCTTCGGAACATTTCGATACGGATAAAAGTAATGCTTGTCCATTTTAAGTAACAGGAACAGTGAAAAGAAAACACTTTAAGTCGTGGATGCGATGGATAAATTGTCGTCTAATTTACGCAAAAGTGAAAATAACACGGAATCTCATTTTAATAGATGCCTTTACCAAAATTACAGAAAAATATCTTGAAATAATAAAGAGTAAATTTATTGACTAAAATCGCCATTGGCTTCAACCACAGCCCCCAGACGACTTCGGAATCTTCTGCATCTCTTCTGGACGGTGTCCTTGCATAAGTTGGTGAATACTGCCATAACACTTTCCTTCAGTTCATCTTTGGTGTCACAGGGGTTTTGTTTGTCTCTCGCTCAACTGCGTCCCACACATAATTATCAAGGAAGTTGCAGTTTGGGCAGTTAGGTGCTCAGGTATAAGGAGTGATGTGGTTGCAAAAATTATCTAACAGCCATGACTGGGTTCTCCTGCTTGTGTAGTATGGTGCAGGGTCCTGTTACCAGACATAGAGTCTTCCAGCAGTCACCCTCTGGACTCAGAGCAGCACTAACTCTTCAAGGCACTTTATGTAGGCCTCTGTGATGAGTTTGAGATCGTATGGGATGATGAATGACACATAACGTTACAATCACCAGTGATCACTCCAAACACTCTTTGTAATCACCATTAGACTCATCGAACTCTTTCCAAACATTCTGCACTGTCCTCAGATTGACACTCAAACACTGAAATGTTCTTATTAGACGTTCCGGCGCGAATGCAAAGTAGTACAGCATGCTGTTTCCAAATTTCTGAAGGAGTGAATTGCGTCATGGTTCTCTTTTTCTCACAGACGATGCTCATCTGACCCTATTATACTGTGCAGTCGACAAAAAATAAAATAACGCGCATGCGCGAAATTAAAAATATAAAATGGCAACAATTTACCCATCGTATCCTGTATATGAACTATAAATCATTATTTTAAATCAGTTCATTTCAAATTATGAAGCCGTTAAGGCATATCACTGAGAATGAAAGACAACAGAGAGACAGAAACTAAGAAAATTGTAATGAGTAGAAAGGACAATAAAACAACTAGGTTTTAAAGAGAGACGAGATGACAATTGGCATTGGATTTACGTCTTTGTAGATTATAGCGGACATGAAAGTAAAGAAGCCAAGAGAAAGTTTCACAGGCAGGAAGTACGAGAGAATTCACTATTAGCATAGAACTTACGATTATATCTAGCAATTTCAGTAGTAAACTGATAAAACCTAGGTACTAATAGAGCATTTATAGAAAAGGCAGAGAGAAGCTACTTTACGAGGGTGGAAAATGGACTGAAGCCGAGATGCCAGGTCAGACCTAACACTGCAGATTCTTCTTTCGATTTTATCAGTTTGTTTGGTTTGGTTTGTAGTATTTTACAGCATATCAACCCCAAATGTTTATTTAATGCCGACAAGATTTTTATTGCTGGTAATATTTTTTTTTTTCAAAAATTTATGTTAGTAATATTTTTTTTTTTTCCAAAAATGTATTGTAGGAAATAATGTATTGCTGGTAATAATTTTTTTCCTTCAAAAATTCATTGCTGGTAATAATATTTTTACAAAGATGTAAGATTTCATCAAAAATCTCAAAATATATAGCAGAAACACCAGAACGGATGTGGCATTAATATTCAAAGCAAGGATGAATGGTAGACTTAAAAATATGTAAGACAGATTCTGGAGTAAAATTGTCCAGCCCGACTAAGTGAACCAACTTTCTTAAGCGCAGACTTGACAATTAATTCCATATGCTCTTCATACTCCATGTCAGTTGAAAATATTAATCTGGGAAGGTGCAATGAGTTACTCCCCAGGAGGTTAACATCAGCTATAGAGATTGAAGGCGAATCGTCTTCCCTCTCAGATGATTAAAAGAGCAGTTTCATTTTTGATGCATTAATTTTATAGCCACTCTTTTTAACAACTGCAATACCTACAAGATATTTTTTTTAATTTCTCTTGGAAATTATGCCAGTTCAGGCTACGGACCGTTTCATAAATTTCCTATATTTGAAACCTATGCTTACCAAGATCGGTAATTATTCAAGATGAACAAATAACTGAATGTCACAAAAAGAAATCTAAGAAAAATTAAATGTTTAATAATGAAGTCAAAATGATTGACGAAGGGAAGCTATCAGAACAGTTGCTATGAAAATACTTATATTAGGTTGGTGCAAAAATAATTTCGTTTTCTCACATAGTAACATGTGTTAGAAAACGAAATTATTTTTGCACCAACCTAATAGAAAAAGCGCAGAAAAGTTATGATATGGAAGTGAGAAAGTGATTGAAGACGAGATACTGGGTCAGGACCGATAATATTTCAGATTCTTCTTTGTGATTTGTCGAAAATCTCTAGATATATAACAGAAGCACCATACCAGATGTGGCAACAATTTTCAATGCACAAAAGAATGGTGGATTTATAAACATACAAGACAAATTACTGCAAATCTATTTTATGCTCTAATCATGAAATTTACTTCCTGAAATATCTATCTATGATTATTTACATTATTTACATTTTTCGGACAGTTATCCATACCTTCACTGCCATATTAAAAACGTGGAAACTAGAACAATCTAAACAGGTATACGAAATAAAGGGTTCGGTTCGAAATTCCAACCACCTGAAGAAGGCCGAGGATACAAATGCTGAAACATTGTAAATAACGCAATGAAGATGAGGATAACAGTCTGAAAAATGTAAATATGTAACTGCTTGAAATATCGACTGGCAAAATAGTTATTTTTAATCGTGCATTATTATTATTGTTATTTAAACAATGATAAAATTGGTACTCTAAACCATTATCTTTGAGAGCGTCAAAAAAATTAGTACTCGAAAACATTATCTTTTAGACGTTGAAAAAAGTTGGTACTCTAAACCATTATCTTTGAGACAGACAAAAACAATTGGACCTCCAAAATATTATCTTGGAGACGGTCAAAAATTGGTACTCCAGAACGTTATCAATGAGAACGTCAAAAAATTGGTACTCTAAAAAATTATCTTTGAGAGCGTCAAAAAATTGGTACTCTAAACCATTATCTTTGAGACAGACAAAAACAATTGGACCTCCGAAGCATTATCTTGGAGACGGTCAAAAATTGGTACTCCTCCGAACGTTATCAATGAGAACGTCAAAAAATTGGTACTCTAAAAAATTATCTTTGAGAGCGTCAAAAAATTGGTACTCTAAACCATTATCTTTGAAACAGACAAAAACAATTGGACCTCCGAAGCATTATCTTGGAGACGGTCAAAAATTGGTACTCCTCCGAACGTTATCAATGAGAACGTCAAAAAATTGGTACTCTAAAAAATTATCTTTGAGAGCGTCAAAAAATTGGTACTCTAAACCATTATCTTTGAGACAGACAAAAACAATTGGACCTCCGAAGCATTATCTTGGAGACGGTCAAAAATTGGTACTCCTCCGAACGTTATCAATGAGAACGTCAAAAAATTGGTACTCTAAAAAATTATCTTTGAGAGCGTCAAAAAATTGGTACTCTAAACCATTATCTTTGAGACAGACAAAAACAATTGGACCTCCGAAGCATTATCTTGGAGACGGTCAAAAATTGGTACTCCTCCGAACGTTATCAATGAGAACGTCAAAAAATTGGTACTCTAAAAAATTATCTTTGAGAGCGTCAAAAAATTGGTACTCTAAACCATTATCTTTGAAACAGACAAAAACAATTGGACCTCCGAAGCATTATCTTGGAGACGGTCAAAAATTGGTACTCCTCCGAACGTTATCAATGAGAACGTCAAAAAATTGGTACTCTAAAAAATTATCTTTGAGAGCGTCAAAAAATTGGTACTCTAAACCATTATCTTTGAGACAGACAAAAACAATTGGACCTCCGAAGCATTATCTTGGAGACGGTCAAAAATTGGTACTCCTCCGAACGTTATCAATGAGAACGTCAAAAAATTGGTACTCTAAAAAATTATCTTTGAGAGCGTCAAAAAATTGGTACTCTAAACCATTATCTTTGAAACAGACAAAAACAATTGGACCTCCGAAGCATTATCTTGGAGACGGTCAAAAATTGGTACTCCAGAACGTTATCAATGAGAACGTCAAAAAATTGGTACTCTAAAAAATTATCTTTGAGAGCGTCAAAAAATTGGTACTCTAAACCATTATCTTTGAAACAGACAAAAACAATTGGACCTCCGAAGCATTATCTTGGAGACGGTCAAAAATTGGTACTCCAGAACGTTATCAATGAGAACGTCAAAAAATTGGTACTCTAAAAAATTATCTTTGAGAGCGTCAAAAAATTGGTACTCTAAACCATTATCTTTGAAACAGACAAAAACAATTGGACCTCCGAAGCATTATCTTGGAGACGGTCAAAAATTGGTACTCCAGAACGTTATCAATGAGAACGTCAAAAAATTGGTACTCTAAAAAATTATCTTTGAGAGCGTCAAAAAATTGGTACTCTAAACCATTATCTTTGAAACAGACAAAAACAATTGGACCTCCGAAGCATTATCTTGGAGACGGTCAAAAATTGGTACTCCAGAACGTTATCAATGAGAACGTCAAAAAATTGGTACTCTAAAAAATTATCTTTGAGAGCGTCAAAAAATTGGTACTCTAAACCATTATCTTTGAAACAGACAAAAACAATTGGACCTCCGAAGCATTATCTTGGAGACGGTCAAAAATTGGTACTCCAGAACGTTATCAATGAGAACGTCAAAAAATTGGTACTCTAAAAAATTATCTTTGAGAGCGTCAAAAAATTGGTACTCTAAACCATTATCTTTGAAACAGACAAAAACAATTGGACCTCCGAAGCATTATCTTGGAGACGGTCAAAAATTGGTACTCCAGAACGTTATCAATGAGAACGTCAAAAAATTGGTACTCTAAAAAATTATCTTTGAGAGCGTCAAAAAATTGGTACTCTAAACCATTATCTTTGAAACAGACAAAAACAATTGGACCTCCGAAGCATTATCTTGGAGACGGTCAAAAATTGGTACTCCAGAACGTTATCAATGAGAACGTCAAAAAATTGGTACTCTAAAAAATTATCTTTGAGAGCGTCAAAAAATTGGTACTCTAAACCATTATCTTTGAAACAGACAAAAACAATTGGACCTCCGAAGCATTATCTTGGAGACGGTCCAAATTTAGCTCGCCAAAAAGTATAAATCCATTATAGCCAGAACCGAGTGCTGAACTGCTATATATTCTCAATCCTATATAAGGTAGAAGGTTACTGTATGGTGTTGTATTAATGTAAGAAAGGGCAAGAAGTGAAGTTTTTGGCGAGTGAAAGATAACAAATAACTCTAGATTTGAAGAGGATAATATTTAATTAGTGAATAACATTTGAGAGTTCACGCTGAGACGTTAGAATTACAGTGACGATGTAGACTTTAGAAGGGACCGAAAACAGGAAACAAGAAACAAACTTCAAATACTTCTCCAAAAAATATGGAAGAGTGTAAACCGGGCGATAGGCAAACCTATCTATCCATATATATATATATATATATATATATATATATATATATACAAGGAGATATGCTATGTAAATTTTCATATATCAGAACAAGATTAGATTGTCCAGCATTAACTGCCTTATAGAAGGACTGATGTTTCATAACAGTTCAACATATTTTTTACAGTGAGGTTCACCCTGTGCAAGGCTCGGGAGCCGCTCGGGGTAGAAGGTTACGAAATAAGAAACTCAGTCAACACATTTTTACAAATTAGAGAAGAGTTATTTTTCTTATTCTGTTTCTCTTGTCTCTCTGTTTTTTTTTTAAACTAATGTTCGCTCAATACAAGGCCCAACGGGCACTCAACGTAGAGTATTAGTGTGTGGAGTTGTATTAGCATAAAAAGTCCAAGATAATAGGAAGGATAACAGCTAACTCTATTCTTGAAGTGGACAAGATTTAATTAGTGAATAAATTTTCGAGACTTTAGAGATATAGCGTGGAAATAGACTTCCGAAGGAACCGGTAAGCCAATCCTAAACAGGAATCAAAGAATAAACCTCTAATCTTCTTCATAAGATCGAGGAGAAGAGTGAACCGGACTTTAGGCGAGCCTATCCACTACCTATTGGTAGAGAAGAAAAATGAATAATTAGTATGGCAGTAAATGCTGGAAGATTTCCAAGTTACACTAAAATAACAAAAGATTAACTAACAGGAAATGTTGGTTTAGAAACAAAGAAAAGAGAAGTGAACTACCATCTAATAGCAATCGTCTTATATGACTGAATGATGAACAATTTTCAAAGTGATTTGGCATTGCGAAAAATGCCCTCTAAAGATTAAGCAAAGTAATAAGAAACAGAAGAAATTCGTTTGAAGGAAAGAAAGGGTTAAGCAAAGTAATAAGAAACAGAAGAAATTCGTTTGAAGGAAAGAAAGGGGACTGAAATATGTAATGTCAATCCTTCCATATGTCAATAACTGCTTGATAATCTATTCCCAAATAAAGAATAGACTTAAGGCAAGAGACATGTTATTCTACAGCAGGATGATGAGAATACGATGGACGTTGCGTGTAAGCATGAGGAATTTTGAGGAAAAAGAAAAACAGAAAAAGCAAATATACATCAGATCAGATAAAAAAAATAGTTGTAATACATACAATAAAACATTATATGCTATCAAAATATAATATGCTATAATTACTAATAATATATACAAATACTATATGCTATAAAATATACTAATAATATGTATAATAAGAAAAGTGGGCTTGAAGAATATTAAACTCAGTAGACATACGAAAGGCGAGTACCAGTTCAAGATCATGGGTCATTTAATGTCGAAATTTAATTTTCTTGGAAGATGTGAAGTAATAAAAATGATATATATGTTATTCTGCTTTCACAGCTGAGTACATGGTAGATGATGCTCAGCATTTTGCATATACATAAGGCGGTGTTTTATGTTGTAGTTTTCTTGAAGTTATATTTTGAAATGCACTTTTATTTCTTTAAGAAATTTCAGGATAATATATGGCTTAATGTCATGAAATAATTAATTCATTTAGTTGGTTGATTTTTACCAGTATATCATCCTCTATGTGTTATTTAAAGCTGAAATCTAAATATTTTGAACACAATTTTATGGCTTCAACCAGAGATAAGATTTATTATTGGCCAGTTTACTATAAATATATATTGTTGGTAAAGTCACTATAAAAATATTTTTTATACGTTCATAGTGTTTTGTTTTTGTTTGTGGAAGTTCACTATTTGACTATAACTGGGACCCTAACAGGTGCTACCACCCCGGGTCAGGGTGAACCTCGGAACAACAGTAATTAGGAGGTGGTTCCATGCTCTTTAAAATCTCCAATCTCTCGATCAGGGGCCTTGCTGCTGGATGTAGTTTCTTGTCATATTCAGGATGAATCTTATGTATTAATCCTGATTTTTTCTTATAATCATTTCTCTTTTTTATTCCCTAAAAGCAGTGAAAGCGGTAAACACTAAGAAATACAGATTCAGATACCCATAGGTAAAACAGCAGGACAGGCTGGGTTTGGTTTAGTTCGTTTTGTTTTACGGCATATACACCTCAATGGGTTATTTAATGTCGACAAGATTTTTATTTCTGCTTCTTTTCAAAAATATTTCAGGTATTATTTTTTTCCCAAAAGATATTGCTGGTAATATTTTTTTATTGAAAAAGACATTGCTGGTAATAACATTTACAAAATACATTGCTGGTATTAAAAACCTTTTTTTAACACTTTCATAGTGTTTTGACACCAGCGTTCACTATTTGCCCATAGCTGGGACCCTAACAGGTGCTACCACCCGGGGTCAGGGTGAACCGGGGAACAACCTGCACAAGAAAAAGTGGTGGTTCCATGCTCCTGAAAACCGCCAATATGCCTATCAGCGGTTTTATTGCCGGATATAGGTTATCGTTATGCAGGGCCCGATTAAAGACACAAGAGTCACAGAGAGAAACCCCTCCCTATGGAACGTATGGAAATGAATGTCCGAAAAGAGAATGGAAGAGACAATTAACGGACATGCAAAGGATAGGAAATTGTGGAGAGATATGACCTGAATGAACACGACACATAAAAAGGAGGCATTTATTTTCTTCGGAAAAGACTGCGAAATACATTTTGTTTATACTGTACATGTTTCAAACATTCTTTCGATCTTTTCATCTTGTTCTCGTGAATTCTCGACAGCTTTTAGAGCAGCCATAACTCGGATGATTTAAGGTTGCTGAATTCAGAAGACCTTAGAAATTATTCTTAGGGTACTTTTTTTTCTTTTTTTTTCCTTTTCCTTTTTCTAAAAATTCACACTATTATTTAAACCGGAATCTTAATGCATCAATTAGCAGAATAAAAATAATGTATTTGCCACAATTAATTCCAATATGGCTGACACAATCTCTTTTGTTTCCATGCATGAATATTACTTCTACTATTAATAATAATAATAATAATAATAATAATAATAATAAAATGTGGCATATGGGAACATCAACAATCCCTGTTGTAGTTGGAGCCCTAGGACTGATTGGAAAAGATTGCAGTAGACTAATTGAAGGGATTCCTGGAAGTCCATGCCTCAAGGAGATACAAAAAAATGTTCTAACAAGTACAGCCCACAGTTTACGAAGGGCTTAATCTATGTAATTTCTCTTTTTTTTTTTTATCAGTGGAAAGTGTCATGCTGCCATTTCTAACCTTAGGTCCCTGAGCGGGACCCGGAAAGAAATATGTAAACGCCAGAAATCAAAGAAGAAAAAAAAAATAATAATAATAATATCAATAGCATTAATAATAATAAGAAAAATAACAATAATAATAAATGAGGTACATGAGAACATCAACAATACCAGTTGTAGTAGGAGCACTCGGATTGATTAGAAAAGATTCCACTAGACTCAATGAAGAGTTTCATGGAAGCCCATGACTTAAATAAATACAAAAAATTGTTCTCACGAGTACAGCCCACACGTTACGAAGGGCTTTATCTATGTAAAATATGTGTCATTTATTTTTTTTTAAATTGTTCAACGGAAAATGCCATGATGCCGTAGTATCTGACCGGGACCCAGAAAGAAATGAGGACACAAGAGAAATCAAAGGAAATAATAATGATAACAATAATAATAATGATAATAATAATAATATTAATAATAATAATAATAATAATAATAATAACAACAACAACAACAACAACGACTAGAAATCCCTGTGAAAATTTCATGGTTTTCATATTTGAACTATTTTACGAAATTTAATTCTTAAGTCAATGATTGAATTTGACAATAAAATATCCGTGGAAGTTCCCGTATGGAATCGTTAAATATTAGAGTTTAACAACTTCATTAAAATATTGAAATAACAATCATAAATATGAATGCTGTTCGTTATTTTAAGAAATAAGGGGGTACAAATGAAAAAAAAATGAAATTGATCACTTTTTCACTGAAACAGACGTTAACACTTCTAGACTTCCTTTCTTTCTTTTTCACACTGAAACCAAGAAGTGTCTCTGATATGTCACAAGCTTATCCCAGCCTTATCGCTACTTAAATATAAAATGGCTTACAGACATATGACGTTGGTACACAGGTTCTCGTATGACCACCGAAGTTAATCAACGTTGAACGTAATCAATACCTAGATAGGTGACCTCTTGGGAATACCATATGCTACAAGGTTGGGTGAGTGGATAACGACTCGGAATTAGAAATCAGATCGTCGAGTTCTAATTCCAATTGGGTTAAGTCATATTCACTTATACGCAAATATCTTTGGGAAAGGTCGGAGTCCACCTCTTCTCCTCCTCCCTTTTAGGAGTTAATTAATATGGCTTGTATCAGTAAATTACTATTATTTTAAAAAAATTCTTCAATCTAAAAATATTTTCTGCCTTTAAATAAAGTCCAAACGATAAGTCGTAAAAAAGAAAAAAAGAAATCAACGAATCCATTGTGAATATTCAGACAAACTCCATTCGTTAGTGCGACCAATTTTAGAGTTTTAAAGCTACATTTACATATTTGAATCACAGGCATTCCCCTTGTCTTCTACTGGTGAAAAGGTAAATCAGGAATCTGACAGTTCTCGGTAAGACGATAAACTACATCGGCGACCTCAGTAAAACAATAAACTACATCCAACAGCAAGGCCTCTGATCAGGAGCTTTTGAGGAGCGTAGAACCACCTCTTAAGAGCTGGTGTTCTCAGTTTCACCCTGACCGAATATGGTAGGGTTCCAGCTATGGGCAAATAGCTAACCCCAAACTGGGGTCAAAACACTATGAAAGTGTAAAAATATGTTTTAATACCAACAATAAATTTTTTTTAAAATTATTACCAGCAATGAATTTTTGAAGAAAAAAATATTAGCAACAATCCCTTTTTGGGAAAAAATATTAGCAGCAATCCCTTTTTGGGAAAAAATATTAGCAGCAAAACATTTTTGAAAAAGATTATTACCAGCAATGAAAATCATGTCGCTTTTAATAACCTATTGTGTTTAAAACAAACCAAGCCAAATCAAACAAGGAATCTGAAATCTGGAAAAATCTTGGCTCCAAATAAGTAAGAATTTTTCAAGTAAGCAACAAAGTTAATCATAAGACAAGGTCAAATAGTTTCATATGCAGGAGGGCAGACTGTTGCCTGAAAAATATTGATTCGTTATTTACACTCGAACTCTGATTTATGTTACTGTGGGAAATAGGTAATTATTTTAGCTTCGGCATCGCCTCTAAGAAAGTTTCCAATTTCCCTTATCTCTTTTTCCTAATGCTTTCAAAATAGGCTAACTGTTGATGTTTAAACAACAGTCAGCATCAATTTCTGCTTCAGAGGAAATCAACGGATATCATCCGTTATTTTATTTAGTCATTTATTTATTGCCAACTATACGAACATCATTCATTTAGGGTTCGAACCTAAAGGACAAATTGGCAACTCTACGATTCATGATGGCACGTCTTTTTGTTAACTATTTTCTTGCAAATAATGCTGGAAATACTAGCCAAAGACAATGCTATATCTCCAGGTTTATTTCTCGACGAGTAAATTGGCGAAAAATGGTGACAACTGGGTGCGGAGGATGATTCTGCTGCAAAGTTTATCACTGTTAAAATATGAAATTTAGGAATCCAAATTTTATTTCATTTCTATTTTTCTTAAATTTATTATCTAAAAGAGCTAAAATATAATTGAGATGTTTTGTATGATTGACTAATGTCACCCTAATTAAAAAAAGGACATATTTCTTTACGTAGAAAGTACTTTGAGAGTCAGCTAATAAAAGTATTACCAACTAATAAACACACGTAAAGAAACATATTACCTCACCTTAATCTTTATTGGATCCATTCTTACAGAACCTAACGTATGAAACTGAAAACGTTCCCATATAATCACGAGTAAGACCAACAAACATAATATTTACTAGACACAGACACACACAAACACACAAATGATACTATGGTTGGTTTATAGAGTCGAATGCACGTGAAATATGATTACTCAATGATACACAAACAGTACAAAACTAAAAATAATAGAATTACTTCCTTCTTTTTTCTCCATATCTCTTTCTCATT
The DNA here is from genome assembly GCA_963932145.1 of Acanthosepion lycidas. Classification (NCBI taxonomy): domain Eukaryota; kingdom Metazoa; phylum Mollusca; class Cephalopoda; order Sepiida; family Sepiidae; genus Acanthosepion; species Acanthosepion lycidas. Next base: position 93,540,442 of record OZ010590.1, read on the forward strand.
TAAAAAAAGTGAGTTTTTTTTTCTCTCTTTTTTTTAAAAATAATTTCATCACGGACGTTTGTTCAAACGTTTCCCGCCGTTTAAGCGTTAAATAATGAATCAATACAGAGATTATAATAATAAATGCAGAAGTACTTGTTGACGCTCTTCTTGATGCAACTGTTTTTGTGTTTTAGTGACATGGGATACTTCCCCGTTCTGAATTTGGCGAGGCAAGCAAGCAGACGATTCAATATAAACATGCCTTATAAATCCCATTAGCATTTTATCCTAAGCCCTGAAAAAGGCACGCAAAGAAGTCCATAACACCCCTTGCCTTCCCCAGCACGAACCTATGTCATTCAGCTCTTATTTGCCTGTTAATAGCAGAATGAACACAGCGGCCAATGAACTGAACATTCTTCTCATTTTCAAACCAGGTTCGTCGCTAGGTGGCGCACCGCCTTTCTCGTACGTTGCCTGGTAACGCATCCGTTACTAATCAGCATCTGAATCGACCTCTCTCTTTTTAGATATGATAGGAGAAATTTATTCTTGTACTTCCGTTTGTGGCTTCATTATTTTCCCCTTGTCAATCGTATCTTTTCTCTCTCAATGGCTTTATTTTTACTAGTGATATTAAGGATTATTGTTGACTTACCCTTTCATTCATTGCCTTTCAATGCTTACAGGGATTAGCCTCTTACAACATTAACCCAATACGGATTAATTGATTGGCTGATTTAATTTTTAACTGTTTTTCAACCCTTTGGGTGTTATTTAAGGCCGAAACATATTTTTGGTAGTAAGAATACAAACACACACACACATGCACACACACACACACACACACACACACACATACACACACATATATATAATGATAAAGTGGATATTTTAAAAACCAAGGTTTTCTAAAGTATCCACTTTGATCATTATTATTTGCTCTGTTCTTACATTGAGCTCTCTTTGGATTTATATCCTCCTTGGAATTAACCGTACTAATTATCAAACAATATTGTATATATATATATATATATATATATATATATATATATATATGTATGTATGCATGTATGTATCTATGTATTTATGTATATATGAAAATTTCTCAGAGTTAAACTGTAGAAAAAACAATATTTATAAATATAAATGACAATAGGAATAACTACAATAACTTCAGTTTTTCTATTGTTATATATATATATATATATATATATATATATATATATAGATAGATAGATAGATAGATAGATAGATAGATAGATATATATATGCCATGCGCCGGGACGTAGAAGTACCCAGGTTGGTGTCTGGGGACGCGGATAAACCACTGGGAGAGATACCCCCCTCAGTCTTTGTTAAGACAGGCATCTAGAAGAAGGACACTCTGATGAAAAACCTGAGGTCTGTTGTTCATGGTGTCTGTAGCAAACTTTTGCACCGATGTCATGTTATCAGCGTTCCAAGAAGTGTGGATGGTGCTACACATGCCTTCACCACTATAATCAAAGCATGTGTGGGTTTATGACAACTTAATTCACGTTAAAATAACTTATGTGTGTTATCATATATATATATATATATATATATATATATATATATATACAGAGCACGGCTTCAAAGTACAAGAGACGTAGACTAAGAGGAAGTGACGGAAGTAGGATTGTTTTGGGGGACGAAGATGGTTTATTGCTAAATAGTTGTTGTGTCCGTTATATAAATCGATAAAACTAGGTATTGATTGCCTGATAATGAGCTAAGATAGGGTCCTGATATATTAACTGCAATCATAGCAAAGGGGTATGAGGGCAGGGCAGTTTCCTGCTTTTTAAGATTTACTTTTTGAAGATTTCTAGATTGACGATTGATATGGGACGCATGCACTAATGTAATTGGTGCAGGTCAAAAGTATTTGCACTTCATAGCTCTCGCACTCTTTTCCAGGATCAACCCATTATCCAGGACTACTTATGTTGAATGGATTAATCCATTCATGGTAATAAGGAGGGTAACTGATCCTTACCAAAACAAAGGTCACATCATTTTACTGTTGAAATTGTCTGATGTACCGTAAGTTCTGTTCTATTAGTTCCTTCTCTCGTACTTCTCGTCTGTGAATATGTCATCCGCTTTCTTTCTTTTCTGTAACTATGATCTTCAAAAATTTAATTACAACGTCAATCGCCATCTCTCTTCTTTAATCTTGTTATTTTATTATCCTTTCTTCTTAATAACGTTTTTTTTTTTTCTTCAATTTGCTTATCTCTCAGTAACCCCTTGTGTCTTAGTGGTTTTCTCTCCCTGTTTAGAAATGATGTAAACAAAGGAAGAATAAATGCCAATTTTTCGAACAGGCACGCGAATATGATTTTCTCTTAACACTTCAATATTGACCTTTTCAAATCAAGGGTCAATTCGTATCAATCATTTTTATCCTCATAGCCTTCACTTACTATCACCTCATCTTTCATTAATATCACACACCTCATTCATCATGACTATTTTGATTGTATCATTTTACCATTAGGGGATCTCCAGCTTTATTAGCGTAAAGTTTTAGCAGAAAATATAATCCTCAGTATTATACAATGAACGATCAGTTTTCTCGTACCAGCGAGAGGAAAGATTAATTGAAATAAGATTAGAATCGAGAGAAGGGTAAAGAACCATTAAAAGATACACGCGAGACTGATTTGTTTTGTTTCCTCTTTTCCCATATACAAGCCTTATTATTTAACCCACATATTGAGAGATATGAATTCATACCTTTCTGTTGTGGTAGGATCCACCTAATTTGCATAGTGGAGTACCGACCATATAAATATGGTTGGTACCGGGAAGAGAGGGAAGGAATCAAGAGATTCAGAGACCGAGAGACAGACTCTCGGCGACTGTCGAACTCTCTGCATTAGCAGAGGGGAACCCGGACGAGGCTTTGCCGAAGGGCAAGGTTTCGTCCGGGCAGGTTGGCAGGGCCTGAACCCATCTAGGCTGGTTCAGAAAGGCCATATTTTTGGCCGAGCCAACGGGCTCGGGGATACCCACATTAAAACGGCCTTGTGCCACATTCGATCCTCGTGGGTGGATTGATAAATACAGGAATCAAGAGATTCAACCAGAGACTCTGCCCGACTGCGACTCAGTCAACACATTCTCCAGGAACGGTCTTCCCAGGAATATACAAAAGACTATATGTAAATATTGTGTACACTTTCTTGTTTCAATACATTTTGTTCTAAGTGTTGCATTATTATTCCATGCAAGTTTCAACACTTTCCCAATGCCATTTGCGTGTAAGTGAATGTGCCGAATCCGACTGGAATTAGAGCTCGTCTCTCCGATTTATCATTCTAAGACGCTATCCACGGCTACATGCTGCTAGAAGGAAACACAAGAGAAAGGGAAGAGCGAAATAGAGAAACAAAAACGAAAGAGAGAAGCTTTGTTCAGGAGTGAGAAAACTTTAACTAGCGACAGAAAAATAAAGAGGGAGAGAGGGGGGAAGAAAGATAAAGTGAAAGAAAGGGAGGGGAGTGAAAGAGAAAAAGATAAACAAGAGGAGGTATATTTGTTTGAGAGTGAGATAATTGAAAGTGATGGAGACAGATTGAAAGAGAGAAAGAGAGGAGAGTAAAATAGATAAAATAAACGGGAGGAGGATAGTTGTGTTCGTGGTGGGGTGAGAAAATCTTGAGACAGTGAGAGAGAAGGAGAGAAAAGGAAAGAAGAAGAAGACTAAGAGAAAGAGACGAGCAGAGAAAGAGGAAAAAAGGAGAATACGAGAAAGAGAGAATGGGAAAGAAAGAAGAACAGAAAGAGAGAAAAGAAGAAAGGAAAAGAAAGAAAGAAAGTTAAAGAAGTGAAGAAGAAAGAAATGGAAAGAAAATATAGTAAGAGGAGAGAAAGGGGAAAAAAGAAGGAGATTGAAAGAAAGAGAGGAGAGAAAGTGAAAGTGAGAAAGAGAGAAGAAGAGAAAGAGAACGAAAGAAGGAGATTAAGAGAAAGAGAGGAGAGAAAGGGAAAGTGAGAAAGAGAGACGAAGAGAAAGAGAAAGAAAGAAGGAGATTAAGAAAAAAGAGAGGAGAGAAAGGGAAAGTAATAAAGAGAGAAGAAGAGAAAGAAAGAAGGAGATTAAGAGAAAGAGAGGAGATAAAGGGAAAGTAATAAAGAGAGAAGAAGAGAAAGAAAGAAGGGGATTAAGAGAAAGAGAGGAGATAAAGGGAAAGTAATAAAGAGAGAAGAAGAGAAAAAGAAAGAAAGGAGATTAAGAGAAAGAGAGGAGAGAAAGGGAAAGTGAGAAAGAGAGAAGAAGAGAAAAAGAAAGAAAGGAGATTAAGAGAAAGAGAGGAGAGAAAGGGAAAGTGAGAAAGAGAGAAGAAGAGAAAAAGAAAGAAAGGAGATTAAGAGAAAGAGAGGAGAGAAAGAGAGAAGAAGAGAAAGAGAAAGAAAGGAGATTAAGGGGAGAGAAAGAGAAAGTGAGAAAGAGAGAAGAGGAGAAAAAGAAAGAAAGAAGGAGATTAAGAGAAAGAGAGGAGAGAAAGAGAGAAGAAAAGAAAGAAAGAAAGAAAGAAAGAAAGAAAGAAAGAAAGAAAGAAAGGAGATTCAGAGAAAGAGAGGAGAGAAAGAGAAAGTGAGAAAGAGAGAAGAAGAGAAAGAGAAATATAGAAGGAGATTAAGAGAAAGACATGAGAGAAAGGGAAATAGACTAAGCGAAATAGAGGAGAAGTGAAAAGGAAAGAAAGAATGAGATTAAAAGAAAGAGTGGAGAGAAAGGGAAAGAGAGTAAGAGAAAGAGAGAACATGAGAAAGGGAAAGAAAGAAGAAGAGTGAGAGAGAGAGAGAGTGAGATGCTTTTCTGATAAAACTGTAAAGTGAGAAATGGAAGACATCCAAGTGACCCAAGATGATCCTTGAATCAACTCTAAAATTGCTTCTGACAATGACACGTGATAATTTCTAGCTCCTGTCTAGCGTCCGGGCGCCTCGACCCTCAAAAGACTTCGCTATTTTAAACCACATCGACGTCAATCCTTGCCAGTGTTTTTATTAAACGAATCCCCCGCCGTTTGAGGCAAACACGCCCGTCTACTGGCAAAACAGATACGCATCCAAGACAACATTCCAAAAATTGTAGACATATCAGACGATGATTATCCACAACAATTTTTCGCATTTGCTTTAGAAAGACGTCAAAAAAATCTATGCAGCTTCGAACACCATAGGAAAAGCATATGGAAATATATGAGTCACTGTAGATTTCAATTGTGATTAATCAATTCGTGCCAAGCAAGGCGATAATGCCTCTATGACGGAAAAAGTTACTGCGAGAGAAAGAAAATGAGAAGACTTTAGAAGGTACCGAAAACTTAATCCTGAACAGGGAAACAAGGGATAAACCTCTATTTATGTTCAAAAGATTACGAAAGAGTCTGAACTGGACAATAGGCTGACCTATCTACTCCTATTGTGGAAAAAAAGTAAATGAATAAATAATAAAAATAAATAGTAAATAAAATGTCAGCGTTTCGGCGGAGACGTTAGACGTATAGAGTTTTCGTATAGACTTTAGAAGGAACCGGAAACCCAATCCTAAAGGGATAAACCTCCTCCTGGTTAAAAGACCAGAGGTGGAGTATGAACCGGACGATAGGCGAACTTATCTGCTCCTATTATGGAAAATAAATAAATAAAAAGTAAATAAACTTTCAGAGAGGAATATGAACGCAAACAATCGATTCCTATGTTGTAGAAGTTACGAAAGCGAACCAATAAGTAAATGCCTTGAAACGACGATTAGTTAATTTTTGTTTTATCGTTTCACTTCAAGAGAGGTGATACTGCTAATAATATGTAAGGTTTTCCTGTGAAATAAAACGAGAGGACGGACGTGAAGAAAAAGACAGTAAATGAACGGGGATCAATTTGATATGTTCACTGTATAATCTAAGATCTATGTGAATAATATTGAACTTCTGAATTAAATGAATTGGCAAAGAAAGACATTATGCTGAAAAATAAATTTTTTTTTTTTTCTGTACAGAATCTGTCACCCATATTTATAACCATTCGTCCATACTTAGAACATTGCTGCCACATATGGTCCGGTTACCCTGCTTGAGCTCCTTGATAAGATCCAAAGAAGAATCAGTAATATTATTGGTCCTGCTCTGGTGGCTCGGCTTCGGCCACCTTCTCACCGCTGTAAGGTTGCCTCTCTGTGTCTTTTCTATAAATATTTCTATGGTATTTTTTCGGATTAACTCTTTGTTGGGGTATTATGGTGGGTGTAGTAAGAATGATAAACAAGAATGTATTGTTTTGATTTAAGGAATATTGTGCTAATTAAGTTTAATTATAAGACAGAAGAAGACCATCCTTCACCTTACCATTTTTGGCGTTGTGCCATATTTTTGTATATTTTTATAAAATAGATATTATTCTTCACGATTTTTTTTACTTTTATGCGCAGTAACGAACTGGCGTCAAAGTCTATTCTTTTTTCAGTTGAGCTAGCTAGATGTAGTCAAAAGTTCTATGCTAACACTTTTTTTTCTCGCACTTCTCGCTTGTGGAACTACCTTTCGGTTCCATGCTTTCCAACCAAGTCTGATCTGCAAAAAATTAAATGTATTGTGAATCGCTATCTACTGTTCTCCTGATTAATCTTTCTCTGTACCTGTTCATTGTTCATGTTTCTGTTACTAATTCTTCCATACTGTGTAACCACTTGTGTCTTAGTGGCTTTACTACCTTCCATGGTATGATACCGATTAAAAAAATAATATTGCAGAAAAACAATTTTTCTTTTGATCTGTAGGCTTCTGAGTTGATCGACAAATATCGTCTACCAATGAAATAACGAGGATAACGACATTCATTTTTATGTAAGAAGTTTGATTGGTTAGATATTCATTTCTCTCTCTCCCTCTCCCTCTCCCTATCTATCTATCATTTATTAAGATGGTCAAAAGCAGAAAGGGTCATGGATTTTTGTGTCCACAAAATGGTTGGTCATTTAGAAGACGGTTGCAAAGGAAGGTCATATATATTTGTGTCCGCGAAAGGGTGGGTCGTTTATTAAGAGAGTACAAATAGAGAAAGGGACATGATTTCCAGTACTATCTATGATTGAAGTTTATCTTAAACTCGAGTTTAAAAGAAATAACATAAAATAACAAAAATTCATAAAATTTTAAAAAAATTAATTATATCCGTATATGTGCATATATTATATAAATATAAAATATCGACACATGTAATAATTATATATATATATATATAATTATATGAAGAAAAATATACGGAAAAAACATCCTTATATGCAATTATGCTGTTTTAATGTTAATATAATGTCAACGTCGGACGTTTCGGTCTAATAAACCATCTTCAGGACATATTCATAAAATATAATTAACATTATCAATTCAAAATGACAAAGACGATGGACATAAGAACAAGACTTATCCAAACAGATAAATGAATTTTGAATTGATAATGTTAATTATATTTTATGAATATGTCCTGAATATGGTTTATTAGACCATAGAAAATTTTACTGTATAAGATTTTTGCCCTAAGACGAATTCGACGCATTTTTTTAATATACGAAGTACCTTGTTATCCAGTATATCTGGCTCACACTATTGTTACTTAGATTTAAACATTTTAATAAATTAATTTATAGGATCAAAATCCTACATCATTTATCCTCATCAGTGAGCAGCGAAAGATTTCAACTTGACACCGGAACTTACGTCATGCAATTTAAGATTTCAGATTTAATGTTTAATATCAATCTGCTAATTATTCTCACTCAAGCAATATATATTTTATTTCAAACAAACTTACAACTTTAATACACAACCAACTTCTTAAAATAAATGATTATTTTTAATTTCTTTTCTGATGTTTGACCCTGTAAAAAAGAAATCCATATGTATTTGATAACAAGGTACTTCGAATATTAAATTGAACATTACTCCAAAAGGGATGTTCAAGATAAGGGTAAAGAAAAAAATGCGCCGGAATTGTTTTACGACAAAAATCCTATCCGGCGAAGTTTCCTAGAGAGGAATATTCCGGATACTATTTTAAAAGAATAAATCAAAGAATGAATGAATGAACGAGAATAGAAAGAATGACTGAATGACAAAATGAAAGGTAGAAAGAAAGAATGAAAAAATAAGTCAGAAAGAATGAAAAAATAAGTCAGAAAGAATGAGCAAAATAAGAAAAAGAACGGATGTGAGTGATATTTTTTTTAAATTCAAAGACAATTTAGAAAAACATAAATAAAAATAGAATTATGGCATGAACGAGAACAGAAAGAATGAAGAATAAAGTGAAAAAGTAGAAAAATAGGCAAGCCAGAAATAAAGAAAAAAAGAAAGAATGAATGAATGAAATCAAGAAAGAGAGAAAGAATAAGCGAAGCAAGAGAGAATGAGTGTAGAAAGAAATTTAGAAAGAATAGAACTCAAGAAAGAAATGAAAGAAAGAATGAAGGTAAAAATGACAGAGAAAAATAATACCATGAGCGAAGAAAGAAAAAACAAAGAAAAAAAAACTAAACTGCAATGAACGAACGAAAGAAGCGTTGAAAACAATGAATGAACACAAAAAACAGAAAAAGGAAAAGAAACAAACGAGAAAGCAAAAAGGAAGAAAGAACGACAAAATGGAAAGAAGAATAGGGCGAAAAGTGTGAAAGGAAGAAGAAAAAAGAGAAAAGAAAACGTGAAGGGAAGAGAAAGTGAGTGAGAAGAGAAGGAAAATCAGAATACATTTAGAGAGGAAAGTAGAGAAAGGGGTGAGTGACATATTGAGAGAGAAACACAGAGAGAAAGAGAAGAAAAGTGAAAGTGAAAGTCAAAGAATGAAAAGTCACATGAAAAGTTGGAGGAAATTGAAATTGAAAAGAAGTAAAACAAAAAGAAAGTAAAATGCAGAAAAGGGATACATGAAGAATTCAAGGAAAAATGTCTCAAAGATACAAATGTATCTCCATTGATTCTGGCGCGGACAATTTTCTTTGAGTTTTCATTTAATTCTTGCATTCAATACCTACATTTATTTATCCGTTTATTTATTATCAAATTATTTGGCAATGATTGATATTCATTGGCATTCGCCTTTTCATGAGCTGCACTGAAATTACTTGTCATTATTCCCTCTAATATATATATATATATATATATATATATATATATATATATATATATATATATATATATGTATATGTATGTATACACACACACACGCATGCACACACACACACATATATATATATATATGTATATATATATATATATATATATATATATATATGCATGTGTTTCGCTAAAAATGTCTGACAAGGTACTGCGATTGGAACGGTTTTTACGCATTTTGAGTCCATAAAAGAAAACACTGGTGCAAACTCAAGAACACTTAAATAAAATATTAATCGAAGTACCTTACCGGTCGTGTTTAACAGAATATGTATAAAAGAGTGATTGCTGCCTAAATACTGAATATATATATATATATATATATATATATATATATATATATATATATATGATTCTAGAATTATAATAAAGTCATAGAGATGATAAAAATACCACAGTTTAGATCGTGCACAGAGTGCTAACAGAACCCATTTCTTCCTAACTTAAAAAAGGTATATAATGATTATATATATATATATATATATATATATATATATATATATATATATATATATAATCATAATAATAATAATAATAATGGACTCTCCCGTCGGTATCAGTTATGAAATTTTGTGCGATAATCTTAAGTGACATTTAAGATCCGCTAGTGATTTACAAAGGAGGCCACATATGGAGCCAGTGTGAAGATTGTGAAATGAGATCTCTCTTAGATTGGATGACCTTTTAGATCTTGCTCACGCTTCTTAAATATGATTCAGACAAGCAGATTAAAAATTTCTGAGTCCACTAAAACTCGTTGATCTCCATTCTACCCGCTCCAAGGCTAAGCGGTCAAGGGTGTTATGTGGTATATTAACTGCTGACAAGTTGCTTTTCAGCTTGTCTTTGTATCTTAACCATGGGCGTCCTACATTCCTGTAGCCCTGATCTAACTGGCTGTACATTAGGATCTAGGGTATCCTGTCATCAGACATTCTCAAGACATGACCAGTCCACCGTAACTGAGACTGTATGATAAAAGTGTCGATTCCCCCAATATTACACCTGTTAAACAGGTCTACGTTAGATGTCCTATCTTAAAGCTTAACTCCACAGATTGTACGCAGACATATATATATATATATATATATATATATATATATATATATATATATATATATATATATATACCATGTGTAACATCAAAATTGTCCAAATATTGTACAAGCAAAATTGTCCATATGTTAGATTAAGCTCTGAACCGTTGTATCGTAGAAATGCTTAAAGATATCTTACGAGGATTTTATAATACTATTGGACTCTACTTAAAGCAATAAGAATGTATAATTACTCTCTAAGCTTAACAGGAAAATCCTGATTAAATCAATCAGAAACGAACATTCATAATTAATTAATCATCGTTAAGAATCAGAAGCTCATGAAGGATTGAAATTATATATATATATATATATATGTGTGTGTGTGTGTGTGTGTGTGTGTGTGTGTTATTCCAGGATCATTTTCCAACTTATTCAAGATGATCTTCGCCCTCTCTAGTTTTCTGACTTTCTTTTCTGGAGTAACAAGGTGCCGTACACGTTTCACGTACGATGTTTTTTTCACTGCTCTATGAACTGTCATAACTGAACCATTTTCTCCTGTGCCAAACGTCCTATGGATTAAGTTGGATCTTTTCTAATTGATCTCTCTTAATCTCTAATGTTGAAATGATGATCCCTCTTTTGCTGACCTGTGACCTCCTGAACCAGTTTTCTCATCTACTGTTACATTCTTTTCTAAACTTATTCACCGTTCTCTTGATGGTTCTTGAATATACTTTGAAGATGGAAGACAGATTAGGGATGTTGTTAACATTACTGAAGGCCTGAAAAGTCTTTTCTTCTCACCATTGCTCATTTCGAAAGACACTGGTGCTGACACAAAAGGATTTTCACCTTTCTCTTTCTAGCTGAATAACTCAAATCGTTTTTCAGTAATTCTCACGACAAATGTTGTCAATATGGCTAAATGGCTTATCTGAAAACCTGCAAAAAAGAAATACAGTTAGTTTACATGCTGTTATACTATTTGGACAATTTAGCTTTTGCAACCGGATATATATATATATATATATATATATATATATATATATATATATATATATATATATATAACTCGGCTCTCCATTACATTCACTTACGTACTAATACCCTTGGATTCTATAGCCTTGGATGGCAACTGGTCTAGGAGAACGACAACTCTGAATTCAAAACCTGTGTAGAGTCGTTTGGGGACCCTGTGGCACGTAGTGCAGGTCTCTGTATTCGGCCCTTCAAAAAGGGTGGATAGTCCTGGACGAAACCTTCCCCACTATAATCAAATCTCATGTGCTGTTGTCGGGCTGTCGGTTTCCTGGGAACTGATCTGTTTGACCCGCATACGTCGGATTCGACGGAAGAGTCGAGCGATATATATATATATATATATATATATATATATATATATATATATATATATATATTGAAGATGCATTCAGGCGGCCATCTTTAGTTTATATAAATATACTTTAAAATAAATGATTTTCTGCATTTCCGATAATTTTCTTGGCTTAGGATATTTGTGCAAAGCTAAATTGGCAAACATCTGAGTAACTCCGGCTGCCATTATGGAAGACTTTCGTTTTGTGTGTATATTCTTTCTTAATTTTCAAATCTCGCACGTGTTTCCAAATGTTCACCCAATAGTTCCAGTCATCAGTTTTTTTTTTTTCAACCTTTCAAATATGTTAAGTATTTGAAAATAAAGAATTCAAAGTACAGATATAAAGAAAACACGATCAAAACAAAACACTGACGAAAGTATTCAGAGATTTATAATTAATATCAAAATATGTATTCGAATCGTAGAAAATGAGAGGAAATGTAGAGAAAATAAAAACAAGGTAAGTACCAAAGAATTTTCGCTTGCCCTTAACTATATATATATATATATATATATATATATATATATATATATATATATAGCCATACGCTGAGAGACTATTTCGCTAGCTCATGGCTAGATTGCCTCAAGCTATAATAGAAACCCGACTGATTTGGCATCATCCGTGGAATTTTCCTCATGAGTTATCAGCGCCGATAGAGAGGAAAGCGAATTTTTACGTACTTATTTTTCGAATAAACACTACAATAACCGAGTCTATTGTTTCGCATCGCATACGGCGGCAGTATGCATCGGAAAAAGAAATCTTCACCAAAAGTGGACTAGATTGCAACCAAGAGAGCCAAGGCTGCAGCGAGGAAAGAAAGTCCCATGCAAAAGAAACTCAGATCAAACGGCAGCCAGGAGAGTTACTCATGCTGAGTCTATGTAAATACTTAGGGATTCTCTGAAGTCCTGAAGACCGAATCAAGAGCCCTCCGCAAGAGATAGTATAAATGCCGCCTGATAGAGCTTGTATATATATATATATATATATATATATATATATATATATGTTAGAAAGGAATCCAACCATTTTTCGTGTATACTCAACAATCACCACAAATTTGTACAATATAGATTCTCCACCAATTCCAGCAATAAACACATCTTCGATACATACAAAATCAAATATCTTTCATTTAAGCAAGCACAACCGCATCATTATTTGGTTCAACCCACCCTTCAATAGTAACGTTAGAACAAACATAGGTATAGATCCTTTCTCAGGTTAGTACGCAAGTAATTCAGTGATATTTTCTTTCTGAGAAAACAATTCGACAAGAACAACGTTAATGTTAACTAGAGCTGCACCAAAAATCTTGAACAATATTTAAGCTAGTATAATAATGTAAATGTTAATAAATACTTAAACAACTCTAGTAGAAATGGTAGCCCTGATGATCAGACATGGAACTGTCGCAACCGTGATCTCTGATTGGTAAATATATTTGTAAAGGAATCATAAGATTAGCATCACGCACAATGACCAGACCTAATTTTATTTCGGATCCACCGCTATCAGTTGGAAAAAGCGTTTCTTACCATCATAAAATGATACTCAGCAGTAAAAAAAATATGCAAGCACCCCAGCACTCTCTAAGTTCTACAGGAGTATTAAAACATGACTACACACCTAATTTAAAATGGGAATTAGTAGCAAAAAACGATTTTTTCCGGTTAGATAAGGGGACGATGTGATTTATGTCTATTAGAGAAAAGGTTTATACTAAAAATATTAACAATTAAAACTTACTTAATAAGCGGAGCGAGCTAATGATCGCATGTAAGCATAAAAGACCGTAAATCTTAAAATACTGGAAGCCTGACTGATTCTAATCCCTCTTCCCTACACTCCTTTTTATTGAGATATTTGTGCACTCTAACCTGTTTACATTACTACAACAAATCTATAACAACGCCCCTAGTATGTTTCCACTACCTTTACTTACTCTTTTACTTAATTCCTCATACTTATTTATTGCTAACAATTAAAAATATACAAAATAAAAAATAAATAAAAAACTAATAAAAATTAATCTAAATAAATAAAATAGTAAATATTTTTTTAACAAATCGCCCCCGCTAAAATAACCGTTAGAACTAATAAAAATAAGCATAAATAAGAAAAAAACAAATAAAAATAATCAATCCAAATGAATAAATTAAAAACTGTCCGCCCGCCAAAATAACAGAATAGACTACGACTAGCAATCTAAACATTGAACGAATAGCTTTATTTATCTTCCCAGACCAAAACAAACTATTAAATAAATGACGTAAGCAAATCCCCTTCCCCAAAGTTTTTACTACGTTAATAAAACATAAGAAACGAAGAGAATAAATTTTATAAAATGAAAATGAAAAACAAGTAAAAGAAATTAACCCAAAGAAATAAATAAACAAGCCACTACCGCCAGAATAGACTACCCACAAGGCACCACTGACCCATATATATAAATAGCCGAGAAAAAAAATCCAGTATTCGCGACCTGACGATTGCGTCAAGCATGAAAACAACCTGTTGCCTCTAAGTGTTGACTTCCATGTTCACTCTTATATTTACACACGCTCTATCTCTGATACTGAGCATTTTATCCCAAAAATATAGCACACCTTAAAACTATATTCCTTCATATATATATATATATATATATATATATATATATATATATATATATATATATTCTTTTTTTATCCCCATATATTATAATTACTTTTCTTATACTCATCCTCATTTCCACGTTTTTGTATTCCTTTTCTTATCTTCATTATTTTTTATTTTATTTTCATTTTTTATCTCCCCTTAACAATTATACATTTCTACGCGAAGCAGCGTCTTTAATTTTAAATTTCAAATTTGTAATCATTATTTTTCCTTATACTTTGTTCTAATCTTCTCATATGTTTTAAAAAATGTAACTTACCAGTATCGCGTTTAAAACACTTCTGTGCCCTACGTATCAGTGTTACTTCCATTAGACATCTGTCTACTTTTAACAGCATAGACCTTGTGCCCGACGAGCTGATAATCCAGTGAAATTTTAGTTGCACACCAAAAAGTACGTACACGTATATGTACTAATTAATATATATCTTTGCTCTGTATAACCACATCGAGCGCTATTATGCTTACACCTTTAACGATTACTTATTTGCTTGCCTGTGTATGCACACCAGCACACGCGTATATTCTTGCTTATATCTTGCCGTTTGCTTTATCTATCCTATAACTATATATATATATACATATATATATATATATATATATATATATATATATATATATATATATATATATATATGCGTGTGTGTGAGGGGGTGTAAACATTTCAGATAGATTATATCTGTAAAAGATCAATATGTATAAAGACAAAAAGGGAAATTTATCGTAACCGAAGCGTTTCATCCACTGAGGATAAGATGACGTCGAAGATAAGTTTTCCGTTTGTCTTTATTCATATTCTTTTTTACAGTAAGGTTCGTCCTGTACAAGCCTGGGAGACGCTCGAGGTAGAGGATTACATTAAGCTGTACTTTATATGGAGTGGAGGAGAAGGTAACGATTAACTCTAGACTTGAAAAGGTTAAGATTGTAGTGACCGGGGAAAGATCCTGTTTATATATATATATATATATATATATATATATATATATATATATTGTGATCCACATACAGACTATTTCGCTGTATCACAGCTCATCAATGTGGCTAGACGTGTGGTTGCCTCTAGCTAAGATCGAAACCCGGCGGAATTGGCGTCAGTCGGAGGATCTACCCCTAAGCCGTTGGCCCACGAATGAAGGGGAATTCAAGCGTATTTATTTTTAGATAAACACACCAGTGACTGAGAGCACTCGATATATATATATATATATATATATATATATATATATATATATATATATATATATATATATATATATATCAGTAATAAAAAAGACACACACACACATATATATATATATATATATATATATATCAGTAATAAAAAAGACACACACACACACACACACACACATATATATATATATATATATATATATATATATATATATATATATCTATATATATATCAGTAATAAAGAATATTTTCCACCGACCTTACATGACATCAGCGACATCACCGACCGTTCTATATTTATTTACAGCTTTTCTATTATTATATATTTATTTGTAGTGTCGTACTATACATACAGGCTGCGATGTGTAAATTTTCACCATTTTATATATTAGATTTTGCGCATGCGCTTTGTTTGTTTTGGATTTGTTTGATTTCACAGCAGAAGAGTCAGTTCGACACCACATTTAATAATAAGAACACCATGACATAATTCATTCCGCCGGAAATTTGAAAACGGCATGCTATTCTTCTCGAAATTCGGAACAGTAGCTTCAATACGAACATTTCAGAGAGTTTGTCAATTTGAGGATAGTGCAAGGGATCCGTTAAGAATTGGATGAAACTAATAATCATTACGAAGGTGTTTGGAGTGATAATTAGTGATGGCGAAGTTAAGCCTCCATTTATTTTCTCACAGTCACACAAACCCAACATAGAAAACCATATCAAGTGCCTTGAGGAGGTAGTGCTGCTCTGTGTCAAGAGGGTGGCAGCTAGAAAACCGCATGTCGTGGCTGACAGGCAATTTCTGCGACCACATCATCCCTTACATCTAACTACCTAACTATGCTGCAACCCCCTTGATTAAGTGTGAGGTGCAATTGAGCGAAAGACCAACAGAATTCCTTGTAACACCAAAAATGAACTGAAGGCAAGGATTATGGCAGCATTCACCAACTTAAACAAGGAGACCGCCCAGAAGAATTGCAGGGGATTTCGAAGTTGTCTGGAGGCCGTTGGTAAAGCCAATGGCGATTTTACTGAATAAGTTTACACTTTTGTTTTGCAAGGTATTTTTTGTCTAATTTCGCTAAATATGTCTGTTAAAATGAGGTGTCAGTGTTATTTTCATTTCTGCGTCATTGAGAAGACAATTTAGCCATTACACACTGTATATGTGTGCGTGCCTGTGTTTGCGTGTATCTGTTCCTTTCTTAATGTAGGGCCTATATGTCAAATACATGCAATACAAAATTATATATATATATATATATATATATATATATATATATATATATATAGGGAGAGAAAGAGAGAGAGAAAGAGGGTACTCAACATTGGTAGAGTATGATCGAACAGAATCTTTTGTATGTGTCCGCCATTTTGCCTGGTCGTAGCACAAGTATCGACCGACGTCAAAAGATTAAACAAAACTGCTCATTAGTGCGACGGCTGAAAACGGACATGATTCAATGTATCATTAGAGATCATATCCTCATCACCACGCAGACACAAACACACACACACACATATATATATATATATATATATATATATATATATATATAGTGCTAACACAAAAATGCAAAGAAACATACACATTGGATACAAATGAATCCACACACACACAAACACACACACACACACACACACACACACACACACATATATATATATATATATATAACGTTGGTGCAAAAATAATGACGTAATAATGTCGTTTGTTGACGTTAAAAAATACGTCAAAAAACGACATTATTACGTCATTATTTTTGCACCAACCTAATATATACATATATGGGGGGAACGATGTATAATTTTATGTATCAAAAACAATTTTAGAGAAAATATATCACAAAGTGGAAAATGTTTTCAAATTTTCATGTGATGTGTTTCGTTTTGTCTTTAGGACTTCATCAGACTAAAGTGATGCTTACGATGTCGCGACTGCTCATGTGCACATCAACGTCGGGACGCTAAGAATTTTAATATATAGGATTTACGAACGTTTCACATAAATATATGTGTGTGTGCGTGTGCGCGCGCTCAAGCGCGTGTGTGTGTGTCTGTGTGTGAAAAATGAACATGCAACAGTTCACTTCTAAAATGTGAACAACCTGATTACCTCCATATATAATTTGATTGTAGTTGTGACATATTGACGCAGAACCAACAACATTTCTTGGAAGAACTCTCTATTCTCTCTCTCTCTCTCTCTCTCTCTCTCTCTCTCTCTCTCTCTCAATCTCACTCCACACACACATATATACTAGATGTTAGTAATACTAACAGGAAATTAATACAAATTTATATTAAATCCAGGTTAATATTACAGATAGATAGATAAACCATATATAGTGAAACGCAGTACAACTAAAATATAAGAAAAAGCATTATCAAATTCCAAAGTTTAACTAAATTGTAAGTTTAAAGGTAAACTATGTTTACAATTGACCCTTAATCCACTTCTTTGATTTAACAAGGAATTTTTGTCAGTACTCTGTACTGACAAAAATTATTTTAAATTAATGTTACAAATTTTGGAGTTGAACTCTATTCATACTCATCGTATCTGTATATATATATATATATATATATATATATATATATATATATATATATGTATGTACGTGTGTGTATGTGTGTGTATGTATTTGCAGTATTTTGCGCCAGTGATCGTTTTTATGTACATGTTTCATTAACTGTAACTGAAAAGTATAATTTTATAAGTTTTTTTTTTTTTAATTCAGTTTTCCAATATTCTTTCGTAATTCTATTTGATTAATATGAGATTATAGAAATTGTCACGAGCGATTACTATCACAGGACCTTTTAGTGAATTCATTAGATATTTCCAAGGTTTTCGTTTAAGCATATATATATATATATATATATATATATATATATATATATATATATAACATTTTCTATTTATATGTTATTTTCATACATACAATTTATTTAAGTAAATTCATTTTTGTTTAAATAAACAGTATTAATTACATTTTCCGGCCGGAATGTTTGATAAATTTCATAGAAAATATGTGCATTTCCTGCCTAAGTTCAGAAATGGCATTCTGACATTTTCCACTGGACATTTCTGTAAAATAAAATAAATAGGCACCCTATGATCACACATATTTTCCATAAAAGCGCTTCGTTAGGTAGTATCTGTACTTGTGAGAGCAATGTTTTCTATATTTTAAGGCATGGGTTACTAAGAACCCCTTCAATGAGACTATTATAACATTTTCCAATCAATCCGAGGGCTCCTACTACAACTGGAATTACTGATGTGCCACATTTTTGAGATTTACTTTTCAAGATCCTTGTCTTTTAATAGTTATTATTATTATTATTTTATTTTATTTTCAAAGATTTCACCCCAAGCTAGATGTCACTAGAACACAAAGTTTTACAGAGATTAGGAGCAAGAGTAAAGAGGCGTGATAGAGAAAAGGATGAAGAGAAGGACGGAGAATAGATCAAGGCATCTGTAGATGTCGATTGACATTACATTTAAATATTTGGAGATAATAGCTATCAAGGAACCAAGTAAGAGTAAAGGAGTTCCACAGACGTGAAATGTGAGACCTGAAGCTATTGGAGTAGAAGAGACGGCTACATTTAACACTTTCAACAGTGAAAG
>OZ010590.1:93567047-93609547 GCA_963932145.1 Acanthosepion lycidas
TGCCAGTGCTCATATTGCAATCTTTTGCTGTTAACCATATATTTTTACCAGAGCTCATATTGCAATTTTTGTTGATATTATCGCTTTTCTCTGGCACTCCTTACTACTGGTTCCCATTTTGTACTCATTTCTATGTTTGGTCGGCTCAGGAGATGTTTGTGGCCTACAATTATTATTCAATGCCTTGACGAATGGTAAATTTGTAGATGTGTAGCATGGACTCAGACGAGAAAAATCTTCTGGCGCGACACAGAGAACCAACTTTTCTTGCAGTAGATGCAGCTATAGATTCAATGTAGTTCTTTCACCTCAAGTCAGTGGAAATCGTAAGGACAAGAATGCGCAGAGAGACGCTCTCGCAAAGTCGAGCATCAACTATCTTGATAAGACGCAGGGAAGTTACTCTATGAGAGCAGTTACGTTTTGACGGCATCAAAATTTACAAGCCATTTCCTGTACAAATTGACCACTGATTGGAGGTTTTTGTTTTTAAAACCGACGGTCAGGTTAGCTTTGAGACAGGAGTAAATGGAAGTATCGTCTGCATATGTGCCTCTACTTGAGAGCTGATTAAATCAGGAAGATCATTCATGAAGATCAGAAGTGTAGGACCCGGGATAGAGCCATGGGGGAAAACCCTCGTTTGCATGAAAGGAATGGAAAAATAACCCTTTCAGGATGACCTTCAAATGATTTCTTCGCTATGGTATATAGACTTTTTAAATTTAAGCGCAGTACTAGACTGGGTCGAAATTTCTTCAATTTACAGTTGAGGTAGCTAGATGTAACCATAAATTCTATGCTAACAGTTTCTTCTCTCGCAATTCTCACTTGTGGGACTTTCTTCCGGTTCCATGCTTTCCAGCTAACTTTAATCTGCAAAAGTTTAAATGCTATGTCAATCGCTATTTACTGTCTATCTTGTTACTCTCTTCTCTTTCTACTCATTATTAATGTTTCTGTTCGTAATTCTTCCAAACTCTGTAACCCCTTGTGTTTTAGTGACATTACTGCCTTGCTTGGGATGATTCCGATTAAAAAAAGTAGATAGATATGACGAGACCGGAGATAGATAGATAGATAGATAGATAGATAGATAGATAGATAGATAGATAGATGTGTGTATGTGCATGTGTGTACTGAAGATCAAAATAATACATTATTATTCTTTCTCTGATGCTAAATGATCTTCACTTCTCCTATCTCTTTAACAAACTGCTAAAAAATGTCAGAAGGAAAAGACGCAAGCACCGAATCTATTAATCCGAATTGAGAGGTTTCTTTCGGATATCAAAGAAGCGGCCAGCGTCTGATGCCATCTCGAAATGGTCATCTCCGTCTCCACTTCTAACCATCACCATTACCGGCTGACTTCGGAAATCGGAAGTTACTTCGTTTTGGCGGCAATATCTGACAGAGAGAAGAAAAATAAAGAGGAATTGAAAACGAAATTGAGTTGTTGATTTCGGGGCTGGGGTTGGGAATGAGATGCACCAGACTTAATCAGGAGATTACCGTTGGGGAGGTCTTGAAACGATAATGAATGTCGGAATGTTGGTGCAGGCAAAAATCGGCTAGTACTTGTAAAAGACTAGTAGAAAAAAGGTAGACTGAGAAATTGTGACTTATTAATCAGAAGGAAGAAAAAAAAAGGTTTAAAATGTTGTGGAACAATATCGAACAATTCGATTTTAAAGCCCGTTTTTTTTTTTTTTTTTTTTTTTCGATTTTGACTTTTTGGCAAATATAAAATTCCGTTAATGCTGTTGGGGGTTTGAAGTATTCCACAGTGTTTTTTTTTTTTTCTTTAACTTTTAGCAACTGGCAAGTAAATATTCCTTATTAGTCAAGTACAATTTCTAAATCCCTCTGTCAAGTAAATAAAAGTTGTTTCTGGTTTTAGTCATAGTATCTCAATTGCGGACAGGTATATGCCTATCTGTGATTTTTTGTTTTTATATAAAATAGTCAAATATGTCTTCTCTCCCAGAACATATCAAAGTAACCATATTTTGTTCTTAGTCGTTTTTGCCCCTTTTCAAGGTACTAAAGGAACTAAGACACAAGGGGTTCCATGGTGTAGAAGAATTATCAACAGAAACATTAATAATGATCGGGAAGAGAAAAGAATAACGAGGAAGACAGTAGTGATTGGCATTGCATTTAAACTTTTGCAGGTTTAATTTTGACCTTGTTCAACTTTGTCAGGCTGATCAGAGTTACTATCGAGCCAGGGATAAATGGTTGAGTCTTTAGCGTAGATACCAAGTTGGAAGCTTATATCATTGGGAAGGATATTAATGGAAATTAAAAACAAAGTAGAAGGAAGGTTGGGTGGAGGAAGCACCCGCGTTAGTACGAAAAGATCTACACGAGTGGCCGCTCAAGACAAATTTCATTTCACGATTTGATAGGAGACACTGGATCACTCCAAAAACGTGTCCAAATATATTGTAACTTTAAAATTCAAATATTATTATGCGATGTTAATCATATAACAATGAAATGTTTAATTACAGATTGAAACAAATTTATAATGTAATTTTTTCTCATTTTTTTTTTTTTTTAGTTATTAAAAAAATACGAACTCACAAAGGAGACACACAAATAATATTCATCTAGGAGATTAGAAATTTGCATTAACGATGAAGTGATCTATTTAAATGGAAGGGGACAAACTAGCTGGATTGACACTACACTCAATTATTTAAAATCACACAGATTGAAGAAATAAACAGTTTTAGATTTGCGATATTGCTGCTTTGGGAAAAGTGAAGACAAGAAAATCATTCTTCCTCCACAAGGGAGGGGACATGATTTTTAACTCTATTAAGGCTAGAATGGGAAGATTGGGCAACCCTAAGACAAATATGCCAGTAACACCCCATTTGCTGTCATGTCTGATTCTCGCAAATAGAGGACATGTTAAGAATAAGATTCTGGAGCAATAGAATGAGCCGTCAGTTATTTCAGCATCTCTAATAATGAATTGTATATATTTCCACAGAGAAATCTGTTTTTAAAAAGAAATCAGAGCTCTTTATCTTATAAAAACCGAGGAAATAAGATTGATTCGTGTCCGTGGAAGTATCATCAGTGTAACCTAGCTGTAATTGTATTTCAACAGAGTATTTGTCATGAAAATAAAATTAGTGAAGCAATAGACGATGTTGCCGCTTTGGCAAAAGTGTTCCTCCAAAGACAGCGAAAAAAATATGGAAATCTATCAAGGCTAAAATATGAAGATTCATATAATTAATATACCAAACCATATATGCCAGTAATACTTAGTTTTCGATTTAATCTGACTCTTGAAAATACAATGGCGGGAATAAAATCCTGGAGCGGTAGAATAAGTCAAAAATTTCTCCCGCATCTTTAGCAGTGGATTGTATATATGAATTCCAGTTGATGTCTGGAGTGAACTTCAATCCCAGTAGACGTTCAAAGCGTGAGTCTTAATTAAAAGTGGAACCGTTCATTGTTGATGGGAATAAAGACCTCATCGTCTGGACGCTGAGGATGAAACGATAGAGTCTTGGGTTTTTGTAAGAATTAAAAGTTACAAGCCAGTTTTTCCCATTGAACTTTTAGAGCAATGCCAGCGGAAAGATCAGGTTACAATGAAATTTCTTTTTGAAAGTGCGTCCACTATTATCATCTGCATAAAATGTTTACTAATGATCTGAGGATATTCCCAGAGAGCTTATAATAAAATAGAAAAAGAATAAGAACAGAAAGAGAGCCTTGGGTGGGGGGTGACTTCATTGATCTCAGTACATTCGGAAGGCTAGTCATTAACAACGACATTCATGCACTTAGCTGGAAGAAAGGAATTGATGATTGCGTAAACACTGCCAGCAATGCTATATCATTTCTGAGTTCCTTCTATGGGTAGTTTTAGTTATCCTGGCTTAATCGCAAGAATAAAGAATAAATTTCAGAATAGTCCCAATGCGAAAGACTAAAGATCGAAATATGAATATGTCAAAGACAAGTCATAAAGTGCTTCCTTTAAAAAGAAAAGTTAAAATAACATTTAATAAATTATTTTATTCATTTTCTATTGCTTATCAACGTTTCGTAGGGTTATTTAATCAGAAGCATATAATATAACCTTTGGGAAAGGTATGAATTCTCTTCTTCTCCCCCCCCCACTCTAGCTAGCGGGAAATAGCAAGGCAGACTAGGTTCTATAGCCTTGATTGACAATCTGGCTAGGAGAAGGAAACTGTGAATTCAAAACCAGTCCTGGAAGAGGGTGGGGGGGTCCGTAAGTCTATCTTGTCCACGAAACACGACTTCTACTGCAGTTGCAGTATATGTGCTATACCTAATACTCGATTCTTGATCGTGATATTTTGGGATTTTAAAAATAATTCTTTATTTTCTCAGTGAATATTGTATTAGCCATTTGTAGGAGTTAATAATAATTTTCAGATAAATTATTGCTATTTAACGCATAAATAGGAGAAAAGGATGGATTTATACCTTCTCCAAAGATATTTGCGCGTGAACCCGACTGGAATCCGAACTCGGCTCTCCTATTTCTCATTCCAAGGCTTTATCCAATTATACCAGCCGCAGAACTAAGCTTACAGTACCTGGTATTCCCAAGCAGTCACCCATCTAGGTAATGACCATGTTCGACGTTGCTTAACTTCAGTGATCTTATAGACCTAGTAAAAAAAAATAAACATACACTGACGGTAGTAAGATCTTCTGTTCCTTACATAACTTTATAATTATAATTGCCCTTAAATCACTTATTGTGCCTAATAAATTCTACGATAAGAACGGATGTTCTATTAGGTTGGTGCAAAAATAATGACGTATTTGACGTTAAAAAATAGGTCAAAAAACGACATTATTACGTCATTATTTTTGTACCAATCTAATATTTGGCGCATAAAGTTTATTACAGTATTTTGTAATAGCTTCTATTTCACTGTTAGTGACTAGTGTATACATGCCGTCAACAATGACAACAATTGCTACAAAGTTTTAATAGTGAGATGCAATGAAACAAAAGCCTTGAATCAATGTATTAAGATACAATAAAGCAGAGATAAAGAATTCCAAACGAAATTAGAGGGCAATGAATTGTTTAATTAATTCGTTATAGACATTCAACTGTATCTATGATTCATCGATTATACCTGGTAATATATATATATATATATATATATATATATATATATATATATATATATATATATATATATATATATATATATGTATGTATGTATGTATGTATAATCGTTTTGTGCTCAATATTTCTTTTTCATGTTAAAAAAAATTCATGTTTTTAATATAACAATGAAATAGAAATCTCTCACGGAAGAAAAAGATTAAAAGAACGACGAAAGTCAGTTTGAAGCAAGCCGATCACTTAATTGATAAATGTATCTGAGTGCCTCACATAAAAAACTTGAACAAATATAACTGCAATGTAAGAAATGTAGGAACGAAAAAAAAAACGATTAAATTAACGGTCTCATTTTACCCACGAATTAATTTTGTCCAATGCAGGTAAATATTTTCTATGGGTTATTAAAACGACTAAGGGCAGTAATAGCTCAAAATTAGCTAACTTAAATTGATTTATCTCCCTTTCCCATTGGAGACGGGACAGGAAAGTTATAAATGCACATTGACAGTTATTATACAGTTTGATTGTTGTTACTCTTTTGTTATATTAATGAAATCGAATCTTCTATCCGTCACAAAACTTATATTGCAATATATATTGTTATGTGGCATCGAAATCCAAGTGTGTATTGGAACTGCGAAATATACCTTTTAAAAGTTAAGCAAAGTATTAAGAAACGGGATATTTTCGTTAGAAACAGAATTCTGGGCTGCTATTACATAGCAGTCTTCCAATATTGCAGTGAACAGACAATATTCCGCAAAGATGAAGATGCTTGAGACAAGAAAGACGAGATTCTACCGAAGGATCCTGGGAATACTATGGACAGAGAATGTGAGGAACGATGAGACTTTTAGGAGAATTGAAACAAAACGACTTACACTCAAAAGAGAAAGTTAACATTTCTAGGACGTACAATAAGAAAAGAAGGTATGGATAATTTGATACTCACTGGACATTTTAGATGCAAGAGAAATCAAAAGAAACGGTAATTAATCTACCTAACATGTGTGCGCGAATGGGTGGTAGAAAAGGAACTGGGTGAGATAGTAAAAAGAAAACCAATGCGAAGAGGTAAAAGGGGAAGTTATGGAGAGCCATAATCACGCATGTTCTGAAGGGATACAATATGCAGAAGAAGAAAAGCAGGGCTGCTGTTATTATTATAAATCTCTTATCGTACCTAATCTATAAAATAAACTTTTTATAGTTGTGAATTTATAGAGAAAATTATCTGTATTTCCGACATCTACAGAGTATTCTGTTTAATTGGGAATTATGGTCTGTTAAGAACTGTAAAATGCAGCGAAAATCTGATTAAATACTCGTGAGAGATTATTTCTAACGATCTTTCCTCAAAGAAATTGAAAAAAATATTATTGCTAATAGAAACTACTTAACTATTAACATTTTTAAGATTGCTGTCCTCATCTTTATTGCCATATTCACGACGTTTTGGCTGTCGTAAGCGCCGGCCTTCTTCAGGTGATTGGAATTTCGAACAGAACCCTTTATTTTGTCCACTGGGGTAGATTGTTCCAGTTCCACCTGCCATGCATCTTCCGTGTGGCCGTGTCCGTAGTTAATATTATTGACAGTCGGCTTTTTTTATTATTATTATTATTATTATTATTATTATTATTATTATTATTATTAGGTTGGTGCAAAAATAATGACGTAATAATGTCGTTTTTTGACGTATTTTTAACGTCAAAAAACGACATTATTACGTCATTATTTTTGCACCAACCTAATATTAAGGCTTTCCTGATTTTTAATCAATGTGCCGTGTTCGTAAAATAAAAGAGCCCTATAACACTAGAAACATACATACAACAGATACATCCAGTTAAAAAGCAAAAATAAAATCATCTTTGATAATGCCTAAAAGTATAAACGAAAGCTTTCGGAATTACCTAATATTTGGACAGTTTTTACAAACTCCGTGTCCAGAAAAGTAAACACTTGTACGAACACAAGAAAAATTAAATAAAAAGCTTAATCGTAGTACCTTGCCTGTCGTCTTTAATGAAACACACACTCATACACACACACACTCATACACACACACACTCATACACACACATACAGACACACGTGTATGCATATATGTAAATAAATACAAATATCTATAATAATCCGTTGGTATATAATCCAAGTGGTTCTAATATCAAATATAAAAAGAGCTCAATGTATTTATTATAACAGAGCATATATAATTGTTTATACGTATAGATCTATTTCAGTCAACGCGATGTACGTCAATCTTATTCAACGCTGGGCGGATGATCTGTGTTCGTGTCGGAATTAGAGATATAAAATTCAACTTTGACAGCAGTCGAAAGAAATTATTAGGAGGATTCGAGATAATTATAATTAAGTAATTCATCGAGTCTAGAAGAAACCTCAACAGAATGCAGAAAGCACTGGACGGCCATTTCGTCCTATATTTGGGACTCATCACCAGTGCACATCCATTGAAGTCAACACTCAGAGGTGACAGGCTGTTACATGCTGGGCGCAATCGTCACGCCGCCTGACGATTGCGGCCTGATGATTGCGTCCACCATGAAACAGCCTGTCGCCTCTGAGTGTTGACTTCAATGTTCACTTTTATGTTTATATACGCTCTATCTCTGATATTAAGCATTCTATGCCATAAATATAGCACACCTTGAAACTATATTTCTTCATATATATATATATATATATATATATATATATATCAGACACACACACACACACACATATATATATATATATATATATATATATATATTAAGGCATCATTAAGATATTTAAGTAAATGCTCTGATTACTTAAATAATTGTATCGATAAAAAGAATGTATAAACATAATATTTGTCTTAAAAATAATTGTCGGACTTTGTCCATTTTATAATGATATATATATACACACGCACACGCATACAAACACACACACTTATAGTGCGTCAAAAGTAACGCCTTTTTTATTTATTAACTTTTATTGAACAAATATTATTACAGTAGTTTAAGAAAATATTAAATTATTGTCATATCAAAAACACAGTTTTCCTATGGCAATTCTCTAAGCGTAGTTTATATGTGGCATAAGGCCGAAACTACGGTGCAGCCAGCGATGATCGAAATATCTACTCAGTCGTAATCATTCTAAAGGGACAAGCTTGCAAACCCGAAACACTTCGCTTAGGTGGCCCAAAATGATTTTTATTATTAACAAACTACCGAACATATCCAAAATGCTCCCCTTCATGTCCAGTACAACGCTGAACCCTATCCAAAATGCTCCTCTTCATGTCCAGTACAACGCTGAACCCTATCCAAAATGCTCCCCTTCATGTACAGTACAACGCTGAACCCTATCAGCAACCGCGTTATAAACCATGTGACTTATTTCTATATTAATTTCAGAAAAAAAATTACCTGAAATTCCATGTCTTTAAATCAGGAATAGTGTTCGGTTTCAGCCTGTAAACAAGATCTTTCAGCCCACCCCACAAGAAAAAAAAATCTGTCAGTGTTAAACTTGGTGATTGTGATGACCACTCAACTACGTCGTCTTATCCACCACCACTGCTCGATTTAAAGCTTGTGATATTTCGACTCTGCATTTGCCGAATGTGAAATTCTCCTAATAACAAATGAGCGGCTTTACTTCCATTGTTATTATTTTGGTAATGAACTTAAACTGCTTTCACTCTTTGTTCCTTTGTTAATCGCATGACCATATTTATTTAAATTCATGAAATAACAAAAACTATACATTATAAAATACAGTGTAACCCGGATATAAAAGAGTTGTCGGGACCGGAGAAGAAGTTTCTTATATCCGGGTTTCTCTTATATCCGGGTTTAGTCTATTTTGTTTAGGTAAGTATGGCTCTAATTTGGGACCAGATAAAAAACTATCTTATATCCGGGTTTCTTTTATATCCGGGTCTCTTATATCCGGGTTATCTGTACTTACAAAATTACATAATATTAAAACGAAAACTAAACAAAGCCACTTCAGATTTGCTGCACCAATAAAAGTGCATTATTTTCTCCCGCACTCAAAAAAGAAACATCAATCCTGGTCAGTACCTACCTCTTGGGGGTATAAGGTGCTGTAAGATTTGGTTGGTTTTATTGATAATGGCTCGGAATTGTTAAATGGAGTGCCGGGTTCTAATTCCAGTTGGGTTCGTTATATTCACTTATACACAAATATCCCTGGAGAAAGGTATGAATCCATCTCTTCACCCTGCATCTCTGGATTAAGTAGTAAAACGTGTATCACTATTCCATTGTTATCTTCAAAAAAATTCTGTAATCTTTCACTTTTTCATGCCATCAAGAAAAAAAAAAGGTCATTACTATTATTTTACTTTCATTAATTGGTAATTTTTAATGTTTTAAAAAGTTATTAAATTTAGCTTAGATGTAGCACAAAGCCGAATGTATGGGACACTCAGTGAGGATCGACCTCACTATTCAGTAGTGCTTGATCCTGCGGGACACGCTTGTTAACCATTACAGCACATCGAAGTGCACTTGTTTTAAAAAGCGACGATTAGAATTGCAATAAATGAAATATAATGAAAGTGAATTTACACACTTTTTTACTTACAACAAAAATATTAAACTATTTATTTACTGTCATGCTTGAGGTGAAATGGTTAAAATTGCAGTTTGTACACGAGGATTAATATTGAATGTTGATCGGCAGTTTCTACAGCCTCCACACCAAATGCTTTCATTTTTAACGGAGTTCAGCCGAATATGCGACTGGAAGTTTGACGAAAGTAGAGAAAAATGGAAACAAGCATTTTCCAATACTTTTGTTTATTAAAATCTTAGGGTTTTTTTCTATAAGAATCCACTTTCTTCTGAAAAAAAAAAAACTTTTTCTACGTTAAGTAAAACTTCTTATTTTGAGGTGTTGTATAGCGGGGCTACTTTTTGATTACGCATATTAATTTTGGTGTGTTTTACTTTGTTTTTGAGTTTTCATATATGTTTTGATAGGGTTGTGCTAGTTGCATACTTTTGTAATGACATGATGTTTTGCGTGGTAAATATATTCTATATTCCTGTGGGAAAACAAAAGGAAAACCAGAAAAAATATAGGTATAACAGAAGTATTCTAATCCAACCACATTGACAAAATACCAAAAATATTATCTATAAGACTAAAATAATAAGCAGCCTATTACAACTCAAAACATACAGCCATGATGACGGAAAGTGCTAAGGCAAAACAACATAGGTTAGGGTCTTATTTCAACAACTAAGACCGAAAAAGAAAAGATAAAACAGAAAAAAGATTATTAAACGTAAAATTTCCGTTGTCATTAAAAACACATACCTCAATATATATATATATATATATATATATATATATATATATATATATATATATATATATATACACGGATATGCATGTGAAGATATGCATAATAAATTTCGGCTTAAACACACATATATATAAGCGGGGTCATTAGAAAAACCGTCATTTTAACAGACCATTTTTTGCGTGTACGAAGATCCACGCTTGTCAACACTTGTTGAAATGAATGATTGATGTCTAAAGATGTGTATATATATATATATATATATATATATATATACAACTGAATGGATAAATATATGTAGGTATACGAGCGAGCGTTATTTAATGGGCATTAATTTTATTATGTATATTTCTTATATATATATATATATATATATATATATATATATATATATATATATATATATATATATGTGTGTGTGTGTGTTTGTGTATATATATATATATATATATATATATATATATATTTTGAACAATAAATAAAAAAATTAAAATCTTCAGACAGACTGGGTTGTAGATTTATATTCTTTCGTTTTTTTATTATTATTCCATTTAGATTCCTCGACTAGTTTCGGCCAAAATGGCCATCATCAGGAGAAGAAATATTTCTGCTTGTTGGTAGCAGTGAACTACAGAAATGAATGTCTTGATGGAGAAAATCAACTTTTGTCTGTAGTTTTCATTTGTTTTTTTATTTTTTTATCTTTTTAACATGAATCTTTTAACATTCCTTGTGTTGGTCAAACAGTCTCTTTTAAGTTGTTATTTGAGATAAGAGCTGGATAGATACATGCTGCTATGAATTCTCTGGTCAGTTTGGCAGTTTTATTGGGCCTGGTGAGCGGATATGTCTCTGTTTAGTGTTTGTGTGTGTGTGTCATTTGGTTCTTAGGGAGTGAGTGAGTATGATATGTGTAAGCGTGTGTATTGCTGTGGGTGGGTGTTATCATTTGGCTCATTAGGGAGTGAGTTAGTATGATGTGTGTAAGTGTGTATATTCCTGTGGGTGGGTGTATAAGTGTGAGGCCTCAACACCTCCGTAAGCATGTCTGTCTTGTGTGGGTGAGAAATGTGGGTAGGTCTTGATTTGTTGAGTTATATATTGGTACTAGTATCTATATATTGTTAAATTTATGGTTTGGCCCGGCTGGATATTTTGTTTTTAGACATTGTATCCACTTATTTTCATGAGACTCTAAAATCTTTCTGTTATCTGCTCTGAACTTTTATATATATATATATATATATATATATATATATATATATATATATATATATAAGCACACACACACAGTATATATATATATATATATATATATATATATATATATATATTATATTATATTATATTTAAATGAAAAACAGACCACTTTAAGGCACAATTATAATAATTTATTTCACCATATATATATATATATATATATATATATATATATATATATATATATATATATATACTGTTTGAAACTTTAATATCTAGGATAGTACTTATGTGGATATAAACAGTGTGGTCATAGAAATGAACACTGCATGTTGACTGTCTGTTTCATGTTCTGATGATTGCTTTAGGTATGAAATGAAAAATCACCCTGTTGTGATGATTACTGTGTCCTTATCGTTGCTGTTATTCTCACAGCTTTTCAGTCCTTTCTCTATTCCGATCTTCTTTTATCTGTCCTCCAATCCGGATAACCTCCAAGGAATTTCAAAGCGAACACTTTTTTTCAATCTACTTGGGTTGATTGTTCATATTCTAGTCACCAAGTCTCATTTTTGTTGTAAATTCTCAAGAACAAAAGTAATGACACATGGCACAGTGGATAAAGGCGTTGGTTAGATCCAGTGACAGACCCAAAGAGTGTGAGTTCAATACCCGGTTAAGGCAGTGGAGAACTTTCAGAGGGAAAATTAGCAGGAGATAACTGATAACTGACATCCATCAAACATGACACGTGGAACTAGAACAGTCTACCCCAGTGATCGAAATAAAGGGTTCAGTTCGAAATTCCAACCACCTGAAGAAGGCCAGAGCGTACAACGGCCGAAACGTTGTGATAAATATGGCGACAATGATGAGGACAATAGTCCGAATAATGTAAATACTGAACAAAAGTAATATATAAATTCTCTTTCATCATATGTTTAGTCTTTATTACTATTGTAATAATTATTTCGGGGAATGGATAGCGGCTCGAATTGAAAAATCTGAGAGCCGAGTTCGAATTCCAGTCGGATCCATTACATTCATTTCTGTGCTAATGTCCTTGTGAAAGGTATGTCTCTTCTTCTTCTCTGACTGGGATCTATAACTTTGGGAGGCATCCATACAGTATAGATATATAGAACATTTGATCTGTGTTTACACAATTCCAGAAAAGAAAACACTTGTACGAATGGAAGATGAAGAAGAAAATGGTTAATCTCAGTAATTTAACTTGGCAGTGGTTTTTATTGAAGCTTATATAATGAATGATGTAAAATTTAATAAATCAGTAATTATAGGTAGAAAGTAAAGCTCTTAATTTAAAACCGGCCTAGAGAGGTTCCGTCAGGCTATCTTGCTCACTTCTACTGTGGCTGCAGTACATATTGTGCCCTTATAACCTCTTTTTTTATCTCTATGGATAAAAATCAATGAACTTTGCTAAAGAGTCAAGGTAGTTTAAATAAAAAACGATGTCGTGAAAAACCGTCATTTTGACAGTTTATTTTTTTTTTGCAGGAACGAACGTCCATGTTTGCAGAAACTTGCTTAGATGAATGACTAATGCTTAAACAAGCTATGCTTATATATATATATATATATATATATATATATATATGTGTGTGTGTGTGTGCGTGTGCATGTTCGTGTGTGTGTTTGTGTGTACATTTTCACGCTCACTCATAATAGTCTGTATCTATACCTGTATGTAAGGAAAAATGAACGCTTGCCAGTGGGCTAATATAATGCAATATGAGAAAAAATATTTTAAATTCATAAGTCTCCATTGAGATATACGCTTCTTTGACTGTATCTGGATTTAAAAGCCAATTTTATATTTTTTACCTCAGATATGTACTCGATTTTAGCTGACATTTTTTTTTTTATCGAATTATTGTGCATCTACTTAATCATAATCTTCTTTACCCCGCCCCGTTTCCCCCGTTCATCTTTAAGTAGTGTATGTTTTGGATTTGAGCTTATCGACTTTATTCGTTTGCCTTTGTTGGTCACTATGTCCCTTGGCTGTTTGCAGAATCGAGTTTTCGGTTAGTTAGGTCTTTTGTTTACGACTTTTTCCCAGGTTTCTATCTTTTGTTCGTTTTTGTTTTTTTGCTCTATTCATTTGTCTTTTTTTAAATATACTCTGTCTCTCCACTTGTTTTCTAAAAATTATATATGCGCATAAAGAGGAATACACACACACATATATATACATATATATATATACATATATATACATATATATATATACATATATATATATATATATATATGAGTTATGTGTTTATGGTTGTTCTAACCAGAGAAAGGTGTATATATAAAAGAGAGAATATATATATATATATATATATATATATATATATATATATATATATATATATATGTGTGTGTGTGTGTGTGTGTGTGTGAGGGAAGTATTTATGGTTATTCTAACGAGAGAAAGGTGTATATATAAAAGAGAGAATATATATATATCTATATCTATATCTATATATATATATATATATATATATATATATATGACGAAAGTGTTTATGGTTGTTCTAACGAGAGAAAGGTGTATATATAAAAGAGAGAATATATATATATATATATATATATATATATATATATATATATATATATGACGGAAGTGTTTATGGTTGTTCTAACGAGAGAAAGGTGTATATATAAAAGAGAGAATATATCTATCTATCTATCTATCTATATATATATATATATATATATATATATATATATATATATGACGGAAGTGTTTATGGTTGTTCTAACGAGAGAAAGGTGTATATATAAAAGAGAGAATATATATATATATATATATATATATATAAAGAAATATAGTCTTAATGTGTGCTATATTTATGGAATAAAGTGCTCAATATCAGAGATAGAGCGTGTGTAAATATAAAAGTGAACATAGAAGTCAATACTTAGAGGCGACAGTCTGTTTCATGCTATATGCAATCGTCAGGCACACGTGGCCTGACGATTGCATATAGCATGAATATACAATAGCGTTTCTAATTCTTCTAGTTGCTAACGACAATTTGTTTGTCGTTTATACATACTTTGTTTCAGTAAATTCATTTCATTTTTTTTGCCTTAAGAAGTCGAGACGAAACGAAATATAATATATATATATATGCACATTTCATTGAATACAACAGACAAGGTGCTTTTATTTAGTTTTTTATACAATTTCTGATGCCATCTAATAATTTTTTTCTTTTCGGATGATAAAATATATAAAAAAATGTCCGAATGTTCTTTTCATCCGAGCGTTTTCGGCTATACATTTAGCCATTTTCAAGGATGAAATATTTTCACTGTTAAATAAGAACTTGAAAATGGCTAAGTTTTAAATCGCTGCCCGAAATGGTGAGTGCTCAGTAAAAGGCGTTCTGCGTTCTCGAGTTCACGAATACAAATACAGTTGTCACGATGCAGCGTACTTTTGAAGGCAATTCTACATTAATTCGCCCTCTTCTAAGAACATTCGGTGCTGATTTTAAAAGTTTCAAGAGAGTGG
Organism: Acanthosepion lycidas; assembly: GCA_963932145.1. Taxonomy (NCBI): domain Eukaryota; kingdom Metazoa; phylum Mollusca; class Cephalopoda; order Sepiida; family Sepiidae; genus Acanthosepion; species Acanthosepion lycidas. Next base: position 93,582,270 of record OZ010590.1, read on the forward strand.
GTGTCTGTTTAAAGGAAAAAGTCCAGGAGGACCACGAGTTTCAATATAACAAGTGGTGAGAATCCGTGCTACGTTTGAGGAGAGTCCACGGAGGATCACAAATCGAGCTAGACGTGAGTTTGTGATATCTCAATTCAATATCTGGCGTCGTCTAAGAAGACATCTACATTTTAAACCTTACAGACTACGCCTCGTTCAGTAACTTACCAAAACCTTGCTTTTGTTGTGAGATCCCCAAACCCCACCGTGTGTGATTTTTTTTTTTTTCTCGTGGGGATGCGTAAAAGATTGCGCCTATGTTCCGCCGCTAACCACTAACCTCGATGACCTTAAACATCGAATAACAACAGCGATCATCTCAGTGAATCGTGATATGCTACTGGGAGGAATTCTCTTATCGCTTGATGTTGCTCGTGCTGCCGGTGGTGGCCACATTGAACACTTGTAAGACAGGAAATGAAAATTGATTGTGAGTAGGATAATTGTAACTTGGCTGGAGTTTTCTACTGCTTTTCCTTATTAAAATATTTCGTAATGAAATCGGTTCATTCTTTTTGAATAACCCTGTATTTATCCTCACCTGTAGCACAACGCGGTGTTTCATGTACAACGCAATCTTCAGATGCTGAGTTGAAGATTGCGTTATGCATGAAACTCCCAGTCGTGCTAATGGTGAGGTTATATATATATATATATATATGTATATCACCCGATGTATAATAATAATAATAATAATAATAATAATAATAATAATAATAAAATATTCATAGAGAGAAGAAGGGGTAAATGAAGAAAGACGTGTAATAATTTTTGTAATTATGATGAAACGTCAAAATATTAAAGCGATTATAACTGATTTGGCATGAAAAACATTCAACATCTTTGTTTCTAACTGCATACATACAAGCACTAACACACGCGCGCGCACACAGACACACACACACACACACACATATATATATATATATATATATATATATATATATATATATATATATATATATATATTTAAATAAAAACAGACCACTTTAAGGTTCCATGTAATAAATTATTTCACCACGGCCCTTTTAAAGAACTGCGGATCATCAGACTTTACTTCCAAAGGTTGAAAGAAAAAATGAAAAGAAATTACACATTTTTGACGGGCCGTATTAACAATATATAAATTAACGAAGTGAGAAAGTGAGGGGGGAGAGAGAAGACATGTGTCAGTTAGATTTAATTTAAAATTTCTATTCTTTTATGCTTAAAATTACTTGAGGTCCAGACTTTGACATATTTAAACGGTTAACTTAACGGAAGTTATATATTGATACGGAAGGGGCAGAGGAGAAAAAAAAGCCATAAAAGAAAAAAGAGAAGGAAGTCATGAGAGAAGGTGTCACTAATTTTCTTTACATGGAACCTTAAAGTGGTCTGTTTTTATTTAAATTATTTGCTCTGGATTTACATTGAGCTGGATTTTATACTCCTTGGGTTTACCCATACGGATTACCTAGTTTTTCATAAACTATATATATATATATATATATATATATATATATATATATATATATATATATATATATATATATATATATATATTGTGTATAGTGTATTGGGACAGCAGATCATTATTTAAACATATATTGTTAAATATAACAGACAATGAAGGTCTATTATATTTGATCATGAGCTTTTCTAATCTTTGTATGTTTGTTTTAATTTCGGGTAGAGATAACCACAAAAATTGTCCAACAGTTGGATACATTTTTTTATTATTTTTTGAATATTAGCCCAAGCCCTAGGGGTGGGGGCTTCCACACCAGGCAATACCTGTCCCTGAGAGAGGGAGCTGGGTTTCTTGCCTTTTATTATTAAGCTGTTCCTTGATCTAAGCTTTCGGCTCACATGTACCCTCTTCAGAGTGTTTATGCAGCCATTTAAACAAAGAAATTGACAAACAAAGATAATATCCTCTTATGTTGATATAAAAGATTGCTATGCGAGGATAATGGTCGCAGAATGTGATTCTATGACGTCGTACAACGTGAGAGACCGAAATATTAAAAACAGAATCAAATGTCTAGATGCATTATATTGCGCATATATATATATATATATATTATATATATATATATATATATATATATATATATATATATATATGTATGTATATATATAAAGGAATCGGGATCTAGGCCGGCAGAGAAAAAGAAGACAAAAATCAGCGTCATTAAAGAAACTTATCTGAAATTAATAAAATGCAAAATGATAAATAATCTGAAAATTCCCAGCGAGAAAAACGGAAATAGACTGGAGCTAGGATCAAATCGAAAAAACGTTAGACACACACAAACATTCCCCCCTTTGAAGATGTCGCAATATAGCGATGATCAATCTAATCTGATCTGAATAACCTCTTCAAAATATGAAACTTGGAGTCATTCTGTATTGTCTGTGCCTCTGACACTTTTGATTGGAAGGCGATAAAACCACTAAATCGCAAAGGGTTACTAAAAGACAGAAAGAAAGAATGAAAGAAAGAAAGAAAGAAGCAAGCGTACAAAAAAAGTTATTGAGTAGAGAGATAATAAAAGTCACTGAATTCAAGGTGATAGTCACCGACATTGGTTTTGAGGTTTTAAAGATCGTAATTGACGGGAAAGTAAGAAGGTGGGAAGAATGATCGACAGGTGAGAAGTCTGAAAGGGGAAGCTATCAGAATAAAGTAAGGAAATAAAGCCCCCAAAACTCAAGAGTTTATTGAGTGTGTGAGAGAATGCAAGAGAAAAAATAGTATTAAGAGAAAAATTAAAAATAAAATAAAAAATAAAATAAAAAATAAAATAAAATAAAAGAAGAGAGATGATGACGATTCAAATTGCATTTACATTATTGAAAATCAAATATGGCTGGAAAACAAGAAGTCGGAATATATTTCAACCATCGAATTACTACATTCAATAATAGTTTTATTTATTCAGTATGTTCATCAATTTGCCGTATTATTTCTTGTCTTAATGCTTTTGGTCCCCGGATGTTTCATTCTGTATTTGCAATCCAACTATTCACGCAATTTTTTTTTCTATAGAATTGATTCATGGCGAAACATCTTGCATAAGCTTTTCGCCGCGCAAAGCTCCAAAGCCAAAACGCTATGAAACGTTCATGCAAAAACCTACAATTACATCTAGTAGTTTCAACAGTAAAATGATGGGACCTATCTGCCAATCTAGTACTGCTCTTAAATTCGTGAAGATGAGATGCTGTATTCATATGCAAATCTACACCTTATAAATAGTAGTTGATACAGCTCGGGGTTAAACAGATCCTAAGCTTTTGCCTGGAATTTGTATTTTTTGAATATTAGCCCAAACCCCAGGGGTGGGGGCTTCCACACCAGGCAATACCTCTCCCTGAGAGAGGGAGCTGGGTTTCTTGCCTAGTGCTCGAGGAGTCCCGAAAAAGAGAAGTACCGATATGGCTTGGGAATTTTTGCGCAGTATGGCCGTTAAAGCCATTTTAAACTACGACTTTGTGTCATTTCCGGTTGCGACGTGGGCGCCCTGATAGCACAAACCCTAACCTTGAAGAGGAAACTAATAGAGAAACAGTAGTGAATACTTTTAATTAATTGTGATTTATATTATTCTATTCGCTATTTTTTTCTTTAGTAGTTTCGTCTTCAATGTTAGGGTTAGTTTAGCCTACAGTTGTATCAACTGCTATTTATAAGGTGTGGATTTGCGTATGAATAAAACATAAGCTATCAAAAAGAAAAGGTTATAAGAACAATTATCATGAAAATATTTATAGAAAAGGCAAAGGGAGGTAGCATTGCGATGATGGGAAAAAACTGAAGCCAAGATGGCAGGTCGGGGACGATAATTTTGCAAATACTTCTTTGGATTTTGTCAAGTATCTCTAGTTATATAGAAAAAGCATCAGACGTAATTTTGCAACAATATTTAATTCATGGACGAATAGTAGTCTTCTAAAATGCCAGATAGATAATGTCCGGGAAGATTTCCCCACACGGCCCAATTGGCCAAATTATATAACTAGATTCACATTATTTACATTATTTGGACTATTGTCCTCATCTTTGTCGCCATATTTATTACAACATTTCGGCCGTTGTACGCTCCGGCCTTCTTCAGCTGGTTGGAATGTCGAGCTGAATCCTTTATTTCGATCACTGGGGTAGACTGTTCTAGTTCCACGTGCCATGTTTGATGGATGTCAGTTATTAGTTATCTCCTGTTAATTTCCCTCTGAAAGTTCTCCACTGCCTTAACCGGGTATTGAACTCACACTCTTTTGGTCCTGTCACTGGATCTAACCAACGCCTTTATCTACTGTACCATGTGTCCTTGAGCATGGCACGTGGAACTAGAACAGTCTACCCCAGTGAGCGAAATAAAGAGTTCAGTTCGACATTCCAACCACCTGAAGAAGGCTGGAGCGTACAATGGCCGAAACGCTGTAATAAATATGGCGACAAAGATGAGGACAATAGTCCGAATAATGTAAGTAGTGTACATAATACCTCATCTCAGAAATATAGACAGATAACCAGATTCTGTCTCGGAGTATTTGCAATCGGACTAATATCCTCATCGGTGTTGTTGTTGTTGTTGTTGTTGCTATCATCCCATGTCGTTATACCATCCGAATGACTTTCACGGAATTTGGAATTTAACGCTTTATTACTTTTATGCGGTTGGGGGTCGGGATCTTTCTCATGCCATTAGCCATCCTTAGGTATATATTGTCTTCTTATTTAGTACTGTTCAATTATTGCTTTCCCTGTTTCCACCTGAGAATAAATCAGTACTGCCTGACCCAGAGATTGAAATCCTAGTTACTATGTCACCAAACCAGATACCAACGTATCCACTAGGCTAATGATTCCCAACCTGGAGCGCATGCCCCACCGGTGGGGCATGGTTATATTTTGGTGGGGCATGCGTAAGATGTGCTCTCTTCACCCTACTATTAAGTTGGTGCAAAAAATAATATCGTTTTTTGACGTTAAAAAATACGTCAAAAAACGATATTATTTTTGCACCAACCTAATATATACCAACATAATAAGGGGAGCAATTCGGGAATGAGTTATTAACAGTGAATTGTTTTCTAGTGAGCTCAAATTTTATTTTGCATTATCTCATTATTAAAATGATTAATGTATGTTACATAATAAGCTTTCATTCAAATATTTTATATTTCTGCCTTTCATTTCTCTATTATATGTTTTGAAACGATATATATTGAACTGTCAGTTTTTTTTCTTCTTCTTCATGGACGCCACGCTCTTTGGTGACTTGTTTAAAGACCAAGTTAATGGCCTTTTAAGTTTCCTTCGGGTGAATCGCAATAAAAATATTGATTAATTAAATATTACAGTGAGCACCACAATTTTAGAAATACCATAGTGGGGCATGGCCGTAAATCAGTTGTGAACCACTGCACAAGGCTATTGTTCTAAATGCCTTGACATTACCTCGGATCTGTCAAATACTTGGTGGAGCCCGGAGAGTAAAACTGGCTGGTGTTTTGTGATGATAACAGCAAAGATGACCACAACTGTCTGTATGTAAATAAGACTAACACTCATCAAGTCATATTCTTTTGTAGGACTCATATTTTTCAAAAAACCTCATACTGCTATTTATACTCCCGGCGGAAAATACATATTCATATGTGCAGGGTGTCATGCTCGAAATTCAGTGTCGTTAGTTACTCATTTTCTTCCTATACGACAGATTCATATCTTGATATTTGGAACCATATGAGGCGATCGCGTTAACTGACCTGAAGATATTTCTAACTGGGATTCAGCTTCTTCAAAATCTGGCATCATATCACTTATATTTAGTTATTAGGGTGGTACAAAAATAATGTCGTTTTCTCACATATGTTACTATGCGATAAAACGACATTATTTTTGCACCAACCTAATATAATTTATAACCGGGCGGAGGCTAATTTTTCGTCCCCCAGCTTCACTTTGTTTGGCCTACTGCTCTCTCACCCAAGCATTAATTTGTAGAGCTAAAGTTTACCGAATCAGGCTCATGTTAGAGGGTTACTGAATGGGGTCTAGGATATGGAGAGTAAAGGCAGATGGAAGGAAGTGAAGACAAAGAGAATAGAGAAGGATTGTATCTTTACTTGAAGAGATAAAGTGTTCAGGAAAGTATACATGTGGGAGTTTCTTAAAAAAAAAAGCATTTCTTGGAAAAAAACTGTATTAGTGGAACTTTCTCCTTACAAATTGTATACGGAAAAAATGTGTGATTTAATCAGGTGGACGTAACATAGTCGGTCATAGCTGATATGGCTGGCATGGTTGAACCAAAAAATGAGGGTCATCTGAACATTTGCCATGAAAATACCGATAGAGTAACGACAGTTTTTATCATTATTATTATTTGTAGTAGTAGTAGTAATAGTAGTAATAGCAGTAGCAATAATATTCAGAATTAGATTGCCGAGGAAATTGAGATTTCTATTCATAAACCCAATCAAAGCCAACCCGATGTTTCTGAATAAAAGATTTGTTAAAGGAAACGATTCATTTAATGTCTGCGATAGGAGACATGATAAGTATATTAAAATAACTTGTTCTTTTTTTTTTTTGCATAATCAGTAAATTATCTAAAATCATCATCATCATCATCATCATCATCATCATCATCATCATCATCATCATCATCCTACTACTTCCACTATTATTATTATTATTATTATTATTATTATTATTATTATTATTATTATTATTATTATTTCCCGGAATTATGTCCATCTAAGCTGTAGATTCTGACCGTAATAGATGACTCTTAAGTAACCTCGTGACTCACTCCCCTTTCTCTCTTTCTTTTCCTCTCTATCTCCCCCTTCTCTCTTTATTGCTATCTGACTGTCCCAATAATAGACATTTCGTAAAACAGCTTATATATATATATATATATATATATATATATATATATATATATATATATATATATATATATATATATATATATAAGCTGTTTTATATATATATATATGTGTGTGTGTGTCTGTGTGTGCACTGAGCACATTTTTAATAAATGTTTCCCAGACAAGTTATACTTTGTTGTTTGTAAAAACTGTTTTATTGTATATATATATATATATGGTATTTTTGCATCATCCAATATATATATATATATATATATATATATATATATATATATATATATAGGTGTGTGTGTGTGTACAGGGTGATGCAAAAATTGTCGTCTTAACTACGAAAAAATGGAAATAAAAGTGACACCTCATTTTAAAAGATACATTTACCAAAATTACACAAATATACCTTGGCTTCAACCACGGCTTTCAGACGATTTCGGAATCTCCTGCAACTCTTCTGGGTGGTCTCCTTGTTTAAGTTGGTGAATTCTGCCATTATCCTTGCCTTCAGTTCATTTTTTGTGTTACAAGTTATTTTGTTGGTCTCTCACTCAACTGCACCCATACATAATAATCAAGGGGGTTACAGACTGACATAGCCAGATTTAAGGATTCATGTGGTCGCAGAAATTGTCTGACAGCCATGACAGGGTTCTCCTAATTGTGTGGCATGGTGCAGAGTCCTGTTGTCAGACACAGGGTTTGTTCCAGATTAGCACTACCACCTCAAAGCACTTAATATAGGGCTCCGTGTTGATTCTGAGGCCCTAAGCAATAAATTCGGGAGTTCTTGTGTTATCAGAACAATATAGAGTGAGTTTACCGACATGCCGTACCTTGGTAATCACCATTAGACTCATCCAACTCTTTACGAATCCTCTGCACTGACCTCAGAATGAGACCCCAAAACTCTTAAATGTTCGTACTGGCGCAAATGCTTAGCAATACAGCATGCCGTTTCCATAATTCTGGCGGAGTGAATTGCTTCATGGACCTGTTTTTTTCTTACAGAAGTTACTCAATTGACCCTAATAGAGTGTGCAGTCGACAAAATCAAAAACAAATAACGCACATCCTCAAAATGAAAAATATAATATGGTGACAATTTACCCATCGCGCCATGTGCATGGTGCTTCAAAATTACCATATTTTTAAGACGCAGTTATATTTCAGCTTAAACATCATCCTTTTGCAGCTTCTATTTGCGGACTTGTTTTATTCTTTTTATTCATGAACTTATATCTTTTTTTTTATTTTAAACTTTATATATGAATATCAATGAATGTCGAATGTTTCCTTATGAGAAAACAGCTAATATTAACATTAGCATTAGAAATGAGGAGGACAGATACTACACTTTGATCCCAATCAGATGGCCAAAGACTGTAGAAAAGCGTTACTCGAATAGCACGAGCTGCTAGGTCAATGAATACTGAATGTTTCCTTATAAGGAAACGGTTAATATTAACATTACTATTAGAGATGAAGAGAACAGATACTACACTTTGATCCCAATCAGATGGCCAAAGAGTGTAGAAAAGCGTAACTCGAATAGCACGAGCTGCTAGGTCAATGAATACTGAATGATTCCTTATAAAGAAACGGTTAATATTACCATTAGCATTACTAAATGTGACAATTATTATGGGACAGTCATAGGATATTTTCTTACAACTCATTTCCAGGTTTGTCTTCTCTAATCATCTCCATTTTGTAGATTTTATCTACAAAAAAAGATCTTACTGCCTCTTGTCCAATTTTATGTCTGAGTGCCTGATGGTTATCGACGTGCAGAGTGAGATTGACAGGTCGTGTTCAAATTCAAGCGGAAGTAATTGCATTCCCTTTCGCACCAGTAGCTTTGGATATATATATATATATATATATATATATATATATATATATATATATATATATATATATGAATCTGTCTCTTCTACTTTTAATAACAGCGCAGACTGACCTCCCTAGCTTTCGTTGGCCACCATTCTAGGAGAAAGACAACTATAAATTTCAAAATACCGTAAACAAAGCCTCCCCTGTAAAAAAATGCTATGGAATCTACAATGGCAACAAATAACGTAGTTTCTGGCCTCATACTCCATATAGATATATGTGGTGTTTCTTTTTTTTATTATTAAAAAAATAAAAGAAAAAAATGTCTGTAATTGCCAGACATGGGGTGTCATCCCATGCCTGTCAATAAAGCCACTAAGACACAAGGAGTTACAGGGTGTGGAAGAATTAGGAAGAGAAACACTAATGATGAGCGGAAAGAGAAAAGAGTAATCAGAAGGCCAGTAGGTAGTTATTGGCTTTGCATTAAATTTTTTGCAGATTAAAGTTGGCTGGAAAGCATGGACGCGGAAAGGAGTTATGCAAGGGAGAAGTACAAGAGAAGAAACTGTTTCCATAAAACTTACGGTAACATCTAGTCAGCTCAACTATGAATTGATGAGATCACGACGCCAGTCTAGTACTGGGCTTAAATTCCGAAAGTTTACGTATCGTAGCAAAGAGCTCATCCGAACAATTACCATGAAAGTATATATAGAAAAGCCAAAGAGAGTCAACCATACGGCGATGGCCAAATGACTGAAACCGAGGCGCTAGATCAGGACCAATAATATTGCTGATTCTTTGGGTTTTATCAAGGCGCTCAACGTAAATAGCAGGGGCAGCAGACCATATTCTATGCATGGACAAATGGCAGACTTATAGACATGTAAGATTCACAGTGGACCCACATTCTTAGCAGCTATATCTTTATCTGTCTATAAGTAATTTTTATATTTGCGTACATATTTAATCTATTAAATTTAACAACAGTTGACATTGAGACAGAGATAGGTTCATATTTTAACAATGTATCTCTTATAATACATGCGTCATTAAGAGCTGTTGTAATTTCTAGGTAACTTTGATATATTTGGGAAGGATATTAGAATAATCAAGAAACTATACTGACAGTAAACCACCTTCACATGGATAGGCAATGAATTCACTGAATATGCACAAATAGAAAGAGTTCTAAGACAAGGATGTGTTTTCTCACCGGATATATTCAATCTATACAGTAATAGGACTCCGAGAGAATTAAAGTCCTACCAGGATTCATTATTGGCGGCCACAAACGTAACAAAATAAGACATGTAGATAACACCATGTTGACAGCAGACATAGAAAGGAAACTACAATAATGCCTACAGAAGTTGGTAAAGGAAAGCGAGAAGAAAGGACTAAGTGTTAATTGGAAAAAAAGATGGAATGGATTGTTGTTAAGAAAAGGGTCAGCCCAACATGAAAATTACAAATTGGAGATGATAAAATCAAACAAGTACAAGAATTTAAATATCTGGGAAAGTGTGACACTGAAATCCGAGGGCCCATTGGGATAGCAAATGATAAGCGAAATAACGGGGAAAAATCGTTAGAAACAAAGAAAAGAGTACTGAATAGTTATTTAATATCACTCCTGCTCTATAACAATGAATTCAGTAAAATCCCCTCACAGATGAAAAAGAGACGTAAAATAACAGAAACGCAGTTCTACAGAAGGATGCTGAGAATACCAAGTTTTGAAGAGAATGAAAAACAAAAAGGATTCCTGGTATTACCAGGAAAGAGCAGTCGAAATTCAGAGGGCATATACTGAGAAAAAAGGGCTTAGAAAATTTGATACACATAGGACAGATTGAAGTCAAGAGGCACAGAGGAAATTAACACATAACGTACCTAGCAAAGTTGAGTAAATAGATGTCGGAACAAAGTTTAGGAGAGATAAAAAATAACCAAATTTATTAAGCACTAGAAAGGACAGGACATTGTGGAGAGCCATGATCATCAACGCCCTATAGAAGAAGAACAACAACAACAACAAAAATGGGCTTGAAAAATGGATAGTGGAACAAGGTTTATTGGATATAACACTATTCCTAATCCTGCCGATACATCATCAGGCTTTGGAATCAGCATCTCTAAGAAGGTTGCCAACCAAGGCTATAGATCTCAGTCTGTACTACTATTTAACCCATAGTTTTGGGGGAGAAGAAATGAATTCATGCACCATCCAAGTGAAAATTAACGAACCCGAATGGTATTCAAACTTGGTTCACTGATTTAGTAATCCGAGTCGCAATCCATTTCAGCACACGCACATCCACTGGTTAAAAGTGATGTTTGACCAATTAATTATGTAGGACATTAATATTTCATTAGAATGATTAAGATTCGGCCATTGATAATTGATTAGGATGAGTTGTATAGAATCGGTGAGTCTTATTTGATGTAAAATACTTCATCTATGATTGTCTGTGTATAATACGAGGGACAGACGCGCGGGAGACTTTGACAAATTATCTGATATAGATTGTGTCTACAAGGAAATTAGTTGTATAAATAATGCTTTTTGGACAATTCGACGTGTAATAGCAAGTTTGTATCGCAAGGACAATTACGACTGAGTAATAAGTTCGATCTTCATTGTGCCGCCCCATAATTCCGGCCCACTGCCACATCTGAGCTATATTTAGAAAAGAAACAGGTATTTGAAATTTGTCAAAAATTCTCTGTCCTACAATAGCTGTCACATTTAGCGGATGAAATATTTATGCAATTGTAACAACGACAGAATTTGCGCTACACATTTTTTAATAAAATTTTACACAAGGGAGATAATTTTCCTTTAGAGTGTCAATTCAGGAATTTGACGATCATCGCTCTCCTTGACCGCTTACATTCTAAAGGGACATGGCATTTGAAAATTAGCTTTATTCAATACATATTCATTTTGTTGCGGAGACTCGGGGAATTTTTGTTCCTAGCCCGGGTGTACGCGCTCGGGCTACTCACATTAAACCGACTTTATGTCACAACGCGACTCCGTGGAGGTCGAGTAAATGCCAAATTACTATAAAGTAGAGCTGCGTCTTTTTAATCTCAGAATTCGTGGGAGAATTGAGCTCCAATTTCGCATTTATTCATATAGATTCCATAATATAGGTTTTACTTAATTAACTATTATGTTTCACTAACTAAATGTTAAATTATAACTAATTCTAATTTCTATTTTTCCATCTTTACACTATATAAATTTTATCTTTTAAATTTTCATCTGTTCTGTAACCCATGAAATAAAAATTATTGTTTGTACGTAAAATAAGGATTTATGTACATCAAATCGTCTTTAAATTAAGTGACAGCAGAAGAATTATCGTTGAACTTTTAAAAGTTAAGCTTAAACATTAATTCAATATTTAAATGGAGAGATTAGTTTTGTGTTCTTTTGTAGTTTATTGATGCCTATCGCATCTACTCCTCCCTAGCTATTGTGATGATGGCCAAACCAAGAGTCCTCTACAGGAGCTAGCTTAAATGTCACCTAGTAGTGTGGCTTTTAAGCTAGCTTAAAATTTTAAGTTAGCTGCAATTTTGGCCCTAAAAGTAAAATAAGAGTTTCTCCCCTTGAACTATGAAAACAACGATAATGGCTAGTATAATATATTAATATATTTTTTAACCTCGCATAATCTGGCAACCCTGAATCTGAACTCAACGAAAATCATTCCCTGTGCCTAACCTAACGTTTCTAAGGCTTTTGAATGAGCTATGAATCATAGAAATCGGACCAGTGGGAGCGGAGGAGTTGCTTGGACAAACAAACGCACACATACACTGTACTTTATATATATATTCGCAATTCAATTTCTTTCTTTCTTTTTGCAGCCGTCCCTGGAAGTTATATTTCCAGAACACCGACAATGATGGAAAATCTTGTTTAGCTGTCGGTCCGTCTCAATTGGCATGCCTCTGCTGGTCTCTTGGTGGAGCCACCGCGGCGGATATGGCATTAGTGGAACAAGGAGACAGTGCCCCGCCAGAGAATTGCCATCGACTGGTCATCCTTGGCTCAGCCAAAGTAGGCAAGACAGCTATCGTATCCAGGTTTCTTGCCAACAAATTCGATGAGAATTATACACCAACCATCGAAGATTTCCACCGGAAAATTTACCGAATTCGTGGTGCCCCCTATCGCTTGGATATATTAGATACCTCGGGAAATCACCCGTTCCCGGCTATGAGACGATTATCTTTTATCACAGGTAAGTCAGATTTTTTTTTGTTTTTTTTGTTTTGTCTAGTGACTGTTCAACATCGCCGATTGGACTCAGAACTTTCACGAATCCTACTGGACGATTGTTCTCTTAGAAAGGCCCCAAGTTTGTCTATTAGAACTTAGACCAGACCTCACCTCGAATGCGTAAATACGATACATCGCTCTAGATGCTGGTAAAATAGTCGGGTTCCTTGTACCGCTCCACCAAGTACCTCGCTTCTCCTGCTACCCTCTGCCTTTAGAAATAGAGCACGGCTGCTATACAGAGGCGGGAGCCGCCCAGTCTTACCTTTTCAGTCTCGGTAGAATCTAAAAGCCTCTTCGCGTCCTTGTAGGCAACGAATTATTTACCACCCTGCAACCAGTTTCTCACAGACGAGACGTCGAAAGCCTCTCGCTTCTCTATCGCTATTTCTATGTAGAGTATTCAGATAAACTATATTCCTTAGTTTCACCAGCCCTAACTGTAACAGCTGCTAAGACCTTCCATGCCACGCCCATTGTAGTGAACCACCCTCATTCCCTTCATATTCCCCTGGTGAGATCTAAACTTCACTCAAGCAAAATATAATAAATAAGATAGTCTTTTTGCTCAAGTACTAGAATCTATTATATATATGAGATATTACCACAATAATAATTTTACTGGCTCAAATTTCACCTCTTGCTATCTTCTACTTTTACAAAAGCCATATCAGGTCAAAAATGAAGCACTGCTGCCATATATGGGAAGGAACTGCCCAATCTTCTCTTTGCAGTCTCGATAGAATCTAAAAGCGTCTCCGCGTCCTTGCGGGTGACAAATTATTTTCCACCCTACAACCAGTTTCTCACAGACGTGACGTCGCAAGCCTCTCTCTTCTCTGTCGCTATTTCCAGTGTTCAGATGAACTATCTTTATTAGATCCACCAGTCCTAAACTTCCCGGCTAAAACCTGCCATGCCACGCCCATTGTAGAGTACCACCCTCAATCCCTTCGTATTCCCTTGGTGAGATATAAGTTCTACTCGAACAGTTTCTTCCCATGAACGACAACATTGTGGAAGCGATTCCCAGTTTAGGATTCATTGTCTTTTGTTAACCTCTTTATGTCGAAGTAATTTCTCTTAATTTAACGCCTCCAAAAGGAAACGGGGCTTTTTTAAGAGAACATCATTTTTTGGGGGGATTTCCATCAGCATACTGTATATGATTTTCCTCGATTTTACTTCCAGTGAAAGAAAGACATCTTTGTATACCACGTCAGCAGCTTGAGGAATTTCATTATTTACTCTGATTTTATCCCTATATAAAATTACCAATATTTCCCACCTGTAGTATCATGAGTATCTCGTCAACTGCTACAAAGACGTCCTCTTTTTAATTCTACATACGGATTGTCTCTCTTTGACAACAAAGTATCAAGACTTTTCAATAGCAACGAATTTAAAGTGTTCAGAGTGAAGTTACTTGTTAAAGATTGACTTTGAACTTGAAGTTAAAATGTTCTTACTTGCTTTCGTCGTTTATAGCAGTGCTTGGAAGGAAAGTGTGTAGAGTGTGGTCGTTGCACCACACCACAGAGGTTCCATCAGTGACCATGGGTTGAGACGCGGTTTTTGGCTAAGCACAACATTCCCCAGGACCAGTAACCATTATATACTCCAAATCTTGCCCCTTGAGATTTTTATCTCTTTCCAAAAATCAAATCTGACTTGAAATGAACAAAATTTGAAGACGTCGCGAAAATTCAGTAGAATGCAACGAGGTAGCTGCTCGCTATCCCATAAAAGGAGATCAAGGAATGCACCCGTCAATTGAAACGATAAAGCGCATGGCTTCAGAAGGGGACTACTTCGAAGGAGATTAAATGCTGAATTGATATGTGTTATAGTTTTCTTTTTCTGATACCAGTCCCGATATTTTTTGATCAAACCTCGCATTGCTTACTCTTTTCAGTCAGAGAAAAAATTCTCAAATTCAGCCTCTGCAGGAATTTCATTAATTTCTTGGTTTTCATGGCCATGTTTGTTTGTATATGTTCTCTCTCAATGTCACATCCGCAGTAAGAGAACCATACATTCTAAGCTTCCTCTCTCTCTCTCTCTCTCTCTCTCAGAGGAGGAGGAACGGATCGAGTCTCTCACTGCTCTATGGCTACTACCATGGAATGTTCTCGGACAAACGTCATCTCCTGGTTACACATGGTTTAACCTTCACGGCTAAAACCCGCCATCCCACTCATATAGTAACAAACCACCCTCATTCTCTCTGTATTCTATCAGAGAGAAGAGCTTCTTCCTGCGAAGCACTGCCCTATGGAACAGACTCGCAAGAGGATGTCTGCCCTTCACTATAATCTGAATCTGTTCAAGTCTAAAATCAACTGTTATCTTCCTCTCCTATCCATATAAGCTACATCTTCACGTAACAATCTACTTCGAGTGGACCTTAGGCCTTGTGCTGGATGAAGTTTACTATATATATTTATATATATATATATATATACATATATACATACATACATATATATATATATATATATATATATATATATATATATATATATATATATATATATATATAAACCCAGCTCAGCTGCAGCAGAAATGTCATTATTTTTTTCAGATTTTATTTCCATATACACACTGTATTTATTTCCAAAACATTTCAATGCCAGAAAAACAAATCCTTGTATATCTCATCAGCTGCTGTAAGCGCATCTTTATTTTTTCCTTACCAAATGTGCATTTTCTTTATTTCCCGATCCATTCCCTTGCCAGATGAAGAAGTCATTTTTTCCCGTCATCATCATGGTCATCGTCATTATTCCCATGACCTGTTGTGCTTCTAGTTCATTCATGCGTAAACAAAGTAGTCTAGGCCAGGATAGACAGTGGATGCCCTCCGATTGAACTTTTACCTTACCCAAGAGACCGTTGATTCCATCAGTGGGAATCCACTGCCCTACCCGTTGATGCCAGTCTAGGAAGATAAAAAGCAATGCCGTATCATCATCGGCCTAGATATACTGCCAGTAGTCCAGTCCCATGTTTATCTTCACCACACCCCCCATAAACTGTGCCTCTTACTCTGTAACCCCCGAGAGGCCCCCGGGTCTTGTACAAGGTGAACATCATTGTACAAAAGTCTCATGTGCAGTTTCGGAATTTGATAATTCATTTATCTTATGCACGCTAGTGAAAATTCATTAAAATTCGTTAAAATTCGGTTTTATTTAACGGTGATATGTTTTTAAAATAGGATGCTAAGAATACCATAGACTGAGCATGCAAGCAATGAGAAAGTTTTAAGGAAAATGGAAACAAAAAGCATTTAATATCAAAAGAGACATTTAAAATCAGAAAGAGAAATTTCAGGAAGACATGATGAGTGTTACATAGCACCTCATTCTGGGGAGGTCTTGGGCGACTGTCTTCCACATGCTGGGAGGTCTTGGGCGACTGGGTCAATTCGTTAATGATAAAGAGTTATTCTTCTTTCACTGCTAATGATCGCTAATCGTTTTGATTCAAGATGGAAAGAACTTGATTTGTTTGGAAAATACATAGACAAAAACCTTACTTGGCGGTTTAACAATTTTTTTAATTTAATTTTACAGGACTTCGTGGTAAATAATAACTTTTAAGAAAATTTATTTATTTTAACTACGAAGAATACATTCTTAGGATTTCTTATTCTTGAACATGCAACATAGAACTGGTCATGGGTAAATATTTCTTTTTGGAGCCAAATTCCAACTTTTTGAATCGTTTGGCATTGTGATTTGTCTATAGTTCTCGCAAATGCAGGGCGAACTGGAAACCGAATTTTTGTAGACATAAAACCTTAGACAAGATATGCAAAAACACTACGGCGTTTTTTATTAAATAAGTGTTTGCTGTTTTAATCATAAATTGTTTGTTTTTTTTTTTTCAAATAGTGGGAGAATTTTATATGTTAAATAATAAATAATTTTTTTTCTAAAAAACTTAATGATAATGTATTGTACTAAGGTACGCGCCCTAGTAAAAGCAATTGTACTTTGCACCCCTCTTACCTGCTTGCACTTCTCCCCAAAATTTGGTTTCAATCGGTCAATGTATGGCTATTTTAGAGGGTGTGACGGTCGTATTAACGGGAATCACAGAATTTTATATATAGATTTCTATTTTATTTCCATAATTATTAACTTTTTTAATTGCATTTTCATAATTAATGTCGAACATTGTCCAGCCCGGTGAGTACTTAAATTGTGCGGAACGCTTGGGAAAACTGCGCACTGTAAAAAAATCCATCCAATCTTATCAAAAGCCGTAAAACAAAAAACGAAATCAATCGATCAATCTGCAGTTAAAGATTTTTAAGTCCATTTCCTGTGATAAAATTTCTAGTACATTTAGTACGCAAGTTCGATCCGAGTGGACAGTTTCTCTACACCATTCTCGATCTTGTTTAGTAATTCTGGGTGCATCTCCGGGCTGCCGTCCTATGCCATTATACTGACAATGAATGAATAAGTGAACCAGTTTCGTGTCCCATCCTTAGGTTGCCACAGTGCATATCTCTAATGAATGGCGAATATTGAATTTCTGTGGATAATAGCTTTAGCTGTACTTTCTATTCATTCTATTGGCATTTAGGTTTAAGCAGATTCCACTGAATTCCTGTAGAAAATCACATGGATAAAACCATATTCTTTGTAAATCACGATTATGAATGTCCTTAATACGTATTATATATCCAAAATTAAAATATTATACTCAATATATCATAGAATTAATCTGAAAATAAACTGCAAATCATCTATTTCAGATGCCGTTCATTCTCATATTAAAAGAGGAAAGTGCTCTGAGGAACTACATTGTTTAGTTACACTAGTTCTAACCTTCTCGGTTCAGATTTGCCATGCCACGTACATTGTAAGGAACCACCCTCATTCCGTTCATATCCCCGTGGTGATAAGTTCCACTCAAACAGCTTCTTCCAACGAAAAGCTACTCTGTGAAACCGACTCCCAAAAGGAAACTTCTACTTTAGACTTTATTCTGGTGAAAATAATAATAACAAATTTATACTAAAATCATTTACAATGTATTCTTATAAAAAAGTCATTTGCAAGGCATTCTTATACTGAAAACATTTACACTGCATCTTTATAGTGAAATTATTAACAATGAATTTTTATACAAAAATCCATTTAAAATGCATTCCTATGGTAATGTTAAAAATAACCTTTTCCATGCAGGTGTAAATTCAGGATACGGTTCTACTCAACAAAATTACATTTCAAAGAAGTCGCAACACATTACACTGCATCTGGACATATGGTTCTGTTGTTAATATTTCGGTCTCTCACGTGGTATGACATCACAGAACCGGATCATGAATTTACGACCTGCGTCTGCTATTCCGCGACCGTTATCTTTGCATATCGATCGTCTATGTGAGATAACAGAATATCATCTTTGATGATGTATATCTTTCTTTAAGTATCCGTATAAACACTCTGAAGATGGCCTATGTTTGCCGAAAGCTTAGATCAAGGAAAAGCTTAATAATAAAAAGAAAATATCCAAATATTTGACAATTTTCGTTTTTATTTTAATCCGAAATGAAAGCAAATATACGAAGTTCAGAACGGTTCATGATCAAACATAATAGACATTCGTTGTCTGTTATATTTAACAATATATGTTTAAATCTTGATTATTATAGATGTTATTATGTTTCGACCATATACTCTCCGGTCATCATCAGCGGGTTTCTATTTGCTGATATGAGATATCTTATATATTTTAATTCTTGAAGTAGAAACTCTTGATTTAATCTATGCATATATTGACTATAGCATCCTCCCGAAATATATCGGTTTTGTGTTCGTGCGTGCTATTATAGAAATTAATGCGATCTTAACCTGTTCAAGTCTAGGGTAACCGATATCTTCCCCACGTATACACATAAAATGTTCCTTTTAACCAGTAATATTCTACATCGAGTTGCCCTACAAGGTGAAGTTTATTGTAATCAATGAATTTAAATTCCCGTCCCTATGTATTTATTGTAAGCCATTATTTGAAAGAACTTTTTACAAGGCATTTCTTTCATAGAATTTTAATGAGCATTTGTCCTTAAATACGAGAGTAAGTAAAAAATGATCTGCACTTTCGCCACAGCTTATCTTTAGGTTTATCACAATTCCTTCTGCACATGCGTGCTTGTAGTTGATAATATTGTGATCACGTGATCGATGATTGAGCTTGATAGCTCCGGTTTTCTTGCTGCTGTTACAATGTAAACGTGACCGCTCCGATAGCAGTGTGCACCAAGGAGAAACAAAGAGCCAGGCCTATCTTCTCCCAGTGAAGAAAAGTAAATAAATAAAATTCAGTGTAAGCGGAGATGTTAGATGGTATTGTATTGTATTGTATACCAGTCTGTAACGTAGTAGAAAGTGTCTGTTTCAGATAATTTTTATTTAATTTGGGTTTGCCCATTCGTTGACAGAAACTTTTTGGGATTAGCGTGACATAACTCCCAGTATCTCCTTGGATAGGAAAAATCATAGCATATAATTTATTTTTTTCTCTTTAGCTGTTTGTAGCGCATATACAGCTGTATTTCCTGGTGGTATTAAATTTGACACTCTTTCTTTTATATATATATATTTCCAAATGGTTTGGAAATGATTACAATTCCAGAATATTTGTTCTAGAGATGTACATTTTTCTTTCCCTGTTCATGCTCTTTATTGCAACGCATGCATTGTATAAGTTAGATACGTTATATGCTATACCATTGCTCTTAGATGTATTGGATTTATCAATTAATTCTAAGAGTTGCGGGAACTCTATAACTATA
Organism: Acanthosepion lycidas; assembly: GCA_963932145.1. Classification (NCBI taxonomy): domain Eukaryota; kingdom Metazoa; phylum Mollusca; class Cephalopoda; order Sepiida; family Sepiidae; genus Acanthosepion; species Acanthosepion lycidas. The sequence goes on from OZ010590.1 coordinate 93,602,147, forward strand.
GAGTCAAATTAAGAGCAAGTGTGATTCCAATGCGTGTATTCGAGTAGGAATAGTTAATAATCTAAATGCCATTCCTTAATGAATGTTAACTGCTTACATTTTAACAAAGTTTAGATTGCACACATTGTCAAATTCTCACAGCTCTCTACGTGAATATCTGAGATAAATAATTGTTTTTTCGTCTATTTCCTCCTTTAAATCATTTTACCCCATACAGGTCGATAACGCCACTAAAACATAACAAGGTTACCAAAGAGGAAAGCGACTAGAGTGGAGGAAAGTGAGAAAACGTCTAAAGGCAGCGAAGATGATAAGGAAAGACTAGAATTCAAAGATGGCATTTGGCGTTGCATTTGAATGTTTATAGATTGCATTAACAAGAAAACAAGTGGTTCGTGTTATCATATTCATTGAACTTACAGTTACTATTTCAGCAAATTCACGAACCAATGCGGTAATCCACTAGACGTGTCCGTTTTTACAATACCCTAATAGATTAAAGCTTTGCTCAGTGAATAATTCAGTTCCTTTGACAGGGAGTAGAGACTTAGACTTAGTGGAAACAGGGCTGGCAGTAACCGAGTAGTACTAAAAAGGAAAAGACGAGATATCGCGAGCCATGGAGAGCAGAAAGAGAAAAATCTAGCCTTATAGAACTGAACCCTGCTATGCGGCTAGATTTTTTTCGAAATTCCACGAAGTTTATCCGGAACGGCAGACACCTGTTGAAGGAGAGCGGGTGACAATCACCGTAACCATGCGATAATAGCAACAATGATGTTAGCATGAATGTAAATTAAGGAGGGGGGGGGGTCTAAAAAATAAGGCCGATTGATTTTTCGTAAAATTATGCAAATTAATTTTTCGTAAATTTAAGCAAATTCATTTTTTGTAAACTTAAGTAACTTTTGTAAGATTAAGCAAATATCAGTTTGCTTAATTTGACAAAAAATTGCTTTTCAGTAAACATTAGTTAATTGACTTTTCAGTAAACTTAAGTAAATTGATTTTTCATAAAATTAAGCAAATTGATTTTTCATAAGATTAACCTATCATCAGCTTGCTTAATTTTACAAAAAAAAAATTGCTTTTTAGAAAACTTAAGTAAATTGATTTTTCGCAAAATTAAGTAAATTGATTTTTGGTAAAGTGAAACAAATTGATTTTTCGTTAAAATATGCAAATTATTTTTTGTAAATTTAAATTGATTTTTTGTAAAATTAGGCAAATTAATTTTTTTGTAAAATTAAATTGATTTTTTGTAAAATTAAGCAAATTAATTTTTGCGTAAAATGAAATTGATTTTTTGTAAAATTAGGCAAATTAATCTTTTTGTGAAATTAAATTGATTTTTTGTAAAATTAAGCAAATTATTTTTTTTGTAAAATTAAATTGATTTTTTGTAAAATTAGGCAAATTAATTTTTGCGTAAAATTAAATTGATTTTTTGTAAAATTAAGCAAATTAATTTTTGCGTAAAATTAAATTGATTTTTTGTAAAATTAAGCGAATTAATTTTTGCGTAAAATTAAATTGATTTTTTGTAAAATTAAGCAAATTAATTTTTGCATAAAATTAAATTGATTTTTTGTAAAATTAAGCAAATTAATTTTTGCGTAAAATTAAATTGATTTTTGTAAAATTAAGCAAATTATTTTTTGCGTAAAATTAAATTGATTTTTTGTAAAATTGTGCAAATTAATTTATACGTAAGCTTAAACGAATTGATTTTTCGTAAGCTTAAACGAATTGATTTTTCGTAAGCTTAAACGAATTGATTTTTCGTATGCTTAAACGAATTGATTTTTCGTAAAATTATGTCAATTTATTTTTCCTAAACTAAAGCAACTCTCCTTCTGTACTCGCTCCTTAGTGGTGTTTCTGTTTCCTATTCCTTCCACGCCCAATAACACCTTGCGTCTCTAATGCCTTTCTTGGGGGTGACCTTGATTTTTAAAAAAATTGATATTTTGGTTCAGTGTTTCATTTGGGCTTGCCGCTCAATGTCATTATAAACATTTATTTAGATTGGCTGAGTTGCGATAAAAGGAAAAGAAAAAGCTGCGAGAATTAGAATTGGTACATTTACTGGCAACCTAAGTCAGCAAAGTATCAACTTCTTGACAGACACAGTTCTATTTACATTGTTGGGACTATTGTCCGCATCTTCATTATCATATTCACGATGTTTTGGCCGTTTTACGCTCCGGTCTTCTTCAGGTGAAAACAATAATGACAACAAATTTTAATAAAACACTGGTAAAAAAAATGGTTACTGTGACATTAGGTATATAGGACTCCAAAACATTTCACTGATGGCCCCCAAGGGTACATGATCAAGTGGATAAAAGCTTTGGTTGAAGTAATCCAGTGACTTGAACCAAAAATTGTGAGTTCAATACCTGGCCACAGCAGAGGTGAACAAAAACTTGGAGAGTTGAGTTACTAAAGGGAAAAAAACTGAAACTGAGATAACCAGAAGAGGCATGGTACGTGGAACTAGAATAATCTACTCCGGTGGACGAAATTAAGAATTCAGTTCGTAATTCCAACGGATATCCCCTAAAGAAAGCCGGAATGTCTCAAGAAAGTCTGAGCAATGTATTTACAATTTAAATAGTGTAAATAGTTATAATTAGCTCATCTCAGAAAATATAGACATAATTGCTTTTGTTTTAAAGCGAGTAATACCACACGTTGTCTGCGTTTTCTTTTTTAAATGTCGGTTCGTTGAAATGCCGACAGGATGGGACAGGAAGCAAAGTGAGTTCCATTCTATTTTTACGAGGAAATCCCTACGAAGGCGACTGGATGTTGATATATTTTAAACCAATTTCGTCATCACCATTCAAAACAGGAGTGGATGGACGATTGACTAGCGGCACAGAATGAAAAAATCTGAGAATCGAGTTCGAATTACAGTCGAATTTGTTACATTTACTTAAATGCAAATATTTTTCCTCTACTCCAGCTATGGGTTAAATATGAGAACATTTGTCTGGAATTAAGCAATATCCATCCCGATCGGTAACTAGATGGAGGATTGCTTGGGAACAATCTACCTGTAAAAATCTTTGTTATCCTAAAAAAAAAATTGTCACGGCAATATTCACTCGTACGAAAAAGAATTGTTCTTAAAATCGAAAAAAATATGTTCCGATTTGAAATAACCCACAAAAAGTCGATTAGCCTTTAAAAAAATCAAATAAATCAATCAATTAATGCAAAACAGGAGAGATACCATTGATTTTGATGGCGAGAGGGAATAAAATTTGTCTGTGAGCCTGACAATGCTTCATGCTCGTTCATTAACTCAAGAGAAGAAATAGGCCCCCCTCGGGATGCGATGATAATTAACGAAATTGTCTTGTACTGAGATCCATATCCCTAGTTTTATAGCAAGCTGAGCTAACGGTAATGCCAATAGAGAAAGAGCCTCTCCATACAAGCAACGTTCAGCGTTCATTGACCGAACGGTAAGCGTTACAGATGAACTTTAAAAAAAATACTTCTTAAAACAGGTTTGCAGAAAATCAAACTTCTCAAGTCCATTGTTATCGCTCTTTCTAGTATTAATTCCGGTAATAAAATCATTTACAATGCATTCTTATACTGAAATCATTTGCCATACATTGCTATAGTTAAATCATTTACAATATATTCTTATAAGAAAATCATTTGCAAGGCATTATTATACTGAAAACATTTATTCTACATCATTATAGTGAAATTATTTACAATGCATTTTTATAGAAAAATCCTTTTAGAATGCATTCCTAGGGTAATGGTAAAATTAACATTTTCCATGCAGGTGTAAATTTATGATGCAGTTCTACTCAACAAAATTACATTTCAAAATAGTCACAACACATTACATTGCATCTAGACATATAATTCTGTTGTTAACATTTCGGTCTCTGACGTGGTATTACGTCATAGAACCGCATCACGAATTTACGACTTGGGTCTGCTATTCCGCGACCGTTATCATCGCATTGAAATCTTCAGAATATCACTTTTGTTGGTGAATATCTTTCTTTAATTGTCCACATAACCACTCTAAAGATGTCCGAAAGTTTTAATCAAGGAACAACATAATAATGCAAAAAAATATCCAAATGTTAGACAATTTTTGTCTTTATTTTCATCCGAATTTAAAGCAAATATACGAAATTTCGAACGGCTCATGGTCAAACATAATAGACATTCGTTGTCTGTTATATTCAACAATATATCTTTAAATCTTGATTATTATAGATGTTATTGTTATCGACACAATGTTTCGGCCAAATACTCTCCGGCCATCATCAGCTGGTTTCTATTGGCTCATATGAGATATCTTATATATTTTAATTTTTGAAGTAGAAACACTTGGTTTAATTCACCCGTATATTGATTATACCACCCTCCCGAAATATATCGTTTGTGTGTTTGTGTGTGTTCTTATAGAAATGACGTTTCAATCAAATAGCCATTGACCATGGTCAGGTGTCTATTATTGAGGCTGATATGGGATATCTGATATGTATTGATTGCTGTGTTAGCAACACACGATCAGCCAAAAGCTTATATTGACAAAGTCAGCATCCCAAGAAACATCAACGGTGCGTCATTGTAGATTGTTAATTTACAAATACGAAACGTCGAATTTGGACCCGAAGAAATTGGAAAAGTTCCACGCTCGATCTCTTCGCTTCATACATGGGATCACGTCACAAGATCGCATCACCAACATGAAAATTTTTGACCGTCCGGACTCGACTCGACTCGACTCGACCATCATCGAATCAATGTTTATCGAGGCACAAGTCCGATGGTCTTGCCACGTGATACGCTTGAAGGAACATCGCATTCCCAAAGGCAGGAGAGCCTCGATATGGCAGAATACATGGAGGCAAATCAAAGAAACGATACAAACACTCATTCAAAGCTGATGTCCACTGGTGCAAGATGAGATCAACGGAGCTAGATATGTTTGATGTTGAGTAACACGTTGGCGTGCCATTGTCCAACATGCCTCTGTAAATTTATAAAAAGAAACTCACTAATGGAATAGAACAGCACTATCGCGAAAATTTGACAATGGTCACAACCACTGACTTCTGCTGTGCCTAGACTGTTGTGAAACCACGTCCAGATCTATATTGGATTTCTGGATTATCCATTAAGAATTAGCTGTTTACCTTAAGACAGTTTTTCCCCTACCACATATAAGTATCTTTGATTTAGGTGACCTTATGTAATCATTAACAGAAAATGAACTGATTCTTGATAAATATAAAATAAATCTTTATTTAATACTATATAATAACACAGAAAAATTAGATGAAAGTTGAAGATTCACGAGTTCGAGTGTAATACGAGAAAGAGAGAGAGAAAGAGAAAATGTCCGGGAGGAAGTAAAGAGCCTGGAAGGAAGTATGTATGTATATATATTTGCTTGTAGCCAAATGTAGTAGCCACCTCCTTATCACTGTGAGAGAAGGAATGTATATGTTTCCAAATGTAGCACGGTCTGCTTAAAAGGATAGTGAAAAAAAAGGTTACATGTTTTTAAATGTAGCACGATGTTTTAGCAAAGTCGTGCAAATAATGTGTTTCGTCTCTGGGTATGATGTCAGCATTGGAGGATGAACAAAAGATTTATCGAGTCTGGTTTTGGTTTATGTTCCATCCGGTTACACGGACACTGATAAATTTGTTTTGAAAAATGCGCTCTGCTTCTCATTGTCTGGTGAACTTATATGTTGGTTGTGAAAGCTTACTGATCGGTTGGTCGAACTAATTATTTTCAGAGATGGTGAAATTTGGTTTTGTTTGTTGATTTCTTTTTTTAACATCCTGATCGTGAAAGCTTTCTTTTTGGTTGGTCGAACTATGACTTTGTTTGCCTGGCGACATTATTTATCTGTCTACTTTTAGAGATAGTAAAATGTTGAACTTCTTATATATTTATTTATTTCTCTATCAGCCTAGATCCAGCATTGAATTACCAAATGAATTTTCCTTTGGACTCAGAGAGCAAAAACGAATTTTTCATTATACAGACAGGGCTTGTTTGATCGTTAATTTTCTACTAATTCTCATGATCAAGAATAATCAATATATTCTGACAGTCGACTTATCCTTTTAACTTCCTTTTTACAGATGTTCTCATTATAAACACATCATTTCGGCCAAGTATCCACTGGCTGTGCCAAGTATCCTCTTGGATTTGCAGTCTGAGTTATTGGAGAGCCGTGTTTGAATTCCAGTCGGGTTTTGTTACATTGACTTATGCGCAAATATTCTTGCTTAAGGTATGAATCCACCTCTACCCCCAGCTGTGGACCGTCATGGTTAAGACGATAAACTGCATCCGCGTTCTGGGTATGACGATAAAATACATCCGCGTCCTGAGTAAGAAAATAAACTACATCCAACAGCAAGGGTCTCTAATCAGGAGGTTTTGAGGAGCGTGGAACTGTCTGTTAATTTTTGGTGTTCCCAGATCCAACCTGACTCGGTGTGGTAGCGCTCGTTAGGGTCCCAGCTATGGGCAAATAGTTGACCCAGAAACTGGGTTCCGAACACTGAAAATATGAAAATAGGTTTCAATACGAGCAATACATTTTTTTTTAACAAAAATATTAGCAGCAATACATTTTTTGGAAAAATATAACCAGCAATAAAAATCTTGTCGGCATTAAATAACCCATTGAGGTTGATATACCGTAAACCAAACCAAACCAAACCAGCGGTGGGTTGAATAGTAGGACAGGCTGGGTCCTACAGACTTGGTTGGTAATCAGTCTACTGCAGAAAGAAATTTTAGCCTAATGCGGGAATGTCTTATGTCTAGTCAGTTATAAACGGAGAGGGGCATGATCGCCCAAGCGTTTATTACGTATGGACTTAGTTGACTGAGCTAATTATCACGTGTTCATCTTCAGGTATCCATTATATCATTATGCGATATTAAATATGTTGATTATTGTATTAGGTTGGTGCAAAAATAATATCGTTTTTTTGACGTATTTTTAACGTCAAAAAACGATATTATTTTTGCACCAACCTAATATTATTTTGTTTTTGTGATGTCGGTTGTTGCTAGTCTTCATTTGATACCCGTTCTCGTTTGATTTTTGATTTTTTTTAGTATGATAAGCTTATTAAATAATAATAATAATGAGATAGAAGAATTCTTTCGTTAATTCATGATCGATGATAAGGATTCAGGCGTTGATGAAGGGCGGGCCAGGGGAGCTGATTGTGAGGCGGATATCTGACGGATTTATGAGGAGAGACTTGCTGAGCGAATCGATTTATTAGTAATCTCTTGAAGGGGAAATGTTACCCTGGGGGAAAAAAAGAAATGCTGTAAAATCAGAATGAAAATAAAACAGAACAACCGAAAGAAGG
>OZ010590.1:93614547-93872047 GCA_963932145.1 Acanthosepion lycidas
GGTTTGACAGGAATGATTGTATTAGGTCAAACAATCGACCCGTAATGCCATAAATCTGAAGCTTGCGAAGAAGGCCGGCATGCCAAACCCTATCAAATGCTTTGGAGATGTCTAGGGCCACGGCACGAGCTTCCCCGTTATTTTGAAGAGCTCGGTTTCAGTGATGGCTGTAAGCACATCAGCTGTAGATCGGGCAAAGTGAAAGCCATATTGCTTGTCTGAAAGCAGATCATGGGATGTGAGGTGGTTAACCACCTCGATATTGATTAGGACTTCGAAGACTTTGCCGAAGAGGGGTAGGAGTCTGATAGGGCGGTAGTTAGAAGGGTTAGAGGGGTCGCCTTAAGATAAGCCGCACATTCACTTGTTATCATGAGGAAGAAAGCGGACAAACACTTGCTGCCCAGTGTGAGTATAATTACGCTCTACCGAAAACTCTTCTGGGAGAGAGCACGTTATCTAGCATGATCAGCAATCTGAACAAGGTCGGCACACTCAAACCTTCGGTCACGATGAGTTGTGACTTCGTGCTAGCACAGCTATCGACCGCCCCCATCAAGTGTTCCGTCTACCCAATTTCATTTACATGGTTTTCAGGCACTCTCCTTCCTGATTCGAACCCGGGTTTCATGGTCAGAAAGCGAACGTTCTAACCACTCGGCTACGCGCCTAATGAACAGCCGTACGTACAATGTGAAGGCGCTGTATTTAGGAGGTTACCTCCATCAATCAAGCCGTAATTTTAAAAATAAGAACTGATAAAATATGCTCAGTTTATGTAAGTACAGAGTCTGGCTCAACTGCTAGATATTTGCTGGCAAAGTGGTAAACTATAGCGCTCCCTATTACAGGTGTTTTTTATGAGATAGAAAGTTAAGTTAAACAACGACGATCCTGGTCTGTATCTAGATGGGTAACCGCTTGGGAATACTAAGTGTTGTAAGTTTGAATGTGGTTTAATGGATAATGGCTCGGAATTGTTAATCGGAGAACCGAGTTCTAATTTCCGTTAGGTTCGTTATATTCACTTACGCTCAAATACCCTTGGGAAATGTATGAATTCGCCTCTTTTCCCTCAAGCTATGGGTTAATTAGTAGGATTTGTAGCAGTAAACCATTCTTATCTCCCAAAAAGTTCTTGCAATCTAAAATATTTTCTGGCTTTAAATAACATGTAAACGGTTGATAAAGCGTAGAAAACAAATTAATCAGTCAACTATTTTATAGAAAATACTCAAAAGGTATTGAAGGTCTGTGCCTTATACGCGACACAAGTCATTGCAAAAAACTGTAAAATATATAATTGAATAAAATGGAATTGTAGTCTTTTTTTTCAAGAATCAAGTTGATAAATATCATCATCATTATTCAGCGCATTTTACTAGCTAAATTCCCGGTGACATTTAAGACAGATGAATGCAATGACTTGTTGGTTTGTTTTGCGCCGAAGATGTTGCGGTTACTTTGTCCTTCCCATCAGAAATTAAAGATACAAAACCTACAAGGCAGCAGTCGGTTTAAATTCAGAGTTTTTCCTTCTCTCGACTGGTTGCCAACGAAAGCTATAGACCCCAGTTTGTCCTGCAATTTACTCATAGCTTTTGGGTATGAGATGTATTCATATATTTCCCATGGGTATAAACACGTCAATGAATGGAAACGCAATTCGAACTCAACTTTCCAATTCTTCAATCCGAGGTTTTATCCATTATTCCACTTTGCTTCCTGTTGATAAACCAGAACGCAAATTATCTATGAATCAGCCTAATAAATTTACATATCAATTTTTTTTTTTACTAATTGAGTAGATAACTATTGCCAGAGCAAGTTTAGAATAGATGAACTGAACAAATAAGTAAAACAGTGATTGTTAACCTTTTTAGAACCAAGGACCCCTTTCGTCAGGAACTACTTGAGTCACGGTCCCCTATAAGAACTAGCCCGGAAAATGAGAATTATCACTTGCTCTTATGGAGTGGTAAAAAATGGCGGGCTTGCAGATAATAATAACACATTTAAATAGTAAACAGAACCAACAGCAAGTCAAGAGAGGTCTAGCGTTCGCCGATGGAAGTAAAAGCTGGATGCGCTTTCTTTCAAGCAATGGTAGGATGTATCTTCCTTTATTTGATTGGAAACCTTTGATTATGGCAAGGGCTGTATAGCAAATATGAATGATAAGTTTTATTATTTGATCCCCATGGATCTCCTGAAACCCATTTATAGACCGCCTAAGGTTTCATGGACACCAGATCTAGAAAACAAAAGTAAAAGAAAATTAAGAGTAATTATACTTTTGAGTACAACTGTATGTCCAAATAAAGTTATTATACTGCAGTAGAGAACAATAATTTAAGTTGTATTTTTCTACTAATAACCACGAGATGAGAATTTCAGTGACCATTTCCAAAACGTATTAAAGAAACGACACTAATAATCTATTCGTTAATTTTATTGCATTTTTTGCGTTCCTTTTATTACGCAAGGCAAATGAATTATTTTTATTAGTCTGTTCTCGAGGCCTTTCTCACCTCTATTTATTTACACTTTTCCATACTTTTTCTCTTCGCCCACATTCGCATCTTTTCTCACTCAATCTCTCTTTATATACGGCTTCCTTTGGATTGATGTTTTCGTCTTGGCTGTTATATTTCCTCTCTTTTCTTACTTTGCTTTCGTTCTGAAAAACAACTTTCTCTGTTTCTATTTTACTTCGGACTTTCTGTGTCGACTGTTACTTCTTCGACTTTTGTATGCCACCTCCCTTCAGGACATAGGCGATCATGACTCTCCACAGCTTTCTATCTCGTGTGGCACTTAGCAGTTTTTGACCCTTTGCTAAAGCCCTCCGTTCTGCCATCCATTGGAACAAGCTCGTTAATTAAATGTCTTTCTTTATCTCCCCTACCCTCAACATACCCCGTGAGGGTTATGCTGTTTTAGCACTGCTCCCTCATTATGTGTCCAAGAGATTGTACCTTCTTTTCCCGATTCTGCGTAAAAGTGTTCTTTCTGTTGCCATTTTCATTAAGGTTTCTTTCTTAATTATTCTATCCGTCCATGGAATTCTCAGTATCCTTCTGTAGAACCCCATTTCTGTTGCTTCTAATTTTTTTTCTCATCCTTGGGAAGATTGTCCAACATTCACCGCCTAATAAGACGATGGATACCACATAGCAATCCAACACTCTTTTCTTTGTTTCTTTATCTGCACAAATTGTACATATATCATGGCTCTCCACAACGTACTATCTCGTGCTAAGTTTTCTAAGCACTGTTTTCTCATTAAAGGCCAAGGAGTTTCAGCTGCCTTTTCCTGATTCTGACTAAAAGTGTTCTTTCTGTTGACATATTATTGAAGGCTTCTTTCTTACTTTCTCTGTCCGTGGAATTCTCAGTATCCTTCTGTAGAACTCCATTTCTAGTTTTCCTCATCCTCGAGGAGATTTCCAAGACTCACCGCCTAATAAGACGATGGGTACCACAAAGCAATCCAGAACTCTTTGATTTGTTTCTAACTGACTTTTCTCAGGTTCTCACCACATTCCTTAGCTTATTAGAATGCTTATTTCTACAACTCTAACTAGGAAGGCTTTTGTTCCTTTCCAAGTCGGACATCAACAGAGTTTCTTCTGCGTATTATATATTGTTAAGATCACGCTACCCACCCTCCGAAAACAAATCTTGATAGGATCTCTAGTTCCCTTCAGATGGCGTCATTGTAAAGGTTGAATAAATCTGGGGAAAAGACGCATGCTTGTCTCAGAAACCTTTCTATTTTTTCATAGCTACATTACCAAAAGAGTTAAATTTCACTATTTTTTTGAATCCGACGTCGCCACTTCGACGCTTACATCTTGGGCTGCCACTCTATCTGACAGCCATATATTCTGACTTCTTTACAGAGACAAATCACCTGCTGGAATAGATTAAGTGATCAGATACGGTTAGTAAGCCTTTTCACCAACAAAGAACAAACGTCTGCATGTCGCTCTCATAAACGCGGCTGAAACTAATTACCCACCACATAACTACGCTCACATCCATTGTTTGGTTTTGCGAAAGCGTTCAGTAAGCGTCAGTGTATATCAATCGATGTGATTCTGTTCTCGCATGGAGGAATTCAAAGATAAATCTGTTTATTTATATTATTTACATTTTTCAAGCTGTTGTCCTCAATCTTTATTGCCATATTCACGACGTTTCGGCCATTGTACGTTCCGGCTTCCTTCAAGTGATTGGAATTTTGAACTGAATCCTTTATACATTGTCCAGTGGATAAAAGCGTTGGTTGGATACACTGACTTCACCCAAAGAGTTGTGAGTTCAAAACCTAGCTACTGCAGTGGTGAACAAAAACCTGGAGAGTTTAGTTAAAGGGAAATAACTGAAACATCCGAAAGAGGTATGGCACGTGAAACTAGAACAATCTACCCTAACCCGGTTGACGAAATAAAGGTTTCAATTCGAAATTCCAATTACCCGAAGATGGCCCGGAGCATACAACGGTCAAAAATTTCTGTTTCATATAAACTTTCATATCAGACCCCGTTTTACCAGACTGTAAAATGTATTAAGACAAAAAATTATAGGTTATTGGTGGAAAGGTTCTACATAATAAAATACGCTACATTATTTTCAGATTAAATTTTGTGTGTCATTGATGTACAAAAGTAATCGGATAGGTGAGTAGCAACGTACATGAACCCATTTACCTCAGCAAAGGGAGGCAACTCGAATGGAGGACTTTATCGAGTCATATTGAGTCATTCCATCTTGATATATATTATCAGCACTCAGATAATTGTAGGTAACAGATCCTGTGTACGAACAGACTTCTCCGTTACGCGTCATCAATATTATAAGTCCTATAGTTTCTGGGTGCATGAGATTAATTGTTTGAATATTTACATATTCACACTGATGCACGACATGTCAGGGAACAACTGACCTGGATATTTCTATGACATCTATACATAGTTCAGTTATCTACCATTCAATTAACATCCTGCTAATCCATGACTTTTCACACGTCAAGGGATTAGATTAATTTGTTAAGATATTGACATGTTCACACTGACGCAACAAATATCAAAGAACAACTGGTAGAGATCTGGGTTTTTCTATGATGTCTATGCAAAGTGGTACCATGTAACATTCTATTAGCATCACGTTAATCCATAACCTTTGGCACATCGGGGAATCAGATTAATTGTTCAGCTATTTACATATTCAAACTGACGAACCAAATGTCAAAGAACAACTGCTATAGATCTGTTTTTTTCTATGATGTTTATGCAAAGTGGCGCTATCAACTGTTACATTAACATACTGCTAATCCATGTCTTTTGTCACGTTGGTGTACAATTAGATAGATAGATAGATAGATAGATAGATAGATAGATAGATAGATAGATAGATAGATAGATATTAGTGGTCAAGATACACAGACATATATATATATATACACACACACACACATACATACATACATACATATATGTTTTTAAAAAAACCATCAATCTACCTAAGATACGTTGATGATATTCTTATGCTAGTTAAAAATACAGATGAAATAATTCAACTTCAAAAACGTTTCCAAAATAATTCTGTCCTTAAATTCACATATGAACTCAATACTAATAATAAAATCCCCTTCCTTGACATATTGATTAACACAAATAATAACAAATTTACTATTTCGCCATGCAAAAACCTACAAGCATAAATTCATGTACACTTAACTACAAGAGCGAATGCCCATATTACTACAAAATAGCAATTATAAAGAATCTAATACATCGTGCAGAAACTAATTCCTCCACAAAACAGATTTTTTACAGTGAATTAATGAATATAAAACAGACACTTATTAATAATAGCTTTCCAAACTATATAGTTGATGAACAAATAAGATGCTTTCTTAGAAATCTCAATACTAAGCAAATTGTACATAATACTGCTTCTACTGATCTCAAACATATTAATCTCCTATATCGTAATCAAATGCATACTAATTATAAACAAGATGAAAATATACTAAAAAATTTAGTATATTCTAATGTAACAACTACAGATCCTAGCAAAAAAATTAAATTAAATCATATACTACACTAAATCTAGTATATCCAACTTAATTCTTCGCAATAATTCTTCTCCCCCCGTTAGCGATTTGCAAAAAACCAACATAGTTTATAAATTCAAGTGCCCTTTGGGAGAGTGTATCTCCAACGAATTAAATAATATTTATGTTGGTCACACCACAAACTCGCTTTCACGACGCTTGACACTACATTTGAATGAAAACTCTAACATTTTTAGGCATTTAAAACAACATGCCTGGCCGGACACACAATTCCGTAAAATACTTGTCGAAAACACAATTATACTTCGACATGAAAACAATAGACAAAAATTAAAAATCCTTGAAGCATTATACATCAAAGAGTTGAAACCCAACCTAAACAAAATCAATTATGGCATCTCTACAAATATTCTTAAATGTCTATAATTGGTAACAGAAGTCATTGGTTTATACCAACGGCTTTCGATTCATACTTCTACAATTCACTCTCGTGTGGTCATGTGTGACGTCATGAGATGCGGTGCGATTTTCGCTTCTAGCGTCTTATATGCGCGTGTTTATCATTGCTTAGAAATCTTCCATGTAAACATTGACAGACTATCATCACTGTCGTGTCCGTATATTGTTTAATATGTTGTAATTAACATCTTTGATAATGGCTTAAGTAAGCCGAAAGATTAGATTGCATTAAAAAATATGGATCACTACTGTGAATTTCTTTCTTCTTTCAACGATAATGTTATTAAACTTATCAGAAGTTACGAAAAAAATTTACATAAAATAAATAGACAACACTTGTCTATATTATTTAATGAAACGTGTATGAATATATATATATATATATATATATATATATATATATATATATATATATATATATATATATATATAAATTTCCAAGAGGATAGAATCCAGGTAAAAGTAAGAAATGTATACACACGTTTCCGGTGTCTGTTTTTAATCTCAATTTAGCTCAGCGAATCGGTGACGAATTATGCATCGAAAAATAATTCATATTTATCTGTATCTCACTCCAATTCATATATATGAATGTATGTGTGTGTGTGTGTGTGTGTGTGTGTGTGTGTGTGTGTGTGTGTGTGCGGGTATGTAGAAAAATAGGAAAGAACACGTTAGGTAAATAATCCAGGGTTCTTTAGTATTTTTGTTTTTTTAAAAAACAGTGCTCCATACAGAAGTAGTGCTTAGATTATAATTATTATCATTATTTTTTTTAAATATGATTCCTTCGCTTATATATTATTATATTATATATATATATATATATATATATATATATATATATATATATATATATATATATAATATATATATATATATATATATATATATATATATATATATATTATATTATATTATATTATACTATATATATATATATATATTATTATATATTATATATTATGCTGGTGTCGCCAGGGGTGTCGGTCCCGCCATAGCCACCGAAACCGTGATATCACCCCTGGTCTGCGGCTGATGAAGACATGGTATCGCACGTGCTAACACACGTTGTATGTTAAAAAAAAATTATATATTATTATATATTATGCATATATTATTCGGATAGTTTTGTAATTTTATCTTTACTCCATTTCTCCGATTCGCGTGTCATGTGATTCAACTGTTTTGTCCATTCAATGGTCAGATTAGAAGGGGTTTAACCGCGTCCAATCGTTTCCCTTACACCGAGAAACAATAGCGGCTATAAATATCTTTTTTTTTCTTTCCCTACTAGTTTAATCTCTTATTACACATTGAATATACGAAGGTGGGCTGAAAAGGTCATAGGCTGATTATGAAGGAGTGATGCTAGCGTTGTGAAATATTGCATGTATTATTTTCAAAGCGTCTTATTAGTAGCTGCATCATTCCTTTCGAGGTATACTGACATCTGACTTTTCAAAGACACTTCATCCTGTTTGTCAAAATAAAATCATCAACATCAGATATGGCGTCATCAACACTGCCATATTGGTTCCCAGCCAAGTGTTTTGTCATTTTCATTACTTGCTTGCTTGGTTTTGTTTAGAAGTTGATCAACGACTATGAGTTATTTAACCCTTTGACACGTGCAAAACGCTTTAGAGAAAAATGACGTAATGTCCAGCCACTGGTTGAACAGTGATAAAGAAAAATCACTTAATTCCCAGCCACCGGCTGAACGGTGGGTAAACACTTGTAACTATTTTTTATATCTACCGTGAACCATTACATACCAATTATTTGCGAATTTTGACTCAGGAGCTCAGCTAGAAGAGTTAGAATTGTCCAGGAACGCAGTACTTGAAATGTTAATGCCGAGACGGGGGCACCAGCATTTTTATCGTATGATAATTGTAGCTGTGATTTTCTTCATCTACACATATTTTTCCTCCAGTGTTTTATTTTCGCAATTTAGCCATAGGTTCTGTCTATATCTCTGAGATGAGGTATTATGATTATTTGCATTATTTACATTATTCGGACTCTTATCCTCATCTCCATTTCTATATTCCCAACGTTTTTGCTCCTTTAAGTCAACTCTCCAAATTTATGGTTTAGTTTTGTTTCCCCTACAATTGCCTACTAAGCAACTGTGTCTCTGGTCATTTGCGTCTCTAGGCAAATGCGTACCTTTAATAATGTTTCGAAGCTTTTAAAGGTAATTATGAATTTTGAAAAACAAAAACATAGGTAGTAATCTGAAATTTTTAAAAAGGAATAAAATAAAAAGTTTATTGTTGTTTAAAATGCAATGACAGTTTGTCAATGTTAAAAGATCGCTATATACATTGCCAGTATGGTTTTACTTCATCGGCGTTTTTATCTTATGATAGCGGTTGCGTTAATTTTCTTTGTCCACAAATATTTTTCCACCTGTGTTTGATTTTAGGAACTTAGCCATGGGTTCCAAAGAAAAATATAATCTATGAAATCCAGAATCTATTAGATGTGGTTTGCACTGCTGGAGTAAACTGAAACTCCTAGCTTAATTTTCTCTTGCTTTAAAAAATAATTTTTTTCTCTTTTTTTTTATTTATTATAACTACCTTTCTGCTTGTTTAGAGTAATTAAAAGGTATTGGTGTACAAATTTCTATATTAAACAACTCTTTAAAAAACGTTTTTTTCTTTCAAAATTTATCTTAACTGTTTTTGGAGTTTTTTTTGCTTGTTTAGAATAATTAAAAGTAGATTTCCAATTAGCAATTCTTAACCATTTGAGACGCTTTACCGGTGGTAGAGAAAAATGACTTAATGCCCAGCCACCGGTTGAACGGTGGCAGAGAAAAATGACTTAATGCCCAGCCACCGGTTGAACGGTGGTAGAGAAAAATGACTTAATGCCTAGCCACCGGTTGAACGGTGGTAGAGAAAAACGACTTAATGCCCAGCCACCGGTTGAACGGTGGTAGAGAAAAACGACTTAATGCCCAGCCACCGGTTGAACGGTGGTAGAGAAAAATGACTTAATGCCCAGCCACCGGTTGAACGGTGGTAGAGAAAAATGACTTAATGCCCAGCCACCGGTTGAACGGTGGGAGAGAAAAATGACGTAATGCCCAGCCACCGGTTGAACGGTGGAAGAAGGAAATGACTTAATCACCAGCCACCGGTTGAACGGTGGGTAAACACTTGTAACTATTTTTATATCTACCGTGAAACATTACATACCAATTATTTGCGAATTTTGACTCAGGAGCTCAGGCAGAAGAGTTAGAATTGTTCAGGAACTCCGGACTGAAAGGTTTAAGAAGAGAAAGTATAGTAACTTCAAAAATATTATCAGAGGTCTGCAATTATTCAGGGACACATTTGTCTAGGGACGCAAATGTCCGGGACGCAACTGTTCGTCCAACTTAAGGAGCGTACCTTAGATAGAACCTGTATTTAACCGACTTGTTTGAAGAACAGGAACTATAAAGAAATGGTAATAAATAATCAGCTTATATACTGTGAACAGATTTAAAGAAAGAAGACGAGAACATTTTGACTCACACATAAGGTAGCATGAAGCCAAGAGAAACGGTGACTACAGAAATGAGTAACCGAGGAAAACTTTCACTACTCTGTTACTATTTCCATGGCAAATGGTCTGATGAGTTACGTTCCTTAGTTCCACCAGTTCAGACTTTCACAGCTAAGCCCAGATATATCACGTATAATGGGACGACTCAATTCTATTCTCTTTCTATCCCATGAGTTAGTTCAATTTGGACAGTTTCTTCTCAGACTCCCGTGTGGATGCTTTCTAGATCGCTACAATCTTAATCTATGAAATCTCCGGTCAGACGTTATCTTTCCTACATAGCCACATAATCTACACTTCTCCCCTCCCCTTACATTCATACAATCATCTCATTTAGTAATCTTCGACCTTATTTGTTTCTTTGACCGTGTATGGGCTGCTCAATTAATAAATTGATTTGTTTTTACGGATTACCAACCTCTTCCAATTTATTTTTTTTCTTTTATAGAAAATATTTTTAGATTTTTTGATATTTTTTTTTAGGTATTAATGATTTTTATTGACACAAGTTCTACTAATTTATCGATAACAGGGGGAAGAAAAGATGAATTCTTACATTTTCTAAAAGGCATTTGCTCTGTCCTCCGAATTGCAATTCAGAGCCGTTCTACATTACACCACCCACGCATCCGTCCTTACATCAACTGATATGCCAAAGCGGTCATCCATCTCAGTACTGACCAGGTTCGACGTTGCTTAACCGTTTTGTTTTTCAACGGGATAACTCTATAAATATGGATAAAATTACAAAACAAAAGAACAATGTGACGTGTTTGGATGAGTAGATTTGGTTCGATCAGGACTACAGAAACGAGAAGTGGTCGTAGAGAAAGGACGAAAAGACTAGAGTAAAGAATGGTAGGGGATCCGATTTAGTCTAGGGAGTACAAACTGGGAAGATGGGGAGAATGCGAAGAAGAGGAGGAAATGACTGTTGTAGTAATTCCGAGTTCAAACCCTGAGCTAGTTAGTGCAGACACGGTGTAAACGAGGCAAGTTACTTGCTTAATATTGCTATCTCCGGTTCGCAGTTCGTCAGCTGGGATGTTTTCTCTTGCTGAAATTCTGGCTTCTTTCAATTTGATGATTAATTCTTTCTTCTCACTTTATTTTTCGGCATTCCCTAGAACTTCCTGTACTTAGTTTTCTGCGCTTGCTACAAACGGTTGCATGAATCTGTTCAATCTGAAAAGAAATAAAATTTAAGTGAGTTATCAGCTGTTAAACCGCGTATGTATTTCAGCGAGACGTCCTGCACTGTGCTCCGTTCGGTGAAGTTTAGGCTCGAAAAAAAGAAGGGGAAAAATCTAAGAAGGGGAAAAATCTAAGAAGCACAAAAAAAAAAAAAAAAAAAGAAAGAAGAGATTTTGATGAATCTGACTTAAGGTCATCATAAGTGAATACGTAATTCTAACCAAAGCCCTGAACAAAGATTTAAGGAAATGGTTTCCAAGTTGCGATGAGAACGGAAAACAGTGTAACCCGGATATAAGAGGCCCGGATATAAGAGAGATTTTATCTGGTCCCAAATTAGGGCCATACTTACCTAAACAAAATAGACCAAACCCTGATATAAGAGAAACCCGGGTATAAGAGACTTCTTATCCAGTCCCGACAACTCTCTTATATCCGGGTTACACTGTATTTCTGAGACGTCCTTATTAGAGACGGGAATTAATGAGCTAATTTATATGCGTATTAACTGCTTATAAATAGTAAAGTGATGCTGTTTATTAAGATTAGATATTTGAAATTCTATTCCTTGAAAAAGGACGAAAGATTTAATATAATCTACTGTAAAGAAAACGTTATTTACCTGTCATGTGACCTGCAATTCCTGTTTTCATGACACAATTTCTCGCTTGTTACAAATGAATATATATTGTGGCATGCACCTTTCTCTTTGTTTTTGAGTTAAAATGCTTTTACAAAATTTTCAGGACGTGTTCTTGACACCAAAACCGAAGCTAAAATGCCTATATAAGCATATGTCCGAAGGCCGTCAATGTACCTGATCACGGCATTTTATAACAAAGGTTTTTAATGTCTCCTGCTTTCTTCTACACACGCATGTACCCGTCGGATCATTGACTGGCGGACACTTTCAAAAACTCTCACACGTTCTTTCGCAGATTCCCATGACACATTCACGGCGCGACTGCTACAAAAAAAAATTGTTTTAGGTGGCTGTGCAGATAAAAATCCAAAGGCTTGAGGTTGGGGGAAACCGGTCCTCCCCTACCTATCCATCTTTCCTGATAAATGTCAGCTAGTGCGTCGCGATCAATGTGACTAAAATGTGCTGGAGTTCCATCATGCATGAACCACGTGCATCTTCGTATTAGCAGGGATACATCCTCTAGCAGGTGTGGAAGTACTGTGTTCGAAATAATGTCCCTATAGACAGCACCTGTAAGACATGCTGCGAGAACATATGATCCTACCAGACAGTCACCTATAATTCCAGTGTAAACTGATGCTGGTGTCTAGCCTGTATTGTATCATGGGGATTCAGATTCGCCCAAAAATATTTGTTGTGTAAATTTGCTATTTCATCTCTTTGTAAACAAGACTGAAGAGGCAAATAACGAATCAGCAGTTTGTGCAATAAACCATTGGCAAAAGTTCACGTGTGGTAAGTGATCAGTGTGAGAAAGACCATGCACACATAGCAAATGATACAGATACAGGAGCCGCTCTTAAATTATCCTACATGCAGTACTATGAGATGTACAACATTCTAGGGCCACTTGACGTGTGCTGATTCCTGGATCGTCTCCTCTATAATGTCTTCTTCGTCGTCAGGCGTACAAGCGGATCTTGGCCTGCAACGGACCCTGTCTTAGCAACGCGACGATAAACAGCAGCAAAGGTTGGATGACTCTGCTGCCTTCGGTCTGGAAACGCAATCTGATACGGCCGTGCAGCCTCGCGTCCACTACCATTCGTGCGGCTGTATGTAAAAATCATATTTGCCTACTCATGATATGAATATTCTTCCATTGACGTCATCAGAAAAGAATTATTTTCAGACGAAAAAATTAACATTGATTGATGTAAAGCATCAGAATTCTTGATATTTTTTAAATGTATCGGAATAACAAACAGATTTGAACCAATTTCAAATAATACTTTATTTTTATTTATTTATATTATTTATTTTCTATTTTATTTACATTTTTTGTAATTATTATAATTTTTATGCATTTATTTATTTATTTGTTTAATTTTTTGCGTATTACATATTGAAGCAAAACTAATTTCGTAAGAACAAAGAATGAACTGAAACAGCGTATATATATATATATATATATATATACAACTTTTCATCTTCTTCTCCCTCCAGCTATGAGTAATTAGAAGGACAGACTGGGTTCTGTAGCCTTGGATGGCAACTGGTCTAGGAGAAAGAAAACTCTGAATTCAGAACCTGCGTGGGATCGTTTGGGGACCTTGTGGAAAATGCAACAGGTTTCTTTATTCGGTCCTTCAAAAAGGGTCGTTGGTTCTGTACAAAACCTTCAACACTATAATCAAATCTCAGTTGTTGCTGTCGGCTCCTAGAAACTGAACTGCTGACCCTCATACGTCGAATGCGACGGGAGTGTCCACAATAACTTTTCATATCAGTAGTAAAGATATATCAGAAATGCAGGTTTTAAAATAAACAAAATACAGGAGACCATATCGTGAAATGTTTACAAAATACATATTATGCGTAGAAAATACTCATATTACAAGTACTGATCTTACTACTAATAATAATATTTTATAATATATTATAATAATAAGTATAAAAAATGCGGCTCTGTGTAATTTATTAATTAATATAAATAAATATAAATAAATATATAAATAAATATATATATAATTAAATATTTTATAATATAATATAATAATAAATATAAAACTGCAGCTTTGTGTAATTTATTTAATTGTTTTTGTCGACTCATAGAGACAAAGGTAACCAATAACAACACTGAATATACAGATAAAAAACAATAACATTAACATTTTCTATAAAAACCAAATGCATCGTAATTCTAAGCAGGATGAATATTCCATTAGAAACATTATGAAGAAGTTTTGTAATCGTTCACAGTAATAACAGAAAGACTTCAATGTAATATAATAAAGTATTTAATTACGAAACGCAATTTGTAGAGTTGCTGAGAAAAGTACTAATTAGTGTTGAAACTCGGGACGCTTAACTTTAACGTCCGGGTTAACACAATAGTCAACACGTAATTGTAACCCCGCAGTCATTAGCATGATATCTCAATTTATAATAAATGGCGGTCTACATTTTCATTGTCTAGAAATTCAAACTCCGGTGTCAGAGGTGAAAGTTTTCGTTCATATATGACAAGAAGTATACAGCACCAGCCGATAAAAACGAGAAAATTAAATTAATTATCGACTATAAAAAATTTGAAAGTGCAAACCTCATCGTCAACGATAATAACTCACCTGCAAGATACAAATTACCGAGAACCATTATTATTTACGAAATCCCAGTGTTCCTGATCAAATCAAATTCAAAGATAATTACATTGCATATACTACAACATGACTAGCAAGAAGATTCATATTGCATCTCTCTGGCAATAATTCAATTAAATCGCATTTAAATACACATGGAGAGCTACGAAACGCGATCCGTAACTTACTCGTTGATAATGGAAATATAATAGCCTCATCAGGATGTTAAAAGGGCTAAAAAATAATGGAAGCATTATTAATAATAATAAAAAGATATCTAACACTCAGTAACATAAACTATAAATATAGCCAAAATTTGCTGATTGTTTGGAAAATAAGATAATCCTATAAATCTAGGTACATGCATAATACAATCTATACATTTAGTTAAAAGTGAAAATAAAATAATCCTTGATAACAGCTAAAAGTATAGCTGAAAGCGCTCGGGACATTTGGACAATTTTTGCATAATTAAAGTCCAGAAAAGAGGGAAGAAAAATTATTAAAAGACTTAACTGCAGTACCTTATCAGTTGTTTTTAATGAAACTTGTATAAAATAGGGATTGGTGCCCAAATACACAACTATATATATATATATATATATATATATATATATATATATATATGTGTGTGTGTGTGTGTGTGTGTGTGTGTGTGTGTGTGTGTGTGTGTACGTGTGGTTAGGGTGTTTATATTTTTGTGGGGTTAATTAATTATTAGTTAGCCTCCAGTTAGTATAAAATATCAAAAGTCTCGCAAACATCCGTTTTCATGTTTATCTGAGAATATCGTTCGTAACCTATAGATCGGGATCGAAATATTAATTTAGGCTCGATAAAATCGTTTTCTTAATAAATGCATTCACACGGACAATCGCCAGACACACACGTACGAAGAGATCTCTATATCATTCTATCTCACTCTCCTTTACGATCGCGATTTCTTTTCTTTCTACAGACAGGCACACTGATCTTCAATATACAAATATATCGTGTATTTTTGACATTTCACAAGGTATAACCCCGTCTCCAAAAAGTAGAGTTAATTCAAAGTTCATGCGATGTCGGGACTTATAACCAAACATATCGTCGACAAAAAAATAAAAACAAAAAACAACAAATATGGAAACTTCAGTTATATGAGGTGTTGTAACCTAGAGAATGTTACTGAATAAGGTATGACCAAAACGAAAGTTGGAAATGAAATGGTAATCTTTATAACATCAACAAAATACATTACTCGCCAGCGGCGTGAAGTAGGTAAACCACAGCTAGTGGCGGACTAATTTGGTAGCATATTACACCCACTTATATTAGTGTCCAACGTATTTATAAGGATTGAGATATACCCATTAGTGTTCATAGGTACGGTATATAAAAGAACAAAAGAAAAAAAGATAGCATATTACCATATTTACCTGTCTCCCCAAAAGGTAAGATGTGGCACAAGGCCAAATTTAATGTGAGGAAATGAGAGCCCGTGAGCTCGAGCAAAAAATGCACGTAGACCACTCTTAAGTGGGATCGAGTCTACTTTCCCGGACGAGGCTATGTCGAAGGGCAGTGTCTCTTTTCAGAGTAATTGTCCCGATACGTTTTGATCAGTTGTCGTATAGATGTCGCCATCATTTTGCAAAAAATGTAAGCTTTCTTTTTGTTTAAAATTATTACTTGTAGGTTTATAACTATTCTCTAAATTTTAAGATATTTTAAGATAGTTTAGTTCCATTCTAACTTGCCAAAACTTGACTTGATTAATAAATTTACATTAACTCCTTACATCCGTAATACTTAAGCCAATTATAACGTCCAATTGTGTAGTGCTTGAAACCCTAAATTATGTAGTAGGGGCTTAAATGCGATATGAGAGGTTATAACTTTAACAAGACATATGTTGATGAATTCATTTGCTTCTGGATGACTTATTAAGCTAATCTTATTATCATACTTATTATAAAACCCAGGTTGTGTGTGTGTGTGTCTGTACGTTTATATATTGGATTCGATTTCCTACACTTTTCAACCGATTTCAACAAAACTTCACAGGACTACGTAAAATTACCTTTCGGTGATTCTGACAGCGCCAAAAATTGGAAAAACAATTGTTTTTGCACGAAATCAATTTGAAAACACGATTAAGAGGCATCACGAGAATGAACAAGGGACAACTCATATCGAATTATACTTATTATAAAACCCAGGTTGTGTGTGTGTGTGTGTGTGTGTGTGTGTGTGTGTGTGTGTGTGTGTGTGTGTGTGTGTTCGTTTATATATGGGATCGGATTTCCTACATTTTTCAACCGATTTCAACAAAACTTCACTTTCTTTTGGCAGGTAGTGTTTCCTATTGTCTTGCACACTTTTTTTCTTTATTTTTACATTCAGAATGCTTTAAAAATTCCATTTACAAGACAATTGTTTATAATAAAATTCTATTCAATCGGTTGACTCATAACGATTGAAAACAATGTTTTTGTTTGAGTTTGGGCTTGACCAATTCGTAAAAAGAAAAAAAAAACTAATTAAGACATGCGTGTCAGTCAACCTTAAACAATTTTTCAGTCTTTATGATGGTCGATGCTTGATCTATCTCCTACTTTTACATCCCCGTGCAACGCCGGTCTCTACTGCTAGTTTAACCTATATCTGGGGCAGGATATTCATACTTTTGACAAGAGTATTTGAACGTGAAGTGAATGTAACAAACTTGACTTGAATTCGAACTCGGATCTCTATCCATGCCGATATACATTACACCAACAGCACATCCTTTTAATTTGTAAGATGATTAAACTATTTGAATCCTGATGGGAACCAATCATAACCTTTTACGTAGGGATTTGGTTATCCTTTATGCCTATATATTAAAGTCTATAGATGTATTTTAAGCATTTATCTGCAGTTGTATTATAGGTATAGATTAAAAGCCTGCAGGCTGAATTACATTATCTACTGGCTGGACCGATGGCCACCAAATTGTCTGTTGCGGCTACAGCAGGCTACTGGTGATTGGTGTCGCTAAAATGCAACGGGACGTTAACACATGACATTAACACAATTTATTTAGTTCTGCTTTATTTACCAGAGTAATTTTAACCTAGACCGAAGGTCGGCAACCTTTTGCTGACGAGCCAGACAAAAATCTTTCGCGACACGGATGTGGCCCAGGGAGCCTGGAGTTGCCGACCCCTAACCTAGACAGTATTATTCTGAAGAGAGCCACTGGGGAAGAAAATGTTAAGAACCACTGCTTTAAATTTACCTGAGACAATCTATAACATTATTAATTGCCTGAATTACCTACGATAGAGTCAGGGAACTGTTGTTTTTTTTTTGTTTTTTTTTCAAGATACACATTCTAAATTCTCTCTATCTCTATCTATAAAAGGCAGGATGTGTGTGTGTGCATGTGTGTGTGTGTGTGTAACGAATGCACGGCCGCAATTTTCGACGGATTTGCACCAAAATTTACATGCACATGCTCCAAGTTAGCGAGGAGGCTAATACAGACGTTGCATTTCCCAAATCCCATCGATAGTGGAAATAATCGATTTTTTCATGCTTCTACGGCAGCTTTCATGTAGTTTGCGACCATTTTCTACTGACCAGAGTGAGAGCCAATATCTGGCTGTCAGGAATTCTATTGGCCAGCGTAAGAGCCAACAGCTGACTGACACGAATGTTAACTAGCATGCTAGCATGCAAAAAAAAAACTCGATAGCTGCATTCGTCACAAGTGGGAAAAATTTAAATCTGCATGGCACTTTACTCCAATTGGCTCATTCGCTTGCTTAAACTCAACGCTGATTCTGTTTCCGCATAACTGTGTTAGGTGGGAAAAATTATTTGTTATTACCATTCTTTTTTCATTCGGTTTTTCCAGGTTCGAGTCCTTTTTTTAAAGCTGATCATTTTGTGTTCATTTTATTTAGTTCTTTTTTCGTAACAGATTTAATGTTTAGTATAGAGCTTAGAAAAAATTCACAGTGTGAGATAGGCAAGAAGAAAGGCATGTAGCATCATCAGCACGGCAAAGGGCACTCCTTTAAAAGCAAGGAAGGGCAGAAATATTTTAAGTCAAGTGATAGCGATGGCTGTATGAGTCGTACGATTTTTTAATCAAGCACGGACAACGCCGAGCCATACTGCTAGTATATATATATATATATATATATATATATATATATATATATATATATATATATATATATATATAGTCATCGACAGAAAGACTGTCTCACAGCTCATCAGTGTGGCTAGATGTTCGGTTGCCTCTAACTAAGATCGAAACCCGACTGAATTGGCGTCAGTCAGGGATTCTACCACTAAGCCATTGGGATGAAGGGGAATTTAAGCGTATTTATTTTTAGATAAACACACAGTGACTGAGAGAACTCGATTCGATTTACCGAAAAGTCTTGCATTATTAGCCGTAATAGTCACTTTTTACAAACCCACACTTAAGCAGTACTTATTGGAAAGTGTTCAATTTCAGTGATAGGGCTAACATAATAAGTTGTATGAATATGTGTTTGTGACCCTAGGTTTCACGCTTTTGCGATCATCAGACAAACTACTTTTGTTTTTGTTTGGGGTGGAAACTATCATACGCATAGACACATACATTCAGGTGTACACATTTTAGTTCACACCACATATAAGCAATTCCACGCTTTCGGACATACATACATATACAGTTGCAATTCTATTTCGGTGTCGGGACCTTAGCTTTTTTTATGTACAGTGATGTTCGTTTAAAAAAGGAATGGGTAGACGTGTTCTAGAGGTTTTTCAGATCTACCGCATGGGCAGTCAGAGGAACTACCTTTGTCTCTCTTTCGCTCTCTATCTCTCTCTCTCTCTCTCTCTCTCTCTTTCTCTCTCTCTGGCGTATCAAAAATACTTTTACAAACTTTGGGGTCGGTTCCTCACACTAAAATAAGACAAAAATCTATATAAACCTATATCTGAAAATCCTTAGAGTTATTAAGTGTAAAGCTTACGGTAGACACTGTTAAATGTACAATAGATCTTCCTCAATCCATTGTTTATGGTGTCACGGATCCAGTCTCTGCAACGCGACGATAAACAGCAGCAAAGCTTGGATGACTAGGCCTCCTTCGTTTTGGAAACGCAGTCTGATACAGCCGTGCAGCCTCACGTCCGTTATCATTTGCGCGGCCTTATGAAATAAATCGTATCTGCCTGCTCACGATATGAATATCCATTGTTAAACGGAACAGTTCTCAGTTACTACATACGTTATTCACTGAAGACACACTAGCCACAAATGTACACGAATGACAAATGTAACCTAGTCCATATGGCAACTCAGCGCCATCTACCGTAAACTTTCTTTAAACTTAATGAGCCAAAAACACAGGATTTACGGTCAAATGATTATATGGTCTTTTGTCTTTGTTTTGGTGTAGGGAATCTGCCCCTAAGGTTTGTAAAAGTATTTTTGACACGCGCTATATATATATATATATATATATATATATATATATATATATATATATATATGTGTGTGTGTGTGTGTGAGAGAGAGAGAGAGAGAGTCAACTGCGATAAAATACAGATCAAATATGGATCAGAATCCGATAGAATTAAAGGATAAGTGGCGAATAGGAAACGTTTATAAATTTAACATGTTTCGCCTTTATTAAAGCTTCCTTAGAGAATAAAATATGGAGAAAAACGAAAGAAAGAGAAACAATTCTGCTATTTTTTTAAATTTATGTTGCTTGTTTTTCATTGGTTGAGCAGAATGTGGCTCGACCTGTTGCTAGGCAACTACGTTCGTCGTTTTCGTAGCGGGCCATATCGGTTGTGTCTCGGCGTTGTGTATCACGGCTCTATGCAGACCAATACACCGAAGTCACAGTGTTTCTGTTTCTTACTGAAAGTCAAATCAGCAGTCTTCTTACCAGGAGAAAGTTATTTTGTTGTAATATATAGCACGACGCATATAGTCTGTATTGACTATTTTTATTGTCTCAAATAGAGAAATGTGCCGACTACTTTTCAATGAAGATGGTGAAGTGAGTGGGAATAAAATTTCCCAGGCCTAGCATTTGCAGACTGTAGGTTTCACGTTCGGAGAAGGCATGAAAACCACACACCCCGTGAACGATGGTTATTACTGAAATATGGAGTGAAATAAGTAGTGTTGTTACTCATGAGAGATTCAGTTTCGTGTACATTGATAGTATTACAGCGATGTTGTGTGTCTGTGTGTGACATATCGACGGAATATACAAACTATACAAGCCCACCAAACAGATGTACCGGGCTTTGATTCTCGGCAGAACATTCAAAAGCGCTTATTGTAGGCAGAAGAACTGATCCCTTCATAAATAAATAATTCATTTTGTCGAGCACTATACCGTGCTCAGTTTAGTATCCAAAGTTACAATACGAGAATTACACGCACATTTTAATTGGCAGGCGAATTGTTTTTAAAAACATATTTCTTTACACGCCTCCAACTGTCTTCTGGGAAATTAAAGTTGAATAAAAAATAATATATGGTCAGCAACTGAATAATTAAGTGTTATTCAAAATTTGTCCCTGTTTCTTTGTGTATTTGTTTTGTCTTTCGTATTTTTTCTTTTTTTTTTTTTCTATTTTCTCTTTTATTTGCCTGAAAACAGTTGAGAAGATCGAATGAAAGTGAATCCTAATAAGCACTTAAGACTATTTTTTTCTATTTCCGGTTTAACACAACTCAATTTCCCGCCAACATTAACTTCCAAGCACATAACATATACGCCAATACTACAGGCGCACTCGTAAAAATCTTCTTGTTTTCGAGAAATAATTTTTATAGATTAGCATTCGTTTAGACCTTTTAGGTTGCGGCACTTGTCAGAATTGCAAAATGTTGTGGTTTATCGATTGCTGGAGTGGGGGGGGCACCGTTTATAATATAAATGATATCAATATAATATCAAATGGATCCCTTAGTTATTAGACATAATTGTTTTGTGTAGGAAAATAAACATTTGTGGATGTTACAAAAAGATTTCTTTGAAATGAACAATGGATATATACATGTTTAATTAAAGAACAAAAATTTAGATAAATTAATAAAATTGTCACACTTTATTCAAATTCAAGAGCGAACTCCAAATGTCAGCGCATATACTTCCGAAAAAAGAACACATACGGATCTGATCAAAAAGCATCGGGACTTTTGGTATGGTAACGGAGAAAAAGTATACAAACTGTAGCCGTTAACTCTGTTGCAAATACACACTAAATTATATCGCTTACTTCCGTTGTTTATAGCAGTCTTTGGAAGGAAAGTGTGTAGAGTGTGGTCGTCTCACTACACCACAGCGGCTATTGATCGAATACCAGTTTCTGACAAAGAACAACGTTCCCCACGTTGGATAACTACAATATTTGTCAGACCTCGAACCTTGCGACATTTTCCTCTTCTAAAATCACATCACACTGGAAAATAAGAAGATTTCGAAAGAATCTCAAAGAATGCCACCAGGCAGCTGCTGAATATCTTACACTCCAAAAGTTCCAGGAAAACTGGATAAAATGGAAGGGTTTGACTGTAGTTAATATTTTCATCAGAACTTGAACCAAATTATTTGCAGAATTGTTAAGATTACACATCCACCACAGAGAAAATTTTAAAATTATGCAGATATCAATGGTGTTAGCAGAGTTTCAGTTCATATGAACTTTTGTCTGTTTTGTTGTAGGGAACCCGTCTTCAAAGTTTGTAAAAGTTTTTAGAAAGAATATATACTCTGGACTATCCCATCGAATTCGACGCATGAGGGTCAAGCAGAGTATTTCTTAGGAAACCGACAGCCCGACAACAGCGCATGAGATTTGATTATAGTGGTGAAGGTTTCGTGCAGGACCATCCACACTTTTTGAAGGGCCGATTACAGAGACCTAGTGCACTACATGCCACAAGGTCCCCAAAGGATCCTCCGCAGGTTTTGAATTCAGAGTTGTCCTTCTCCTAGACCGGTTGCCATCCAAGGCTACATAACCCAGCCTGTCCTGCTATTTACCCATAGCTGGAGGGAGAAGAAGAGTATTCACACCTTTCCCAAGGGTATTAGCACGTAAGTGAATGTAATGGACACATTACATATATCTATATATATATACAGAGATATGGGTATGGTAAAAAAAAACATCTTTCCTTATATATATATATATATATATATATATATATATATATATATATATATATATATATATATATATAAGGGAATATACATATATATATATATATATATATATATATATATATATATATATAATACAAGGTTAATGGTCAGAGTTGCATAAGGCCAGGAAATAGTAATAATAAAAACTGCTAAATACACGTGCCTGACGATACCAAAAGGTTTAAATCAAGGTAGCGAAATCGACTGATAGATCTCCTAACTTTTATAGCATATATATATATATATATATATATATATATATATATATATATATATATATATATATATATATATATATATATATATTAAAAGAAAAACTGACCACTTTAAGGTACCATTATAATAATTTATTTCACCGGAGGACGCCGGATCATCAGATAGCATTTCCAGAAATGAAATGAAACGAAAAATGAAATTAAAATTGATGGGTAGTGTAAGTTTTTGTAATTTAACAGAGAGTGTAAGAGGGATAGTTAAATAGACATGGTAAAGTATAGGGAGGGATTAATTTCATATCTCTCTCAAGTATACTTTATATTGGGGGAGGATGAGTGACCAGACCTTGACCTATTTAGTCGGTTCACTTAAAAGGACTCTGGTGAAATAAATTATTATAATTTAAGTGGTCTGTTTTTCTTTTAAATATTAGCTCTGGATTTATATTGAGCTCTCGGGATTTCATCCTCCCTGGCATTACCCATACGGATTACCAAGTTCTTCAAAACTTATATATATATATAAAATCTAAAACAAAATCTTATTTGAATGAATAATTGTTGCCTATATATGTTGCCTATATATTATATATATATATATATATATATATATATATATATATATATATATATATATATATATATAGGCAACAAGAATAAATTTATAAATATTACTAAACTAATACAATTAAAACTAAAGCAATGGAATATTTATCATTTTATAAAGAAATAAATATTAGGTTGGTGCAAAAATAATTTCGTTTTCTAACATATGTTACTATGTGAGAAAACGAAATTATTTTTGCACCAACCTAATATGAAAACAATTTTTTATTCATAAGTTTATAAATATTTTTTAAAATTTGTGGACCAACTATACAGAAATCCTTATTATTTACCATTTTATAAATCTTGAATCAGTTGTCAATTCTCCGACGTTTTGCAAAACATTTCAGTGCACAATATAAGAAATAGTGTTCATTATATTTACTTGGGGGGGGGCAATTCTCAAGAGTAAAGAAAATTTAAAAATTCACTTTAATGTGTTTTGGTCTTATTACAATTTTAATCAGCGTCCAGTAGTTTTCTTGGTTATACATGAGTTTATTTGAGGACCAGTAGTTTTCTTGGTAATACATGAGTTTACTTTGAAGTCCAGTAGTTTTCTTGGTGATACATTAGTTTACTTTGTGGTCCAGTAGCTTTCTTGGTAATACATGAGTTTAGTTTGCGGTCCAGTAGTTTTCTAGGTGATATATTACCTTACTTTGAGACCCAGTAGTTTTCTTGGTGATACATTCGCTTAATTTCAGGCCCAGTAGTTTTCTTTTTGTATCTACTATCATCAGAGTGGGATCGGCGTACTTTATATTGTTGAGATTATGTCCACTTATATATGTAGCTAGAAAAAATATTTAGTAAAATACACATCTCTAAATTTTAGAATAAAAAATCTGGAATGGAAAGTGCGCATTATACACCAATAATTTCAGTATATTTGATCATTATTATTTTTTTTTACCACGATGTCCACTCTGTACAAGGTCTGAGAAACACTCAAGATAGAGGGTTACAGAGTAAGAGGCACTGTTTATGTGGATCTATGAAGAAGATAATGATTGACCCTAGACATGAACAGGTTAAGATATTTAACGGTCATGGAAGCATCCGCTTAGGAGTCAGTTTCACAAAGCAGAGGTTCAGTGATCCTTAGGGTAAATGATTCTCCTGTTGTCCAGGCACTGACAGTAAAGAGAATGAGATACTTTGTCAAACTTGAGAGGAAGTAACCAATCTACAGACATAATAATTCTTCTCCTAATACTTTGCTGCCGCTCGTAAACGGAGTCACCCTAGGGAAATCGACTGCTAAATGCGACTTGGTTCATGTGTCAGACTTGGCGAAGATCAATTAGAAATGTCAGTACTTGTTGATATGCATATCACGTGCCTATACGGTTTTATCTTACCTTCTTCCTTATTAGCAGTGTACGACGCCCCCACGATTATTAACCAACCTATCAGTGTCAAGCCATAATCGCCACTACGCTAGAATCCCCACCAACACTGCCACACCCTTTGTTTCATCTCGATTCTCTATTGATATTTGTTTGCTTTTCCCCTCTCGATTTCTTCTTACCCGTGTCGCGTCCACCACGCCCTAGTATCCCTGTCGTTCTCGACTCTTTGACAGGGTCTCTCAGCACCCGGTACGAAATGAATTCTATGAATATATCAGAATAATTCCTAAAATAGGCACACAATGGCCGGTTTGTTTGCGAGTCTGTTGTTATGGATGCGCAAATGTTGAATATATAACAACAAGGAAATAGAATAAATTGTTTGCTTATTCGAGAAAAGCTACTACAAATTTACGAACATGGAAGCGTAACAGAGAGAAAGAAAAAGATGGGTTATTGCTATGAGCTAAATGTCCCTTATTTACAAATATGAACTTTGTATGGTGTAGAGAAAAGGAAAATATTTTAAACATTCAGATAGCTAGTGGAATCAAGATCGTACATCGTTTTTTTTTTTGTTTTTGTTTTTTTTGGGGGGGTTTGGGGGGGGGTTTAATCATTTCAGCCCAAGGAAGGAAATAAAGCCATTGAGACAACAGGGATTGTTGTTAAAATACATTCTTCTTCTATGTGCCATCAGGACCTAGGCATTTAAGACCCTCACAAATTTCCTATCCTTTGTAGCTCTTAATAAATTTTTACTTTTGTTATTTTTCCTAAGTCTTTTTCTGCCATCCATTTACTCAAGCTCACATTTTTAGGAAACTTATACAAGCACGTTTGATAAATCTTTAAAAAGCGCATTTCAAATAATTAAAGAGTACAATATGAATACAAGTGAATAATCAAATTAAAATAAATTACCGAAGCTCCTCCGGTTACATCGGACCCAGCGTACGGCGTTTCATGGTTACGACGGCATCTTTCATACAGCGCCCCGTCGTCACGCGACGCTGTATGAGGAAGACGGCTTTGTTTCTTCACCGGCCGTACGCCATATTGGGTTGTGCTACATTCGCTATCTTACGTTTGTGTTGTATTTTGGGACCTTTTTGGCTTTCATTACGGCTCCCAAGCGTAAGGCAGACTCATGGGAGATTATGTAGGTGAGTTCCAAAAATGAGGTTATGTCGTGCCATAGGAACCGATCTCCGACGTAAGTCGAGGAAATACTGTATTCTAAAAATAGCTCCAAACATTCTGAACTTAATTTAGTAAATTCACCTCTATGTCGTGACGAAAAACAACAACATTACAGCTGACGTCAAATTGATGAAAACCTGTGAGGCAAGGCATGCGGAAATACTGGAACAATACTCTCTGTCCCGTGAGTATCAGATTTCCAAGCCTTACTTACTCATTACATTCCCCAGAAACGTCACATGACTCTTCCTGATGTGAAGTAATATATCCTCAGCATCTTTCTGTAGAACCACATTTATGTTGATTTAAGTCTCTTCTACATCTGTGAAGAAAATGTCCAGCATTTGCTGCCATAGAGAAAAACAGATATCACATAACATTTCAGCACTCTTTCCTTTGTTTCCAACGAAATTTTTCTGTCGCTTAATACTCTGCTTAGCTTTTGGAAGGCATCTTTGGCCATCCCAAAACGTCTTCGGACCTCAATATCGTACTTTCCGTTTCTTGTTAAAACACTTCTCCGATATTTAATTTCTGTTTTTGTTTTTAGTATCACCGATTTGTAATTTGTATTTTGCTAATAATCATTTATTCTGTTTATTCTAGTTTATATTTAGTCCTTTCTTCTCGCTTTCCTTTGTTTCTCTCTGTAGGAGTTTTTGTAGTTTTCTTTCTGTGTTTGCTATCAGCACCGTGTCATCTGCATCTCTTTGTGTATATTGTTAAGATTGTGAACAGCAATAATGATTCCTTGTAAGAATGTTAATTCTCCCAGAATTGACTCGCTGTATAGATTGAATGCTTCAGAATCCTATCGAGAGATTCAACAAACAAAAAAAGAACGAGTTTGTGCCGAAAAGAATTGAAAGTTTTGTGGGACACTAGGAACGTCTTCTCGCCACTGTCAAACGGAGAAATAATGACGTGGTTTGGACACATTACAAGGCAGGCCAGCCTGTGCAAGACCATCGTGGAAGACAACGTTTAAGGTGGATGTAGGAGAGGACGCCAACGCAAAAACTGGTTGGACAATGCAAACAATGGACGGGTATGACTGTACCAGAATTGCTGATGGCTGTCGTTGATAGACCGTTGTGGAAAAGAGTTAGTGTGGCTTTTGCATTCGGATCACCCCTCATTCGATTACAAAAGTCAAGGGGATGATGATAATTATAGGTTGAATAAATAAGCCTGAAATAGCAACCAGGTGCAGCTTCTCACTTAGCGACCATGTCGTTGAAACAAAAGTCAGTCGTTATGTGAGAACGGAGCGAGGTTGCTTCTATAATAAGTTTCCTATCATTCTTCTGACTCGATTCCCTTCGTCGATTAAGATTACCAAGAATTGGCGCACGTGCCTGGTTTGGTTTTCTTCCATAAGAGAAAGCGATCGATTTTTTTTTCTCCGCCGTTCGAAACATCCAATTAATCGCTTTATTATGAATAGCCACTTCAACGCAGCCCCCTCTGCCCTATTCCGTCGGACGACGATAGAAGTCAAAGGTCACTAAGGGACCATTTGTGACAGTAGTCAACTTTACATTGATTAAAACGTTCAGTGTCTGTCTGACATCAGTTGATTCATTCAACACGATAAGATCGAATAATTTAGTGTATGAGATATTAATGTGAAAACATGTATTCTGAGATGTCATATATATATATATATATATATATACATATATATACATATACATATATGTATATATATATAATATATATATATATATATTTATATGCATCTATCTATCTATCTATCTATCTCCTTTTCTCATCTGTCTATCTGAATCTATCTATCTATCTATCTATCTATCTATCTATCTTAGACTCAACATATCTATATGTCTCAGTCTGTTCATATCTATCTATCTCAGTACAGATCTATCTCAGTTTATTTATATCAATGTATCTATTCATATATATATATATATATATATATATATATATATATAGAGAGAGAGAGAGAGAGAGAGAGAGATGAGTAAGTTTGTTAATATCTATCTTAGCTTATATATATATCACGTTATATCTATCAGTCTATCTATTTATCCATCTATACATCAATCAGTCTGTTCATATTTATCTATCTCATGTTATACACACACACACACACACACACACACATATATATATATATATATATATATATATATATATATCATCAGTCAGTTTATAATTATTTATATATTTATGTATTTCAGTACACATCTCAATTTCTATCTATGCGTATAAATATATATTACATCATATCTATCACAGTCTGTTCATTATCTATCTATCTATATCCTTTTCTCATCTATCTATCTATCTATCTATCGATCGATCTATCTATCTATCTCAGTCTGTTTCTATCTATCTATCTATCTATCTATCTATCTATCTATCTATCTATCTATCTCAGTCTGTTCATATTTATCTACCTATCTCAGTCTGTTCATATCTATCTATCTATCTATCTATCTATCTATCTATCTATCTATCTCAGTCTTTTCATATTTATCTACCTATCTATCTCAGTCTGTTCATATCTATCTATCTATCTATCTCAGTCTGTTCATATTTATCTACCTATCTATCTCAGTCTGTTCATATCTATCTATCTATCTGAATCTGTTCATCACTATCTCTTCGTTATTTATCTATTCTACCAATATTAAAAATATATTTTATATATGACAGCGCACAACAAAAGTTATAGTCGATTTTCTAATCGTATCTTCAATGTGGCAAAAGGGCCGAAAGTAAGGGATGCCCAATAAGGATAGATGTCACTGCTCATTTATATGTAATTGATCTAGCGAGACAAACTGACTATTACAGCACACCGCGTTGCCCTATGACTTTCAAAGCTTGGAACAAGGACAAAAATATCGAATACCAAGTTAGAATCGAACTCACTAGTCAATAGTAAAGTTCTCTAACGAGACAATCTTCTTAACTATTACACCACATCGTAGTCACCATAGATCATTTTCTACCCGTAGCTTAGGTGTGGTACGCAGCTGAAAGCGTGAAGAAAACTGGGAGGATCGACTTCCCGATCCAGATGAAAGATAGTAGTATATGTAAATATGTAGGTATAGTTACTATGTTAAAGTTTTTCCAGATTTCCTTTTGGAGGGGGGGGGGGCAGGACAATGTAGAATAGTTCCCTAGTGATTACTCTGTGACACTATTTAGCGGTCGCGTGAAAATTAAAAGCGAGAAATAATTAAGGCGAGAAGAAGCTATCACGAAAGAAATACTGAGCGATGTTATTTTTTTTAACAAAGAAAAGTGGTAAAGATTTTATTTTCATTTGCGAAGAAAAGTATTTTTTTCGCAGAAGATAGGAAATTCGTAAGATCTCGGATCTGTCGGAATTAATTTATGCTACGACGCGGCGAATAAAAGATAGCAATCTGCCCATGGCAATAATGAAAATTTCAAATTGGTCAAGTGGCCTACAACACAGAATGCTGGAAGATAATCGTAATCAGGTCAATGATGCGACCGAGAAAAAAGATCAGTTTAGACTACTCCCAAAGAAAAGAAAAAGGGAGGGAAAGAGAAAAAGCGAAAGAATAAACCATTAACTATCTTTCGGAGATATCATTTTGTTTTGGAAAGAGACCACCTGTTTATGTCCAGACCTGGCCATGATAAAAGTTTGTTACCGGGACAGATAATTGGCGACAGGGTGCGAAGACGTCCAGTTGACCACCCGTTTGACGCTGGTGAAAATGTCGTTGATAAATTCCAGATGACATTCGGTTAAGATAGAAATTAAAGACCACACTACGATCGTAGGGGTCTGGCGGAGAAAAAAAAGAGAAGGAAAAAAAGGAAGATATTATTTTTTTCCTTTGAGCGATAATTGTAAACACCCGCGCTGCCGAGCGTCATTGGCTGAGTGATGGCGTGAGCGGTGGGCGAAGGTAAATATATGAGAAAGAGGGGAGGCCTGTTGACGCCTCTGAGAGGATTGGTGTGAGATACCACTATGAGAAAGAAGGGAAACCTGTTGACGCCCTCTGAGGGGATTGGTGTGTGATACCAATATGAGAAAGGAAGAATTTGGGAGGACGATTCACTTAAGAACCCCTCTAAAGCAAAAAGTAATGGACTTCCAAAAATGGAAAGTGATAAATTTTCCTGTCCGAAAACAAAGAAAATCCTCATTGTGGATTTAGAATTATCGAGGAACCCATGCCACGACAAGCCCGCACCCGGTTTTGGTCGGCGTCCATATAAACGGAGCGGACAGCAGACAGTGGCAGTTGGAGAGTTGCAGTTGGAGAGTTCCGAGAAGAAGCAAACGCAGACAGAGTTGAGCTGTGAGCTCTGAGACCAGCCTTGCAGGAAGCTGACTGAAGATATCCACGCATTCCGACTTAAACTTCTAACAATTTATTTTTGAAGAACGATTAGACTCACACCACCAAAACAAGTTTTACGAATATCACCTGAAGATACAAAAAAGCAGTTATCGAAAAACAACTTAAGATATTAAGACTCGCCTAACAAACACAAAGTGTCACGAATCCATAGAAGTGGTTTGGGAGAAAGACTCAGTCCTGTATTCAGCAACCAGATATAAAAATATTTGTTATTCTTTTTTAACACATTTGAATTTTTCGAGTTGTTACTTTATTTTCTTTTACACATGCTTGTGCGATGTCACCTTTGCTCGAATTCGGCTTGCATTACGGCCCGACGACTGATTGATTTCGTCTACCTAAGATCAAATAACAACTTGGGTAGGTTAGACTAGAAATCAAAGCAGTTACTTCGGTAACCAGACGTTGGAGGCGAGCTGAGAACGACAAAACTGATACCGAATCTAACCAGATTCCCATCCGAATCAGCCAAGGGTTAGAACGTCACATTTGGCGCCGCGGCCAATACCAAGGCACATTGGTCGTCACAGGATAGCACGGGGGCAGAGATGCCACGGTGACGTTACAACTATCGCACGAGCTCTTCACCAAGTTATTAACCATTTCCAATGGTATATGATTGGTATGTCTTCTGCTGTCCATGTTCCAAGTAGAAAATATTCGTCCTTTGACAGGATTCGAACCTGCATCCTATACGGAACCGTCATTTATCTTGACGTGCCTAACTGCTCGGCCACAAAGGATCGTTCGGTTGGCAAGGTCGAATTTACTGCTTATAAACTTCAATCTTCGAATCCTGTCAAAGGACGAATATTTTCTATGAAAATTCTCGGACATTCAGGCCGGTAAATGTTATTTAATACTGTTTATTATAAACAGAGCATTTACTTCAATACTTGTATCTATAAAAGGAATGTTAAACATAAAAATGTCTTTACTAAATTGTCGGACTTTGTCCATTTCTTAATATATATATATATATATATATATATATATATATATATATATATATATATATATATATATAAAGAAATGAACATATTTTAAAATGATTGCACAACTTTGAAACTCCGAGTTGTGCAATCAATGTATATTTTATATATATTTCTGAATATATTACACAGCTCAAGGAAAAACCTCCCTCTGTTTTTTTCTACTGCATCCGGCTGCCCCATGTTAATTAAACATGGAGCACTGTTTTTCATAAACTATAGAGTACATGGCTGACTCTCCCGTCGTATTCGACGTATGATTGTCAAGCAGCTCAGTTCCTAGGACCTGACAGCCAGACACCAACATTCATGATTTGATTATAGTGGTGAAGGCTTTCTGCATAACCAATCAGACTTTTAGAAATGCCGAATACAAAGACCTGTTGCACTATGTGCCACAAGGTCCCCAAACGACCCTCTACAGGTTTTGTCCGACCTTATTTTCTATTAATATAAACGCTATTTTTTGTGTGCTCATATGTTTGAGCTGACATCTTTGTTTTGTTTTGTTTTTTTGTTTTTTTGGCGTTTTTTGGGCGTTTTTTTTGGCGTTTTTTTGTTTTTTTACTAATAAATAATTTATATTAACAATAATGGCCGGCTACTAGTAGTTTAGGAGGGCAGTCTTCAGGTAGATTGACATGTCTGACTCGATTGCAAACGCACGTTCAATCGAATTGATAATTTCTAAATGTATAGCCGAAAGCGCTCGCACATATAAACCATTTGGACAATTTCTACATAATTTATGTCCCTAAAAGAAAGAAATTATAAGAACACAAGAAAAAGTAAATAAAAACCTAACTACATTAAGTTGTCAGTTGTTTTTAATGAAATTTGTATAAAACAGGGATTGCTGCCCAAATCCACAATCATATATATATATATATATATATATATATATATATATATATATATATATATATATATATATATATATATATATATATATATATTACAAATTAATAAATAATGCACCTTAATCCGTGATGGTAGCAACCGTTAGGGTCCCAGCTATTGGCTAATATTATCCCTCGCCCAAGCAGGAGTCAAAACATTATGAAATTGTTTTTCATACATGAATACATTTTTATATTAAAAAAAACAACAAATCATTTTGAAAAAAAAATCAATGCATATGATTCTCGACTAAAATCCCCTTTACAAAAAAAATACGTGAGTGAAACTTGATCTACAAATTGATTTCTTACAAAGAACACCTATTCTATTCATGCAAATCTATCCTGAAAATCTTGCCGGCATTAAATATCCCATTGAGACTGATATGACGTAAGACAAAATAAACAAAGCCAAAACTTACCAAATATATATGAAGAGAATAGGAGGGAATTGAACCTGTCTATATGGCTTAGCAGGTATAAGATTAGTTTCAAACAACACCGCAAATTGCTCCACCATCAAAACATTAACCTAAAACCTATCACTCGTATCCATCCGCTTTTTCAAGTCAGTGGTTAAAAATGGCTTCTAACAAATGAAGCCTTTACGTCTTAGCGGGGACGATTCTTTGAACTTTGAGAACTGGCGCTTCAGAATCGCAAAAACATAACTGTATCAAAAAACAGAAAACTTATCACCTGAGGACATTGAACAACAACAGCTAAAAATAACATAGGCAATTAGAAACGAAAATAATGACGTAATTAAGATGTTGTCGTTCCACATTATTTCAAACAAAAGGCTGGGAAGGAAATTGCCAGCAATACTGGAAAAAGCGATAACAGTTGATTCAGAAACCTTTTTTCTAAAAAATTATTTTCAGAGAAAAAAAAATTATAAATTTCAGCCAAAGTAACAATGGCTGCTAAGTCAATGAATACGGAAAGTATTCTTATAAGGAAATCTCTGATAATTAACAGCGATAATTAACAGCGTTATTATGGGTTTTCATTAAATAGACTGATGCACTCATTAAAAATAAGGGCTTTTTAGTAATAATTATTATAGCTTAGCCATCATTTCAAGTTTCCAGTTGTGCTTATTTCAATGACAACTGCGTACACCCTTGTGCGAATTAATAGAATCAACCGCTTCCGTTTCCTTTCTTTCCCCCTACGGTCAGTGTTAAACCCACTGGAGTGACAGGGTGTAATCGATTTCTATTTTTTTCCTCCGATTAGGTCATTTTCAGTGGTGTGCTGTAATATGAATCTTTTTTCGGAAGTTTGATAAAATTTGTTTGACCGTGAAAAATATTGTGTCATCCGTGATTGTATCAGATTTTTATCATGCCCGGACAATATTGTCTTGACTATCGATTAGTTGTCCTACGGCCATTGTCTGCGATGGACGTTACTCCAAGGAAGCGTACGAAAATTGTAAGGCAGCACGAACATACTGGCAAGCCTTACCAGTGAGCAAATCAAAGTACGAGAGAATGGACCGGAAACTCTCCTGATTTCAATCCAATCGAGTATCTGTAGTTAATTTGCAAGGAATTGATATTATTGAATGGACACATGAAGTACTAACATCTACACTGGGGCATGTTTCACTGGAAAAATACGAAAGAAATAATAACGGAATTATTCGTTTTGTTTCAATTAATTTGCACAAGGGTGTAAAAAAGCATTTGTTTTTTTGTTTGTTTTTTATTTATTAATTTTTTTTTTTGTTGCAAAAATGTTTTTTTTAAATATAGAACATCTACATATATACAGATATACATCACCCTACGTCGTTAATTGGTTCCAGAGGTCACGACTCAGGTCAATAAACGACTTGTCAAAATAACCACACTAATAAATAAGCACTTCTCATTGCATATTACATTATTTATGATATGTACAGTATTCCGAATAAAATACTTCAGTAAAAACGACGTTTAAATTTACGCAAACTCGAGTAAAACGACTGAACGCGAGTTTTATTTTTCCACATATTAAGAAAAACCGACGTATCTTCGAAACGACGTAAGCCGAGCAATCACTGTACCCATTTTTATTTGCTTTATTTTAAGAAAATATTTTTGAAAACCAGTAACAATTAATTAGTG
The DNA here is from genome assembly GCA_963932145.1 of Acanthosepion lycidas. NCBI lineage: Eukaryota > Metazoa > Mollusca > Cephalopoda > Sepiida > Sepiidae > Acanthosepion > Acanthosepion lycidas. The sequence continues at coordinate 93,649,117 of OZ010590.1, forward strand.
ATTGTTTGATTTTTTTCTTTGAGTTTTTTTTCAATTTTTTTACAAAAAGTCTTTTTCGGGTCTAATTAAACAGACTTGTTCATTTTTTTTCATACCGTATATATTCGTGTAACGCGCGTATGGTGCGACCCCAAAATTTTCACTTATAAAAATTGATTTTGTTATGTATCTCGTGTATCATTCGAGTTCCTTTTTTGAGTTAGCAAATTACAATGGACTAACCTTTTTCCTCTATCTCTTTATCACACCTTCCAGATAAATAATTTCAAAAAATTAACGAGAATGTTAAAAGTATCGTTAGTAACGCTATACTCGATGCGTAAATGCGTACAGCCATAAACAACCAAATGAGAAACAGCTAAACATCTTAGAAACGTAAACAATGGAAAAGATGCATATTTGCTGTTTGTATTTTAGAATACGATACTAATATGTGAATATTGCATGCATTATTATTGAATACATTTAAGTAAAACATCAGTTTTATCAAAATCATGTTTATGTTAAATACAGCTGTACTTTTTGACTGTAGTAAATGGATTATAATTATAAGGCGTAGTAATGTCCTGTAGTACATACGCTAATTTTATATCTCGTGTATGATGCGACCCTCTTAAAATAACCCTCAAAATGAGGTCTTCAAAAGTCGCATGATACTCGAGTATATACGATATTTTAGAAATCTGTGTCAAAATTCAGGGTTCGATTTGATACTGTACAGATATTACGAAAAGCACCACTTACTTCTACATCAATAAAAAAAAACAAATTTGATAACTTTGAAAATATTAAATGCCTTTTCGCAACAATTTTGTCTCTAAAGAAAAGACGAGTCTCTTAAAATTATGCGACTTCGTGTGACCCAACAACGATGGAATATTTCAATCGGTTAGTTTATAGCAGTTTCTTATGGATTTAACAATAATTATGAAAACCCCAACGAGAAGTGTGGCCACATCTTTCGCTCGACATGAGCCCAACTGAGACACACACATTCAAGACTGCATAATTCAACATATATTTGTTTTAAATTCTGTATATTTATAGGGAAAAACTGCTCAGTATCGGAGATAAATTATTTATACATCTAGACATTTTGGACATAGAAATCAACACTTTATGGTGCTTGTCTAACCAACGTCTGAAGATTGCGCAGGCGCGTGAATCAGACAGACATCATGTCGTGTTGATTACCATGTCAATGTTCTGTCTTTCTTTCTCTCTCTCTCTCTCTCTCTCTCTCTCTCTCTCTCTCTCTCTCTCTCTCGTTATACATATATATATATATATATATATATATATATATATATATATATATATATATATAATTATTTATTTAAAAATATGATTCCAACACGCTACATAAGAGGTCTCATGTTTCAAAGCAAGAGCCGAAAACTTCAATATAGGTATTTGAATTAAATTGAGTTAAAGTAAGCTCTGTTCCATCTTCAAGCGAAATTTTTTGGGGAATAACTTATTTCTGAAATTTACATGTTTTAATAGCATAATCATAATTGAAATCAAAATTTCCATGGTAACAGCCAGGGCGAATTGTTTAAAATAGGGAGGGGTGTTGCGTGTTAATAATTTGTATCAGTATAGAGTTGCATTCATAGATGTCAAGTCAGGGTAAGGTGGGGGGTGTCTAAATTTAGAACGGAAGATGTTTTAGGCGAAAACATCTTCCGTTTTAAATTTAGACACCCCCACCTTACCCTGACACTTATATATGTGTGTGTGTGTGTGTCTGTATCTGTATTTTTGTGTGTGTTTGCTTGTGTTTTCAAAGTCGATACACATCCTGTCCCTTTGAAATCTATTCTTATCTTCGCATTTCCATTCCAGACCCCTTTTCCTCTTCCTCTTGGCCCGCTCCTGTCCAAATTTATTTTCCCTCCGACTTTTACCCCACCCCCCTTTTCATTTCTCCCACAATTTCATTTCGTTGATTAGAAGCCATATTGGTTTTCATGTCTGTATTGTCTGCGTCGACGGCTTTTCATGTCACCGCCTCTTATTTCTGTACATTGCGTAATGCCTAAGCGAATCTGGCTGGCGCTAGTGGCCAACGACGTCCTACCCATAATAGATGGGATCATGTTTTATTCAAGGAATGATACGAGGAGATGACGATGCCGGTAACCTCTGATTGACCCACAGCTGCATTTGGTCGTCTGTAATTAACCAGAAACGAGAGAGCGATCGAGAGAAACTGGATTTAATCTTTAGAATCAGACGGCGTCGCCCATTCAATCTGTCTATATCGACCCATATCTATCTATCTACCTTTCTATCCATCTGTCTGTCTGTTTGTCTATATCTGTCTGTCGGTTTGTCTATCTACATCTGTCTATCTATCATAATCCTTTCATATTTATGTATGTATGTATAAGATGAATATGGCAGATTATCTCTTTCAATTTCATGTTTCGTTAGCCACAAGAAGAGCCATATTGGTAGACCTTTCGCAAATTATGATCACAACTACGACTAAAAGAACGTAATGTGCATGGTGTGTAAGAAAGCCGGCAGAAACAGCTCTGTTCACATGAAATCCCACGGGAAAGCCGAAAAGACTTTACAAAACAGAACAGGCCCTGTCGAAAACAAATTAGTTTGCCACTTCTGTAGTGACCATTGCACGCTTCAAGAGCAAGTATCTATCATACAAGAACGTAAACAAACTTGTCCCTAATGGTCATATTCATTTAATGATTCAACAGCCATCAGTGGTTGTGCTAGCACGATGTTATAAGTCATCGTGACCGAGGGATTAAGCGTACTGACTTTGTATGTATATATTAATCTAAAAGTGTTCGCATCTATCTATCTAGCTATCCTAGTCTGTTCGCAACCCATCATGTATGTATGCACCAAGCGGTCGCCCATCTAGATATTGACCAGTTTCAACGTAGGTTAACTTCGCTGATCGTATAGCAGCTGGTGTTTCAACGCTCTATAGCGTTAAGCCCTTTTATAATAGACATGTATATATTTAAAATATTTTAAATGATATATTTTAGAGGGTGTACGTGTTTGAATAGATGCCTTTTGCTTTTACACGGTATGAATTGCTCTATTGGTCTCGAGAGTCTTAATAAACATAACATTTCCATCGGCCGGGTTCGAACCTGCGTTTCCCTTTGCAGGGGAAACGACTTGCTGATCCGGCGTGCTTTAGACTGATCGGTTACAGAGAGATTTACAGGCCAGCAAATTTCATGTGTATAAGTTAAAGTTTGCTTCTAGTAAAAGTTGCATATTTTTCAGTGCAGCTATTGGCCCAACCTGTCATGCCGAGTTTTATATTCGGTGGATGCTAACACCGTGAAACCTGGTATTCAGTGAATGCCGCGCAACCTGAATTATTTTTTATTATCATATTTATTTCCATTGTTATCTGTTGTATAGACATTTCCTTCCGAGTTCCAACCGAAGATCTAAGCTCTTCGTAATATGTGAGTATATTTTCTGGCATGGGCTACGAAGAATCTCTTAATCCGAGCGCTCCAACTACAACTGGAATTATTTATTTCCTCGTCTGTCATCATTTTGAGATTTCCATTTCAAGATGCTTGCATTTCGATAGTTTTTTGAAAGCTCAAAGATAGATTCCAATCTGCAGCGACTACCAATGCCAATAAGAAAACACATTTTGTTCTTGTGGTCTTTCATCACGATGTCTAGACGATTAGCATTGATTGTTCTGTCTCTGTGTGTTGTAAAGTCCCATAAAATTGCTATAGATCCTGTGTCAGTAACCGGGTCTGGGTGATGATTATACAAGTTTATTTCAGTTTACTTCCAGTAAATATTGCATATTTTCCACTGTAGTTATTGACTCACTCTATCATACCAAGTTTTGCTATCACTGTGTAACCTGATACAAGATGTTCATTTCTTTCTAGATATTATCACAGAATCCACATTTGTGGTCAACGCAATTTTTCAGTATGTGTGCTTGTTAATTATTAGTTAGCAAGAATTGGTCCTGTACAACAAGAATAAAAATCATTATTATTATTATTATTATTATTATTATTATTTGTGTATGTTATGTTTCCTGTTTTGTATCCTGTACAGCCGGGTTCAAACTATGGTCTTTAAGCCCTGCAGAAGAATTGTCATTTAATTGATAGCAATTTTCTTAGTATATGGGATGTTCCTAGTAGCGCGATCTTCTGAGCAACTTGTATGTTGATCTTACCTGGGACACTGTTAGTAAAATTATCCATTCCTTTTCTCACGAGGTCCAGTGCTCCGGTTACTATTGGTACAGTCTCAGTCTTCATTCCACACATCCTGTTAATCTGGATCTCCAGGTTTTTGTATTTGGACAATTTCTTGATAATCTTTATGGAGATGTTTCTCTCAGATGACACTGCTATGTCAATAAGCAAACAGTTCCTGAATGTCTTGTCTTTTATGATAATATCAAGTCTGTTGGCTTTTATTTCCCTGTTATTTTGAATTGGCATTTCACAGAGAATAGAAACACCGTTATTATGCGTAACTGTGTAATGCTTCCTTGTTATGTCTGTGGGCATATATTCATTTTTTGATAGTTCCGGACATCCTGAGATAATGTGGTTGACAACTTCATCATAATTTCTACAGATCCTACATTTCGGGTTAGTTCCATCTTTTGTTATGTGACAATGATAGGACCTGGTTGCGAGGCTACAATAATTAGGCCATCTGTCTCAGTTTTCAGCCCGGTGTTCCTCAGCCACCGATGTGTTTTCTGTTGGTCTGCACTTCCTTCTTCCGTTCTTTTTTTGGTGTTTGCCATGCAACGCCTTGTCCCCCCATTTGTTTTTAACCTCATTTGGCCAATTTGTTTTACTTTTTGTTTTAATCGTTTAGCGTAGATGGTATTCGCTTCGATTTTGTTGGTAGGGTTGCAGGCATACTGAGTTAATTTTTGGAGAGTACAGATTCTTTGTTGATGGATTGGATTTGGTGTTTTACGGTGTGTAGGAGAGGGTCATTGGTTTTTGTGATGCAGTCTTCCAATCCGATTGTTGTAGTTTTTAGAGTTAATTCAAGTTGGATTAGACCTCGACCTTCTAATGCTCTTGGTACGTACAGCCTATCAAAATCTGATTTTGGGTGGTGTATCGTCATATGGTAAGCATTTTTCTGCTCTTGGCGTCCAATATTTTACTGCCTTTCAACTTCCATTTAATAATTTTGAAGCTCTATGTTACTAGGGGTATAGCTAAAGGTTTCATTTTATTGGCACTCACCTTTAATATTCTTTTCGGATCTTTTTTTTCATAATTGAATATTGTATTCCGTCTCCTTCATTAATTCCTAAGAATTTGTATGTACCATTTTGGTCTACTTCCTTAAACTTGATGTTGGTATCAAGGTCTAAATCTGTAGTTTTCGTTAGTTTATCGCCTTTAAAGGTGACTTTGGCATAGTTACCGATTCCGAACTCCATTCTTATGTCTTCGTTGAGGGTTTTGACAATGGTTAGTAGGTTTTTCTGCTGGTTGCCATGCTTGGCAAACGTTTTACGATCGTCAGCACAGAAAATGTGATTCAGTTTTCCATTCTGTGACTTGTAACCATAGCTACTGGTGTTCAGTAGGCCGCTGTGGCGCTAATGCAAAGTAGAAGAGTAGGGGTGACAATGAATCTCTTTAGGAGATCGCGCTTTTGATATTGATTGCTCTCAGTATTAATGAAGCATTTACATGGTTTAGATTTATTGTAGTCTTCCAGTATTTCATGTTCTCCTTTATGAAGGAACATATTCTGTATATTTTAGGGTCTTCTTTATCCATGAGTGTGGAACACTGTCGAACGCCTTTCGAGGTCGATCTATCATGTAGATAAGTGTTTTTTTTTTCTTTGTTTTCACCGGTTCTAATATTATTTTATTGATATTGTTGGTCCTTGCACCCTAAACTTCCTCTTTTGCATCCATTCTGTTTGGAGTGAACTGTTTCTTTTTTTCTCATGGAAGTTGTATATCTTCTCGGTTATGATAGAAGTGAGGGTCTTTTACGATGTTGGTAGGCAGGTTATGGGCCTATAGTTCTTCGATTACTCCGTCTCTTCTATTTTGGGGAGTAGGTATGTTACTTCCCATGTTAGCCATTTGAGGCATCGTTCTGGGTTTATGATTATATAATTGTATGTCCATGCGAGGTCTTGCGATTAGCATTGATTGTTCTGTCTCTGTGTGTTGTAAAGTCCCATAAAATTGCTAGATAGGTTTTTTATCCAAAAATTGGTTATTCGGTCTATTCCTGGTGATTTCCAGTTTTTGGTTTTGCAGATGACAGCGATGGTTTCAGTAATATTAATATCCGTCCATGTTTTGCACTCTATATGTATGTGTTGTTCTTGTTGTTGCTTGATAGGTGTAACTCTTTCATTTTGCATTTTGAAGTTTCCCCACCATTTACACCAGAAGTTCTCGACTTCCTGGATATTAGGTGGATCATTTATCTCTAATTTATTTTTTCCAAGTTCTCAATACTGTTTCTTGGCATCTTCTTTAAAGTTATTGTTTTACCCGAAGAATTTGTTTCTTTTCCATAACGCCTGATTCTCTGTATCAGCGCTCGAATTTGTTGTTTCAGATTCTCTTTAACTTTTGGTACGTCAGGCACATTTTTATGTAGTTTATTTATTTTAGTTTCTATTATTTCTTTCCAAACTTGCATTTTTTTTCGTTTATGCTGTGTTTTTAGTTTTCACCTATTTTTCTGCGATCGTTGAAGAGGCTGCGTATATAAGATGATTAATTTCTGTCAGGTTTATCGATCTCTCCATTTCGCATCTTATTTTTCTAATTGCTTGGTTAGCAAGGTTGATGGTTTCCTTTATTTTATTGTTCTTCCTTACTTTTGGAATCGTCGTCCTTTCCTCGAAAGACATTTCCTTTAGATTCTCCCATTTATACCAGATGTTTATTGTCATCTCTGTTTCTCTCTCATATTTTTCATTATCTTCCTATATTTGCTTGTGTACCTCAAAGGGATTATTACTACTGGTTTCTATTTGTTCCTCTGGATTGTTGGCATTTAGATCCTCGATTTTAACGTTTAATTTATTTTTGACGTTTTCTTTCGCGTTCTATGTCAGGTATTCTTCTTTTTTTTTCCTAATGATCTCACACTTGACATTGGCTAGTTTGTTGGCATTGATGTTTAGTATGTTTGAGGGATGTTTTTCGTGCCAGACTTTATAGGCGGCTTTGACCGTTGTTGTCGTCGGATTTATCGTAGCACTGTAAAATACTATAATTACTTCAATACACTCTTCCTTAGACCATTTACTTAATGTTCTTTTTCTGGTATTTTATTTTAACGAATATAGAGGGCTTCTGTGAGGACTTCTCGGTGTGGTTTTCCTCTAGTTCTCGTTGGGTAGAGTTTGTTCTAGTTGCAGTCTTTTCGATCCCAGCAATAATAAATGTAACTACGGTTCGCTCAGCATAGTTGCAGTATAAAGAACATTCTGGCTATGTGAGGGTGCCAGAGTAGGTGTCGGCAAAAGGGACTGGCTAGCCATCCCAGCAGGCAGGTGCTCGGAAAAGAAAAACCGGCCATTATAGTAATAGTCAACTATGTGTAACCCGTAACATAAGTGTTCATTTCCTCTTTGACAGGTCCTAATTTTTATCTTGTTTTGTGTATACCCTGCCTCCTTACTACGTCCGAGTGGGAATGCCAGCTGCTATAAGCTTGCATGTGGGTAAATGGATAATGGCTCGGAATCGTAAATCGGTGAGCCGAGTACCAATTCCAGTTGGGTCCGTTATAGTTACTTTGAAAAGAAACACCCTTGGGAAAGATTTGAATCCATATCTTCTCCCTTCTAGGTATGGGTTAATTAGTAGGACATGTATCACTAAAACCATTAATATATAAAGAAAGTTGCGTACAAAATACTTAGATTTCGGCATTAAATAACTCATAGAGGTGTTGATATGCCGCTAAACAAAATCAACCAGCGAAGCCAATCAAAATATTTAGATTTCAGCATTACGTAACCCATAGAGGTGTTGATATACCGCTAAACAAAATCAACCTACTAGGAAATCAAAATATTTAGATTTCGGCATTAAATAACCCATAGAGGTGTTGATATGCCGCTAAACAAAATCAACCAATGAAGCCAATCAAAGTATTAGGTTGGTGCAAAAATAATGACGTAATAATGTCGTTTTTTGACGTAACGTCAAAAAACGACATTATTACGTCATTATTTTTGCACCAACCTAATATTTAGATTTCAGCATTACGTAACCCATAGAGGTGTTGATATACCGCTAAACAAAATAAACCAACCAAAAGTATTTAAATAGTAATTCAAATTATTTTATTTTTTAACAATACTGGTGCAGTCAGTTTGCGTTGATAAAATTGGTTCTTGTTCGATCACCGGAAGTTAAAGTTGAACCGGGTCAGAATTTAAACGGGGATCCGCTTGGAAATATCGGGTACTTTCTGCAACCTGCTACTATGAGAAATATGCTCCATTATAGGCTGATAAGGAGGCGAAAGAACATCAATGAATCATGATAGGCTTTATCGTTCGTCAGAAGACGTTTTCTTTTCATATTTTCGAGGACATTTGTTTGTTTTTATTTTTTTGCACATTTTCAAAATAATTGAAGACATGTTATATCTGTTTTATTTCTATTCAATTCTTTGAAACAGATGTTGTAAAACAAGTCTATATCCATCTGTTCATATTTATGTTCACAGACACAGACACACAAACACATGTTCAGATCTATGTTCACATCCATCTTTCTATCTCGTCTGTTTCTATCTATCTAGCTATCTAGTTTATTTATATCTATCTATCTGTCTTATTTGTCACTCTGTTCGCACGTATCTATGTCAGTCTATTTACATCTATCTATCTATCTATCTATCTATCTATCTATCTATCTAGTCCAGTCTCTTCCCATCTATCTATCTATCTATCTATATATCTATCTATCTATCTATCTAAATCTCTTCTTATCTATCTATCTATCTATCTATCTATCTATCTATCTATCTATCTATCTATCTATCTACACCAGTCTCTTCCCATCTATCTATCTATCTATCTATCTATCTATCTATCTAAATCTCTTCTTATCTATCTATCTATCTATCTATCTATCTATCTATCTATCTATCTATCTAGTCCAGTCTCTTCCTATCTATCTATCTATCTAGTCCAGTCTCTTCCCATCTATCTATCTATCTATCTATCTATCTATCTATCTATCTATCTATCTAAATCTCTTCTTATCTATCTATCTATCTATCTATCTATCTATCTATCTATCTATCTATCTAGTCCAGTCTCTTCATATCTATCTATCTATCTATGTTGTTGAAAACTTTGAAAACCTAATTGTTGTTGATTGGGTGAACTTCGTACACTATGTCCTATTTCTTTCTTTCTTTCTTTCTTTCTTTTTCTTTCTTTCTTTGTTCGTTCTTCCTTTCTCTTTCTTTCTCCAAACCATTATTCTCTCTCTCTCTCTCCAATTTAATTTTCTGGATTTGTCAGGCATAACTTATTTTTCTTAAATATCGCCCTGGCACTAACAAGGTATTGCCATATATGGGCGTGATTTTTCCTCCTGGAAGCTCTTAGTAGAATTAAAACCAGCGACAACACGAGTTGTACATTTGTCTCAAGAATAATGACCTGACATTGCCCTTTTATTCCATTGTTCAGTTTGTGCACAATAAAGTTTTAAGTTAACACACGAGGATGAAAGACAAAATGAATAAATACAGGCATTATGGAAGGAAAGAAGCGAGGGATGCTTTTTAATTGAAAAAAGAGCATTCAAATACTGAGAGGATGGGTAGATTATTAAGCGGAAGGATCTGGAAAGAAAAAATAGAAAAGATAAATTAAGCAATGAAGTCTAAAGTTAGCAAGTCAAAAAGAAAGGCAGTATCTAGAAGAAGAAGAAGAAGAAGAAGAAGAAGAAGAAGAAGAAGAAGAAGTGAAAAGGAGGAGAAAAGAAGGAAAACAAAAAGGAAGTGAAAGAAAGGAACAAAACAAGAAAGGAACGAAAGAAGAGATGAAACGAAAGAAGAAATGATCGAGAGAAGAAAAAAAAAGATAAAAGGAACAAAAGAAGAAAGGAGCGATAGATGAAAAGAACGAGAGAAAAAAAAACGAGAAAAGGAAGGAACAAAAGAAGAAAGGATCGATAGATGAAAAGAACGAGAGAAAAAAAAACGAGAAAAGGAAAAAACAAAAGAAGAAAGGAGCGAGGGATGAAAAGAACGAGAGAAGAAAAAAACTGGAAAAGGAAGGAACAAAAGAAGAAAGGATCGATAGATGAAAAGAACGAGAGAAAAAAAAACGAGAAAAGGAAAAAACAAAAGAAGAAAGGAGCGAGGGATGAAAAGAACGAGAGAAGAAAAAAAACGAGAAAAGGAAGGAACAAAAGAAGAAAGGATCGATAGATGAAAAGAACGAGAGAAAAAAAAACGAGAAAAGGAAAAAACAAAAGAAGAAAGGAGCGAGGGATGAAAAGAACGAGAGAAGAAAAAAACTGGAAAAGGAAGGAACAAAAGAAGAAAGGATCGATAGATGAAAAGAACGAGAGAAAAAAAAACGAGAAAAGGAAAAAACAAAAGAAGAAAGGAGCGAGGGATGAAAAGAACGAGAGAAGAAAAAAAACGAGAAAAGGAAGGAACAAAAGAAGAAAGGATCGATAGATGAAAAGAACGAGAGAAAAAAAAACGAGAAAAGGAAGGAACAAAAGAAGAAAGGAGCGATAGATGAAAAGAACGAGAGAAAAAAAAACGAGAAAAGGAAAAAACAAAAGAAGAAAGGAGCGAGGGATGAAAAGAACGAGAGAAGAAAAAAAACGAGAAAAGGAAGGAACAAAAGAAGAAAGGATCGATAGATGAAAAGAACGAGAGAAAAAAAAACGAGAAAAGGAAAAAACAAAAGAAGAAAGGAGCGAGGGATGAAAAGAACGAGAGAAGAAAAAAAACGAGAAAAGGAAGGAACAAAAGAAGAAAGGATCGATAGATGAAAAGAACGAGAGAAGAAAAAACTGGAAAAGGAAGGAACAAAAGAAGAAAGGAGCGATAGATGAAAAGAACGAGAGAAGAAAAAACTGGAAAAGGAAGGAACAAAAGAAGAAAGGATCGATAGATGAAAAGAACGAGAGAAGAAAAAACGAGGTAAGGAAGGAAGAAAAGCGAAAAGGAAGAAAGAAAGTAACGGAAGAAGAAAGTGAAAATGGCCATTGACTTTTTCTTTATATTAGTGTTCACCTTCTACAAGACCCGAGTGTCATTCGAGGTAGAGAGCTAAAGTGTAAGAGGCACAACTTATACAGATATGTGTGGAAGATAACGTTTAACCCTAGATTTGACCAGTTTAAGATTGTAGTTATCGGGGAAGCAACCTCTAGGGAGACGCTTCCATTAGGTAGTGATTTGTGAGAAGAAACTACTTGAGTCGGAGTTACATCTCACTAGAGGAATAGGAATATAATGGAAGGTGGTTCGCGGCAGATTCTAGCCTAAGTTTAGAAATGGTAGAATTGAGGATTTTAGTTCATCAGAACCCTCTCCATGGAAATAGAGCAGCGAGAAGCATATGATGTCTCATCTGTTAGAAAAGGTCTTGCAGAGTAAAAAAATAAAAAGGATACGTCACCTACATAGACGCGGGTAAGTTTTTGGACTCTCTCAAGACTGGACAATGAAGACTATGAACTCCCCAGCCGTATTTGGCAGTGGTACTCCATTTTCGGCCTGCTCTTGTAAAGATACAAGATAGCACGAAGAGTGACATACTTGCTAGAACGATAGAGAGAACCGACCATTTTTCCAGCAACTTTAGCGATGGATGGTTTCTTTAAGTTCCGCTTGAGGTCTCGGTTGCGTTTAATTCCTAATCAGCACTCAAATCATGAGGACTCCCTAAGCTAACATCCGTTCATCACGGTTGGTGTAAATTCTGAATCCAATCGTCGATGGTGGAAGGTCACTAATTTGATTTTTAAGGAATTGAATTTCAACAGCTAGTTTTCTCTCACTGGTCTATTAGAGCCCAGTCAGCTGCTAATCTCTACCAAGTGTTAGAAAGGAAAAAAAGAAATGAAAGAAAAGAAAATGTAATTAGAAAGATAGAAAATTAAAACGAGAAGGAAGCAAGAGAGAAAAATGTCGGAAGGTCAGGCGACGAGAAGAAAGGAAAGAGGGAAAACTGAAATACAGACGCAATAAAGTAAAAAACGAACGACCTCCCCCAAAATAAATAGGGCGGAGCACATATGTGAAGATGCGAAAAGAATTAAAATGAAAAAAATAAGAAACCTAAAAAAAATTGTAAAACTGAAATGAGAAGAGTTAAATTAGAAGCAAATGTTTTGATTGCTCAAAAACAAATCCGGCCACATGAGGCGTTTAACCAATATTTGGCTATTAGCGCTCAAAGCTTAATCTCGGATGAGAGATCAAGTTTTTCCGGACAGGCGCACAAATGAATAACATCGCCGTAGGCCACTCTATGTCATCTTCTAACCGGATCAGATCAGAATGGCAGAGTATGATTAATTCAGTGGCAATAATAAGATTGCCGATTTGGATTGAATAAATAATAATACCTCCGCTCGTCGAGGGCTATAACAAAAATTATTTTATTATTAATACAGGGGTCGTCTGAAAAGTTCATACACTAACCAGGATAATGTCCTGAGTAAGACGTTAAACTACATCCGCGTCCTGGGTAAGACGTTAAACTACGTCCAGTAGCAAGGCCTCCGTGGAACCACCTCTTAATTGTTGGTGTCCCAGGTCCACCTTAACCCGGGTGGTAGCACTTGTTAGGGTCCCAGCTATGGGCAAATAGTTAACTATTACCAGCAATACAATTTTGAAGGAAATATATTACCAAAAACAAATTTTTAGCTTTTCGTAACTGCCTTAGCAAGTTGGCACATTACTTTCCATTGAAGGTGTAGCACTTTTGAATACAGTATACATAATACCTTTACATCCCCCCCCCAAATCAAGGCATCATCTTCGCTGCAGAGGAAGTGCTCTTGCCTTCTTCGGACCAGGTAAAGAGGGATGTTTCCGTTATATTGATTGTTTCAGTGTCTAAGAGTGACAAAAGCCAATGTTCAAGGAAGCCAGCTGGGTCTTCTTCAAACAATGTTAGATTTCCCCGTGTTGTGATCAGCCTGGCACGCTTTTGATCAGGTGTGAGAAGACGTGGTACCCACCGAGTAGAAACGGTCGTCTTGCAAAGTTCATTGTGCAGAATATTCTCAACTCTCTCACTAATCGCATTGGTTACTTGATTTATAGTCAATCATCGGTCATCCATCATAATGTGATGAAAATGATTTTCATCAGCGGTGGCAGTAGCAGTACATCCAGAACTTGTATCACTTTCAAAAGTCTCCCTTCCCTTCCTAAATTCAGCCGCCCCCTTTTGCACTGTTGATAACGCTGGAGCGTCATCCCCTGGTGTAGAAACCATGTTAGCATGAAAGTTCTTCGAGCCTAAACCATTTTTTGCAGTTACTTGATAACACCAGGATGACAAATTTTGTCTATTTTCAAGAAAGGTCGTTACTAATTATATTGAAGTCTTCTAATGAGCAGTAAAATATCATTTCAACTGGAAAGAAACAATACAGTTCTTAATAAGAAGAGTTAAAATGAATGCATGCAAGATTTCACAGCTTTAGAATCTCTCCTACGTAGTCAGCCTTTGAACTTGCCAGCCCAGCCTCGTATTAGGTTGGTGCAAAAATAATGACGTTTTTTGACGTTCAACTTCAAAAGAAAAACGACATTATTTTTGCACCAACCTAATATTTGTGTACGTTCTAATTTGCAATTGGTGGGATCATAAATAAATCTAATGTTTCTCATTTTTAATTCTGCTTATCGGATCCAAATTTCAAAACTATTAGGTTGGTGCAAAAATAATGACGTAATAATGTCGTTTTTTGACGTATTAACGTCAAAAAACGACATTATTACGTCATTATTTTTGCACCAACCTAATATATCTTCCTGACTTGTCATACATTTGTGTTAATTATATGGCCAATTTATTGCGCCAATCATATGGGCACGGAGCCGAGTTGTTAGAAGGTTCGCATTCCTACCATGAGATCCGGGTTCGAATCTCACTGTGGTCGATTTGTCAGGAAGAAGACTTCCTGAAGTTATTGGTCTGGAGGGGTTGCCAACGTTCGGCACTTTTAGAAAGTGCTTGAAAACCATACCCCACAGGTTGAGGCAAGACTTGTGAGTGAAATTGTGTAGACGGAAATCACAAGAATTTGGGTAGCACGTAAAAACAAGTCATCATGGCCGAGGGCTTGAGCGTACTGGCTAGATAAACACACTCTTTCCCAGAAATTGTAACTAAGGTCTGTTCAGCATAGTTGTAGTATAAACCACAGGTGGGCTCTGTGTGTGTTGAACAAACACAAATGCCTCTGTCTGCAATAGGGTGTGGCTACCTACCCGACAAGTAGACGGGTATCTTCGAATACCAGTGGTCAGCTATACAACATATTGGTTGCAATAATTTTTTTTTTTTCAATCGGTTTTATATAAAATTACGTCTTCTTATTTGTCGTGTGTGAATATTATCATGTATGCAGCTAGGAAGTCACTATTATAAACTGTGACATACTGGAGTCCATTAAAATATAATCTATATCAATTTCTGTACCACAAAGGATAAGGTGAAAGGTGAAGTATTACCAGGTTTCATCAATCAAAACATTTTTGAGGGAGAGACACCCAGGAAAATATATAGAGCGATAGATAACGTTACACGCACACACGCCTGCCTGTCCATATTGATTGGGTTTGAAAAATACATACCTAATGTTTGAGATATATAACTGTTGTGGATTCCGAGATGAAATTCGATCTCCAATGAATGACAAATGCAAGAATTAAATATAAGAAATTAAATGTATTTACACAATAATACAATGGGTAATTCTGTTAGTAAATCCAGGAACGCGGTTAGTCTTAATAATATATATATATATATATATATATATATATATATATATATATATATATATATATATATATATATGCAGTCTCGAAGTAGGACTTCCTTAGAGTCTACGTGCTTGTAACTGTGACTTCTACAAGCAGTTACCTCACACTATTACTCTACCTCCAACTCCATCACAATCTCTGCTCTCAATCTCTCCCTGTATTCTGACTGACTCTGGGTATTTAACGGCAGCAGTCCAAATAACACTCTGGTCGAGTCCACTTATATGAAAAAGGGGAGGACCCCATAACAATAAGAAACTTATATTAACTGATGAATTAAGAATTCCATTCATCGTGATGGTATAATTACGTCAAGCAAACAATTTATACTTTAGAGTCCCAAAAAGAAACCCCTTGTTCGCATAAAAGAAAATATAAAGATTTATCATTAATAACTCATAAGACATTTTAATGAAACATGTATAACAGAAGGATTGCTGCCCAAATACACAACTATACACACACCTACGCGCGGGCACACGCACACACATATGTGTGTGTATGCATGTATGTGTATGTGTGTGTGTGTTTGTATATAAAGAAAAGCAATAATGAGACAGTATAAGGGGACAAGAAAATTATGAAAAAATGTACAGGCTTACAAACACATATGTACAAGTGTGCGCACACACGCGCACACACATACACGCACACGTATGTACACAAATAAAAAAAATCAACACCGATAAAAAAAGCGTATAATTGATTTTCTAACTTAATATAATAATAACGAAAACGAGAAAATTGACAGACATTTGCTGATATTTCCTGACGAGTGGAGCGAACAATTACATAAAATGTCGTCTACGAAACACTGGAGTAGAGGTGCTGAATAGAATATCAATCAGTGACAAGTCTCATATTCGTATTAGTCCTACACAAACACACAAACACACACACACACACAAACACACAAACACACACACACATTGGCAGCCCCATATTATATATATATATATATATATATATATATATATATATAAGGTTGGTGCAAAAATTATGTCGTTTTCTCATATATGTTACTATGTGAGAAAACGACATTATTTTTGCACCAACCTAATATATATTATTATTACGTCGAAAGTTATAGTTGACATTCGTATTTGTACTCAGATGCGAGTATCCATTATAATAATGTCTGAAGTAATAAAAATGTCAGATTAAAAACAAATTTATTAATTCTTTATATATATATATATATATATATATATATATATATAAGCTAAAAATTAAAACTCTTTGCCACCACCCTTTTCCCAATGGGTCCCTTAGTCAAATACATGAATGAGCTTCTCTCGGTGCCTTTAGGTCTCAGACCGGTACGATGTTTCTCTAACCCAAGGAAGAGTTTTGTTGCCTTGACTTGTGGCCAGACACGACATGTCCACTCGGAGAATGTATTTTCTTTCCTGCTTTGATTTCATTAAGGGTGCTGTAGGTAGAAGTTTTCGGGGTTTTGGCCTTATCCGTCTGATAGTCAGGAATCCGAGTAACTATTCTATCAGCAAGTGTATAACATCGTGGCTACTGTACTGTCATTTTGTGAATAGTTTCTGTACCGTACAAGAGTCTCCGGTGGAGCCTCTCAATGCCATGGTGAATGCTACTGCTACGACTATATCTTTGGCGGAATCTCTAGGTTATCTATACAAGTGACTTCTATGAATGTGTCTGCTACTCAGCTCTGGTTAGAGATTGGCGACTGAACTCTCTTTCGATCTTGCACACAATACCCAATGGGACAAATATTGGCTGATCACATTCAAATGCCTCGAAGACCAAGCTAAGACCATTTCCTCATCATCGATCTGACCCTGAGCTACCACCAATCAAGGTGAACAGAATTCCTCTCAGGGAAGCACCGTGCCTTGAAAGACTGTTGTTTCTCAAATCCACACCCACCCTCAAATGGAACTCGTACATACGATCCGTTGCTAAGGATGCAGGTAAAATGGTCGGCTCTCTTGACCCTGTTTCTACATTTATGTTATAGTGGAACACACCTATTCTATAGTTAATAGACTCTCCCACCTATAATAAGTAGAAGTAGTAAGAGAAACAAGTCAGTCGACAGTGAGTTGGTCAGTCAGTCGATGTCGGACGACCGTTAGTCGGATATTAAAGTATCAGCCACCCCAACTAGATTACTGTGTCATTACCTATTATATCAAGTTCCTAACGTTTTGTCCGTTGAACCTATTTTAGGACCGACTTAGTACAAATACAAGCCTCCACTGGGAAACCACTAAGTAACAACTTGGCGACGAGGGATTCGAACTCATACGGAGGAAGAAAAACTTTTCGTACTACATAACAATTTACAAGAAACAGATCAGGCCAAAAATGAAGTACTGTTGTCATATTTGGGTAGGAGCTGCCAAGACATCACTCCCCAGCCTTGATAGATTTCAAAAGCTTCTCCGAGCCAATATGGATGACGAGTTTTTATCCACCATCCAACATCTCTCCCACAGGCGGAATGGGGCTAGCCTCTCGCTGCTCTACCGTTATTTCCAAGGAAAGTGCTGGGACAAACTACATTCCCTGGCCCTGCCAAGGCAAATCTTCAGAGCTAAAATACGCCGTGCCACTTACATAGTATGAAAGACACACATTTCCCCTCCGACTTGGACAGCTTCTTCCTGTGAACCACTGCCTTATGGAACCAACTCTCAAGAAGATGTCCCCATGATCACTACAAGCCTGTTCAAGGCTAGGGTTAATCGTTATCTTCCACTCCTATACACACAAATGGCCTCCAAACGTAACCATCTACCTCGAGTGGCCCGCAGGCCATGTAAAGGGTGAAGGTTGATGTAAAAAAAAAACACTGACATCTCATTTTAATAGATATATTTACAAAAATTACACAAAAGTATCTTGAAATACTAAAGAGTAAATTTATTCAATAAAATTGCCATTGGCTTCAACCATGGCTTTCAGATGACTTTGGAATCTTCTGCAACTCTTCTGAACAGTCTCCTTGCTTCAGTTGATGAATGCTGCCAGAATCCTTGGCTTCGGTTCATCTTTGATGTTACAAGGAGTTTTGGTGCTCTCTCTCTCTCTCTCTCTCTCTCTCTCTCTCTCTCTCAACTCCACCCCACACATAATAATCAAGTGGGTTGCAGTCTGAGGTGTTAGGTGGACAGATGAATAGACCTACATATTCGGTTCAAAAACTTCATTGACAAGCTAACCGAAAGACAAAAAATTTGAAAGACAAAAAATTGTCTAAGTGTTATGCTTGTCGTTTCTTTTTTTTTTTTTTTTTTTTTTCTTATTTAGGTTACGGACTTCCTGATTCACCTGTGAATTAATTACTACAGCTTTAATGTAGGCGCTATACATTCATGTTGATGATAATATTTTTTACCAAACTTCCGTTTGTTTCACATCAAGTAAACCAATCATCTCTTTGGACATTTTATTTGTTCTCCCAGGAAAGGAAGGAAGGTCGATCATTTTTTTTTTTTTTTTTTTTTTTGGAAAAAATATAAAGGAAAAAATGGGAAGCCCAAGATGAGAAGGAAATGGGAAGCCTAAGATGAGAAGGAAATGGGAAATCGATTTTTCGATTGATAAATATAAATTCATGAATGATTATTAATGACTTTTTGTGTGTGTGTGTGTGTAGTCCACTTTTTCGAATATTCCGTTTGTTTACTTGCTCTAGTTTCCTTTCAAAATTCAGAGACACGTCTGTAGATTTGACAAACTGAAGCTTGCTCAGTCAGCAGTTTACACATACAGCCTCAACGCACACACTCACATATTTTTTTCATTATTTTTAAAATCAGTATCACCCCAAGCAAGGCAGTAACGCCACTAAGACCCAACTGGCTATTGGGTGTGGAAGAATAAGGTAAAAAACAAAAAAACATTAATAATGAGTGGTGAGATGAAAGTGTAATCAGGAGGGTAGTAGATAGCGATTGATATTGCATTTAAATATTTAAAGATTAAAGTTGACTGCAAGGCATGAAGCCGGAAGGGATTTCCACAGGCGAGAAGTGCCAGAAAAGAATCTGCTAGGATAGAAGTAACGGCTACATCTCACCAGCTCAACTGGAAATTGATTAGATCACAACGTCAGTCTAATAGTGAGTTTAAATTCAGAAAGACTAAATATAATAGAAAAGAACTGATCCGTCCGAACAATTTTCATGAAAGTATTTATAGAAAGCCAGAAGTCGGTTGAAAAGTGACTGAAGCGGAGCCGCCAGATCAGAGATTACTGATTCTTCTTCTTCTTCTTCTTCTTCTTCTTCTTCTTCTTCTTCTTCTATATATATATATATATATATATATATATATATATATATATATATATATATATAGAGAGAGAGAGAGAGAGATAGCTTGATAGATAGATATACATAGATATATGTATGTTTTTTCTTTATTGTTTTCTTTATTTTGATGATGATCATCATTATTTCAGTATTATAACGGAGATAATGTGATGACGATGTTTTGCTGGCTGAAATGACTAGACACTTCAATGTATGTTTGCTCGAACTGATCACTTCTTTATTGGTTTAGTAGAATCATAAGACATACTTGAGTGTATTTAAGTAAGTTCAGGGCATTATATAATATCGACTATTCTTTTTTGAATTTAGTGCGAGATAGCGCGTTCGCTGGCGACTGAAATGTTCTGCGGAAGGGAAAAAGACACGTCCAACCTTGAAGCATTCTGCGGATATATAGAAATAAGCAGAGGTATAAAAGGAAAATGTCGTTAATAGAAGTTCCGTTGCAGACAAGTGAGATAATCACACAACTTCTCAAAGGAATTCTGTTAAATTACCATTATTAGGTCTGTATTACTGCTACGCGAAGTAAATAAGTTACAATTAATAGTAATACTAATCCTATTATAATTCTTCCTGTCCCTCTCTCCCTCAGTTCGCATAACAATGAAGTCCTGTCAATACCTCCTAAATAATGAACTATTCCGTTTTGATCACGTCGAAAAAGGGGAAAAGTCACGACTTGGTTTCACTGACAAAATGAAAGAAAGAAAGAGAGAAATGAAAGATAGAAGTGTTTATCATCTGCTGCCAATACCCACTAAATAACGAACTATTCCGTTTTGATGATATCGAAAGAGGGGTAAGTACTCTACTTGTTTTCAGTAAAGAACGAAAGAAAGAATGGACGATAAAATCGTTTATTGGCTGTTTCAGGGAAATGGAAAATTTATCAATTTCTAGTATTTTATATTTCTATCCGCTTCTTAGAATGACGATCAGGATTCATATCTACAATTTACAGTTAATTCAATATTTTGTTAAAGTTGTTAAGCTCTAATATTTAACGGAGCGATCTGGGAATTTCTACGGATTGTCGTAGAACTTGCCATGGTCTTATTCAGTCAATAACTTAAGAACTAAGATTTATCAGAATATGAAAATAGGAAAACCGTGAAATTTTCTCGGATAAAACTGTTAGTATTAATAACTATAATTATAATAATTTTTATAATTACAATAATAAGAAGAATGAGGGAAATTGTTCCAATACAAGGACCTGGAAATCGAGATTAACAGGATGTGGAGAATGAATTACCAATAGTAATCGGATCCCGGGACCGCGTGAGAAAAGGAATGGACAATTTTACTAACAGTGTCCCAAGTAACATTAACATACAAATTGCCCAGATGATCGCTTTACTAGGAACATCCTATATATTAAGAAAAGTGCTATCAATTATATGACAATTCTCTTATAGGATCTAAGGACCATAGTTTAGACCCGGCTCTACAGGATACAAAGCAAGAAACATAACATACACGAATAATAATAATAATGTTTCAAAAAGATTTTAAGAATGGGACTATAAAGGATTGAGTGTTACATCTAAAGGTGCAGGAAAAAAGCAAAAAGCTCTATTCTGTATCGAAAGAAGTCCAAAAGCAAATAGAAGAAAGCTGATCCAAAGCAAATAGAAGAAAGCTGGATCCAAAGCAAATAGAAGAAAGCTGGATCCAAAAGCAAATAGAAGAAAGCTGAATCCAAATTAGATAGAAGAAAGCTGGATCCAAAAGCAAATAGAAGAAAGCTGACTCCAAAAGCAAATAGAAGAAAGCTGGATCCAAAGCAAATAGAAGAAAGCTGAATCCAAAAGAACATAGAAAAAAGCTGACTCCAAAAGCAAATAGAAGAAAGCTGGATCCAAATCAAATAGAAGAAAGCTGGATCCAAAAGCAAATAGAAGAAAGCTGAATCCAAATTAAATAGAAGAAAGCTGGATCCAAAAGCAAATAGAAGAAAGCTGACTCCAAAAGCACATAGAAAAAGATGGATCCAAAGCAAATAGAAGAAAGCTGAATCAAAAAGCAAATAGAAGAAAGCTGGATCCAAAAGCAAATAGAAAAAAGCTGGATCCAAAGCAAATAGAAGAAAGCTGGATCCAAAAGAAAATACAAGAAAGCTGAATCCAAAAGCAAATAGAAGAAAGCTGATCCAAAGCAAATAGAAGAAAGCTGGATCCAAAAGCAAATAGAAGAAAGCTGGATCGAAAGCAAATAGAATAAAGCGGGATCCAAAAGCAAATAGAAGAAAGCTGACTCCAAAAGCAAATAGAAGAAAGCTGGATCCAAAAGCGACTAGAAGAAAGCTGACTCCAAAAGCAATTAGAAGAAAGCTGCATCCAAATCAAATAGAAGAAAGCTGAATCCAAAAGCAAATAGAAGAAAGCTGGATCCAAACGCAAATAGAAGAAAGCTGGATCCAAAGCAAATAGAAGAAAGCTGAATCCAAAAGCAAATAGAAGAAAGCTGGATCCAAAAGCAAATAGAAGAAAACTGGATCCAAATCAAATAGAAGAAAGCTAAATCCAAAACCTGATAGAAGAAAGCTGACTCCAAAAGCAAATTGAAGAAAGCTGAATCCAAAAGCAAATAGAAGAAACCTGGATCCAAAGCAAATAGAAGAAAGCTGGATCCAAAAGCAAAAAGAAGAAAGCTGAATCCAAAAGCAAATAGAAGAAAGCTGAATCCAAATTAAATAGAAGAAAGCTGACTCCAAAAGCACTTAGAAAAAGATGGATCCAAAGCAAATAGAAGAAAGCTGAATCAAAAAGCAAATAGAAGAAAGCTAGATCCAAAAGCAAATACAAGAAAGCTGAATCCAAAAGCAAATAGAAGAAAGTTGAATCCAAAAGCTAATAGAAGAAAGCTGGATCCAAAAGCAAATAGAAGAAAGCTGGATCGAAAGCAAATAGAATAAAGCGGGATCCAAAAGCAAATAGAAGAAAGCTGACTCCAAAAGCAAATAGAAGAAAGTTGGATCTAAAAGCGACTATTAGAAAGCTGACTCCAAAAGCAAACAGTAGAAAGCTGACTCCAAAAGCAATTAGAAGAAAGCTGGATCCAAATCAAATAGAAGAAAGCTGAATCCAAAAGCAAATAGAAGAAAGCTGGATCCAAACGCAAATAGAAGAAAGCTGGATCCAAAAGCAAATAGAAGAAAACTGGATCCAAAAGCAAATTGAAGAAAGCTGAATCCAAAAGCAAATAGAAGAAAGCTGAATCTAAAAACTTCTACATAGCCAGTTCCTTCTCCGAAACAAAAATGCTCTGTAGATCAATTCGCAACCCCCCAATTTTTAAGGACCTATGGATAAGACTGAACTGTTTATACTTGATGCACAGGACCAGATCCTGCTTTTCTTTTTAGAACCAATCAAATACAACGATCTGGAGACTGAAAGAGAAAAAATATGATAGTTAAAAACTATAACTGTTTCTGTTGTGATTGGAGCTTTGATTTCCCATAAAGAAAAGAACTCAACAACAAATCAACAACATTTCTATCGCACCATTTCTCAAGGAAATCAAAAAAAAGAATAATTGTAACAGCCATGAACTATCTCGTACGAAGAGCTTTGTCAATTTAATTTTATTTTAATTATTAATAACTATCTTTTGACTAATTAAGTGTAACACAAAAATCACATCATTCACTTTCCCGAGGTCATAATGACCCGAAAGAAATCAAATGCAGGTCAAATTATTTTTTTAAATAATAGCAAAAATAGTAACGAAAATAATAACAACAACAAAATAATAATAATAATAGCAATATTAATAATGACACAAATAACATCAATAATAAAACAACATTAATAAAAATGATAATTACTGTAACAATAATATTAACGATAAAAATGGTAATAACAACGATACAAATAATAATAGCAACAATAATAACAATATTAATAACTATAAAAGTAATAAATATAATAATAATAACAATATAATAGTGATGAAGAATAATAATAACATAATAATAATGATAACAATTGTAATAACAATAATGATAACAATAATAATTATAATAACGATAAAATTAACACAATAATTATAACGATAACATTAATGATAATAATAAATATATTAATAATGTTAACAATAATAAAAGCAACAACAATAATATTAATAAGAATAATAACAACAATAATAATAATATTAATAACGATGATTATAATAATAAGGATAATAATTTTAATGACATTATTACCAACGATAATAATGATAATAATAATAATAGTAATAATAATAAATACCAATAATGATAAAAATAATAATGTTTATCTATCATAATATTTTTATTATTACTGCATTTAAATAAGCAATAAATGAAAAAAAGGTTTCAAAAATTTATAATAGGATGTAACAATAAAAATGGCCTTAGAGGAATTGTGTTTTTGTTTTTTTGTTTGTTTTTTTTTTTGTTTTTTTTTACATCGTTCGCATCTGTCTATGCGTCGACGTCTAAATATGATTTTAAGAATCGGCATCTATTCTTTGGAGTGTCGGGAGAATTTTTACTTTTCCTCATGAAAAAGTATCGGAGTAAAGATGCATAAATGCGATTTTTCTGACATCCTGCTTCACTCGGCCATTTCTTTGTGGAAACCTCTAGAAATATCGAAATGAAAAGGGCGCCCTTCGTTGTACAAATTTGCTTGCGGTGATCTGTGTGTACAGGATTAACATAGTCATGGCTGCACGTCGTCACTCGAAAATGAAGAATTCCGTTCCGCCTTGGAAGCTTATCCAGAAACAGACACTGGAGGCAGCCATAAAACCCACAGTCAGAAGATATCTGGCACATATCGGCGATGTAAGGAAAAGGCCGAATTGATCAGCAATTCGCACGATTTGACTGTAAATTTGCTGTAAATTGCTTCTTCGTGATCTGTTTTAAACTGGTTCTTCCTATAAGATATGAGGAATTTCTTGACCATGTGCTCAGTGTTACTGAAACATGGTTTTGTATGTTAATCGGAGATGTACTATTCATGGGATCGAAAAGTATGCGCAAGAAAATGAAATGTTCACCCTGAGAAATATTGTCCTGGACACCTAGTGAGTAATGAACTAATAGTATGGTCGCAAATGTTTTTGCTTTTTTTTTAATTATCAGGATTCAGAAAAAGATATACGCATTTTGTCCAACGCCATTGAAAAGGAAACTCTCTATTCTCCTATGTGATAACTTCACAAATTAAAAAAAGAAACACATAGAAGGAACAAAGAAAGGACGATCTATCCTTTGTCGATTACCACTTTTTGCAAACCTTCGACGCGTATGCATACAATTGCCGAATAAATTGCATTTAAGAAGAGTAAAGATGATTTAATGTTTGCGGTCGGAAACGAAAATTTTTCTTTTGCAACATGAAAATAAAAGTAATAACTGTCTGATATGTAAATATGTAATATTTATTTAAATGGATCATGAGTGGATTGTATATATTTATTGTACGATGAATAAATAGAAACCAGTAATGATACGTTCAAGTAGACATATATGAGAATACTTAGATAGATAGATAGATAGATAGATAGATAGATAGATACATACATACATACCTACATACATGAGAAGAGATTCAGATAGATGAAATAGATAGATAAGAAGAGATTTAGATAGATAGATAGATAGATAGATAGATAGATACTTACATACATACATATATGAGAAGAGATTCAGATAGATAGATAGATAGATAGATAGATAGATAAGAAGAGATTTAGATAGATAGATAGATAGATAGATAAGACGAGATTTAGATAGATACATACATACATACATGAGAAGAGATTCAGATAGATAGATAAAATAGATAGATAGATAAGAAGAGATTTAGATAGATAGATAGATAGATAGATAGATAGATAGATAGATAGATAGATAAGACGAGATTTAGATAGATAGATAGATAGATAGATAGATAAGACGAGATTAAGATAGATAGATAGATAGATAGATAGATAGATAAGAAGAGATTTTGATAGATAGATAGATAGATAGATAAGAAGAGATTTATATAGATAGATACATACATACATACATGAGAAGAGATTCAGATAGATAGATAGATAGATAGATAGATAGATAGATAGATAAGAAGAGACTTAAATAGATAGATAGATAGATAAGAAGAAATTTTGATAGATAGATAGATAAGTAGATAGATAGATAAATAGATAGATAGATAGATAGATACATACATACATACATACATACATGAGAAGAGATTCAGATAGATAGATAGATAGATAGATAGATAGATATATAGATAGATAGATAGATAAGAAGAGATTTAGATAGATAGATAGATAGTTTGATAGATAGATAAATAGATAGATAGATAGATATCAACAGAATGAAATAGATATGATCATAGATATACAGATAGATTATTTCGAAGAGTTGGCAACTGGAAGTGTCTCTCCGTCTTGATTGTAGTTATTACGCTCACATCGCACACGGCTCTCTGTTTTAGGACTGAAAAGGAAAATCACGTCACTTCTCCATCCGCGCTTGTAAATAGAAATCAGAACTCGGAAGTCTTGATTACACGTGAGATTACGGACGAGACTCGTTCTGGCATTTCCGGAATTTCTACTCATGATCTGCGCCACGATCATTTCACTGGAGGTAAATGGATCGAATTTCGTAACAAAACCTTACAAACACATTTCGAGTTAGGCCAAAGACTCCGCCTACTCGTCTTTTAATAAAAGGCATTGGCAAAATTCATAAAATTCAACTGTATTGCCTTATCATGTACAGTGTTGTGTTTTGCTCTTATCTTTTTTACAAGTGGTATGTTAACCCGGAAACAGATATTGAATGACGGAAGACAACAATAAAAAAAATGAGTAAAAAATATATTGCTATGTTTATTTCGTTAAGGAAAATACATCAACGAAAATAAGAATAAAGAGCACTCGGCAAAAAATATCTTTTCATGTTCATATAGATGGTGAGAAAAGTGTTGTTCCGAGGACAATTTTGGTAATCGTTGAAAACTGTCGTCCAGAAAAGTACTGTGCTGTATTACGTCATTATTTTTTGCACCAACCTAATAGTTACCGTTGTCCTGAAAAAGAGAATTTTGTATTTGCTCAAGAGTGTTGTCCTGAAAAAGAGATTTTATAATCGGTGAAACGCCTTGTCCTAAAAAGGACAAGTTTGTAATCAGTCAAGAACATTGTCCTGAAAACGAGATTTTTGTAATCGGTGAAGAGCGTTGTCCTAAAAAGGACAATTTTGAAATCAGTGAAGAGCGTTGTCCTGAAAAGGACAATTTTGTAATCGATGAAGAGCGTTGTCCTAAAAAGGACAGTTTATCACATATTGGAAGCGTCAGAAGATGGTGACCTAGTACAGCAAATGAAGTGGTCAGTTTCACTGGCTGAAACTGCTACTGATATAGAGATACCCAAAAAAAGGCATGGCACGTGGAATTAGAACATTCTACCCCGTAGCCTAAATAAATGGTTCGATTCGCACAAAAGTCCGAACGATGTAAATAATCCCACTGAAATATGTTGAAAAATGTTCAAGTTTTTATCTAAAACCAAGAAACTACGAATTTCATTGGTTCGTTTTCTACGGGTTATAATCTCTTTGCAAGGTATTCATAGCCAGAAAATATTTGTAGATTTGGAGAATTTCTTTTGTGAAGATAATAATAATTTAGTGATAAAAGTCGTACTAATTAACCCATAGCTGGGAAGAGAAGAAGTGGAGTCATACCCTTCGCATTTGCGCGTAAATGAATATAACGTAGCTAACGAGAATTGAAACTCAGCACTCCGATTTCCAATTCTGAGCCATTATCCATTACACCACCCGCACATTCAAACTTACAACATCTGTAGTATTATTCCCAAGCGCTCATGAATCTTGGTCTTGAGTAGGCTCGACGTTGCTCAACTTTGGTGATCGTAGGGAAACCTGTGTTTTAACGTGACGTGACAGTAATCCTTAGATCAGCTTAAGTTGGACATTTTTACATGAATTATTCTACCGTTTTATTTATTTATTTTTCCATTTTAAACAAATGTCTTCCGCCTATTTTCAGCCAAATTCCTCGTACACCTCCATTCGTCATGAAAACTGTTTCACTCCCCAAGAAGGAAGTATCTATTTAGTTATTCTTCACAATCTCCAAAGGAATTGGTTTTCTGGTCTTTACAGATCAGAAGAAACGGCAATTCAACGGAGATTATGGCAGATTAATGAAATTCCTCCAATTTAATGTAGGTACTTAAAAAAACAAAAAACAGATGAAAAGAAATACACTTAAGGTTTAAAATTATTTTTTAGAAATGAAAAATCTTCCTTGAAACTTTTATTTTAGTTTTAATTTCAAGGTATTGATTAAATTTAATATTTCCAATTTCTACTTTACTGTATTTCAAAAATTATTTTAAACTAATTTAAGTTGATTGAAAGGATGTTTTTGTTTCTTTTGCTAAATTTGTGGCTTAGCACCCTTTTTTAGTCGTCTTTCATCGCAATTAAAAAATGTTCCAAAAATAAAATATACTTTTCCGAAATATTATTCAGCTCAGTTATTAGTCATGTTTTTCCTAACAATATTAGAGCATAAGTGCATGCATTGGATTCGAACTCGGCTCCCCATTTCTTTAATCCAAGCCGCTATCCATTACGCCACGGCGCCTACTGTTTCCAAACTGTTATAACTTTCTTTGCATTGTGTATATAGATTTTGTTTTTGTATACGAATAAAAGAATGAATGAATAATATTTTGATGTAAGGAAAGTAGCGAGGAGTCTCGGATATGTTTAATGGAGAGGAGTTTTGTTTTGGAGGTGTTAAAATTAACAAACCATCTTTTGCCCCAGTTAACAACAAACATGAGGTCGTTTTGCATATCGGCTGCCATTCTGATATTATCGAACTTATCAGCTTAACTATCGATAGCCTTACTATCGAGACAGGAGGAAATGGTTGTGTCATCAGCGTAGATAGCAAGTTGAGAGCTGATGCCATCGGGATGGTCATTAATTAAAATTAAAAAAAGTAGGAAAGAAGATAGAGCCATGGGAGGGGAGACACACGTATTAGTACGGAAAGATCTAGATGCGAGTCGGGTCAGAATAACTTTCATTTCATAGCAAAGACAGGACCAGTTCAAAAATGTGTCAGAAGAGAAAGTAACTATTCTGCTTGTAGAGAAGACCTGTATGACAAACACTGTCAAAAGCTTTTGAGATGTCAAAAACTACAGCCCAGGTTGTTCAGTCACTTTCCCACAGACGTAAATTGTTTTCTTGTACCTTTCCTATAAATAATCTCATGGTAATTTTTCGGAGGAACTCTTCGATATGGTATCCAAACTTTATGAATTCAAGCCGCAGCGCTGGATTGGCGCCAAGGTCTCATCTATTTACAACTGAACTGGTTAAATGTAACTATAAGTTCTATGCTAACAGTTTCTTTTCTCACACTTCTCGCTTGTGGAACTCTGTTCCAGTCCCATGCTTTCCAGCCAACTTTGATCTTAAAAATTTTCATCGAAAATTCATCAAAAAATTCATCAAAATTCAACCCAATTGAGGCTCGTATTCAGTCGTAATTAACAAACTTGCTAACCATTAAACTACATCGAACTGCTCAGAATCATTTTAGTATAGTTGCTATCGCCAACGATGTACAACTCAAGTGATGTTTTAACTCACCGCTCAAATGGCGTAAATTATTAGTGTCACATGTAGTGCATCCATAACAGCAGTGATGCGTCTATGGCAAGATAAACTGACGAAGTCCATCCTTTTTCAGACTGGCTTTGAATTCAGAGTATTTCTCTCTCCTAGACTGGTTACTATTTCACAGCAAGATAGCCAAGTCAGCCATACTATTTTTACAATAATGTTCACCTAATTCACGAACCAAATGTCTGTCAAGGTAAAGGTTTACTGCGTGGTTTTGTATTTAAGACATAGCTGAGGGGAGAAGAAATATATTCATACCTTCCCTAATGATATTTGTGCGAAAGTTAAAATAATGAACTCGGCTGGAGTTCAAAAATGCCTGTTGCCTTCACAGCTTCGATCTCAAAGTCGTCCTTCTTTTAGACAGGCTGCTAGCCAAGGCTAGTAATCCCTGTCTACCCTACTATTTACCGATCTTTTTATAAGAGCATTTATGCGAAAGTAACAGTCTAGGCAGAGTGTTTAGCTTGTTTCGCCGATTCAATTTTCTGCACGGATAAACGGGAGACACATGTGTTCATGCAGCAACCCTCTACCACGAGTGGCTCTTGAGCCTTGTATTGTTTTGATATATAATAAAAGATAACGGTGGTCTAGATTGACAAGAGCAAAATAGGAAAGTTTTTTAGAATGTCTTTCTTAAGCAATGAAAAAACATTTAGACATTCCTAAACTGAAAGAATTTCTTAAAAACAAAGCTATCTGGTCCATTTAATCAGCAAAGTTAGCTTCATTTAAGTTCAAGTAATTCGGTTAATTCTTAATCTTTTTCTATCCATTGCTGCGAAATAAGTCTTTAACGAGATTTAATAATCAGATTTTTACTTTAAAATCTGCCAAGATAAACTGATTAGACTGGTTGGCTTCCGGCCATCATCAGGTGATCTGAATATGATTTAGAAGTGAAAACAAGACGAGGAAATCTTTTAGAAGTGGAAATTGCATAGTGCTTTGAATGTTGTCATGTCAGGCTTTGTTTATACAGAGCAAAGAGCTTTTGTTTTGTTCAAGAAATTATTCTTATTTAATCGGTATAAATTGCGTACTACTTTAATTAGTATAGAATACATCATTTTTAATAAGAGTAAATAGTACTTATTTAATGGGTGTAAATGGTACTTATTTAATTGTTGGAAATGGTACTTATTTAATCGGTGGAAATGGTACTTATTTAATGGGAAGAAATGGTACTTATTTAATGGGTGGAACTGGTACTTATTTAATGGGTGGAAATAGTACTTATTTAATGGGTGGAAATTGTACTTATTTAATCGGTGGAAATGATACTTATTTAATCGTTGGAAATGGTACTTATTTAATCGGTGGAAATGGTACTTATTTAATGGGAAGAAATGGTACTTATTTAATGGGTGGAACTGGTACTTATTTAATGGGCGGAAATAGTACTTATTTAATGGGTGGAAATGGTACTTATTTAATGGGTGGAAATGACACGTGAACAGGCGAAGGAACGATAAATGTAAGAAGTAAAAAAAAAGTTTATATTTAATCGAATGTTACATGGCGGAAATAATTTAGATTTATTTCACAGAGAATCTGTAAATAGAAATAAAGAGTGAAAAAAGTGGCAAAGAAAGAAAGAAAGAAACAGAGATATGAACAGACTGAGATAGATAGATAGATAGATAGATAGATAGATAGATAGATATGAACAGCCAGATAGATAGATAGATAGATAGATAGATAGATAGATAGATCGATAGATAGATAGATACATAGATAAACAGACAGACAGATATAAGCAGATAAATATGAACAGCCAGATAGATAGATAGATAGATAGATAGATAGATAGATAGATAGATAGATAGATAGATAGATAGATAGATAGATATGAACAGCCAGATAGATAGATAGATAGATAGATAGATAGATAGATAGATAGATAGATAGGTAAACAGACAGACAGATATAAGCAGATAAATATGAACAGCAAGATAGATAGATAGATAGATAGATAGATAGATAGATATGAGCAGATAAATATGAACAGCCAGATAGATAGATAGATAGAGAGAGAGAGAGAGAGAGAGAGAACTTTGGTTCCCTGTGCCTTGCTTTTTTTATAGATATGTATGATATATTCTGGGGATAAAATCGTCTCGCATGACACAACTTTCTTATCAGCTGACCTAGTCTTTCAACTTCATATCCGCTGAAAACGTCAGCCCGAGAGGGGTGCAATGAGTCCCTTTTCCTGGCGATTAGCATCAGTCATATGCTGATAAAAGGCAAAGTGTCGTCTTTCAGATGATCAGTGGAGAGAAGTTTAGTTAAAGGTGTTAATATTAACAAACCATCTTTTGCCCCAGGAAACAATGAACATATGATGTTATTTTGCATATCGGCTGCTGCCATTTTGATATTGTCGGACTGCTAAGCCTTACTATCGAGACAGGAGAAAATGGTTGTGTCTTCAGTGTAGATAGCAATTTGAGAGCTGATGCCATCGGGAAGGCAAGTAATGAAAATTAAAATAGGACCAAGGATGGGTCCCTGGGGGACACACCCACATTAGTACAAAAAAAATTAGTCGAGTGGCCGTACAGGATAATTTTCATTTCACGATTTGATAGGAAAGACTGGACCGGTCTAAAAATGTGTCTAGAGACATCGTAGCTATTCAGCTTGTGGAGAAGACCTGTATGTCAAACCCTTTCAAATGTTTTCGAGATGTTCAAAGCTACAACCCAGACTTCACCGTTTTTATCTAGAACATGATAGACACTTTTCACAATTATCGACAGGACATCAGCAGTTGACCTGGAGAAACGAAAACTATAATTGACAATAATGCGTAATTACATAGAAATTACAAAAAAGCCGAAGGAGAAACATGAATTCAAATCAGACTAATTTATTTCTTTGCTGATTTTGTCCAATCTGTCTCAATAATATCGAGTTTACAACATTATAAACATAAAAAAATCACAGTCACATTCCGAGATAGGCACAGAGATATGAAGAGACTGAGATAGATAGATAGATAGATAGATAGATAGATAGATAGATAGATAGATAGATAGATAGATAGATAGATATGAATAGACTAGGATAGATCGATCGATCGATAGATAGATAATGAACAGTTTCAGATAGATAGATAGATAGATAGATAGATAGATAGATAGATATGAAGAGACTGCGATAGATTGATCGATAAATAGATAAGTAACACTTTCAAATAGATAGATAGATAGATAGATAGATAGATAGATAGATAGATAGATAGATATGACTTGATTAGATGGATCGATCGATAGATAGATAATGAACATAGACAGATATGAACAGATTAGGTTTGATAGATAGATAGCATAGCATAGCAGAGCATAGCTTCCTCTAAATAATTTCGTAAGGTTTCCCATGCTCTCATTAAAAAGTTTTCTACTCATCTCATGTATTGAATCTTCCATGTAAACATTTTTTTAATCAAATATTGGAGTCTTTTTTTAAGAAGATTTAGATTATTTCAAATAAATTATAAAAAAAAAAAAGAAACAAAATTCGGAAGGAACATTTTCCGTCCTAATCTGTGAAGGCATTCACCCGCGAGATAAATGGTCTAGACTTTATTTTGATACGAATGGCTGTGCTGATGATCGTCAAAATCGTTTATTCTTTCGAAGGTTCACAGTATTTCTCTAATATTTATTGCTGGAGATGAAGCTAAATAAAGAGGAAGCAGATTTAAACTACTCTTGCTAACCTCACAACAGGAATGACCTAAAGAGACTGACGATTAATCCACGAATCTCAAATTCGCTCAGTCATGCCTACAATATGTCAATTATTATCGGCTGGAACTATTATCATTTCTTTGAGTTTATGTTGCATACACATTTTCTTCCGGGTCCCAAACAGAGACCTAAGTTTAGAAATAGCTCCACATCTTCCACTGATACTTTTTTGTGAAAAAAAAAAAGAAAATCTTAAATAACACATATTTTATATATATATATATATATATATATATATATATATATATTAGGTTGGTGCAAAAATAATGACGTAATAATGTCGTTTTTTGACGTTAAAAATAAGTCAAAAAACGACATTATTACGTCATTATTTTTGCACCAACCTAATATATAGCTCTTCTTAATGTGTGAGCTGTAATTTTTTGTATTTCTCTAAAGTATAGGCTACGAGTAATCCCATCTTACCATTTTCTAATCAATCTGATGGCTCCAATTAAACTGATGTCCCCGTGTATCACATTTCTGAAATTTCGACTTCAAGATCCTTGTATTTTTTTGATGATCTTCAAAGATACATTACAATCTGCACGGACTACCATGACAATAAAAAAAAAAGCACATTCTTTTTTTGTGGTCTTTAATCACGATGTCTTTGTGATTAGCTTTGGTTGTTCCGTCTGTGTGTATTGTAAAGTCAATAAAATTGTTACAGGTAAAATCTCTGTAACCTGGCCTCGGTGATGTTTATATCAACTTCTTCCAATTTTCTTTCCGTAAATGTTTTATATTCAGCCGGTGTTAACGCTGTGAAAGCTGATATACAATTGTTATTTCTGGATATTTATCATAGAATCTGCATTTGAGGTCAATACAATTTTTCATAATATGTGCTTGGTAATTTCTAGTTAGCAAACATTAGTCCTGTGCAACAAGAATAAAACCTTAGGTTTAAACTTTGAACCCTCCACTATGTAACCACTGATGGATACGGGGTTTTTCTACATCAGATTGTTTGGTAGAATATTGACCATGAAGAGGTTTTGGTCCATTTCATTTGCTTTTGCTTTCTTTTTTAGGTTCTTTGCTGCTGCAGTCGGTGGATTATGGTTTACTTATACTTCTTCACTCACCTTAAATTCTTTTTTGAAGTTGTTTGCTTCCTTTATTACTGAATAAAGTTTCTTATTTCTTTCATATTCTTTGACACTAATGGTCAGCCAGTCTTCTGTAGTTTACAGGCATCTTTGAAGGCCGATTATTGTGGTCTTTTAAGACAGTTCATATTTGAACTATTCCTCTGCATCTTTTGGATATGGGCACAAAGAGACATTCAGCATCAACTTTATGTGGCATTATTATTATTATTATTATTATTATTATTATTATTATTATTATTTTCTTTGATTTCTGGCGTTTACACATTTCTTTCCGGGTCTCGCCCAGGGACCTAAGGTTAGAAATGGCAGCATGACACTTTTCACTGACAAAAAAACAAAAAAAAACAAAAAAAAAACAAGAAATTACATAGAAAAAGCCCTTCGTAAAGTGTGGGCTGTACTTGTCAGAACAATTTTTGTATCTCCTTGAGGCATGGATTTCCAGGAATCCCTGCAATCTTTTCCAACCAGTCCTAGGGCTCCAACTACAATAGGGATTGTTGATGTTCCCATATGCCACATTTTTGAGATTTCTATTTCAAGGTCCTTGTATTTTGACAACTTTTTGAATATCTTCAAAGATACAATGCAGTCAGCAGGGACTGCCATATCAATAAGGAGGCACTTTTTTTGTTTGTGGTCTTTAATAACAATATCTGGGCGGTTGGCTTTGATTGTTCTGTCAGTGGGTATTGTATAGTCCCATAGAATTGTAACAGGTCCTATCTCCGTAACCGGGTCTGGGTGGTGTTTATACCATTTTCTTTCAGTTTCCTTCCCGTAGAAGTTGCAGATTTTCCAGTGCAGATATTGGCCCACTCTGTCATGCCGGCTTTTATATTCAGTGGGTGCCAACATCGTGCAACCTGATACAAGATGATCAATCGTTTCTAGATATTTATCACAGAATCTGCATTTTGGGCTGGCACACTATTTTAGTACATGTGCTTGATAATTACTAGTTGGCAAGCTTTGGTCCTGTGCAGCAAGGATGAAAGCTTCAGTTTCAGCTTTCAACCCTGGACTACGTAGCCACTGATGGATACGGATTTTGTCTACGTCAGCTTGTTTGGTATCGGCAGAGTATTGGCCATGAAGCGGTTTATCTGCCATCGCTTCTGTATCTGGTCGGTTGCATTCGTTTTTGCTGTCTTTTGTAAGTATTTCGCAGTTTCAGCCGGTGTATTGTGCTGTAGTTGCATCTCTACGCCCATTTGAAACTCCATTTTGAATTTGTTGGCTTCTTTCATTACGGAGTAAAGACGCTTACTACTTTCATGTTCCTTGACGCATACCATCATCCAGTCTTCTGTAGTTTCTAAGTATCTTTGGAGGCCAATTGTTGCACTTTTGTCGGACAGTTCTAGTTGAACTAACCCTCAATCTGGGTACATACAGACGATCAACATCAGCTTTGGGAAGATGCATGCGGTAGCAAGTGAGAAGCTTTTATTATTATTATTATTATTATTATTATTATTATTATATTACCCCCAAGCAAGGCAACAACGTCATTAAAACGCAAAGTTGTTCTGAATGTGGAAGAATAATAGAAAAAGAAAACATTATTAAGGTGAGATAAGAATAAAAGAACAATTATTCAGAAGACTGACGATAATGATTTTAGAGATTAAATTTGATCGGAGAGCAATAATCATCAAGAGACTTCTACGAGAGAGAAGTGTGAAAGAAGAAATTGTTAGCATAGAACTTACAGGTTCATCTAGCCATTTCAAGAGTAAAATGATGAGACCTTTCCGCCAATCTAGTACTGCGCTTAAATTCATAAAGTCTAGGTTCCATAGCGGAAAATTCATCAGAACAATTACCATAAAAATGTAATATATTATAGAAAAGGCACGCTACGTTACAATAGTGGTAAAATGACTGAAGCCGAGATGCCAGGTCAAGACGAATAACATTGCAGATTCTTATTTATAGTTTATCAATGATCTCTACATACAGAGCAGAAGCACCTGGCCGGAAGTGGACAAGGAAGGGACAAATGATAGACTTATAAATGTCTAAGATAGATTCTGGACAGAATAATTGTCTAGCACGCCACAGTGACCGACTTTGCTTTCCACTTCATGTCAGCGAAAACTGTTATCCCGAGAAGGTCCACTTGGTTACTCTCCTTGAGTGGGCCTTCAGCTGCTCAGCTGTTAAAAGTTTCGTTTTGGAGGCTTTAAAATTAAAAGGCCATTTCTTGACCCAGTTAAGTCAGTAAAACGATCAGATTTACTATTAAGACAGAAGTAAACAGCTGTGTCATCAGCATACACAAAATTATTATTATTATTATTATTATTATTATTATTATTATTATTATTATCATTATTATTAATATTTATTATTGAGATGGATTGGCGCACCAATGAACCAATGCTAGGGTACAAATATATGAAACCGAATATACCCATCACAATACTCACTAATATACGGATATACCACGCACATCCATCGCAGCCAAATATGTGTGATATTGTAATAGGTTATGATGAAAGCAATGCAAAAGTTTGAAAGTGGTTTCTTGTTAAATATGACTTTAGTTCGGGTAAGCCAGTACGCTCAGATAATGCTTTCAGTTGGTAACCCAATCTGCATAGACAGTACTTTCACGTTGGGTAACGCTGATCGCTTTGTACAATGCCCGCTAACCCAGTCCGCACAAACATTAGCTTTAGATCGGGTAAGCCAGTCCGCTTAGACAGTATTTTCAGGTCTGGTAATCCAGTCCACTCAGACAATGTCTTTAGGTCGGGTAACCCAGTCTGCTCAGAAAATGTCTTCAGGTCGGGAAACCCAGTCCGCTCAAAATATGTCTTCAGGTCGGATAACCCAATCCGCTGAGACATTACCTTCTGGTCGGATAACCCATTCTGCTTAGACAGTATCTTCACGTTATTTTATTTTTTATTTATTTCATTCTTTATTTCTTTTATATTGTTACTGAAACCAAACAGTGTCTTTTCCCCTCTTTCTATACGAACAAAACGGAATAGTCCATTATTTATGATGTATCGGCAGGGCGTAACGGTCATGCAAATTAACGTACAAAATGACAAACAATCATAATAGGACTAGAAAGGCCCGTGTAAATGTCAAGGTTTTCCTATATTAATTTTCTGATGAATCTTAATTCTTCAGTTAATGATTGAATAAGCTGATGGCGAGTTCTACGACAAGAAAATATCCGTAGAAATTCTCCTATCGCGTCATTCGATATTTGAGTTTCACAATTTTAACAGAATATTGCAATAACATTCCAGAATATGAATGCTGGTCGTTATTTCAAAAAATAAAGCGGGTACAAATAAAAAAAAAAATGAAACTCGGAAAGTTTTCGGTTTCAGTGAAATAGACGGCAAAAACTTCTACTTTCCCTTTTGTTTTATTTTCTCGCTGAAACCAAGTAGCGTCTCTGATATACCATTACCTCCCTTTCATGCGCTCAAAACGGAATAGTCTATTATTTATAAGGTATTGGCAGGACGAAACGGTCGTGCGAACTAACGAAGGACGCGCACAATTATAATAGGATTTTTGTTGTTGTTGTTGTGCTTGTAAGTCTTTTTAATACTTAATGGTGTCAGAGGTCACCGCTGCTCAAACGTCTTTTTTGTCTAACCTAATAGAAATGTAATTAGCTGCAGTTGTTTGTTTTTTTTTATCTTACTTTATATTTTCTCAGTGTTTCGTTATCTCCCTCATCAATCTTCGTTATTTGCTTACAGAATTTCTTTTAATTTTTACCATTGAAAGATTTTTTTAACCTGTCGTTTTTTTTTATGTTGAGCAATGAACGTGATGTTAAAATGCTTCCCATTTACTTGCCCTGACGTCAAGTGTGTAGTTGCTGGGCTGTGCATACTACCCTGGAAACCCCGACCGGGGATGGTTAGCAAGACTGATTACGAACCCCAGGTAGTGAGTTGTGACATTCGCTATCTTATCAACATTTGCTTTTTTCGACCTGCATTTAAAAATTAAACTCACAATTAAAGGATAAAAAATTTTTCGCGGATTTTGATGTCATTTTGGAGTCGTTTTTTTTTCTGTTGAAATCTGTGAATTTCTTTTGCTCGTGCTAAGTCTCGAAAAACACTCAATAACATTTACTATTTTTCATCGATAATGTTGTGTGTATTAAAATTCTTCAACATTTTAACAACAAAAATCACGAGTTGATGTTCAAAATTGCCGCAAAACATTGATTTATTTAAGATGGAATGTTCTATTATGACTGATTTATTTAATTTATGTATTTAGATACATAGTCTTTATTTTCAATTTTTCTCGATGAATTATTTATTTATATTGTACAAGATCCATTATTGTACGTTAGGTTACAATCATTTTTATTTTATTTTATATGAATACTATCTTATGAAAATTGTGATGTAGTAGAATGGCGGGGACTCAGTATCATCGATTTCGAGGGGCTCTGTACATTAGATTCGGAAGTGAGTAGGGGATCATGAGACCCTTGCACCAGCTCTGTGTGATCTGTCATAGTACATGTTATGGCATTGCAGTTAAATTAAAAAGGAAACCAAATTTATATCGTATTTGTCCACTAAGCACGCCGGCATCAGGTCGTTTTCAGTTCATCTTTTTCTTGGGTGGCCATCCATCTCAGTACTAAGATGGCTCATTGATGTCTATCTTTGCCGTAATGATAGGAACCATCGCCCTTTCTTCGTAATTTTTACCGAAAGCTGACTTGGTTGTATGCAGAAATGAGCACGTGGTTTACGGGGAGACAATCAACAAATTCTCTTCCGCATTGATGCAAAATGCTTGTTTGTTTATTCTAATATTTTGTCATTAAATTATTGTTCCTGCTTTTTATGGCCTTGTGCTAACTTTCAGCTAAAGAGTGCATTCCAGCATATTACTCGGCTGAGTCATATATAATTTCCGTTTTTTAATCAAATGATATTGCCAGCGTCCCTTTGCGGAAAAATGGAATCACCTGTGTTACACAGGTTACTGAGAATCGTACAGACTGTTGGATTCGTTTTTCTACAAATGAGACACATTGCTTAGGTTGGGTCATAAATAATTACAGATTTTGTTTATCAAATTTACATTTTATTCAGTTCTATATTTTCCATTATTTGCAATAACTTGCTGCATCTCTCCAGTACCCTTTGAATAAAATCCATAAGTTTTGTTGTCAACATTTTTTCTTCATCAAAACGTTTTGCATCATTCGAAACAAGTAATAATCGTTTGATGTGGGGTCAGGCAAATATGACGGTTGGTTAGAACAGACCAGTCTAATTCGAAAAGGACGTCTTCCCAGTGGGATTTGATTTTTAGAAATGGGGAAAAAGTCGCAAGGTTTGAGATCTGGAAATGGTAATGGTCGGACATTGGGAATGTTGTCGTCGACCAACAACTGGGGCATAAGCCATGGTCACTGATTCATCACTGTGCTGTGGTTAGACGACCACACTCTACGCACTTTCCTTCCAAGCTGTACTATAAACAACGGAAACGAGCAAGAACGCTATAACTTAGTGTGCATACACGACAGAGATTATGGTCTGATGTGATTTCAAGTTTATTTTTATAGCTATCGTTATTTTTTTTTATTTTCTCTAAACCAATGAAATAAGACTTTCCATTGGACACCAATTGGTAGATACCGCTGCCTTCTTGTAAATGACGCCGGTGTAGGAAGAAGCACCCGCTAGCATATTTCGATTAGGAAATCCCAATAAAATACTATATTAACCAATCAAAGATTTTACAAGCATCAATAGCATCAATGCTAAATTATTTGTTTGTGGTTCCCATTAACATCTTTTATGTGCCGTGTCTCTTCAGCACGTAGGCGATCATGGCTCTCCACCTCCTCCTGTTCCTTCTAATTCTCAATAAGTTTTGTCTTTTCTTATTTCTTACAGACCCTTTTCTGTCATTCACTTGCTTAAGCCTGTTAAGTATGTCACTCGTGGCTTTCCCTTGTCACTCTCCCGCACTTTCCGCCCTGTGAGAGTTATTTTTTTCAAGCCATTCTTTCTCATTACGTATCCCAAAGATTCAGCTGCCTCTTCCTGATTTAAACTATAAATTTCTTCTTTTTTTCACCTCTCCAAAACCTCACCGTTACGCACATGTTCGGTCCATGATATCCTCAGCATCCTTCTGTAGAACCACGCCTATGTTGCCTCGAATCTCTTCTTCATCTTTGAGGATATTGTCCAGCATTTGCTGCCATCCATGTGGACAGATATCACGTAGTAGTTCAGTCGTCTTTTCTTTGTTAACAACGAAACACTTTCGTCTTGTAATAACCTACCTAGCTTTTAGAATGCGTCTTTGGTCATCTCAATATATCTTCGGATCTCAGCCTCGCACTTTTCGTCCTCTGTCAGAACACTTCCCAGATATTTAAATTTCCATACCTGCTTGATTTTAGTGTCCCTGGTGGCCATGCATTCTGTCTTCTTGTTTATGCTAAGCTCCTTCTTCTCGCTCGCCTTCACAACATTTTATACGATGTTTTGTAGTTTCCTTTTCTTTCGAGAACTGTGTCATCTGCATATTTTATGCCCTTAAGATTCTGGCCGCCAAGGATGAATCTTCTTAAGATTTCTAGTTCTCTCAGAATTGCCTTGCTGTATAAATTGAAAAATAAGAGTAGATAGGCTCTTCTCTCGCCCGGTTTATACTCCTCCCTTTTCTTGTGAACAGGTCCATCCCTTGTTCCCTGTTTAGGAAGAGGTTCACGGTTGTTTTCCTATTCTCTGGTCTTAATAGTGGTGCAATCATTAATCTCTTGTGGTGTGCGCGGATGGTATTAATGTCTCTTCAGACTGAGGGGACAGGGTTGGCAGTTTCCTAGTTGCTGTTCTCAACGGATAGTTAGGAGACCGAAATCTGGGGTAAGCGTCTTGAGAGTCTGCTCGGATCAACAGTTGTATTAATATTGGGATTCATTTAGTGCCATGTTCCGCATGGATGAGTATCCCTGCAAGCACACGGTCACACTATATTGTAGTCTGCGCAAGTCCCCATCTGTCCATGATAAATTTGATGGCCGACTGCTATCATTATTCTAGGCCTTTTCCTTTCTAATAATAACACATCATGGCTATAAAAATAAACATACAAACCTAATCTTGTATAACAAAAAAACACCTAAACCCTTTTGCATCATTTGTTCTAACATTTGTGGTAACGTTACCAGTTTTTGCAGAGTCGAATTATTCCTCTTTGAAAAGTCTCCAGACAGCTGTCTATGAAACTAACTTTAACTTGTCAATCCCCTCCTCTGGTTTCTTGATTGCTGGCTATGTTCCTTTAATTAGAAAGGACTCCAAAGTCTACATGCACAGCCTGGGAGTTTATGTCCACTAACATCTCCCGCTGGCTCTCGAATCTCCAGATCATTCGGATATGTGTCTCCGTTTCTCTTTCTCCTTAATTCAGTCAGCTATCTCTTCTTTCTTTACCGATTCTCTTCCTGGCAAGTGCGTCTTCTTAGCATTATCGCCTTACTTGGATTGAAGTGATTATAAAAAATAAATAAAAATTCAAAAGGGTCAGAGAATTTTCTGAGTTTAGTCAACAGCCGAATGTTCGAATTATGTCTTTTCCTTCAAAATCACCATTGTTTAAATCATTTTTCCAGTCTAACAATGATATACCCACTCTCAACATATCTTACTTCTTCTCTCAGTTCTTTCTCTCTTTCTCTCTTTCTCTCTCTCTCTCTCTCTCTCTCTCTCTATCTATCTATCTATCTCTGTTCTGTCTTTTACGCTCCATTATATCTACCTTTCTCTTTTTTTTCTTTCTCCCTTCTTCTCAATTTCTCTTTCCTTCTTTTTGCAATCTTTTCTCTTTGATTTTTTACCATTTCTCGTTCGTTCGATGTTTTAACTTTCTTTTTCCTCTCTGTTTATTTCACCTTTTTCGCTTTTTTATCTTTTTTAATTTTTCTTTCTTTCTTTCTTTATTTTTCTATTTGTATTTATATATCTTCCTTTCTACCTCGCACTTTCTCGTTTCTTTTTGCTCTCTATATTTATATCCCCCTCCTTCTCTACTTTTCTCTCTCTGTATTTTCCATTTCCTTTCTTTTTCTTTCATCTTTCTTTTACTTGTGCTTACTTCATTCTGGTTCCCTCTCTTACTTCCTCTTACATTTCGCTCTCTCTCTCTCTCTCTCTCTCTTTCTTTATTTTTTTTTTGTTTCTTAATTCTCTTTGTTTCTTTCTCACTTCTCTCTTAATGTCGCTTTCATTTCTCCCCCCTTACGTTCCTTCTTTCTTTCTCTGTGTTTTTCATATATATATATATGTGTGTGTATATGTATATATACACACACACACACACACACACACACATATATATATATATATATATATATATATATATATATATATATATATATATATGCATATATTATCTTTCTCTTCTGTACCCTTTCTATCTCTCTTTTTCCTTTTCGCTTTCCCTTTTCCCCATGATTCTCTTTTTTGTTTCCTCACTCTTTCATTCTTTCTTTAACTCTTTATTTCTATCCCTGTCTCTATTTCGCTTTCTATTTCCTGTCTCTTTCTCTCCTCTTTTTCCTCTATATTCACCCACCCTCCTGTCCCTCTCTTTATATATAACCCTCTCTCTCTCTCTCTCTCTCTCACAGACACACACACATTAAATTTTGTATCGTTTCCGCCTCGCAGTGACCCTCGGCCTTCCGTTTCCCTGATGCTTAGCCATAGTTCAAAGGAATCTGACTGAAAACAAATCCAGTCATTTTCCTTTAAGACGAAAGGTCACACGTAGGAGTCACCATAAAAGAGTGTCTGAAGCCCTATCATTGCCTGTTTTGTCATCTCGCTCCTTAACTTGGCCCTGAGCTCTTAACGTTCATATTACTTCACAATAAGATTTTCTTATTGTTATTTTGGTAGAAATGTCCACGTTTTATTCTTTTAGATATGAATGCGAAAGCAGTCTTCAAATTGGTAATTAAATATTCATATTATTAAACCTTTGAGACCTGACCACCGTTTTACCGGTGTCAGAGAAAATTACGTAATACCCAGCCACCGGTTGAACGGTTGTTAAACACTTGTAACTATATTTATACCTACCGTGAAACATTACATACCAATTATTTGCGAATTTTGACCCAGGAGCTCAGGCAGAAGGGTTAAAATTGTTCCGGAACGCCGGACTTAAAGGTTTAATCATTTAAAGTGGTATCCATGGAAATGACGTAATGCCCACCTTCCAGTTGAACAGTGGTAGCGAAAAATGACTTAATGCCCAACCAAAGGTTGAACGGTGGGTAAACACTTGTAACTATTTTTTATACCTACCGTGAAACATTACATGCCAATTATTTGCGAATTTTGGCAAAGGAGCCCAGGAAGAAGGGGTAAAATTATTTAGGAATGCTAGGCTGAAAGGGTTAAAAAAATAAATAACGATAAATAAAAGCCTTAGAATAACATTTGCACTCTTTATTGCGTAAATAAAGCAACGATAAATAAAGAATTTCCCTTAGAAGAACATTAGACAAAAATCGAACTGTCACGAATCTGTTAAAAAGCTGTCAACATAAATAAACAGGGTTTGGTACGTTTCAGTGTCGCTGATTCGGCGTCAGGAAAATAATTGGACTGTTCGGCACAACCGGTTAGGCCCCAGATTGTTTCGACGTCACTGTCTTTGACCGGAAGCACCCCCACCGAAGAAATGATAAAAGCATTGAAAACACCGAACTTTCAATATAAGTTCTTATTTATTTAGGGAATTAATGATCTTATTAAAATATTAGGTTGGTGCAAAAATAATGACGTGATAATGTCGTTTTTTGACCTTAAAAAATACGTCAAAAAACGACATTATTACGGTGTTATTTTTGCACCAACCTAATACTAATGGAAAACTGTAAATTAAAAAGTTATTAGGTTGGTGCAAAAATAATGACGTAATAATGTCGTTTTTGACCTTTAAAAATACGTCAAAAAACGACATTATTACGTCATTATTTTTGCACCAACCTAATAAAAATATTATATTTCAAAAAAATTTAATCTTAGAAAATACTTCTTTATTTCGTAAT
This sequence comes from Acanthosepion lycidas, assembly GCA_963932145.1. Classification (NCBI taxonomy): domain Eukaryota; kingdom Metazoa; phylum Mollusca; class Cephalopoda; order Sepiida; family Sepiidae; genus Acanthosepion; species Acanthosepion lycidas. The sequence continues at coordinate 93,693,197 of OZ010590.1, forward strand.
TATGAGCAACACTCTTCAGTAATTTAATAGGGTCGAATGATTCAACTTCCATTATAACTTTTTTGATTCGTTCGTCAGCATCTCCATAATTTTTAGCTTTCTTTGAGAGGGGGATATCCAGTGACAACCTTTCGAGAAAGGCATGACATCCTTTTTGAACTTTCTATAAGGGATCAATAAATTTCCAGATTGAAGGATGGTGCATTCCGAGCTCATATTGTAAACATCGATTGACAGCTTCGGCCTGATTGTTCGTGTGATCTTATATAGTGTTCGTTTATAAAGATTCCATATCTCGGGCACAAAAATAGCGGTCATCCTCGCATTGCGACGTCTATTCAGTCATCCAGTATAAGTATCCTCAAACCAATGGAACAAGGCTATTTGTTCATCAGGAAGAACTGCTTCTAGTGTATCGATGTATTCATCCATCTTTTCTAATGGAACGAAGGCGAATAATATAATTATTTTAGTCCATAATACAAAGATAGAATCGGTTTTATGGAGATTTCATAAACCCAATTTGACGACTAAACGAGAGAGAGAGAGAGAGAAAGAGCAAATTTGACTATAACGACGAAGTTCCCTCACCCCAAGCCGAAAAGATCAAGAAATGACCACCCTGAGAAAGCGACCATGATGAGACTCGAACCTGCGTCTCATGGTTGGCAAGCAAACATTTTGTAACACACACACACACACATACAACACAAAATATTTTTCCACTTTGTCAAAAGGATACGATTATTAGCTGAATAGTGATCTGAAACCTTTTCTGTATAATGTCCGATCTGCAAGATTAATGTAGAAGTGTGGATCAAGCGCATTGACAAGGAAGGAGATTATGTTGACGCCTAAACGTCCCTCTGCCAGTAAATTCTTATGTAGAATCGGTCACGCCGAAGAGTACCATTCCCAAATAAACAAAGCTACTGTCGTGTTAAAAATGAATTTCTGTGATATTTTAATTTTAAAAGAAATAATAATTCATTCAAATGAGATTAATTATACTTTAAATCAGCTAATATTCATCAACTAAAGTTTCAAAAAATATATTTTATTTTTGAAAGATCTTTCAATAAGGATATTTACAGATTTATAACAGTTTGCTAAAAATGGCGCTTAATTCAAAACTTTTTAGAAATTTTATAACGTAAACGCCTTCCAATCAATCTAAATTAGTTTTAGAAATACAGAAAAGTCTTTTCTTTATTGGAAACAAATTTCACCTATTAGCTTAAAATTAAAACTAAAATAAAAGTTTGAAGAAACATATTTCGTTGTTAAAAATTCATTTTAAACATTAGGTATCGCTTTACCTAAATAAAGTTCAGCAAACTAACTTTTTACTGTTTTCATAATGCGTTATAATAATGGCTATTTACTCGTCTCCGTTTACAACAGTCTGCTAAATCAGCTAACCAATCCCTATTACAGACGCTTGCTCAGTCATACATGTGATTATTCAACGCCATCAGTGCCCACAAGTGGTTTATACTGTAACTAATGTTGAGCGGGCTTTATTTACCAGTTTCTGGGAAGGAGCGCATAATCTGAAGTAATCAACAGTTTGAAGAGGGCCGATACGCTCAAACCCTCTGTCAGGATGACTTGGCACTTCATGCTAGCCGGACGGATCATTGACGGTTTTCGAACACTTTCATTATCCCAAGTTTCACATACAATTCTTGGACCAAAATCAAATTGTGCTGCATTTTGGGACTGTTCCCTCACCCCAAGCCAAGAAGATCATGAAATGACCCCCCCCCTGACAAATCGACCATGATGAGATTCGAACCTGGATCTCATGATCAGCAAGAAAACTTTCTGTAACAGACACACACGCACACACATAGACATATGTACACAAAATATTTTTCCATTTTGTCAAAAGGATACGATTATTAGCTGAATAGTGATCTGAAACCTTTTCTGTATGATGTCCGATCTGCAAGATTAATGTAGAAGTGTGGATCAAGCGCATTGACAAGGGAGGAGATTATGTTTAAAAAATAAATTTTAGTCGTCTATAATGAATGCATTTTCCACTGTGGCTACAGATTTTTTGATACGCATACATCTTCACACCTATATTATGGTCATTAACCATCAAGAAAATTGTGAAAATAATTGCTTTTGAATCATTGACTATGGTTTTATAATGTACCTTCATACCCACCACTAGATTATGTGCCTTGACAAGGATCGAAATTAACAGCGACTCAACGGACAACACTTGACCGTAAAAAAGTTGTGATGAAATATTAATGTAATAAGATAAAATAGTAAAGTGCTATCTTTATTTTACTGTATCAATGAAACAAAATGTACAAGACCATCAAAAAAGCAGTTGCAAAATCAAGGCCATAAAAGCGGGGGTACTCTGTGAGAATCGAACTTACGACCAAGAGATCGACCTTTTTTCGAGGGAGGAGAGACATGAGGGTGGGATTTATGTGAGGGTGGGGATGTGGGTGGTGTTTTGGGGAAAATGAGGTGCGGTAGCAAAAGAGCAATTCCCCAAGGGGTATATGTATAAACCTGCTTGGATTGATTGCCATTACGCAGAAGTATAACTGTATGCTACAGCAATAGCATCGAGAGGCCCCACAGAAAACAACTGCACGTTCCAGACCCCATTCTCAAAAAGACAGGATCACCCACATTCTGAAGATACCTAGCATATAACGGAAGTAAAATACCTTTTGATTAAACATGGCTTCTCACTTTTTTTTATCATGATATAACACTTGGCTGGCAGATTGGGTTCTATCACCTTGGCTGGCAAGTGGCCTAGGTGAAGGAAACTGAATTCAAACGGACTTGGAGAGGGTTGGGCTTCGTCAGATTATCTTGCCCAAGCAATACCACTTCTACTGCAGCTGCAGTACAAGTAATGCACCTAGGACTCTCGTGTGTCACTGGAGTCGCGATCGCGCTATATATAAATCAGATATGAATTGCATGAAGTTATTTTAGAATGTCTCTACTTTCTCAAGACATGTTATAATTTAGTTTACACAAATCCAGGCCGTAAAGCAGTACAGAGAGACAATATAATGTAGCCTAAATGGGCGATTCGAGAAATGACTTGCGCAGATTAGTACAGAGATAGACAGCGTAAACAGCTTTTGTATGTTTCAAATTGTAAGGATGAAAAAAGCAATTATCTTCCTTTAATTGAGGCGAACTAATGAAGGTCACGTGACGGTCGGTCAGTTTCTATTTTTTATGCGGAGAGACAAGACGTATCTACCAACACCAATTGCTATGTAGGCTGTGGAAAAGACGGACATCAAAAGTAAACAGCAGCAGGGTATCCAGAGAAAACCACATTGTCTCACCAGAAATATAAAAGACACCACTGACTTGCGTTATTTCCAGTTGGGAAATATTACAAGTAAGATCCTCTATCTATTTGAACCTTTTCACACTGCTTATTGTATACATATGTTATAGTTTCTCTGTGTGGGACAAATTAGTGAAGAATATGTATATATCGGCATAAAAATCTCTAAGAACAATGAATGTTTGGCATTCCTTTCTCTAACCTATTCTGTGCCATTTCTGATATTAAACTGTCGAAGATATACGAATGACTATAATGAAGAACAAGAAATATTCTTTCTTTCTTGCATAGAACAGCCATTAAAATTTCAGGTTTGATTTGAAATATTATTCAGAAATGAACCCATTTGGAATTGGACGCTTTTATTTCCATAAACGCTCCAACAGCAAGAATAGATTTTTCTTTTCTTTTTTTAGTGCTTGATAGTTTATCACTATGCAAAATACAACTTGGGTGAGAATGTCAAATAATTTTATAAAATTCTTTTGCATGACTTTCTGGAATGAGGACTTATCATTATTTCCACAATTTATATTCGGACTATTGTCCTCATCTTTGTTGTCTATCACAACGTTTGCCCTGATTTTTTTTTTTAAAGTAAGATCATCCATTTGTCTTGCCTCTATTCTCTATTTCTCTCTCTCTATCTCTCTCTCCCCCTCTCCCTGTCTTTTCCTGTATCTTCTCATTACCTCCCTTATATCCTCCATCCTTATTACTTATCGATTGTTTTATAAATATGAAGTATTTCGTTATCGAGGCTAGACTGGTTGACCATTACTACTGAGTAGTGAGTCCAATCCTCACACGATACCCTATACAAAATCAACATTAGATAATGTTGACTTTATATATATATATATATATATATATATATATATATATATATATATATATATATATATATATATGGGGGGTGTTTGTGTGTTTAACAGAAATATAAAATTTGTCACTTGGCTCATTCAACATCCCGACTCTAGAGTTTCGAAGACGAAACTTTTTGTAATTGTTCGGTACACTCGTCAGGAGGCATCAGCAATTTTCTGCCGATTTTCTCACTTTCGTTATTTATATAAGTTTTTTGGGTTTTTTTTAAGTAATAATTAATGCACATTTTATTGGTGTTAGATTGATTTTCTTCTTGTTCTGTGTGTGTGTGTGTGTACGTGTGTGTGTGTGTGTGTGTGTGCATCTAGCTCTGTGTATGTGTATGTATTCCTGTACGATTGAGTATGTGTCCATGTGTAGAATGTCATGGTTATTCTTCTCCTTCGTTATTTTCTTATTTACTTCTCCCGCTATCCCTTTTCTTTCTTTTTTCTTACTTTCTTTCCTTCTTTCTTTCTTTGATTCATACATCTACATTTTAACTTGCACTTATATTTTAATTTGCATTAAATTTTACTTACATTCCATAATAATGTTTAGCATATAAATTAAAGAAAATCGATTACTCATGCGGAAATTGTATCCAATGCAACTGAAAAATTACTAAAATATATCCACCATTTTTTATTGTCTACCTCATGTTAGCTTTTGTTTTTTACATTTGTCCTTTCAATGATTTTAAAAGGCAAATTGTGGTTATCATTTTAGGACGGTAAAGGTCGTATTAACTCTTTTTGGATATTTTTTTATTTGTAATGATTTTAGAACAGAATTCTTTCCCACGTGTGACAATTGCTAACTCTAACTGACGCATGAATAATTTTCCTGTTTTTATATTCAGAATTTAAGTAGTTCCAAATTATCGATGGAGAAACGGCAAAATAGGGAAAAAAAACTTAAATTTTTGCTCGAATTATATTTGCCCAGTAGAAAAGGATAAATTTTGTATTTTATATCAATCCCGGTGGTTAGTAATTTTGTTCGAATGGCGTTAAGTGGGAATTTTCAAAATTTTAAACCCCACTTAAGGAAGTGGGACAGTTTTACCTCCTAAACTGTTATTTAAAAATTGTTCTGTCTCCATAAGAAAACAGACGATTTCGTTGATAAAATTTATACTCAGTACAATCCTCTGAATATTTGGTTTCGAAGAGGTAAGGTACCATGTTTTGTTTTGTGTTCATTTTGTTTAGTTCTTTTTCGTAACAGATTTAATGTTTAGTATAGAGCTTAGAAAAAATTCGCAGTCTGAGATAGGCAAGAAGTAAGGCATGTACCAACATCAGCACGACAAAGGGCACCCCTTTAACGGCAAGGAAGGGCAAAAATATTTTAAGTCAAGTGATAGCGATTGCTGTATGAGTCGTACGATTTTTGAATGAAGAACGGGCAACGCCGGGCCATGCTGCTAGTTTGCTATAATATTTATTTATTTATCATCATTTGTGTATGCTATTTTTCCACACTTTGTATCCTGCAGAGCCGGGTTTAAACTATAGTCCTTGGGTCCTATAGGAGAATTGTCATTTAATTGATAGCACTTTTCTTAGTATATGGGATGTTCATAGTAAGACGATCTTCTGGGCAACTTATATGTTCATGTTACCTGGGACATGGTTAGTAAAATTGTCCATTTTATTATCATTATTCTTAAGTGCCTGGGAACCATATCCACAGTTGGACCAAAGTGTTGCGAGTGAAATTGGGAAGAGAAAATAGTTTAAATCCACCAGTGTACTCACATAAAGTCAAAAGTCATCATTACCGATGCTTCAATTATACCGACCCTGTTCACCAGCTGGTAATGCATGATTATAAACTCTCTACCCCAGAAACTATGGTCAACTGAACATTGTTGATATGACAACTATGTTCAGGGTGGCTCTGTGGATATTAAAGAAACAATCCGACTACATAGCCCTCTAGCAGATTGGTGCACTCGGAAACAACAACAATTATTATTATTATTGTTATTATTATTTGTGCATGTTATATTTTCTCCTTTTTTTCCTGTGGAGCCAGATCCAAACTATGGTCCTTCGGCGCTATAGGAGAATTGTCATTTAATTGATAGCACTTTTCTTAGTATATGGGATGTTCATAGTAGGGCGATCTTTTGGGCAATTTGTATGTTGATGTTACCTGGGACACTGTTAGTAAAATTGTCTATTCCTTTTCTCATGAGTCCCAAAGTTCTGATTACTATTGGTACAATCTCAGTCTTTATTCCCCACATCGTGTTAATCTCGATCTTCAGGTCCTTGTATCTGAACAAATTCTCGGTCAATTTTATGAAGGTGTTTCTCTCAGATAGTACTGCTATGTCAATAAGTATACACTTATTGAATTTCTTGTCTTTTATGATAATACCAGGTCTGTTGGCTTTTATTTCCCTGTTAGTTCGAATCGGCATGTCCCAGAGAATAGTTACATCGTTATTTTTGGGTAACTGTGTCTGGTTGTTGGTCATACCATCTCTCAGTGGTTTCGATTTTGTGCTTCTTGCATATCTTCCAGTGAACATATGTAGCTACCTTGTTATGTCTGTGGGTATGTTCATTTTTGCTAGTTCCGGGCATCCTGAGATAATATTGTCGATAGGTTCATTATATTTTCCACAGATTCTTCATTTCAAGTTAGTTCTTTCCTTGATCATGTGACAGTCATCGAATCTGGTTGCGATAATTTGGTTTTGAACTGCAATAATTAGACCTTCTGTCTCAGCTTTCAACCCGGTGCACCTCATCCACTGAAGTGTTTTCTGTTGGTCAACATGTATTTGTTTCGTTCTTTTTCGATATTTGCTATGCAACGCCTTGTCCTCTCGATATTTTTGGCCTAGTTGTTTCGCTTTTTGTTTTATTCTTTTGACGTCGATGGTATTCGCTTCGTGTTTCGTTGATAGGATTTCAGGTATATCAAGCTGTTTCTTGAAGAGTGCAGCTTCTTTGCTGATGGAGTGAATTTCATATTTTGCAATTTGTAGAAAAGAGGCATTAGTTGTTGCAATTTATGCTTCCAATCCGATTGTTTTAGTTTTTTAAAAACTAGCTTAAGTTGTATTAGACCTCGGCCTCTGAAAGATCTTAGTACGTTCCCAGCATATAATGCCGGTTACTCGTAGAAAGTTTATTTTCGGGTCAGCACTCAACTTAAGAAAATAAACCAGCTATTTCTTATCTCCAACAGACTGTATCCAATGCTTTCAAAAGAATCTTCATTTTTTCGAGCTGGCACGCTTTTTGTAATGGCTCGATTTCTAAATCCCAGTCCAATATCTGCAAGATTTTTCTACAATGTTTATTTTTTTCGTATAACAAACCAATCTTACAATTCTATTATTATCGTCATTATATTTCAATTTTTGATTTGGAGGAAGACCTATAGCAGTTAGTGTTGTGTTGTTGTCGCTACATTTTATTTGTTTTTCTCACTCTTATAACATCAACAGTGTTACACGAATAAAGTTCCTCTTAGTGTGTGACCTTTACTTATGAAGACAATTTTTTGGTATTTCTTTAAGCTGATATTTTAAGAGATTTTTTCAATGTGTTGTTGTGTTCCGTTTTTTTTTTTTTATTTTATATTATTTTATTATATTTTTGTTAATGCTCATATCATCACATCTGTGTTTTTAAAAATGCATATTTTTATTAATGTTATTATTGTTCTTATTATGCTTATTATTTTTGTTATTATTGTTATTTCTTTTATTATTATTATTATTATTATTATTATTATTATTATTATTATTATTATTATCATCATATTTTCATTTCCGCTATGGTCACACTTCCTACCAAGTCTGCTGGAAGACCTAAAGCAAATAGTAGTTTGTTACTATAGCGACATTTCATGATTTGTTTTTCTAACTCCCATATCAACCCTAACGTTACATGGATAGAGTTCTTTTTAGTGTTTGGACTGTACTTATCAAGACAATTTTTTGTATTTCTCTTAAGCTGGGATTTCCAGGGATTTTTTCAATGTGTTGTTGTGTTTCTTTTTTAAGCGCCCCTACTATGACTGTCACTATTCTTGTTTTCAATTTCCACATTTTTTCTATTTCGATTTCAATGTTTTTATACTTCGATAGTTTTTCAGATTCCTTCGTTGCTATGTTACAGTCCACTGGGCAAGATATATCAATTAGTAGGCAAGTTTTTTCTTTTTGTTTTTTGACAATTATGTCCAGCCTATTTGCTTCGATCTTCTTCTTAAGATGGCTTAATCCCATAGAATTGTGATGCCTTCTATTTCCTTAACCGGTGCTGGGTGATGTTCATACCAGTTTTTATTAACATTCTTTTCCAAAGTGTTTTTACATTGTCCGGTGTAAGTATTACCTCATTCTATATTAGATTGTCTCTGGGTTCCTTATATTTACCACAGAACCTGCATTTTGGATCCACACTATTATGTATGATATTTACCTGAAAGTTCCTAGTGAAGAGACTCTGATATTACGCTACAAGAATAAAGCCTTCCGTTTCAGCCTTTAATCCAGATGTTCGTAATCATCGATGAGTTTTCACTTTATCAACATCGGCTTTATTCGCCTCGTTCTGGATATTAGTCATGCAGAGGTTTGTCTTGGCAACATTGCTTCATCTGTTCAAGAGTTTCATCTTTGGATTTCTTTTTCCATAATTTCTGGTCCTTGGGTTCTGTTTTGTTTTTCTACAGAATCTAACTGTAAATTTCGTTTGTATTTACAACCTTCTTTCATGATTAAATATTTTTCTTTCTGTTTTCGTGTTTGACTAACTGTATCATCCAATACTTTGTTGTTTCCATGTAAGCGAATAGTTGTTGTCTTGCATGACAATTCTGACTGAATAAGATCTCTTTCATCTTCTTTACGGAGTGCGTAGAGATGGTCTCCATAAGTTTTTAGATGAGTCATGTGATGCTCAGAAAAAAAAAACTTTCTTGTCTCAGAATCCATTTGTCTGATGCTATTTAATGTCCAGTGCAAGATGTTGAAACTATATTGAACCACTGGGGATAGCAAAGGTATTAATAGTCATAATCCGATTCTGAAAATTCAGTTTAGTTCTTTAAAATCAGTCGCACCCTTCTACAGTTCTCTTTTCGCACTATTTCTTTCATTTTCAATTAGACTGAGGTATTTATAAGCTTCTTCTTGCTCTAAACCTTTGACTGTTACTCCAGGGGCTAATCTAATAGAGGAGGTTCGTTGTAATGATCCTTGTAAAATTGTGGCTTTCCGACATTTTTCTAAACCGAATTCCATCCCAATGACATCACTGAAACATTTCACTGTTTTCAGGAAACCTTCCAGCTCACTGCCATTACTAACATACAACTTTAAGTAATTGTTTTAAAATAGAAGGCTTATTTTCTTTTGAGATATCTTATAATCATATTCCGTCCTGTTAAGTTCGCTGGTTAATTCTATTAGGGATATACAAAATAATAAGGGAAACAAAGAGTCATCTTGAAATATTCCTTTCTTGATGTTTATTTCACCAGGCTCCATTTATATGACTGAGGTGAAATGTTGTTTTACATATCGACATACTTTGTTTGATGAAATTGATGACGATACATTGTATATATTTAAAGACTTTAAGATCCATGAATTGAGTGCACTCTCGAATGCTTTACTGTAATCTATTATTATTATTATTATTATTTTCTTTGCTTTCTGGCGTTTACACATCTCCCTCCGGGTCCCACCCAGGGACCTAAGGTTAGAAATGGCATCATGACACTTTTCACTAACAAAAAAAAAATAAATAAATAAATAAATAAAATAAATAAAAAATGCCCTTATTATTATTATTATTATTATTATTATTATTATTATTATTATTATTATTATTATTATCATTATTATTATTATTATTTTCTTTGATTTCTGTTGTTTAATCATTTTATTCCGGGACCCAACCAGAGACCTAAGGTCAGAAATGGCATCATGTCATTTGTACTAAACATTTTTGAACCCAGGAGCACACACGTTTTATATCGATAAAGGCCTTCAAAGTGTGTGGGTTGTGTTTGTGATAAAGAATTTATGTGTTTCTTTAAGGCACAAGCTGTCAGGGATCCTTTCAAATGTGCCTGTCAAAAACTTTGTCAATCAATCCCATGACCACGACTACAACTGGAATTATAAAGGTTTTCATATGCCATTTTTTTAAGAACTCCGCTGAAAAATCTTTTTATTTCGATAATTCTTTGAACATTTTTGAAGGTATTATTATTATTATTATTATTATTATTATTATTATTATTATTATTATTATTATTATCATTATTATTATTATTATTATTATTATTTAATTCGTCATCAAAGAAACAAAGTTTAAACCATGTTACATTATTTCTTCATTTTTGTCTGTCCTAAACTCTCAATTGTCAGAAATTTAACTCTGTAAATTAGAAAACATAAAAGACTATATATTTGTGCTAAAAATTAAGATTCAAATTGGACAATGTTTTCAAACTACCCAAAAGAATATGAGATCAAACTTGCTGTTGTCAGTATAAAAGTTCACCCTTGGCACATTAGCTAAATATCATACCAAGCATATTTGTACGAATCGGGTTACAAATAGTGATGTAATTACGAAGAGCAAAACACCGCGAACTTGCTAGTCAGTTAATTCTGTTCATAAGACAAACCTAAAATCATCACGGCAACGCTGCGGATGTCAGTACCATGTGATGGAAAATAAACGATTAATCATGTGAATCCCCGCGGAAAGGTTTCATTTCTTTCGCGTAGTTATAGTCTTCTGTCCATATATAGAGTTTGTCTGACGATCGCTAAAGTGTGAAACCCAGGGTCACAAGGTCACATCTATCCAACCATATATGTTAGCTCTATCTCTGATATTGAGCGCTTTCTAATAAGTACCGCGAATATAATATATAAATGATTATACATATATATATATTTATTTATATTTATATACACACACTTTTCACATGTAATCCAAGCACATTGTTTGGACTGAGAAACAAAAACAGCTGCTTACCGCCCTTCTTCGAAATTCCTGATTTTTTCAATCACCATACCTCGTTTACCCTTTCGACCCTGTTTAGAGACAAACTGGTTGCTCGTGTTGTCCAGGCCAGCATTAAATACATCGAGTTCTTTTTTGTTGATCAGTTTTAATATTTCTGTGTTACCAGGACACACTTGGATTATATACTCATGAATTTATTTAGCTTTTACTATATATATATATATATATATATATATATATATATATATATATATATATATATATATATATATATATAATATCAATAATAATAATAATTGATAATTCGTATGGATAATTCCATGATGATATACATCCAAAGAGAGCTCAATGCAAAACAGAGCAAATGATAAGGATGAAAGCGGTTTCACGAATAAATGGATTTAAAATTCATACAGGCACAAGCGAAAAAAATGAACTTTCAAACATAAGATGTGTTTTAAAATAAAGTTTTAATATGGGGGTGGAGGGAAAACGAGAGATGAGATGAAATCGGTTAATTGGTCTTGCGAAATAAAATATTACCATGGGTTTCTAAAGTCTCCACTTCTATCATTATATATATATATATATATATATATATATATATATATATATATATATATATGCGTCTTTATATACTATTGTCATTTTAGATTTCTACCAATTCCCGGACAGTTCCCTTTTATAGAAAAGCATGTTTTGTAAAAAACAGTCCATAGTAACAACGGATAAATGTAAAAAAAAAATTCGCCCGTGTTTTTCAACATTACTATGCAAACCTAATGTAGATTTTATCGTAGTTACAATAATATGCTTGCTATTGCAATTTAACTCTGAAGATGATCATAGAAAATGTCGAAAATACTTGGGGTAAAAAAACTACTGTGCCTTTCTTGATGGATTTTATTTTAACAACAAGAAAGGATCAATATAAGTAGACACGTGACTATATTATTTAGTGAAACATGTTTGAATGAAGATATGATACCGAAATGCACACACAGACACACACACACACATATATATATATATATATATAGGTAACTCTATTTACTCGCTGAAAAAACATCATACAATGCTGAAAAAAGACCCCAAACTTAATAAAAACAAGGTTTTATCGTCAAAATATTTGTTATTATTGCTAATAAATGTTATTTTATTAAAGGCTTTAATCCTTTCTAGCAAAAATTTCTGCTAAAATCATTTTCTTTTTTTTGCGTTAGCGATCGACATAATATTTACCATTAGTGTTTTTGATCCTTTTTTCAGATGAAAACACACTGATTTTGAAATTCTTACAAAAAATTAAATAATTGTCGGATTTTAATCATCTTTCAGGACATAACCACAAATGAATGAAATAATTTTAGATTTTTTTTAAGAAAAATCGTTTTAAAACATATTTTATATATATATGGTACTCCCCACTTACTTAATTTCATGAAATTTCGAGAAAATAAAAGCTATCTCAAAATTTGTTTGTTAAAAGCAGGACTTCTTGAAGAATGTAAATCATCAAATATTTTTTCAAACTACTACACATTTCCCGAAAATCTCTGAATCTGAAAATAAAAAATACAATAAAACTATGACATTATTTAATAGGAAAAGCTATTAATTGATTTTATAAATAAGATTTATTAGGGTTATTATTGTCTTAAAAAAATTAATAATGACATTTTACAAGAATAATTTTCATTTTTTAAATTTTGATTATAATAATTTATTTTATTATAAATCGTTTAAAATTCTGTATTACATCAGTTAAATGATAATTAAGTGAAAACTATATTTACGAATCGAAAATTGAAAATCTCAATAAAAGTCATTCACCCGTAGTATTTTTATTTTTAAATTTATTTTTTTTTTTATGTATATAAAATATTACAAAAATTGACGCTGTTTTAAAATATGGTCGACTATGCACGACACAATCAGAAAATAGGAGCGATGACTACAGTAAATTCAAATTCAACATTCCTAAAATTAGTTTACGGAGAATTTTTCCCAACACTTTTAACATTACTTAGTACTTAAAAATTATATAAAAAAAGCGATAACCTGTCATTTCCTTAATGTTTTAACAGATAAAGTCTCCATAGAACAACAGTAAAAGCGTTAACAGATTTAGGGATCATATGATCTTCGAGTGACAAGCGACGGTGACAAGCGCGTAATTACTGCTACTGTTTGTTTTTAAAAATTGAAGTTGAGTAATTTACACACTTTTGATATTTGCAACAAAATAAACTTGGGCTTCTGTATTATAACTTTTATAAACAGAAATTATTTCGAGGTAACAGTTTGAAGTTTAGCACAACCCACGTTAGAGCAGAGTGTGGCACACTGACGCAACATCAAATTTATAATGATGGCTAATTGATCGTTAGCCAATCAATATCAGTTTGTCAGACAAATATCGAAGCCTTTCGATATTTAATTGAGGATGACCGACGATGTACTGCAGAAATAAAAGCCAGCCACCGAAACATCTAAGTTGGTTCAGCCTACGTAACTCCTTTATCTGAAAGAATAAATTCTCCCCTTTCAATACCAAATAGACAACTCGTTTCAAAGACAGACGAGACAGAAGTGAAGATGACAGACCGATAGCATGCTGGTCTTTATAATTTACCCCTGAAGATGACCTTAGAAATGTTTGAAAGTACTTGGGCTAGAAATGATCTACGGTGACTTCCCTGATGAATTTAAGAAACTAATTAGACAACTGGAAAGGATCGATATAAAAATAAGTAGATATAATATGTCTATATTATTCAATGAGTCATGTTTGAATGAAGATATGCTGGCTAAATACACATATAATATATATATGTATAGTAAGGTCATTTTCAAAAGGTTCATGGAAAAAGCATGTAAGAAAACTGTGCCCCTATTTTAAAATTAATTAACTTGGACGTAAGTATTATAGGCTTTATAAAATGGAAGGATTTCAAAATACTAAAGTGCAAATTATGCCAGTTTCAAAACAACCATCTTTAGTTAAGAATGAATTCTATCAAAATTGAGGAAGCAGCAAACTTAAAGATTGAAGTTGAATAAAATTCTGCTCTTTCAGTATCAAACGAATAACTCGTTTCAAATAAGGACGAGATAGAATTGAAGATGACAAACGGCAGACCATCAACATCAGTTTGTGAGACAAATATCGAAGCCCTTCGATATTCTGTTTGTTCTGTACCAAGCGTATCCTCAAAGAAGCGAAGTTACTGTTTGCTCATAAAATGAAACAACGTATTACCTCTCACATTCGTATATATATATATTGGGTCACTAACACACTAAAAAGAGAATGCCTCATATCGAGAATATTTAACAGCGAAAAACATAAGAAAAAAAATTAATTATTTTTAATATTAGGTTGATGCAAAAATAATGAAGTAATAATGTCGTTTTTTGACGTTAAAAAATACGTCAAAAAACGACATTATTACGTCATTATTTTTGCACCAACCTAATAATATGTAGAAATCTCCACGCTTTGTCCGATGAAGGTCGCGAGACCGAAAACCAGTGTAGCAAAATTATGAAAAATAAAGCATAATATTTAAAAAAAAAAAAAAAATCCACATTACGATCAAAAACGTTTGCGATTTCTCTCTTCTTTTTAATATATACACTTTTCTCTCGTTGGAACTACTATAACCTCTTCCCCCTATATATATATATATATGTTTATATATATATATATATATATATATTGAGGTCGGGAACCGTGGACTCCTTGGATTATCAATCGTTTCCTTCCTTTACAAGGTGGGCATCACTGGCCGGTGCCTGTAGAGTTCTTCGTCTCCAGACCACGGCTCAACATGCATGGATTTGGATCTGGTCAAGATCCAAAATAAACAAAGTTTATTAAAACAATGCTCACTTCCTGACAGGAAACACATCTGTTTACCTTCCATTCAACGTCATTGACAATGGCTCATACGAGCGCGTCGTGTATTGGTTAACGATCAAATGCAAACGCTTTTAACACAACGTTGTTAATCTGATTTGTATAAAAAGATTTCAGCCTAATAATAATGTCCACCTTAAAACGCCTTTCCCAAAGCCGAAACGTCACAAGTCTCTTGCTTCTATATCGCTATTTCCATGGAAAGTGCTCAGATGAAACTACGTTCCTTACTTCCAGTAATTCTAGCCTTCACGGCTAAGACCCGCCATGCTATGTACAATGTAACGAACCATCTTCATTCCCTTCGTATAAGAATACGCTCCACTCGAGCAGCTTCTTCCCACGAACTGTTGATTTTTGGAACTGACTACCAAGAGGGTGCATCCCAGATCACTAAAATCTTTTCTCTGTTCAAGTCTAGACTTAGCCGTTATCTTCTCTGCATAAAATGTATCTCTTATTCTGTTACACTCTACCTTTAGTGGCTCTTAGGCCTTGTACAGGATGAACATTAATAAAGTTAAAAAAATCATGTGAACTCAGTAATGTTATAAAGATATCAATTCTACCTTCTGACCTTTATTTATGCTGATTTTACCATGTAACCTAGTAAAAATGCAAACAATTATTTCTATAAAATATTCGCCTGATCAAGTAATTCTACTGCCTGAAGAAATGTCATTAACAACCCAGCATGGTATTCTTTCAATCTAATAAGTCTTGGATGATTTGTATTTGATGTGTGCGAAAAAGAAAATAATATTAAAGATATAAAGAGAATAATTAATGGCATGTTTTGTTTTTTTTTTAATTGCTATTAATGTCTCAGTATTCGTTGCGATCAGCACACACAAGTTTCTCTCCTGAATAAAGTTGATAAATAGATATACAAATGATGTTAAAATTAGCTCGTGCCAATTATTATGCTAGTCGACTACTCTAGTCCGTAGGCGTGTGTTTGCATCTTTCATTGCTCGATGCATACGTGCACTTGCTACATACTAAACGGAGAAAGAGGGAGAAGTTGAGATTAAGATCATGACCTTTTTGACGCACATGCGCAAATGGTCATAGAAATATGGCTACTCTTGTTACCATTTCAATCAATCGTACATACTGCTGGGAATATAAATGAGAAGAATTAATTCAGTTTCCTAAAATAAAATCAAAATTATACGTAAAACATGTCTCTCTGCGGTTGTAATATGAGTACTTTGAATATACATAGACGATAGATTGCAATCAAAAGTGTCATGGTGATAAA
Organism: Acanthosepion lycidas; assembly: GCA_963932145.1. Taxonomy (NCBI): domain Eukaryota; kingdom Metazoa; phylum Mollusca; class Cephalopoda; order Sepiida; family Sepiidae; genus Acanthosepion; species Acanthosepion lycidas. The sequence continues at coordinate 93,709,621 of OZ010590.1, forward strand.
GTGATTCCCTCTTCATTGATGGCGAGTTCATTCGTCGTTTATATATATATATATATATATTTCTAAGGTTCTTCAGAAGTGTCCGCAGGTCCTTCTGTACGGGGAACTGGCCACCGACAAGAGGACACGAAGGCGACCTCATCTTCGCTTCAAAGACGTCTGCAAAAAGGGACATTGTGAGGTGGCAAGATGTTGTCAAAGATCGTTTATTCTGGAGACGCGATTTAAACTGGAAGGCTGGAGCAAAGAGAGGAGAAACGATGCCTTGTCGCCGGGGATACTCGAGCTTGACGGGAAGAAAACAACAATGCGGCATATCCTGATCTTACATTGTCGTAAAACTGTGTTGTTCCACAATGGCGAAGCATGGATTTAGAAATGAAGCAAAGGCGTATTTGATGTCCCACAAGGTTCGTTCGACTCTACTGAGGTTTCGGAATTGATGGGCCTGTATATTTTGAATAAGATCAACGAAATAGTCCGCAAGGACAACCAGAAGCTGTATAGGGACGACGGGTTGATGATAGTGCCAGACAACAGAAGAGTAAACGACAAAATTAGAAAATATCTTTTTAAACTCTTCAAAAACCTCGAATTTGAAATTGTAATTGTATTCGTTTCGAGTAAGGTGGCACGATGGAGTAATGGATAGCGTGGGGGAGGCACGGTGGAGTAATGGATAGCGGCTCGGATTGAGGAATCTGAGAGCCGAGTTCGAATTCCAGTCGAATCAATTACATTCACTTACCTGCTAATACCCTTGGGAAAGGTATGAATCCTATTCTTCTCCCCCCAGCTATGGTTAAATAGCAGGACATACCGAATTCTATAACGTTGGATGACAACTGCTCTACTGCAGAAAGAAATGGCAACCTACTGCGGGAAAAAATCTGCCTCGTCAGTCATGTATCGAAAGATAAATGATCGCCTAAGCGTGGATCACACATGGCACATAACTGACTGATTCGTTGCGAACAGAATTTTTTTTTTCCAATATTTGGATGTCGAATGTAATCTGCAAACCGGCAGCGTCTCGCCTTACATAAAACCCAACACAAAATTGAGGTCTGTGAACGCTGGATCCATCCATCCTGCAAGTGTAATCAAGCACATCCCTAAAGGAATAGAGTGCAGGCGAACGAGAAATTTAATTTGTAGAACCATTTTTGAAAAAAAAAAAAATAAGATAGTCTATGAAAAAGCGTTGGAAGAGGAGAGGCACAAAACTAAATTGGAATTCAGATTGGATCAACAAATGAAGAATGAAAAGAGAAAAAGAAACATTACTTGGTTTACCCCCCACCACCAACACAACGCGCTTAATTTAGAAGCAAAAGGAAGATATTTTTAAGCTGCTCGATAAGCACTTCCCTAAGAGTTACAGATGTTAAATAAAAACACAGTGAAATTGAGTTATATTTGTACTAGCAATTTGGGTCCTACAATGAAACGCCAAGAATTTCAACGGTAGTGTGCAACGAACTATGGTGGATAGTAAGAATTGTAACTGTATAGAAAGAACTGGATGGTGTTTGTAAAACGAAGTGGTTTTACAAAGCAGAAGTGAAGGACGGAAATGGCCAGAGCAAGATATATTATGGGGTGTACTGAAGGTCCCTTTAGAAAGAGACGGTACAATCACAAGTCATCGTTCCGAATAAAAAGCCGTAGAAACTGTACCAGACTGGCCAACAATGTGTGAAATAAAATAGATTAAATTAAAATAACGAAAGAACAACAAAAGCGCTAATATAAGATTGAGAATACTCGGGAAAGTCAAGCCTTACACTAATGGTTGTGGCGTCGTTACTACGTATAGTACAGTATCAAGACTAAGAAAGGCTGTTAAATGAAAGGTCGGAGGTCATACTAGAAAGTATATTTTGGCATCATACGAACCCGGATGAGAGTACAAAATTTTTTCTCACTTTCCTTCTCATTCTTGCCTCACCGTTCCCCTTCTGTAACGCTTCCTGATGTGCGCATATAAAATATGCCAATAGAGCATGAGGAAGTTAATTAGAATTTCCCGCCTGATCAGACATTAGTGGTTGAAACCATGGTAGCGGGTGTGTAAGCAATTCCTAACTTTTTGTGTCTGTGTATGTGTGTTTGAATGTGTGTGTGTGTGTGTGTGTGTGTGTGTGTGTGTGTGTGTAAAAGGTAAATAAATGTTAATCAAGCAACAAAAGTGCATAAATAAAAGATTTTGCTGGCCAAAAAACAACCTACCTAGGTTTGCCTAAATGGGTCTTCAGGGTAGTCTGGCACTGGACGATATTTGTTCGGATATTTCTAGTTCTTTCTTTTTTTTTCAAAATTTTTTCCTCGAGTACCAATTTATTTTGATATACTTAAAAGTTGTGTTATCCGAGTTTTTTTTCCAACTGAGTATTACTATTGGTATAATACATATACAAACACACACTCACATACATACATATATATATATATATATATATATATATATATATATATATATATATATATATATATATATATTCTGTAGTTTAGTGCTAGCAGCAAGCAGAAATATTTCTCCTCCCGATGATGGCCATTTCGGCCGAAACTAGTCGAGGAATCTAAATGGAATAATAATAAAAAAACGAAAGAATATTAATCTACAACCCAGTGTGTCTGAAGATTTTAATCTTTTAATTTTTATTGTTCAAAATATATATATATATATATATATATATATATATATATATATATTTAGTTTATGAAAAACTAGGTAATCCGTATGGGTAAACCTAGGGAGGATAAAATCCAGAGAGCTCAATGTAAATCCAGAGCAAATAATTTATATAAAAACAGAATGCGGATCATCAGACTTTACTTCCAAACAAAAAAATTTTTGTTTGGAAGTAAAGTCTGATGATCTGCAGATCTTCAAAAGGGCTGTGGTGAAATAATGTATTACATGGAACCTTAAAGTGGTCTGTTTTTATTTTATATATATATGTGTGTGTGTGTGTGTGTGTGTGTGTGTTCTACCCATTCTATCAATGCGTCTACAAGACCACTGAATAAAAGTGCATTAATAAAGACAAATTTTACATCGGTAAATTTAAACCAAGACTCAACTAACTGTACAAAGCAGAGTCATATCCCTCAAAATAGACTATATTATATTATCCTTACCGTAGGTGACAGGTAAAATTTGTTATCTCCCTTGTCTTTGCCTTTTATTCAAAACTTACGAGGTAATCTGATAAACATTTAGAAACTTTAAAAAGCTACACAGCGAAACTGGTTAAGCAAAATTATTTTTTCTTAAAACACACATTTAAGTAAAGCAATTTTAATAATTCTTTGTAAACATATATGCATTAATAAAATTACCTATAAATATATAAAACCACGTAGTATTTTCCCAAATCTTTTTATTTTCTGTATACGGCGACTTTATGTACAGAACTTTCTAAAAATTTTATTTTTTATTTATTTATCTGTCTATCTCTCTCTCTCTATATATATATATACATATATATATTTATATATATATGTGTGTGTGTGTGTGTGTGTGTGTGTGTGTGTGTGTGTGTGTGTGTGTAAACCGGAAACGTTTTTAGTTATAATGTAAATTTTTTTAAAAATATATATATATTGTACTTTCTTTTCTATATTTTTTCTACATGGGTTTCCAGTCTGGAGACCTTCATCAGGCACAGATTGGCTATTTTCACATATTATTAAAAGGAAATAATTTTCCTTATATTTTCGATGTTTAACCATTTTCTTTTGTATGTAGAACAACTTAAACTCTTTCTCATATATATATATATATATATATATATATATATATATATATATATATACTAGCAGCATGGCCCGGCGTTGCCTGTGCTTGATTCAAAAATCGTACGACTCATACAGCAATCGCTATCACCTGACTTAAAATATTTTTGCCCTTCCTTGCCTTTAAAGGAGTGCGCTTTGCCGTGCTGATATTGCTACATGCCTTACTACTTGCTCTATACTAAACATTAAATCTGTTACGAAAAAGAACTAAACAAAATGAACACAAAACGATCAGCTTTAAAAAAAGACTCGTAACTGGAAAAACCGAATGAAAAAAGAATGTTAACAACAAATACATTTTCACGTACAACCCAGTTCTGTGGAATCAGAATCAACGTTGAGTTTGAGGAAGCAAATGAGCCAATTGGAGTTAAGTGCCATGCAGATTTAAATTTTTCCCACTTGTGACGAATACAGCTATCGATTTTTTCACATGCTAGTTAGCATTCCTGTCAGTCAGTTGTTGGCCTCTTGCCTATTTGTGGCAGCTAGCTATAGGCTCTCAACTCTGACCAGTAGAAAATGGCCGCAAACTACATGAAAACTGCCGTAGAAGCATGAAAAAATCGATTATTACCACTATCGATGGGAGTTTGGAAATGCAACGTCCGTCTTGGTCCTTCTACTAACTTGGAGCATGTGCATGTAAATTTTGGTGCAAATCCGTCGAAAATTGCGGCCATGCATTCCTTACATACACACACACACATCCTGCCTTTTATATATATATATATATATATATATATATATATATATATATATATATATGAGATTTAAAAAACAGCAGATATTTTTATATATAGTTCTCAATAATACAAATATTAAAAAATATTAAAATTAATATTAAAAATAACGCATTAATAATATATTATGGCAATTCATGGTTTCATGAACGAAACTGTATCAGCGTTTTCCACGATGGTACATGCCCTTCTAAATGAGGTGCGGGAAACTCCGCAGGCATCAGGAAGGCCTTAACATGGATAGCGGTGCGTGCATTACCAGCTGCACCTTTTAACCTCGTGCTGTGGTCACGTGTTGTAAAGTCGCGTGGTTGTAGTTTTCCTGTTTGAGTTTCCTTCGCTTACGTTGTTATCTGATCTCCGTGTATTCTCTCAGCCTAGCTGAACTGAAGTTCGAAATTATAGTTGATATATATATATATATATATAAAGCTGGTACAAAAGTATATTTGATATATATGAAGATACATCGAAATTGTAGTTGACATATATGTAAAGAACGTTTAAAATGGGTGTAAATATGTAAAGAAGGTTCGAATTTGTTGATATATATATATATATATATATATATATATATATATATATATAAAAGTGAACATAGAAGTCAATATATAAAAGTGAACATAGAAATCAACACTTAGAGGCGACAGTCTGTTTCATGCTAGATGCAATCGTCATGCCACGAGTGCTGTTATTTTTCTCGGCTATTTATATATATACGGGTCAGTGGTGCATTGTGGGTAGTCTATTTTGCCGGTTAAAATAACCGGAAGTTGTTTATTTGTTTATTTATTCATTTTGGTTAAAATATTTTGCTGGTTTTTATTTTTTTATTTTTTTTTTATTTTTTTTTCTTATCTTATACATTTATTTATTTGTTTATGTATTTTTTATTTTTTAATCGGTGTTTTTATTAACATAGTAAAAATTTGTGTATATCGCTTATTTAATAGTTTTGTTTTGGTCTGGAAAGATAATTAAAGCTATTTATTCAATTTGGGGGTTTATTGTTGTAGTTTATTCTAACTATTATGTTGGCGGGAACAGTTTTTATTTTGTTTATTACTTCATGTATTTATTTGGATTGATTATCTTTATTTGTTTTTTCTAACGGTTAGTTTATCGGGATTAGTTTGTTAGTTTATTCATTTGGATGAATTTAGGTCAATTTATTTTACTTGTTATTATTTGTTATACTGTATAGTTTCTCTTTTCGTTTTTCGATTTTTAAGTAACGTAGTATTTTTTTTATCGTTATATAACAATTATAGCTATTATTTTCGTCCGATTTTTTGGTTTGATTTTTATAGTCTTACTAATATTTTGGTCGTACAGGTTTGCTAATTTATTCATAATTTATTATATTTATTTGGATTATTGGTTTTTTTTTTATTCTATTTCGTCTATTCTAAAAGGTGTGATTTGGTAATTTGTTTGGGTTAATTAATTTTGCTTATTTTTTTGTTATTTGGTTTACTTATTTATTTTTTTATTTTATTTTATTTTTTCCGTTTTCGATTTTTAAGTAACGTTGTAAAAATTTGTTTTCATGTCTGCATTTTGAGATGAGCTCGGATCTTTTATTTAATAATTTGTTGGGGTCTGGGAAAGTAATGATAGCTATTTTTTTCTCCAAGCAAAGTTTGCAAGCTTTTGATTGGTTGTTGTAGGTTGATGATCTTTTCCCTATTTTCCAAGATATTTTTGGTGTGATGTGCGTTTTGTTTTTAATTTCCCAGATATATTTAGAAAGCATTGTGCTGTTCGCATATTTACTATTTGTGAAAGATGTTTTGTACGTATAATTTCTTTTTTTCCAGGGTCCTTCAGTTACTCATATGTATACTTTTTCTTCATTATCTGGTGATTTTATCGTGCCCTGGTATATTACGTTGTTTTGTAAACAATTACCGTTTAAGGGACATTCGTTCTTTATACTGCAGTTGCACGTGGGTTTAATTTGTTCGTGTGGTTTGTTGATAATTTTCCTGTTGTGCTTTTTTATTATTTGTGCAACTGTAGCTGATTTTTACTGTGTTTTTGTTGAATATTTTGTGTAGGGTGCTTGATTCAGGGAAGTGTTTGTGTAAGAGTTTGAAGAATATTTTTCCTACGTTTGTTTTTACGTTTTTGCTATACGGTCAGTTGAACCATATGATATTTCTTTTCCTGTTGGCTTTTTTGTATTCTGTGGTGAGTATATATATATATATATATATATATATATATATATATATATATATATATATATATAGAGAGAGAGAGAGAGAGAGAGAGAGAGACATTTTCAGAGATGAAATATATTAACTCTTAATTGAAAATAGATTGTTTTATGTATATATTTAGTATTATAGAATGTTTTATTTTCAAAACACATTCTCTAGTGAATGCCCTCTTAGATATAAAATAGGAGTTATTAAATTATTAAAATATTATTTCCTCAAGAGAGCACACGAAAATTCATACTCTCGTACACCTTTCTTTAAATAATTAAATAAGGTTACACAACGCTTATAGATAACGGATTTCCAAAACCATTGTTGGATTTTCGTATTAAGCTTTTTCTGTTTCTAGTTAATAGCAAATATATTTCATCCTTGAAAATCGCTACACTTATAGCCGAAAGCACTCAGAAAAATATAACATTTGGACACTTTTTGTATAATTTATCTACTGAAAAGAAAAGAATTATACAATTATATGAGAAATTATGTAAAAAAAAAACTTAATCAAAGCACCTTGTTTGTCATATTAATGAACCTTGCATGAAAGAAGGATTGCTGCCTAAATAGACATATATATATATATATATATATATATATATATATATATATATATATATATATATATATATATATATATAAGCGTTTCACCCCAAGCAAGGCGAGAAGCCATTAGGACGCAAGGGGTTACAGAAAATTTGGAGCAAGATCAGATAGGAGTGATAGAAGAAAGGATGAGGAGAAGGATAGTGGATAGATCAAGGCAACTGGAGATGTTGATTGACATTACATTTGAATAGTTGGAGATTATAGCTCTCAGGGAAACTGGAATATGGAAGGGAACTCTACAGGCGAGAGGTGCGAGACATGAAGCTATTGAAGTAGAAGAGACGGCTACATTTAGGAGTTTCGACAGTGAAAGGGTGAGAGTGGGATGCCAGCCTCGTAGGGCGCTTGAACTCATGAAGTCTGGAAACCAGTGAATGTAGCTCCTCGAAGCAATTGCCATGAAAGTATTTGTAAAAAACGACAGAGAGAGGCGACGGCGCGTTTGTGAGAGAGTGACTGTAGACGAGATGCCAGAACAGGGCCAATTATATTGCATATCCGCCTCTGGAGCCTATCAAGAACCCCGAGGCAAACAAAAGGGGCTCCAGACCATGGCAGCAATACTCCATGCAAGGGCGAATTGTTGATTTCTAGATCTGGAGGATCGATTGCGGGGAGAAAAATTTCCTGGCGCGGCACAGGGAGCCAACTTTCCTTGCGGTGGACGAAGCAATTGACTCAATGTATTTGTTCCATCTCAGGTCAGCCGTCAACGTGAGACCGAGCAGACGCAGAGAGATGCTCTCGAGAAGTTGAGCGTCAGACATGCTAATGGAGGGCATGGAAGGATCTCTGTGGTGATTAACAGAGAGCAGTTTTGTTTTTGAAGCGTTAAAGTAGACCAGTCAATTCCTGCCCCAGTTCACAACCGATTGGAGGTCCTTTTCGAGACGCACGGCCAGGTTAGTTTTGTCAGTGACACTAGATTTCTTTTTGAGGCAGAAGTAAATTGTGGTTTCATCCGCGTAGATGTCAACTTGGGAATTTATGGCGTCAGGAAGGTCATTTATGTAGATAAGGAATAGTGTGGGGCCCAGGATGGAGCCTTGAGAAACACCTGCGTTCATGGGATAGGAACTGGAGGAGAATTCGTTGAGAACGACCTTCAATTCACGGTTTGACAGGAATGATTGTATTAGGTCAAACAATCGACCCATAATGCCATAACCTTGGAGCTTGCGAAGAAGGGCGGCATGCCAAACCCTATCAAACGCTTTAGGGTCACGGCATAAGCTTACCCGTTATTTTGAAGAGCTTGGTAGAGAGTTTCAGTGATGGCTGTAAGCACATCAGCTGTAGATCGGGCAAAGCGGAAGCCATATTGCTTGTCTGAGAGCAGAGAGCAGATATATGTATAACAGATAAATCCTAAATTACCTCTTGGGTATAGTCTCTTTTAAACGACGCCGATTACGTCAGCCTTATTCAACCCAGTAGGATAGACTCTATTCATGTTGGAACTAGAGATTTAAAATTTAACAAAACCAACAGTTGAAAAATTGATACAGAGCCTATCTATATCGACGCCTTGTTAGGACAGATTGTCTGAATCAGTGATAAGGGGAGGGCGGAAGTTATCAGTCAGAAAGAAGCAACACAAATTCAATCCAGATATTAACCATAAGACCCCAAATTGGCGTAATAAGAAAGATGAAGTATTAATTCCAAATTGGTGTTAATAGATATAATGATCTTCCGAAAACAATTATTGCTGATATATATAAAGTTGGCTCGAAATCTTTGCTTATAAATAAAGATAATTCGAAGTTATTGCCTATATATAAAGATGTTAATAAATTGTAGATGATAGACATAAGGATGGTTTGAAATTGTAGTTTATATATTTAAAGAGTCTTCGAAATTGTTGTTTAAATATATATATATAAAGACGTTTGGAAACATATATATATATATATATATGTGTTTGTGTTTGCGATTGTGTGTGTGCATCGAAATTGTTGTTCATATATATAAAGATAATGCAAATATTTTACTATTTAAATAATTTTCGAAATTTATGTTTACATATATAAATTTGTTTACCAATGCCAAATTGATGTGAATATATATATATGAAGTAGTTTTGAAAACTGAAATTGGAATTGATATATATAGTCAGTCAGAAATTATTCCTGATATATAAAGATGGCTCAAAATTTGTGATGATATATATGAAAATGTTTCGGAATTTTAGTTTTATATAAAAATAGCTAGAAAGATTCATTGGTTTGTATAAAGAGCTTACAAATAACCTTGATATATATAAGGTTTGTCCGAAATTGTTGTTGATATAGATGATTCGAATTATATATATATATATATATATATATATATATATATATATGTGTGTGTGTGTATGTGTGTGTGTGTGTGTGTGTGTGTGTATTGTTCTTTCGAATTGTTTGATATATATTAAAATGTCCCAAATTGTTGTTGATATATATAAAGATATTTCGACTATGTAGTAGTTATATATAAAAATCTAGACATTTTTGTTCACATGAATAAAGTGGGCTCCAAAGTAATAGTTATTCCTATATATAATGATTATTCGACATTTTTCAAAATATATACAAAGTTGGTTAGAAATTTTTCTTGATACATAATACGAAATTGTAGTTGCCATTTGTTGATATATTTAATGATGGTAGGAAATTTTTGTTCCAATATGTAATTATGTTTCGAAATTCTTGGTCATATAAAGACGGTTCGAAAGTATCGTAGATATACTTCAAAATCTGATAAAGTTTAGTAATTGTTGTTAATATGTATAAAGGTTATTCGAAATTGGCGTTGATATATATAAGTATGGTTCGGAATTGTTATATATATATATATATATATATATATATATATATATATATATATATATATATATCAGAAAGATTATGTGTGATTATCGCAAAAATGTGAAACTCAGGGTCACAAACTAATATCTATACAACTGAATATGTTAGCTCTATCACTGATATTGAGCACTTTCCGATAAGTACTGCGCATATAAAATTACACAAACACACACACACACACACACACACACATATATATATATATATATATATATATATATATATATAAATGCTACGGGATTTTTGTTGATATATATAGTTTATAAGAAATTGTTGTTCGGATTCCAAATTTTAGTTGATATATTAAACTTGGTCTTAATTGTTATTAGTATATAGAGATATTTCGAAATTGTAGTTGATATCTATAAAGATGGTTTGAAATTTCCATACATATATATGAAATGGTTGTAAATTCATATATATATATATATATATATATATATATATATATATATATATATATATATATATATATATATTACCTATACTATAACCATTAAACCCAATAATAAAATAAAAATAGACAAATTGATATTTGGGGAAATAATTTAACAAAAAAAAAGAAAAATCTAAAACATCCGTATTTGCTTGAAAATAATCAATCAGCACCTCAATGTCTAGCCAAAAGAAAAACGACAGAGTTGCCTAATTTGATACGTACAATTGCATAATGCACTAAGCAAAATTAGAATACCTGAAGTGTCAGAACCTATCTAACTTGTTTTTGGCACCAGATCATCAGGATATGTTTTAGGAGGGTTGGCTCAAATAACAATTTTTTGATGTTTTATCGATAAAATGTCGTTTGGGCCAACCTTCTTTAGTCAGAATTATCCTGATAATTCGGTGGGTGAAACTTAGGTAGATAGATTCTAGTTCTTTACATATATATATATATATATATATATATATATATATATATATATATATATGTGTGTGTGTGTATTTATGTATGTATATGTATGTATATGTATGTATATATACTGACATAAAATAATAGGTGATAAATAATAAGGATAGTTCAAAATGTTTGTTGAATATATATATATATATATATAAAGAATTTTCTAAAAATGTCTTTATATAAAAAAAATATTCGAAATTGTAAATGATATATATAAACATTCATCGAAATTCGAAATTGTCGTCGATGAATTTAAAGATGTTTTTAAATTGTTTTAATGTTTTGTTGAAATTGTTGAGCATATATATATATATATATATATATATATATATATATATATATATATATACATATATATATATTAAGATTTTAAGCTTTAAATCTTTGTAGATGTACATAAAAATGGTTCGAAATTGAATTTGTTATATACGAAATTTCTTCGATTATTGTTGTTTATATCTATCTATCTATCTATCTATCTATCTATCTATCTATATATATATATATATATATATATATATATATCAAATACAATTTCGAACTATATATATATATATATATATATATATATATATATATATATATATAGTTCGAAATTGTATTTAATATATATAAAAATTATCCGAGATTTTTGTTGATATATATAAACATGGTTAGGATATGGGCCAGTCACGTCATTACACTTTGAGATAATTTAAGACAATGATTAATCATAAGACCAAAGTAGCAACCATTAGATAAAATACGTCTATTTTCTTTTTAAAGCATCGTAGTATTTCTACTTCTTTAGAACATTTTGAACAAATAAAAGGATTTAATTCAGCATGATTTTTCTGTGGAGAAAACATAATTCATTCTCTATACACCTGAAAATGAGTCGTGACTTTATGACGAAAACAACATACAACCACATCAATCACACGCTATGAAACGTGTGAAAGTCTATGTAAAATATATTTGAGACGCCATTGCATATATCACATCTGATAAATGTATGCTTTTCAATTCAGCATGAAATAACCTCCGATTAGGTTATAAACCCTAATGTCAACCTTGTACCCTTCTTGTTAAGAATGGACAGTCAGGAATCTCACATTTTAGCATACACAGAAATGGTTTTGGCAGCTTTCTAGCCATGCTCTGTATAAAGACACGCTTGAGTGCTACTAAAGAGCCGGGCGGAAATGATCAGAATCAGAAAATAGATAAGAAAATATTTGAATTCTTTCTTGATTTTTTTTTAATTCTTCGAGTGTGTCCACCAAAGTAACGATTATCTATTCTATAATATTAACATAATCTGAATTCAGATGTTCATCGGCTACGCAACCTGATTTCCCTTCTGAGTAATGAGATATCCCATTGATAAATTTTTACAGAACCTTTCTGGCCTTCCATTTGTATGGCTGATGCTAACTTCCAAGAAAATGATACACTGATCCTTCTCGGGGTAACGTTTTCCGCTGAGAGTAAGTGACGATATTTTAACGAATCAATTATTTGATCAGTTGTTGAGAAATTTGGTTCATTGTGCTTTACTAGTCAATTTTTATCGTCGGAATCAATCTTATAAGAAGGCCATTCGCCCATGCATTGAATTATTACTGTCAAATCTGGTCTGCTGGTTCTGCTACGTATTTAGAAATTATTATTAAAATAATCTGCAATGTTATCGATCGTGACCTATCATCTCGGTTTCCATAACTTTCTTAGCGATGTAATCTAGATTCCTGGTGTATTTTCTGTAAACATTTTTACTATAATTGTTCTGATGAGCTTTCCTCTTTGGTACCTCCACTTTATGAAGCACAGTACTGGACTGGCAACTCGGTCTCTTTATTTTACAGTTGAAATGACTGTATGAAACCGTAAGTCCTATGCTAATAGTTTGTTTTTTCGCACGTCTCACCATTAGAACTTTGTCCCGGCCTTTTGCTTTTCATCCAAATTTGATCTTCAAAGTAACCCCTTGTGTCTCAGTGGTATTATTGCCTTTCTTGGAGTTGAAACGATTAAAAATAAAAAAATATATGAAGATCGATTAAGCCTAACAAAGCAAGCCCCTAGTAAATTAATAAAGGCTAACGCGTTCAAGATTATCAGATATTTGCAAAAAAGTACTCAATATTAAAAGAAAAAAAGAACGTAAATTGAATATTGCTGCTATATCTGGTATGTTGTCCCTATATATATATATATGTGTGTGTGATAGAAATTATTAGGAGGATTTGAGATAATCATAATTAAGTAATTCACCGAGTCTAGAAGAAACCTTAACAGAATGCAGAAAGCACTGGACGTCCGTTTCGTCCTATATTTGGGACTCATCAGCAGTGCGCATCCACTACCGAGAATTGAAACCCGGACAGTTACGATATCAGACAAACGTCATGCCAACTGTACCAATGGGCCTCGGTGACGAACAGATAGCAAATCAAACTCCATATAGCGCCCCTTGATCACATATTCCGTGGTGGAACTCATCCGAGTTTCTCTTTTACCCATAGGACTGTGCCTTCACGAGCCACGACTACTATCCCCAAGCCGCTCCACCCAGAACATTAGAAGCCAGTTCAAGCAAGGATATACAAGTGATAGAAATTAGGACGATTTGAGATAATTATAATTAAGTAATTCATCGGGTTTAGAAGAAACCTCAACAGAATGCAGAAAGCATTGAAACTGTTAAATGTAACTGTCTCTTCTACTATAACATCTTATCTCGCACTTCCCGACTGTGGAACTCCCTTCCTCTTACTTGCTTCCCTGATAGCTATCATCTTCAAATATTCAAATGTAATGCCAATCGACATCTTCTGATGCCTTGATATTGATCCCCGTCCTTCTCTTTATCCTTTCCTCAAACAACCATCTTTATTCTTGTTCTCACTGTCTGTAACCCGTGCGTGCTAGTGGCACTCCCGCCTTGCTTGGGGTGAAATGATTAAAAAAATCAAAATACGTATAAAATATAGTAGTTATCTTATTGTCCTTTTCTCCTCACTAAATTCTAATTTCGCCCCACCCCACCCGCGGCGTCCTAGAGGCATTATATTATTGATTCGAATGAACTGATTTTTAAAACGAAGAGCATTAATTTTGTGTTGGTGAGACCCCAAAAAGAAGAGGTATTGGGAAAATTAGCTCATGGGGAGGTGTTGTATTGGAAAGACCTAGACTCCCTATCGCCTATGTGGACTGACTATATCAGTAGCTATATATAGTGAGCGTAGGATATAGTTGTGGGATTACTTCGGGGATTGCTAGCCTGCCACCCGATTCCCTGTCTTTCAGTAGTGTATTCTCTTTTACAATAAACCTCTCTTCTTTCATCTACGCGCGTGTTGCTGTTCCTTTCACTCGAGTACCACCTTTGTCTGTTTGTAACCTCTTTAAGGATACAACATCTCATCTTCCGACAAAATATTGCAATAACACATATGAATTTTGGTCGTTATTTTAAGAAGTAAGTGGGTACAAATGAAATGATTTTAAATTAATAACTTTATAGATACTAGAACCCGTGAAAATTTCACGGTTTTCCTGTTTCAAATTTCTGATGAATCTTAATTCATCAGTTGATGATGGTGTAAGCCCATGATGAGTTCTACGACAATAAAATATCCGTAGAAATTCCCCTATCTCTTCGGTAAATATTTGAGCTTAACAGCTTTCATAAAATGTTGCAATAAAAATCATCAATATGAATGCATGTCGTTATTTTAAGAAGTAAGAGGGTACAAATGAAAAGATTTGGAATTGAAAACTTTTCTATTTCACTGAAACAGGCTTTAAACAATTCCATCTTCCATTCTCTTTTCATTTTCTGACTGAACCCACGTAACGCCTTTGATATGTCTTTTGTCTCTTCACGCGACCGAGATGGAATTGCCTATTATTAATGACGTATTAATACGAATTGTTAAACACGTCTATCTATCTATCTTTCTTTTCTTTTTCACTGAAACCAAGTAGCGTCTCTTTCCCAGAGGTCAAAACGGTATTGGCCGGACGTAATGGTCGTGCGAACTAACGAAGGGAAGGTCAAACGCAATTATTTTATGATCTTAAATACGTTACATTAAAGAAAAGTTAATCATCGAAATTAAACAGAATATCACATTTGTTCCAAACTAAAAAAAAAAAAAAACTTTACAACGTGACATTTCATTGTCTACAGGATGTGATGGATAAATTGTCGTCTGAATAACACAAAAATTAAAATATCATTTACTTCTCATTTTAGCAGACATACAGGGTGCGTTAGATAAATTGTCGTCTGAATGAGGCAAAAACGAAAATAACACCGATATCTCGGTTTAATTGTCATTGAAATCTCAGATATATTCAATACCAAAATTATACAAAAATATCTTGAAAAACTAGATTAAATTCATTCACTATTTTCAAAGATACATTAAAATCTGCAGGGACTGCCATCTCGATAATAAAGCACATTCTATTTTTGTGGTTCTTGATTGCAATGTCTGGGTGATTAGCTTTGATTGTTCTGTCTGCGCATATTGCAAAGTTCCATACAATTTTTACAGGTTCTATGTATTTAAATGGGTCTAGGTGATATTCATACTATTGTCTTGCAGTTTCCTTCCCGTAAAAGTGATATATTTTCCAGTGCAGATATCGGCCCACTTTATCATACCGGTTTTTATATTCAGTTCGTCAATCTTTTCTGGATATTTATCACAGAATCTACATGGCGTCAACGCAATTTTTCAGTATGTGTGCTTTTGGTAATTTCTAATTAGCAATCATTTGTCCAGTGCAGCAAAAATTCGGTTTCAGCTTTTAACCCTGCACTTTGTGACCCCTGATGGGTACAGGCTTTGTTTATACCTGCTTCCTTGGTACGAGCAGAATACTGACCATGAAGACGCTTATCTTGGCCATCGTTTCTGCATTTGATACATTGCATTTGCTTTTGCTTTCTTTCTTAGGTTCCTTGTCGCTACAATCGGTGTATTTTGCTTTACTTGCATTTCTTCACCCTCTTGAAATTTCCTTTTGAATTTGTCGGCTTCCTCTATTACTGTTTCTTATTTCTTTCATGTTTTTGACATAGATCATCAGCCAGGCTTCTGTAGTTTCCAGGTATTGTTGAAGACGGATTGTTGTGGTTTTGTCAGACAATTCTAGTTGAACTAATCCTCTTCCTCCTTCGGATCTGGGTACAAACAGACGATCGACATCAGAATTAGGATGATACAGATGGTGGCAAATGAAAAGCTTTCTCGTTTTCACATCTATTCGCTATATATCAGCTAGAATCCAATCAAGGATGTTGAAATTGTATTGCGCCACAGGAACAGCCAAAGTGTTTATCACTGTTATACTGTTTTTGAATTCGATTCGGTATTTAACACATTCTATCTTCTTCGCTAAATCCTAGATATTTATAGGCTTCTTACTGTTCCAGTTCCCTAATGTTTCTATTATTATTCTTATCCTTATTGTTATTCTGAAAAAATCTTCCACGTGTGTTTCAGACACTCAAGTGAGTTGTTTTACCTCCACAGAAGAAGCATATTCTCCGCATTGCCTGCGGGAGAAAATTCCATTGCAGTCTTTGACTTTCCCTCAACAAAACACCAAAGGCGAACGAGAATTTGGTGTTTGTGGAAGGAACGTTGAACACCGCCATACACGTCAACACGTAATTCTTCAACATGTTCTGCTAGTATTCCTGCACTAGAAAAACAATGGGCTGTCCCAACAGTGCTCTCGTAATGCCTATGCATATACAGCAGAATCCCTGACAACCGGACTAAGAAGGTCTTCCGGATATGAGTCCGGATATGAGAGGTTATATTTAGATTAAAATAAAAGAAGTGAAATCAGGTTTAACATTTATTTTCAATGTTTTATAGTAAACAAAATAAGCTAATGGTGAGTGAAATATAACGGAATTGATTTTAAGGAAAAAGAAATAAATTATGTAATGATTATGAAAATTAATTAAATTAATTATGCCACGTATGCAAAACAAATAATGTAACGAGGACTTTTTAATCGCTGTTGTACGATGATTCTTTTTTCCTCTAATGTCATTCTCAACTTTTTTCCGCATATAGTTTTGCTTTTGATCTTGATTTTTTTTTTTAAACCAAAGACACTTTTTAACTCTCCATGCATTATTGCAATCGTCATAGCTGAATGCTGTTTTTCTTTCCATAAAACTGACAACGTTTTCAATAGCTTTTTCGATTTCAGTCCCGGTTTTATCACATTTTTTTTTTTTTCATTTCTTTGTTTATTGTGACAGTGTGAATGCTGGAGAATAGTTTCTTTGGAAGATTTTATATCACACAATGTTGACTTTTCTATGTTGAACTCAGCCATTAGTTATAATGAACTTTCACCAGAGTCTAGTCTGTTTAAAATTTCTGCTTTTTTTGATAACTCCAAAGTTGTCCTTTTCCTCTTATTCCCATCATCTTTTGCACCAATACAAGCCATTAGGGTGAAATAAGCATAAGCAAGTATCCAAAGTAAATTTCCGGAAAAACAGAAATTTCAAATTAGTTACATATCACCCAAATAGTTCAAATATACACATCAAAATCATGTCCGGATATGCAGGATTCCGGATATGAGGAATTCTACTATATATATATATATATATATATATATATATATATATATATATATATATATATATATATCAAGCGAAGTGGATATTCGTATCTAAAATAGACGTTTTACTTTTATTCTAAACCCTTTATGACGTTTGAAGTGGCAAAAATATCAAATTTATATAAATCCATTAATTCTTCAAAAATTGCTTTGTTTACTTTTCAGATGTACACCACTTAGATTGTTAATCATTCAATTAAAATCCGATTCAGCCAAATACTTACAAACGTTAATATTTCTTTTTCCTAGAATGTTTTGCAACACGCAAAATCCCCACATTATTTAGTATTGCTAATTAAATTGTTTTTAAAATAACGGGAATATTTTGTATATTAAACAATAAAAATTATAATTTGAAAAAAAGGGAATGAAAATGTATTATAGTAAGCTACGGACCCTAGTAAAACCAACCGCACTTTGTTTCCCCTTTCTTATTTGCACTACTCCCCCAAATTTGCTTTCGATCGGTCAATGTGTGGCTATTTTAAAGGGTGTGACAGACGGACAGAAGTCACAGAGTTTTATATATAAATTACAGTACTCAATATCTTTCAGACAGATCCATATACTATGTAAATGTCACGTTCTTTTTTTGGGGGGGGGATTTTTGTCTTTCTTTTTCTTTTTCGTTTCAACACATACAAGACAATAAATCCACTAAGACACAAGGCGGTATAAGGTGTGGAAGAATTAAGAAAAGAAACATTGATAATGAGCGGAAAGAGTAAAGAGTAATCAGAAGGAGAGTAGATATCGATTGACATTGCATTTATATTTTTGCAGATTAAAGTTGGCTGGAAAGCATGGAACTGGAAGGGAGTTCCACAAGCAAAAAGTGCAAGAAAAGTAACTGTTAGCATAGAACTTACGGCTACATCTAGCCAGCTCTAATAGAAATTGATGATTAAATTCATAAAGTGTAGATATCATAGCGAAGAGCGATATTTATTCTGTTTTCTACAGAGATGTGTGCACAAGCCGAAAAGGGGATTGGGGAAAGGACTGGTCTCTTCACTTTCTCTTAGAGCTAGGTAGATTTAGCGTAGTCCAGCTAACACTGACTCCAATCGTACGAAACACGAAACAATATTCCTTACACCAAAACAACACATTCATACGTACCTTTCTTACTACAACCACCATAATACCTCTTTGCCTCTATGAAAATACTAACTAGTCCCCATGTTTACAATTCATTGTCTGTGGGGGGAAGGGAATAAAACAACAATTCTAAAAACTATCCCCAATGAGTAGTTACAATATGAATACAAAAAACTATTTACAAGAAACTAAAGAAAAATAAGATTAGTATAGCGAAGAGCTAATCCGAAAAATTACCATGAAAGTATTTATAGAAAAGACACAGGGAGGCCACCTTATAGCGGTGGGAAAGTCAGTGAAGCAGAGCCAGAACAGGACTGATAATGTTGCTGATTCTTCTTTGGATTTTATCAAGAATTTCAAGAGTTCACAGGATCATATGTGGCAGCAATATTCTAAGCATGGACGAATGGTGGATATAGATAAGTATGCTAAGTTCTGGAGAGAAACATTGTCTCGCACTACACAGTGAACCAACTTTCTTAGTAGCTGTCCTAGCAATGGATTCAATATAGTTTTTCCACTGCATGTCAGCCGAGGACGTTAGCCCAACTGGCTACCCGAGTCATATCACACGCGCTATGACATATCACATCATTTCAAAGCTTGAGTGTTAATTTTTCCAATTTTCGGATACTCGAAGTTGTGGATAAACTGTCCGAAGTTCATATTTTTTTTTTATTCATTTACTTTCGACTTACCAAGTCATTATCAAGAACAAATGTGGCGCCTGTGTGCTAGTTAGAATTCTCTTGTCAACATCTTATTATTCTTTGAGAAGCTGGAAATTTGAAATAGTTTACAGTGACGTCATATATAACGATTACTGACGTTGAAACCAAAAACGATGCAAATGTTTTTATTTAGAATATGTATGAACTTAAAAATACCACCTCCTGGGATTAATGAATTTTCTGATTTCCTTAATACAATATTTTTTTCTTTTTTATTTGTTATTTTTTTCATTTATTTTTTTCTTTATAATTTTCATATTTTTTTCCTTCATTTTTTACACTTCTCCTTTTTCTTAATATTTTTATTTTTCTCTTTTTTTTTTTAGTTTTTGCCTATTTTCTTTCAGTTTTTATTTTCCTTATATATTGTTTTCTTCCCTTCAATTAGAATTTTTCATGTTTTTCTTTCATTTATTTTCTTTTTTTTTATTTATGTTTTTTCTCTCTTTTCATTGATTTCTTTCTTTTTCCTACTTTACTATTTTTTTAAATTTACTTTATTTTTTCATTTTGACTTCATTTAATTTTTCTCCTTTTTCTTTTCCTTGATTTTTTTTTCTGTTTTTCTTCATTTATTGTTATTTCCTTTACGTTCTTCTTTCTTTACTTTCCATTAAAATACGATTCAGCCAAATACTTACAAACGTTAATATTTCTTTTTCCTAGAATGTTTTGCAACACGCAAAATCCCCACATTATTTAGTATTGCTAATTAAATTGTTTTTAAAATAATGGGAATATTTTGTATATTAAACAATAAAAATTATAATTTAAAAAAAAGGGAATGAAAATGTATTATAGTAAGCTACGGACCCTAGTAAAACCAACCGCACTTTGTTTCACCTTTCTTATTTGCACTACTCCCCCAAATTTGCTTTCGATCGGTCAATGTGTGGCTATTCTAAAGTGTGTGACGGACGGACAGAAGTCACAAAATTTTATATATAGATTACAGTACTCAATATCGTTCAGACAAATCCATATACTATGTAAATGTCACCTTCTTTTTTTGGGGGGGGGATTTTTGTCTTTCTTTTTCATTTTTGTTTCGCCTTTCATTCATTTTTTTCCTCATTCATTATTTTTCCTCTTTTTTCATTATTTATTTTATTTTCTCTTTCACTTCATTTATTATATTTATTTTCATTTTTATTTATTTATTGTTCTTAATTTTTTTTTCTCTTTTCCTTCATTTGTAATTTTTATTCTCTTTGTTATTTATTTAATATTTTCCTTCATCTATTTTTATTCTTATTTCTTCTTATTTCTTCTTTTCCTTCGTTTATTCTCGTTTACCTTCATTTTTCGAATTTTTCATTTTTCCACAGTTTTCTTTTTTTCTCTCTTTTTTCAGTTATTAGTTTTCTTCTCGTTTTCATTCATTTCTTTTCTTTATTCAATGATGTTTTATTTTTCTCTTTTCTTCCATTTATTACTCTGATTCTTTTTTTCTTAATTGATTATTTTCCTTTTCGCTCATTTATTATTTTTCTTCTATTTTCTTTCGTTTATTTCTTCTTTCCAGTTTTCTTCATTAATTATTTTTCTATTTTCCTTTCTTTGTTCCTTTAATTTAGATCATTTATTATTTTCTTTTCTGTTTATTATTTTTCTTCTCATTGTTCTTTTCTTTTTCGTTCATTCATTTTCTTTCGTCTTTTGCTTCATCTCTCTTTTTCTTCTCAATCTCTTTCATTTATTTTTGTTACGGTTTTAGTTTTTTTATTTTCATCTTCAATTTATTTCATTTATTATTTTTTTTTTCTTTATTTCTTTTTTCAATTATTTTTCTTATCTTCCTCCTAAAGTTCCTTTATTTCTTTTTTCATTTTTATTCCCATTTTTTTCTTCATTTATCATTTTCTTTTTCCTTCCTTTCTTATTTTTTTTCTGGCTCTTCTCTTATTATGAATACATTTTTCTTTAATTTATTATTTTTCTTTCCTTTTTCGTTCATTTATTTCTTTACCACTTTTCCTTCATCTCTTATTTTCCTTCACAATTCGCGACATTTATTAATCTTTCTATTCTTATTTCTTGTTTTTCTTTCATTTTCTTTTTCCTTCATTCCTTTTTTTATTTATTATTTTCTTTCTCACGTCCCTTGAATTCTTTTTTTCCATTTTTTTTATTTTCCTTCATTTATCATTTTTGCTTGTTCGTTTATTATTATTATTACTATTATTATTATTAGTAGTAGTATTACTATTATTATTATTATTATTATTACTATTATTATTAGTATTATTATTACTATTATTACTATTATTATTATTATTACTATTATTATTAATATTACTATTATTATTACTATTGTTACTATTATTATTACTATTATTACTATTATTATTATTATTACTATTATTATTATTACTGTTATTATTACTATTATTACTATTTTTATTATCATTACTATTATTATTACTATTATTACTATTTTTATTATTATTACTATTATTATTACTATTATTACTATTATTATTTCATACTATTATTATTATTACTATTATTATTATTACTATTATTATTACTATTATTATTATTATTACTATTATTATTACTATTATTATTATTATTTTTACTATTATTATTATTGCTGTTTCTATTATTATTATTATTACAATACTTAGAGAATGACCTGATTTGAGAAAACAAAAGAAGACAGCGTTTAAAAAATATTTCCACAATATGTCTGTTTCTTCACGATTATCTTTTTAAAATTTTGTTTATTATCATTATTCCTATTATTATTTTTTTTCTTTTCCTTTTCTTCTTCATTTTTGCCATTTACTGTTGCTTTTCGTGTGGTGTTTTTTTTTATTTGCCTTTCATATCTTTTTACTTTTCCTTTATTAAACATTTTTGCTTTTTGTGTATTATTATTATTATTTTCTTTACCTTTTCGTACTTACGATTATTTGACTTAATACAATCATTCCTGTCAAAGCGTGAAATGAAGGTCGTCCTAAACAGGTTCTCCTCCAGCTCCTTTCACACGAACGCTGGTGTCCACCAAGGTTCTATCGTAGGTCCTGCACTGTTTCTGATCTTCATGAATGACCTTCCTGATGTCATCATTTCCCAAGCAGTCATCTACGCGGACGACACTACTATTTACTCCTGCCTCAATAGTAAATCTGGTATCGTTGACAAATCTAATCAGACTGTCGGTCTCGCAAAGGACATCCAATCTCTTGTTGACTGGAGCAGGAAATGGCTTGTAAACTTAAATGCCTCCAAAACGAAACTGCTATCATTTACCCACGATAGAAAACCCTCCCTCCTTCCCATCAGAATGGTTGATGCCCAACTACTCGAGAGCATCTCTGCGCCTGCTTGGTCTCACGCTGTCCGCTGATATGAGGTTGAACAACTACATAGATTCAATAGCTTCATCTACCGCAAGGAAAGTCTCGAGGTCCTCGACAAAATCCAGAGACGGATATGCAATATGATAGGTCCTGATCTGGCATCTAGTCTACAGCCACTTTCTCACAGATGTGCCGTGGCTTCCCTCTGTCTCTTCTATAAGTAGTTTCACGGCAACTATTCCGACGAGTTTCTTTCTCTGGTTCCCAAACTGCATGAATTTAAGCGATCTACTAGGTTGGCATCTCGGTCCCACCCTTTCACTGTCGAAATGGTTAAATGTAACCGTCTCTTCTACTCTAAAAGATTCTTCTCTCGCACTTCCCGTCTGTAGAATTTTCTGACTCTTGCTTGCTTCCCTGATAACTATAATCTTCAAATATTCAAGTGTAATGTCAATCGACATTTTCTGATATCTTGATCTTGTTCCCCATCCTTCTCTTTATCCTCTCCCCCAAACAACCCTCTTTACTCTTGTTCTCTACCCTCTGTAACCCCTTGCGTGCTTGTGGTACTCCCGCCTTGTGTGGGATGAAGTGCTTAAAAAAAATTTTTCTTCATTTTTTTTCCTTTATTTTATTACGTTTTCTGTTTCTTTTTTTTATTATTTGTTTTCTCTTTGCCTTTCATATATTTTGACCTTTTCCTCCAATTATCATTGTCTTTATTATTTCTCTTTATTTTTTTTATTGTAGTAGTTTTGGATTCAGTCCCTAAATTTCAATCATTTTTACAATGCCTTTATCTCATTTACCTTCACTTTTCTTTTTTTTTTTTCTTTTCCCTTGAGAACTTTTTCCGTTTCTTTTCTGCTAGGTGTTTTTTTTTATTTTATTATTATTACGTTTTATTACACTTCTTTCTTTCTTTCTTTCTTTCTTTCTTTCTTTCTTTCTTTAAAACCCATCCTGTTTTTTAATACGCGCTCTATTCATTCATTCTTTCTTTCTTTCTTTCTTTCTTTCTTTCTTTCTTTCTTTCTTTCTTTCTTTAGCACCCATCCTGTTTTTACTACGCGCTCTATTCATTCATTGTTTCTTTCTTTCTTTCTTTCTTTCTTTCTTTCTTTAACACCCATCCTGTCTTTATACTACGCGCTCTATTCTTTCTTTCTTTCTTTTTTCTTTCTTTCTTTCTTTCTTTCTTCATGCCTTACTTTCTTTAACATCCATCCTGTTTTTATACTACGCGCTCTATTCATTCATTCATTTTCTTTGTTTGTTTCTTTCTTTCTTTCTTTATGTTTTACTTTATTCTTTCTTTCTTTCTTTCTTTCTTTCTTTCTTTCTTTCTTTCTTCCTTTCTTTCTTTATGCTTTACTTTACTTTTTAACACCCATCCTGTTTTTATACTACGCGCTCTATTCATTCATTCATTCATTCATTCTTTCTTTCTTTCTTTCTTTCTTTCTTTCTTTCTTCTATTTTTTTTTCTTCTTTCCTTTCTCTTAATATTTGCTGATATATCCAAATTACGATGCATCAAACACCCTTTTCACGAGAATACGCATGCGCGTTCCCGACGGAAGACTAACAGGAAAAAATTGTTTAAACTCTATTTTGCCATCACCTTTTTCTCCCCTTTCTGATAATAATGTTTGTTTTTCGGGGGTTTTTTAATGTTCAAGAAGCTATTATTCCTAACTTAGAGTACCTTGCAGTTTCCTTTTCATTTTTTCATTTACGTCCCAAAACTAATTTCCCCATAATTTCCCAAGACAAGAAAACGGGCGTTTTACCGCCATTACGTAGACGGGCAGAAAAATGTAAGGATGAACATGAGAAAGAAAAACGCTGAATTTGAAATCGTTTGGTAACTGAATATAACATGGCGTAGATAATGAACCAGTTCTAAAGACAGTCAACTTTCGGAATAAATAGCTGTATTGATGTGTAGTAAACGAGATCTTAATAATGAAATACACCAAACATTTCCAATTCTAACAAAAAAAATCACGATTAATATAAAGAGTTTCCAATGTCGGTAAAGTTCAGGTGATTTTGTTAACTATTTGGACTCCCACAGAAAGCGGCAAAGGAAAGCGAAAAAAATGAACGTGGTCCTCAAATGTGAAAAGAGATAAAAAGAACTAAAAAAAGACAGCTGAAATTTCTTGAACATATCTTTTTTTTTTTTTTTATGTACCGTCTTCTTTCAGGACTTATGCGATCATGGCTTTCCACTTCCACCTATCCCTTGTAGCTCTCAGTATGTTTCGTCTATCTGACATCTCCCCTAGCCCACATTCTGTCATCCACTTGCTTAAGCGCGCCAGTTATGTCATGCGTTGCTTTCCTTTGTCTTTCTTTCCATCTGTTCGACCTGTGAGTATCAGATTCACCAACTCTTCCTTTCTCATTACGTGTCCCAGAAACTTCAGTAAGCATCCTCTTTGTTTGCATTCACTCCAATACCTCATAAATGCTCACACAGTCGGCCCATGATATCCTTAGCATCCTTCTGTACAACCACATCTCCGTCGCCTCGAGTCTCTTCTTCATCTTTGAGGAGAACGTCCAACATTCGCTGCCGTAAAGGAGGACAGATGTCACGCAACTGCTCAGTAATCTTTTCTGTGTTACCAAAGAAATCTTCCTGTCTCGCAATACTCTGCCTAATTTTTGGAATGCGTCCTTGGCCATCCCAATACGTTAACGGAGTTCAGTGTCGCTCTTACCGTTCTCTGTCAAAACACTTCCCAGATATTTAAACTTTCGCACCTGCTTAATTTGACAGTCACCGACCGACAAATCGCATTTCGCGCTCATCCTTTTACTGATGTCAATGCATTTTGTCTTCTAGTTTATGCCTAGTCCCTTCTTCTCGCTATCCTTTGCTAATTTCTGGAGGAGGTTTTGTAATTTCTTTTCTGTGTCTGCTATCATGATGATGAGATTGTGCTATATCTTTGAGGAAATCGTCCAACATTCGCTGCCGCAAAGGACAGATGTCACGTAACAGCTCAGTATTCCTTTCTTTGTAAAACAAAGAAATCCTCCTGAGTCGCAATACCCTGCCCAGCTTTTGGAATGCGTCCTTGGCCATCCTAATATGTCTATGGATCTTGACCATATAAAGTTTTACAGACTGTCATAGATAGACGGAAACACACACACACACACACACACACAAACACACACACATATATATATATATATATATATATATATATATATATATATATATATATATATATATATATATATATGTAAGCAAATATATGGATATAGATCCGACAGTATGAAATATGAAATATACGGAAAAAAACAAACAAAATCCCTTATATGCAATTATGCTGTTTTAATGTTAATATAATGTCAACGTCGGACGTTTCGGTCTAATAAACCATCTTCAGGACATATTCATAAAATATAATTAACATTATCAATTCAACATGACAAAGACGATGGACATAAAACTTTCAGTTATCTGTTTGGATAAGTCTTGTTCTTATGTCCATCGTCTTTGTCATGTTGAATTAATTTATATACATTAACACAGGCTCTAATTTGGGACCAGAGGAAATGTCTCTTATATCCGGGTTACACTGTAACTGATCCAACGTGCAACTCTCGGATAATAAGTTCCAAAACAATAACACATTTCTCATAGCATTTTTTCGGATTACATCTCTATTTTCGTTGTCCTCTTATTACTGAGAAGTAAAAACAAGGACAAAATCTACTTCCATACCTGATGATGTCTGTAGGAACAGACGAAAGCTTGTAAAATTAAAAAGACCTTATGCAACTGGAATTTATAAACGGGGACCATATCATTCATATACAGGTTCGGGGGTTGATGTATCTTATTTATATTGTTTGCTACGATGTATTCCCGCCATTTAAATCATTAACCTCTATATTTGTTTTTGTGTGAATGATTCATGAATTTATAAATTATACTTGCACCTTTTAATTGAAATATATATATATATATATATATATATATATATATATATATATATATATATATATATATATATAGAGAGAGAGAGAGAGAGAGAGAGAGAGATAATGAACAGACTGTCATAGATAGCAATGAGGATTCGGCTCTCTAGTCTTGGGTAAAAGGATGGCTATAAAAATAAGTACTCTGAATTAAAAAGCGTGAAGAAATCAACGGAAAATGACTCCACTATCTTCCCAAAGATGCCATGCCATTTCACAGATCATAACAGAGTAAAGTAGGTGGTCTAGACTTGGGATGGTATCAGTCAAGGGCGACGACTACTCTGAATTCAAACCAATGGAGAAGCCAATGTTAAATCACTTCCTTATTACTTCCAAGGGGTCATGGTGACTCACAAATGAAGAAAAACAATCCGTGGGATTCTTCAGGGATGTTCCGTGTTCTTCCAGGGCATGGGTGACTATGGCTCTCCACAACGCCCTAACCCTGGTCACCCTCGTGTTTGGTCATCTAGGTTTCCCAATGCCCTCCTCTATATCTCTTGCCCTCGATATGATATGTAAGTTAAATTTTCCAATCCTCCTTTCTCATCCTCAGAACATCGCACCCCACCAGTAGTTAGGGTTTAATATTGAAATTAAACCTGAATACTGCTGACCAGTTTCGAAACAATAATTTCTGTGTCGCGATGGAATCTTATTTTTTTTTGTAAATAATTATAAAATATATATATATATATATATATATATATATATATATATGGGTGTGTTAATGTATTAGGTTGGTGCAAAAATAATGCTGTTTTCTCACATAGTAACATATGTGAGAAAACGACATTATTTTTGCACCAACCTAATAATTACTGGCGAATTCACTTCGCTATCAGATTAAGAAGGTATCAGGTTGGTGCAAAAATAATGACGTTTTCTCACATAGTAACATATGTTATAAAACGTCATTATTTTTGCACCAACCTTATATTAACTTACTGACCACTCGCTGAAGGACGCGATCCTTGATCTTATTAATTGTACAATGGAGTAGATGTTCGGTCCATATTGTTCGCAAGTACTTTCGGTAAAAAAAACATTTAAGTTAATGGTCAAAATTGAATTAGACCAGAAAGCAAACGTATTAAAAATTGCTCAATACACACATAAAAAGATAAAAGATTTACATGTAGAGTTTTTAAGTATAGAAAATTAGGAAAATGGCCGATTCCGCTGCCTTGGTGTCAGCCTTTCGATATATTCAGGCTATTTCCGTCAATTGGTATCCTAACGTTTCCTTTTTTAAAATAAAAAATAAAAATTATAAACGCTATATTTTTTTTTTAATAAATAAATGAACAAGCGCACGACGTGAGGTGTGATAGAAAGCATGAGGGAGAGGAGGGGAGGAAATCAATTCTATTGGAAGTGATTACCCCCTCCTTCTGACCTTCTACCACACCTCACCACGGTTTGTGGGAAGATGCTGTTCGAGTGGAACTTATATACGAAGCGAATGAGTGTAGATTGCTACATTGGGCGAGGCCTTGCAGTTCTTACCCGTGAAGATTAAATTTGATAAAACTAAGGAATGTAGTTAATCTGAACACTTTCCATGGAAATAGCGATAGAGTAGCGAGCGTCTTGCAACGTTTCGTCTGTGGGAAAGGGATTGTAGAGTGGAAAATAATTCATCACACACAAGGACGCGGAGACGCTTTTAGATTCTATCGAGACTGTGTTAGGAAAACTGGACAGCTCCAGCCCATTATTGGCAGCAGTAACCCATTTTCGGTCTGATCTAGCTACGAAAACGTGTACCAACTAAACATGATGTTTATAATGTCGGATTAAAAATTCTTTCAAAATTACAAAAAAAAATCTTAAATGATAGTTGAACTCTTCTTCTTCTTCTTCTTCTTCTTCTTCTATATCTTTACCACATCAGGACTTTGGCGATCATGGCTCTCCACAATTTCCTTTATTTTTCCTATCTCTTAATAGCTTTTGTCTTTTTACCATCTCTCCCAAACCCTGCTTTGCCATCCATTTACACGAACTTGTTCTTCTATGTGTCGTCTCCATTCAGAACGTTAGCAATCATGGCTCTCCACAATTTCCTCTCCTTTGTAGCTCTTAATAACTCTCATCTTTTTGCCATCTCTCCCAAACCCGGCACCTCCATCTATTGACTCAAGTTCTCCAGAGAGGTTGTGCATTTCTTTCATCTGGAGGTTTTTACTCCAATCTGTCCAGTAAGTATCAAATTTTCCAAGCCCAGTTTCTTTAGTATGTGCCCCAGAAATTTCAACTTTTCCTTTCTGATGTTAAATACAAGAGTCCTTTTTGATGCTACTGTTTCTAGATCTCCGTCGTAGCTCATATGTTCGGTACATGGTATTCTCAGCATCCTTCTGTAGAACCACATTTTTGTTGCTTCGAGTCTCTTCTTTATCCATAAGGAGATTGACATAATTTACATTGTTTAAAAAACAGAGTGTCTACTCATATATGTGGATCCGCTATAAGAACGCTTGCATCAATAAGAAATAATGTGGGATTAATGATAGAATCCATTAATCATACTTATTATAAAACCCAGGTTGTGTGTGTGTGTGTGTCTGTACGTTTATATATTGGATCGGATTTCCTACATTTTTCAACCGATTTCAACAAAACTTCACAGGACTACGTAAAATTACCTTGCGGTGGTTCTGACAGCGCCAAAAATTGGAAAAACACAATTGTTTTTGCACGAAATCAATTTGAAAACACGATTAAAACACATCGCTGCCGCAAGAATGAAAGGGGGACAACTCATATCGAGTTATACTTAAAACCCAGGTTGTTTGTGTGTGTGTGTGTTCGTTTATATATGGGATCGGATTTCCTACATTTTTCAACCGATTTCAACAAAACTTCTCTTTTTTTTTTGCAGGAAGTGTTTCTTATTGTCTTGCACACTTTTTTCTTTATTTTTACATTCAGAATGCTTTAAAAATTCCATTTATAAGACAACTGTTTATAATAAAATTCTATTCAATCGGTAGACTCATAACGATTGAAAACAATGTTTTTGTTTGAATTTGGGTTTGAGCAATTCGTAAAAAAAACAAAAAAAACTAATTAAGACATGCGTGTCCGTCAACCTTAAACAATAATCTTTGGCAGTTTTATTTTTCATTCTTTATGATGGTCGATACTTGATCTATCGCTTACTGTTACATCCCCGGGCAACGCCGGGCTCTACTGCTAGTTCCTTATAATTTATATTTCTTAGTGTATAATTCTTCTTAACCTTTTGTGTCTGCTTCCATAATACTTTTTTCTTTAGTCAGCTATCTATATTCACTTATGATGTAGTTTACACTCATCTCCTTCTCTATAGTAACAGTTGTTTCTATAGCCGAATCAAGATCATTTGCGCAGTTACCATTATATGACTTTTCCTACCCTGCCGTGTTTCTATTTTTAAATTTGTTTTATTAGCCAGTTTTCTGCATTCAGTGATGATGAAGTTTATCTTTTTTCTGTGTGTGTGTGTGTGTTTTGTTTTTTGTTTTTTTTGTTTGTTTTTTTTTTGCTTTAATATAATGCATTGTTCTGAGTTGTAAAAAAACCTATTCCGTTTCTCTTTTTAAGTTTTCTTTGCGTGACCATATCCATGACTCTTCATCCACAACAGTTCCTATCATGTTTTGTAATTATCTGTGAACCTTTTCTTTTATTTCATTTTTCTTTTTTTTTGTTTCTAAAAATTTTCTCGGTGAAATCGTTGTTGTTGAAAGGGAACGAGAATCCTAACTCTTTATCTTATGACACGAAGAAATAACGGTGATCCAACCGCAATAATTTTATTTCATAATGAGCCTATGCGAAAGCGTTATGATTTTTTATTAACTTTTTCTTTCTTCTGATTCGGTGTTTATTTGTTTCTTTTTTAATCATTTAACTTCACTAAGACGATTGTGACACTAGGACGTAGTAGATAGCAGGAAGTGAAAGAAAATGAGAAGACTTGTAGTGTGGAAAGGGCAATAAAGAATTCAGGAAAACCGGAAAGACGCTCTTTAATAATTGTGGTATGAATGTATACAAAGATCACGATGACCTTCTTTTTGATTACTAGGAATGTGAAAAACCAGTTGAAGAATTATCACGGGTTGCTTTTAAAGACTTTACTGATAATAAAAATGAAACCTATTTTTCAATATATGACTTTTTGAAAAGTTGAAAATTTTTCATACTGGTCTTTTAATTCGATTTTTAAATTTTTTTTTTATTTTTCTTTTAAAACAATATAATAACAAGAGAATTAGGAACGAAATGATATCATTATCACATTTTGAACCAAAAGTTTGAAAATCCCATGATGCTAATTTTATGACAATAGCTCGCTGTAAAAATGAAAGGTTGGATATTTTTTTTATTTTTAAAATTTGCGTTTTATTCTTTGTATTATTTGAAATGTTTCTGTCATCTAACATAGATATTTCAAAATGCTTTTATAGTCCGAACAAACTCGACGAAGACTGATATTCATCTTTATTAAGAAACACACAAAAGAAAAGAGGGTCCCAACTTAAGAACAGCGAGGAAATAAGGGTGTTTCGTGTCCGTGGAAGCATGTCCTAGATGCAAAGGCAAAAGTGAAGTTCAGCATGGAAATAAAATTAGAGAAGCAATAGACTTGCTGCTTTGGTAAAGATGTTGCAGACATGAAAACGATTATTCCTAAAAAGACAGATTTATGTGGCAGATTAGAAATTTGCATTAACGATGAAGTGATCTATTTAAATGGAAGGGGACAAACTAGCTGGATTGACACTACACTCAATTATTTAAAATCACACAGATTGAAGAAATAAACAGTTTCAGATTTGCGATATTGCTGCTTTGGGAAAAGTGAAGACAAGAAAATCATTCTTCCTCCACAAGGGAGGGGACATGATTTTTAACTCTATTAAGGCTAGAATGGGAAGATTGGGCAACCCTAAGACAAATATGCCAGTAATACCCCATTTTCTGTCATGTCTGATTCTCGCAAATAGAGGACATGTTAAGAATAAGATTCTGGAGCAATAGAATGAGCCGTCAGTTATTTCAGCATCTCTAATAATGAATTGTATATATTTCCACAGAGAAATCTGTTTTTAAAAAGAAAACAGAGCTCTTTATCTTATAAAAACCGAGGAAATAAGATTGATTCGTGTCCGTGGAAGTATCATCAGTGTAACCTAGCTGTAATTGTATTTCAACAGAGTATTTGTCATGAAAATAAAATTAGTGAAGCAATAGACGATGTTGCCGCTTTGGCAAAAGTGTTCCTCCAAAGACAGCGAAAAAAATATGGAAATCTATCAAGGCTAAAATATGAAGATTCATATAATTAATATACCAAACCAGTAATACTTAGTTTTCGATTTAATCTGACTCTTGTAAATACAATGGCTGGAATAAAATCCTGGAGCGGTAGAATAAGTCAACAATTTCTCCCGCATCTTTAGCAGTGGATTGTATATATGAATTCCAGTTGATGTCTGGAGTGAACTTCAATCCCAGTAGACGTTCAAAGTGTGAGTCTTAATTAAAAGTGGAACCGTTCATCGTTGATGGGAATAAAGACCTCATCGTCTGGACGCTGAGGATGAAACGATAGAGTCTTGGGTTTTTGTAAGAATTAAAAGTTACAAGCCAGTTTTTCCCATTGAACTTTTAGAGCAATGCCAGCGGAAAGATCAGGTTACAATCAAATTTCTTTTTGAAAGTGCGTCCACTATTATCATCTGCATAAAATGTTTACTAATGATCTGAGGATATCCCAGAGAGCTTATAATAAAATAGAAAAAGAATAAGAACAGAAAGAGAGCCTTGGGTGGGGGGTGCCTTCATTGATCTCAGTACATTCGGAAGGCTAGTCATTAACAACGACATTCATGCACTTAGCTGGGAGAAAGGAATTGATGATTGCGTAAACACTGCCAGCAATGCTATATCATTTCTGAGTTCCTTCTATAGGCAGTTTTAGTTATCCTGGCTTAATTGCAAGAATATAACCATTTAAATAATGCTAATTGGAAAAACTCACAGTGGAATATTCTTCACCTTTATCAGGAAACGCATAAAACAAAAGACGGTCACAAATATGATATTTGATTTTTGTAAATTCTTGCATGGCAGGAATGTTCTTTTTCCATTTCATAGAAACTAGTATTCTCCATCTCTTTCTCCCCCCATATATGATGACCTGTACTTTGATAAACACTAACGAAGAGTCAGCAATATTATTAGTCCTGACATGGCATTTCGGCTTCTGTCAATTTCCCACCGCCGTAATGTAGGCTCCCTGTATCATTTCTATACATATGTTCATGGTTATTATTCACATGAATTCTTCGTTATGGTATCTAGACCTTATAATTTTAAGCGCAGTACTAAATTAGCGGCTAGGTCTCATCAATTCACAGTTGAATTTGTTAGATGTAACCGTAAGTTCTATGCTAACAGTTTCTTTTTTTTCGCAATTCTTGCTTCCGGTCCCATCCTTTACAGCCAACTTTATCTTCAAATATTTAAATGGAATTTCAATCGCTATGTGCTGTCTTCTTGGTTACTTTTCTAATATTCTCGTTCCTTAATAATTTTTTTCTTTTTTCTTATTC
Organism: Acanthosepion lycidas; assembly: GCA_963932145.1. Lineage (NCBI taxonomy): Eukaryota > Metazoa > Mollusca > Cephalopoda > Sepiida > Sepiidae > Acanthosepion > Acanthosepion lycidas. The sequence goes on from OZ010590.1 coordinate 93,743,171, forward strand.
TTTCACACTCAGTAACTCCATTTGTCTTATTGGCTTTACTGCTTTGCATGGTGTGAAATGATTATATATATATATATATATATATATATATATAGTGATATTTATTTATAATATATGAATTTTTACAGAGAAGAATTAAACTTTGTTATTTACAATTGGATTTTCAGTGTGTTTTCTTAGAAAAACAATTTGTTGCTTTCATTTTTTTAAAAACGATTTGGTTTTGCTTTTCAAAAAGTTTTTAACTGTTTCTCTCTCCATGTATTGATGCTTATTTCTTGTACCAATGAAAAAAGTGAAAATCAAGTGGCGTAACTGTCTATATATGTCGTTTATGGTAAGGGGAATTTGGTAGAATCTATTTATACAATGAATTAAGTATGGGTTTGATTTTGTTGATGAAAAATGTTTCCTTATTATGCTGCCTTTGTTCCATGGTTCTGTAGTTGCATTGGTAGAATGGGAAGACATTAAAATTTGGCAGATTTTGTCTCCCGCATTCCTCTGTAGTTGGCTAAAGGCTATTTTCTGGTGTGGATGGTCCCGAGTTGGTTGACTATCAACTGTCATACTTTTCCTGATTGACTAACCGGTTTGGCCAATGTAATGTTCTCGGCAACCTTTGCATATAATTATGTATATTAAATTCTCACGAAAAGTCATTTTGAATTTTGATCGTCTTTGAATTAAAATACATGGCGCTCTCTAATATGTAGTTGCATTCTCCGCAAATTGGTTGGTTGAGGTTCTTTGTGTTCTGCAGTTTTACACTGGCCAGTATCTTTTTAGTGATTTAGTTTGTCGTTTACTTTGTAGAACTGGATGTTTTTGTAATAGACTTCATTTTTTTTTTTGCCCTTTAGTAGGGTTGGTAGATTTAGTTGTGTGTATGTGCAGATTTCTGTGTTCTTTGGGTTTGAAAGTTGAGATATAAGGGATGGCCTTTTTTTCGTCTTTCTTTTGTTTCTTGGAGTGTGTAGATGTTTTCTCTTGATGAGTATTTTTTTCATCTCTTCTAGTCCGTGTTCCGTTGTGTTTGCGTTTGAGATTATTGTACATATCCGCTTGGCTAGGTTGAATAGAATGTTGTTATCAGTGTGTTTAAGGTGAGAAGATGTAAAAAGAAAATATTGTCAAGAGTCAATCGATTTAAAGTATAGGTCGCTTTCTAGTTTAGTGTTTGTTTGTTGTTATTAATATAAAAAAATAAAAAGGGAAGTTGTTGCTGTACCCCATAGTGAATTGAATGCTGAGATTTATATTAGTAATGAATGTTTGGAATGTCTTTAGATTATCCAGACTTTAATTCCACAGGATGAAACAGCCATCTAGATATATTTTCCAGTTTTCTTTTATGTTGCGATTGAAGTCATAACCATAGATTTCCGAAGTTCTGTTATAATTTTTAGTTCATGATATCCCATGACTAGGTTGGCATATGTTGGTGCAAGCTTTGTCCCCATGGCTGTTCCTGATTTTTGTCGATAGGTTGTTTCGTTGAACATGAAATAATTTTTTAAAGATGAATTCTAGGCTTTCTATGGTGAAATTTCCTTTGATACGATTTCGTAATTCGTGGGGAAAAGTTTCTAGCCAATATTTTATGGCCTCTGTTCTGTAGTCGTGTAGGATGTTGCAATAGAAGTTCACAACATCCATTAGGACCATATAAGTATTATGGTTTATCTCATTGGGAAGATGATTCAGAAAATCTAGATCATCTCGAATGAAGCTACGAACGTGTTTTATGGAAGGTTTCAATAGGATGTCTAGAAAATTGCTTAGACGGTGCGTCTTGCAAATTGGGCCGTCCTATTATAGGCTTTCGTTTTAAGTCGGTTGGTGCGGGTATATTTGAACTTCGTGGACTGGCGCAACATAATCACAAACAAGAAACTAAATAACAGAAACGAGAACACTAGAGGACTACCAACAGCGGAACCAACTAAAATGAATAAGTCATATAATTGGGAGATAAAATAAAGACATAATGAAGATGTTGACAAAAGGTTAGGAAAGAAGCCATTACCGAAATACTGGAAAGGGCGATAGCAGCTTTTGCACTTGAGAAAACTGTTTTAAGAGAAAGATTTTATAAATTTCAATCGACAGTAGTATTTCCTGCTTGGTCAGTGAATGCAAAAAGTTGCCTTGTAGGGAAATTAACATTACTATTAATAGATATAGCTTTAAAAAAAATTTAAAAATCATATATATATAGATAGATAGATAAATAGATAGATAGATAGAATGATCTAGTGAGCCAGACAAACCTACCTAGGTTTCACCTAAACTCCAAAACTGAAATCCTTAACGTATGTAGGCATAAAAAATCTTGACTACTAAGTTAGACGTTTTTTTTCCTGTTTATTTGTCATTCCATCTTAATGTTCGTATTTTATGTTCCCTCCCCCATTTTTGTTGAATAAATATTTGACTCAGGTGTTTGTGTTTGTGGTTCTTTGGTCACGTGGTATAATTTTAGCTATCGCTCTTATAAATATGCGTTTCTCTTTGCCTCGTTAGTCGGCCTACCCTGACGATCCGTTTAGCTGAAACCAAGGTAGGTTTGTCTGGCTCACTAGGTGTATCTAGGTCTGCTCTACGGTTGTATTGAGCTCTTTTGTTAGTTAGCTGTTTACTCGTATCGGGGTTTTTTCTTTGGGCTTCAAGCCTGCATCTGTGCGATTTTTTCGACAGTATTTCATGTTTGTAGCTCTTTCTTTTTTTAAAACCATTTTTTCCCTCGAGATTGATTTGATTATTGGCAAATCAAAAATTCGAGGGTTTTTAGAAACGAATATAGTTATATATATTTATATATATATATATATATATATATATATATATATATATATATATATATGATTATTATAGGGACATTTTATTTAGAATTAATGTGTATATACATTCGAAATGCCAAGACTCCCAGGTTTCACTCGCTCAAAGCCGTTTTTTAATCATTTATATCTCTACTGAATTTTCACTTTTTTATATATATTTTAATTGCTATGATTTGGTGGGGGGAGAGACAATGGTAGGTCTTCCCGTTGCCACGCTGATTACCAGTAATTCTAATCTTGGATGTACGGTTGGTGTAATTAGTTTTTGTAGTATTGCATGTTTCGATAATGAGCTTACTTTTTGTGTATTTTAGGTATAAACGACATATGTAGCCAGTTACGTCACTTAATTTTCACTTTTTTATTGGTACAAAAACATAAGCATCAACACGTGGAGATAGAAACAGTTAAAACTTTTTGAAACGCTAAAAGAAATCAGTTAAAATAAAATAAAGTTTAAAAAAACTTATTTTTCTAATAAATAACACTTAAAAATTCCATTGCAAGTAACAAAGTTTTAATTCTTCTCATAAAAAATTCATATATTATAAATAAATGTCACGATATTAAATATTAATCCTCATTTTAGTATATATATAGACATTTTTATGATTATACGTTCTTTTTGTAGATACAAATATTTAAGTACATGCTCTATTTATAATAAACAGTATTAACGATATTTACCGGCCTGAATGTCCGAGAAATCTTCATAGAAAATATGCGTCCTCCAACAGGATTCGAACCTGTATCATACGGAACCGTCATATAGCCTGACGTGCCTTAACCGATTGGGCTACAGAGGAGTGATCGGGTAGCAAGGCCGATATTTACTGCTTTAAAACTTACAATTCTCCATTAAAACAATATATATATATATATATATATATATATATATATATATATATATATATATATATATATATATATATATAAAGTGAGTGTGTGTGTGTGTGTAAGTGTGTGTGTGGTGTATAGCGGCTTGGATTTAGGAATCAAACAGCCAAATTCGAATTCTAGTTTTGTCAGTTACATTCACTTATATGAAGTTACCCTTACCATCTCTTCCCCACCTGCTATGGATAAATAGCAGGACAGACTGTGTCATCGGTGACAACCAGTCTAGAAGGAGAAATCTCGAATAGCCTCTCCAACCCTCTATTGGTCAAGCGTGGTGAGGAGGGCTACACCCCTGAAGTTATGGCCAATCAGGGTTGGGATCCTTCAACAAGAGTGATAAAGACGTGGTCAATCAAGGCGGAGTTCTTCCAACAGGAATGAGAAAGACGTTGTCAATCAGAGTGGGGCTCCTCCAATAGGAATGAAAAAGACGTGGTCAATCAAGGCGGAGCTCCTCCAACAGGAATGAGAAAGACGTTGTCAATCAGGGTGGGGTTCCTCCAACAAGAATGAGAAAGACGTGATCAATCAGGGTGGGTTTACACCAACAGGAATGAGAAAGACGTGGTCAATCAGGGCGGGGTTCCTCCAATAGGAGTGAGAAGGAAGTGGTCAATCAGAGCGGGATCCTTCCAACAGGAGTGAGAAAGACGTGGTCAACCATGGTGTTGTTCCTCCAACTTGAGTGAGAAAGATATGGTCAATCAGGGTGGGGTTCTACCAACAGGGGTGATAAGGCTCTGAATTTGGAGTTGTACAAATAATTAGGGTTTGTGTATTTGCATTTTTTGCACTAGATGCCTAATGGTTATTTCTAGGTCCTTTGAATTACAAGAACTTTTGCTTTTATGCCTTCGTTATCTGTGTTGGTTCCAACTTCACGGATAATCAAAACTTTTACTATTATCACGCATTTATTATTCATTATACCGTGTGATATTTTCTTACTTTTTTAAAAAAAATCTTTTGTCACACTAAACTGATTATAATTTTCTTTTGCAGGTGACCTTTTTATCCTGGTCTACTCCATCGACAGCCGTGAGTCGTTCGAGGAGGCTATACGCCTTAGGGAGCAAATACTTGAATGTAAGGGCCACTGTGCGGGTCTTAAAAACCAGAAGGCCCTGGACATTCCGATGGTTATCGTTGGCAATAAGGCTGACAAGGAGAATGAACGAGTGGTCGACGCCAGCGAGGTAATAAAGCAGATTGAAGGTCAACATGGATGCGCCTTCGTTGAGTCTTCGGCCAAGAAGAGTGTTAATGTCGACGAAGTCTTCCTGCGTCTTTTTGAAATCGCTAAATTACCTTCCGAAATGAGCCCTTCCATGCATCGGCGCGTGCAGCCCACGTATATCGGCTCCACCGGGGGCAACAACACCCGTAAGGGTATGTCCATCCGTCGGAAGATGAGCGACGCGTGTGGTACTGTAGCACCGAATGTTCGCCGTCCAAGTATACGGACCGACTTGTTAGTGGCTCAAACAAGGACTGGGCGCACAAAGACGTCGCCGGACGGAGCACGTGATTCAAAGTGTGTCATCCAATGAGATCTGCTGATGGTGTTCGGCTTTGTTTCGACCAAGAGCAATATGTTGGAAAAAAAATATCTCAATAATAGATCTCAGTAAGAATTTAAAAAAAAATGTTATACGACTTTTCTCTTTCTTTCAATGGTAGGAATACCAACTCCAAACATAGGCCGTCCCTTGCCCGCATTGTTTTTCTTTTTCTTATCGACAAACTGCATCTGCTGGTGGCCTTTACAGGTAAGCGAGTTGAATACCTAAAAAGATAGCGAAACACCAAAATATGAAACCGATTGTAGCATAAATTTAAAAAAAAACGAAAGAAAGAAGCAGCTGTGGATATATATTTAAATATATATATCAAAATTTGTCTGCTATTTCTTGATCGAAACGTGAAGGATTTTTTTTTTTTCAACGGAAACTGGTTTCAAAGCGGTAGCTAGCGAAATGGAGTTGGGTATAGATGGTGATGAAAGAACGTTTTAAAAAGATTGAAGGAGAAGCATTAAAATGAAGATTACTAGTGTTTTGTACAAATACTAGTAACCACACTTGTGCCCTGCCATTTTGGATTCGAGGTTAAACAGAATTTTGCTTATCTCAATCAATCTGTGACATTCTCTCTTTGACACTGACTGGAAAACGATTTATAGCGATTCATAGAATTTCAGCAAGCATGTTATGACGTTACAGAAATAGTTCCGAAGCAAGTACAGTTATTGCGTCATTAGTATCTTTAAACGCAACGACTGCGCAGTAATACATCTCTCGCATACAAAGCACAAATAATACCAAAATGATAATGTCAAATTAAAAAAAAGAAAGAGGTAGAAACACGAGAAGTGTATGAAAATGGATCTGAAATCTATTGCGAACGGCACAGCATTAATACTATAAAATCAAACTGTGGAAATAGATATATTTTTTAAAATTCAAAAGACATAACAATATGCGGAAGAATAATAAATATTTCCGATCCACGGATTCCGTTCTCATAAATTGGGAAAATGTTTACAAATCTTCAGGAAAATTAACAAAACAAGCACAATTCAGTTGTACAATCATAGATGTTAATATGCATAGAAACATTAGTAAAAGCAGAAACGCTCAGAAGAAAAGACATTGAATATAAAACGTATATTTCCTAAGAATTGGAAATTATAATTCTTGCAAATTAGCGAAATTAGCGCAGTCACATACTTCGGTTTATTTCATTTTTTTTGTTTTGTTTTGTTTTCTTTCAAACTTTTCTTTTGTTTTATTTGCCGGAGTGACAGCGCCTTACCCTCGGAGGTTTCTCGACATAATTTCCGCGAGAATCATGATGCAGTCTATTTATAAAAAGCCAAATAATTAAATCAAAGCAATGTACATTTGGATTTAATTACCGGGACAACAACAACAAAAAAAAAAGAAAAGTGAATACACAGATATTTTAAGCAAAAAGACTCAGATTAAAAAAAGAAAAGAAAAACTTGGTTTACAAGATTTGAATTGAAAAAAACCACAAAAGTTCTACAGGAAAAAATCAAATGAAAAAGGGTAAAAAAAGAGAAAATCAAGGACAACTGGAGTGAAGTTCAGAAGGAAGTAATGAAGGAAAGATTTGATGAAAATAATTTATTTCTTATGTTGGAAATTATACCATAAAAAAAAGAAGCAAAAGAAATAATAATAATAATAATAATAATAATAATAATAATAATAATACGAAAAAAATGATAATTTTGATCATGAGTCCGGTAAAATTTGTGCGAATTTATTTGATTTTAATTTTTTTAGATGAAGAAATATTTATACACTAATTTATTCAGAATATTATCCTCATTTTGATTGTTATAATCGCAACATTTCGGCTATTACTGAGATGATGAATTATCATTACTATACACTGGTTTATTTGGACTAATATCCTCATCTTAGTTATTACAATCTCAACGTTTCTGTTGTGACAGAGATGAGGAATTATCATTATATACACTAATTCAGTCGGATTAATATCCCCATCTCTATTGTTATAATCGAAAATGTTTCGGCTATGGCTGAAATGAGGAATTGTCATCAGTATACACTGATCTATCCAGTCTAATGTCCTCAACTCGATTGTTATAACAATGTTTTGACTATTTCTCGCGTGAGAAATGATCATTATTTTACACTGACTGATTCGTAAAGTATCTTGCTCTTGGATCCTAGAGTCTCATTATTTCAACAATTTTTTGAGATGAGGAATTCTAATTATTACATAAAGGATTCGGAATAGTAACTTCATCATGTACTCATAATCGCAATATTTCGTCATTTTACTTGGACTAATATCCCCATCTTGGTTGTTGTAGTCAGAACGTTTCAGCAATTTCTGACATGAGGAATTATCATATTATACTCTGGTTTACTATGAATAATATCCACATCTTGATTGTTATAGTCAGAACGTTTAGACTATTTCTGACATGAGAAATTATCATCAGTATACACTGATTTATTTGGATTAATATCCCCATCTTGGTTGTTATAGTCATAACGTTTCAACTATTTCTGCGATGAGGAATTATCATCAGTATACACTGATACGATCTGATTAATATCATTTTCTTGATCGTTACAATACGTCACAAAGATAGTCACAATATTATGACTGTTTCTATATATAAAGCACAAAAAGAGAGTGCTAGTCTAAGTCGTATAATTATGATAATTCCTCATCTTAGAAATACTGAAATATTGTGACTGTAACAACGAAGAATAGAACATAATTTTTTTCTAAGAATTAAAGTTTCCTTAAAGTTTAGTTTTATGTTTTAAAAGTTATTTTTCTTGTCGATAAAAGTTTGCTTTTCTACTCGTGAGGAAATACGCCAAAAAAGCACCTTGCCTCTCAAAAATATATTTTGTTGCAGATTATTATTATTATTATTATTATTATTATTATTATTATTATTATTATTATTGTTGCATGTTAATTTGATTGATTTTTCTTCCTCAGATGCCGCAAATGTATTTTTCAATTTAGTTTATTTCGTAATGTGCTAATGCTATTGTCAGATCATCTACATTCTTCCTTATTATTATTATTATTATTATTATTATTATTATTATTATTATTATTAACATCATCATCATCATCATCATTGTTATTCTTATCTCTCTTCTTCCCCTGATTAATGTTGTCCTTATCCCAATAACACTGCTATTATTACTATTTTGTCAGGATTACTTTTGTTGTCTTTAATTCCACGTCTTTTGTTTTTCAAGGTGCGGCAAAAATACGTCCCACCTAATGATAAGACATTAGCGAAAATAATGTCTTCATCGAGCTAATGTCTTACCATTATGTTGCAGGTACTCCTGCCAGGTATATGTAGGAGGTATTTCCGCCGCAGCCTACATTTTCTCTGGCGATATTTCACGCCATCTTGGATTTTTTTTTTCTGTTTCCATTTTACAAACCAGGTGCCTGGAGATAGGTCGAAGAAAGATCTTCCGCACTTTCCTCAGTATCCACCGCTCTTTGGGCAAGCTCAGTCCTACCTATTATTATTATTATTATTATTATTATTATTATTATTATTATTATTATTATTATTATCAACAAACAACATGATGATGTAATTCTTCCAGTAATTTACAACATTTACAGGAGAGCGTGATTTAAAAAAAAAACGGAAAAGAAAAGGGCCAGTGATTAAAAATGTTTAACAATATTTCGACGTCATGTCATATGTTTTTACGTTAATTACTGTATTTTTTCTTTTCTTAAATCGCCCTCTTCTCTCAGTGTTGAATTATTATTATTATTATTATTATTATTATTATTATTATTATTATTATATTTACTGATTGCTATTATTTTTCAAAATGATTTCTTTTATTCATGTAGCATGTAATCTTATCTTTCTCATTTTTAAAAAAATTAATTTTAATCACAAAAATGTTTAAACGTCTCAAAACCGACAAATTATTATTATTATTATTATTATTATTATTATTATTATTATTATTATTATTATTATTATTATTATTGTCTTTTTGCACAGCTTATTGGATGTTAGCTGGTTTTGCACTTATTGGATATCAGGCTCCATCGTTCAGCCTGAGGAATCCAATGCTTTTCTGGTTGTTCATGCCGTGCCAAACAAACAAGAATTCTGCAAGACATAAAACTCAATGGTAAATCTAATGCTTTCAACCAATGGGCAAAATTCTCTGACACTGTCCCTAATGCTCTGATTACAATCGTCACGATTTTGGCAATTCCATAGTCTCTTGATTTCGTTTTTTAAGTCTGTATAATTCTCAATTTTCTATTCTTCATCTTCGACCACTCTAGCATCAAACGGACAAGCAATGTCAATAAAGTAACAAACTCCTTCTTTTTCTTCTTCTTTTACTGAGAATAACCATATCCGGGTGCGAATGTTAATTGTTTTGTCCGTTTGAATATTAAATGCCCCATAAAATCTTTACCTGTTCATCATCATAAATAGCCTCTCTGACTTACGCCATCTACATGCACACTCTGAACTACATTTTTCATATAACTTCTAACTTACAACCGAGAGTCATTTCGCCAAATCTCCAATTTTTTGTTAACATTCTGTGTAAGCCAGGAACAATTCAATTCTCTGTTTACAACAACAATAATAATAATAATTATTATTATTATTATTTTCTTTGCTTTCTGGCGTTAACACATTTCTTTCCGTGTCCCACCCAGGGACCTAAGGTTAGAAATGGCATCATGACACTTTTCACTGACAAAAAAATAAATAAATAAATAAAATAAAATAAAATAAAAATTACATAGATAAATCCCTTCGTAAAGTGTGGGCTGTACTTGTCAGAACAATTTTTTGTATCTCCTTGAGGCATGGGCTTCCAGGAATCCCTGCAATTAGTCTACTGCAATCTTTTCCAACCAGTCCTAGGGCCCCAACTACAACAGGGATTGTTGATGTTCCCATATGCCACATTTTCGAGATTTCTATTTCAAGGTCCTTGTATTTTGACAGCTTTTTGAATATCTTCAAAGATACATTGCAGTCAGCAGGGACTGCCATATCAATAAGGAGGCACCGTTTTTGTTTGTGGTCTTTAATAACAATATCTGGGCGGTTGGCCTTGATTGTTCTGTCAGTGTGTATTGTGTAGTCCTATAGAATTGTAACAGGTCTTATCTCCGTAACCGGTTCTGGGTGGTGTTCATACCAGTTTCCTTCCCGTAGAAGTTGCAGATTTTTATTATTATTATTATTATAATTATTATTATTATTATTATTATATTTTATTTGGCCATGACCATAATTCTTGATTTGATTTTAAAGCCGACCGACTTTTCAAACAATAATAACTGTAAACAAAATACGAAGAAAAAATCAATTTTTAATCGTGCCTCTAATGTTAAATGCATTATGGCAGATATTATCGTAGGGTACTAGGAATAGTTACTAATATATATGTCTTAGCTGCTATGATTTTATAGCGGTAGGTATCAATGTTACCTTAAAGAAACCTGACACTTCGATCATAAGCGATGATAGATAATAAAAATTAAAAAAGATTATTTCTTCATTAAACACTCTTAATAATGCCAAACAGGGACGGTAAGTACAACCAATTGGGGGTATTGAGCAGTTCTTAATCACTCTAGCTATCTTATCAATATTTGCTTTTTTTTCTATCTAAATTTGTATATGTAACAAATTAAGCTAAGTACAACTGACTACGAAAAATAGGATGAAAATTTTCGTGGAGTTTGGCGTCATTCTGAAGTCTCATTCTTTCCCCTCCAAATCCATGAAAAAACACTACCTAAAATTCACGATATTTCATCTATAAAAGGTTGAATGTGTTAAAATTATTCAACTTTTTAGCAAGAAAAACGTCAAGTCAATGTTGAAAATTGCTGCAAAACAACTGTTGATTTATTTAAGATAGAATGATCATGACAAGTCTCTAATCTCCATTTCTGTAGATTTATTTATTTTCAATTTTTCTAGTTGAATTTTTCACCTATATTGGATATGATCCATTAATGTAAATAATTAGGTTACAATACAATTTGTATTTTATATGAATACTACCTCATGAAAATTGAGGTGTAGCAGAGTGAGGACCCATTTCATACATTCAGAGGGTGGTCACATGACCCTTGCACTGAACCTGATACCAAAGACACCATTTTTAGCAACTCACAGATTATTATTATTATTATTATTATTATTATTATTATTATTATTATTATTATTATTATTGGTGATGCAAAACTAATGCTTCTTTTCTTATTCTTTCTTGTAAAAAATAAAATTTTCATGTTTCTTTCATGACAGATATTTCTTAGTTTTAAATTAAAGCTACAATAATGGGGATCTGTTGAGGATCGAACACATGATGCTAGTAAATAATTTATGGTGGTATCCTTATGCTTATAATCTAACATTTAAAAAATCATTGTAAGTTTTACATTTATCAACACACACACACACACCCTCTTTATATATATATATATATATATATATATATATATATATATATATATATATATATATATATATATATATATATATATATATATATATATATATATATGGTAAATATGATAAGAATATAATTTTAAGGTATGCCATATTTAGTTAAAGTGCTCCATATCAGGGTAATAGCATATGTAAATATAAAAGTGGACGTTGAAATCAATGCCCAGAGGCAACAGTATATTTCATCCATGGATGCAATTTTCATGCCTTGAATATTGCGTTTATGCAGGTGAGAGACTATTGCTACTCTGTGTTTAATGCAGTGTCCACTATATATATATATATACATAAGTAAGGTGGAATCTCCACATCTTGATTATGTCATTATTGTCTTTTAGAATTACATGTGCTATCCATTTTAATTGTTACGGCTGTTGAATCTCAAGTGATGTGTATTCTGTCAATTGGTAAAGTTTTTTTTTTCTTGTGATTTTGTAGCACCAGTCCACAAGGTCCTTCCGCAGACACTTAGTCTGCATTAGCTCGAAGACATTTTATTCATAGTTCACTGAAAATGATTGTATATATATATATATATATATATATATATATATATATATGCATACACATATGTACATACATACATATATATATATATATATATACATACACACATGTATATATATATATATATATATATATGTATGTATGTATGTATGTATGTATGAAGACATAATTTTAAGGTATGCTATATTTATGGGATAAAGTGCTCAATATCAGAGATAGAGCGTATGCAAGTATAAAAGTGAAAATTGAAGTTAACTCTCAGAGGTGACAGGATGCTTCATGCTGGATGCAATCGTCATGTCACGTGTGTGAACTTCAACGTTTTTTTATCCATCTGGTTTTATACACACACACACATATATATATATATACATATATATATATACATATATATACATATATATATATATATATATATATATATATATATAGAGAGAGAGAGAGAGAGAGAGAGAGATAGATAACCAGATGAGTAAATAAATGTATGTAGACGAGCGAGCGAGCTAGACAAATACATATATATAATCTATAGTGTAAGAAAAAAACAGTGCTCAATGTAGAGTAACAGAGTTGTATAATATATATATATATATATATATATATATATATATATATATATATATATATATATATATATATATATATATATATATTACATTATTTGCACAACTCATGCCGAAGTATTTTTCAAGTACTGGAATTTGAATTATCCGTTTTTTTGTTTATATATGTGTGTGTATATATATATATATATATATATATATATATATATATATATATATATATATATATATATATATATATATATTATGTCTTGCTTAAACGATATTTTTAAAGGAAACATATACTCAGATATGGATATCCATTAAAAATAACGTTTAAGCAATTAATTTAAACATGTCAGATTAGTAAATGAAAAATCCATGTCTAAAAATTGCTTTTGGTTATATTAATATGCGAAACTGGGCAGAGATGTATATTTGGAAATCGGGAAAGGTTTGTGATCAAAGGCATTATTTGGGCCTCAATTTGGGCCTCAATTTGGGCCTTAATTTTGGCCTCAATTTGGCCTGTAGGTACTTCGTCCCAAAAGGGGAAAAAGCTCGTCAGATCTAATGACGGTTTGCCCAAGGGAAACGAAGGTTCGAATCCTGCGTTAAAAAGCTCATTTTTCTAATAAGATTTCTCGAACATTCAGGCCGCTAGATGGAAATAAATAAATATACTATTTAATAAATAAACAGTGCATCTATTCAAATATGCGTATCCATTAAAATTAACATTCAAGCAATAAATTGAAAATATTTTGGACTAATAAAGAAAAAATCCATTCTCCTCTAAAAACAACGTGAAAGAGGCCGTTTGTCCAACACAAGGACTGACAAAATTTAACGATAAAGAAACAAATAAAAACTAGAGAGAGAGAGATGTGTGTGTGTGTGTGTGCGTGTTACTACAATACTCCGCGGCTTTCCTTCTTTATAAAAATATCTATTTTTCGACATAATCTCCAGTAACCATAAATTCCAGTTAAACCAATATTTTTCCATTAACCACATCGATCCAACATAATACAGTAGCAATATCAGTTTAATATTAAGCTGCTGTCCACGTCAGACCACGGAGTTAATGATTTAAATTCGTCTATGTATATAGGTATGTATATATTTATGACTTCAACAAGGAAATATCCATGGCAATACAATTAAGCCAGTTTAAGATGGCGTCGTCAGCAATGAAAGACATTTCCTTCCGTCTCGTTGAAAAGAAAGCTCTGGACTTTCGCTATACGTTCATGAAAGGAAACTTTGAAAACTTGCACACAGTCCTCTGAACACGAGATCGATAGTTAGAAATATAAATTTACTTTAGATTAGAATATGATTACAAAAATGGAAATCTCAGTGAGGTATGAACCTACAAACACGATTCTGGAAGACTAACAAGGTATTATTCGATGGAAGTCTCAGATAGATAGATAGATAGATAGATAGATAGATAGATAGATAGATTTCACTGATAGTGACACAGAATCTAGTTTTACTTCATTATTCAGAGACATTTTCACTTGCTGAAATAACACCTTTTGCATTATTTACTAATAATATAGAATGGTATTGCGTCATATGAAATCATTGATCTGAGCATAGGATGGTATGGAGGAAAAGATGTTGCCCATGCAGCATCTCCCCCTCTCCATGTTGCTGATGGCTCCAAAGCAACAGCAGGGCAATTACAGTTTGTCAGCAGCGTCATCGCAAGAGCTGCCAGAACGCGCGGTTGAAATCAGCGAGGAACTTCATTAGTGGCTCCACCTCCGAATATTTAGTTCTATAGTAAGTGCTACGAATTTAAGTTCAGTCCTAGATCGGTCGTCATCCAAGGCTACAGAACACAGCATGCCCTGCTATTTACCCATAACTGGGGAGAGAAGAAGAGACTTCATACCAATCTCAAAGTTATTTGCACGTTAGTGTATGTAATTGACCCGACTGGTATTCGAACTCGGCTCTCAGATTTCTCAATCTGAGCCATCATTCAATATTCTATAAATTAACAATAGCCGTTCTTTTTAATTAGATATACTGTGTAACTTATGTAAAATGGAATACTTGTATATATGGAATTTGTTATTGATGCTTCGCTTTCAACAAAAATTCTCAAATCATTTGTAAAAAAATCTAAGAAAAAAACTCGCTGCTGTGGCAACTCTACATCTTAAAAACGATGTGGTTAATTTGAAAACATTTAACAGCTGATAAAATTTGAAAGCAAATATCCTTGAAACAATCAACAAATTTATTATATGTCATCTTTCCTAGGTAAGATAATCTTTAAAGAAAATAATATTAAAATCGACTTTGGTTAAATATCGTAACAAAAGTTTACATTAAAATTTTTAATTACATTCTGTATTTACCTTACCGCTGCTCTCCCTCTTATATTCTCTGTCCATCTGTTTCTCTGTCTGCTTGTCTGCATTTCTCTGTATATATATATATGTAGTTTATGAAAAACTAGGTAATCCTCCCAAGGAGGATAAAATCCAGAGAGCTTAATGTAAATTCAGAGCAAATAATTTAAATAAAACAGACCACTTTAAGGTTCCATGAAATAAATTATTTCACCACAGCCCTTTTAAAGGACTGCGGATCATCAGGCTTTACTTCCAAAGGTTGAAACAAAAAATGAAAAGAAATTTACACATTTTTGACGGGCCGTATTAAACATATGTAAATTAACGAACTGAGGATGTGAGGGGAAGAGAGAAGACATGAGAGAGTTAGATGTAATTTAAAATTTCTATTCTGTTGTACTTAAAATTACTTGAGGACAAGACATTGACACATTTAAACGGTTAACTTAACGGAAGTTATATATTGATACCGAAGGGGTAGAGGAGAAAACACACCATAAAAAGAAAAAGGGAGAAGGAAGTCATGAGAGAAGGTGTCACTAATTTTCTTTGAAAAAAAAACGGCTAGAAAAAGATGCTGTCATTTTGTTTTACTTTGAAAGTGTTATTTTGGGGGTTCATATATATATATATATATATATAATTATTTATTCGAAAATTATAACATAAATATGCTATAAAATCACTACAAAAGTAGCTATTTTGTTTCAACACTTCTGGTGTCTTATCAAGCGATGGTGTTAAATGTAGAATAAAGGGTATATATATATATATATATATATATATATATATATATATATATATATATATACAAAAAGCATGCTAAAAGCGAAGAAAGAAAACAATCATCAAACACGGCTCTACAAATTAAGCACACGTTAAAATATATGAACGAAGTTATTTCAGCAGACATATTAGTAGTAGTTATAGCACAGTTGTTTGCTGATTGTTGGGAAATTACACATATTCTTAAGATAATGCAAATACGTGACTCTTTCGCTAAGTATGCACTTTCTGTCTTTCTATTATACGAATGCATTTTTTCTTTTGTGTTGTAAAGAACAAAAACAAAATATTTTTGTGGTATTGTGTGTTGCAAGTATCTTTGTAATTTGCTTCTTTCAACCTGAAGACATATGTTTGACATAACTTCTTTCGTATGTTTTAATGTGTGCTTAATTTACTTTAAAATCACGAGGCTATTGCAAGAAATTTCTCGTTAAATTATGAAGAAGGTTGAGTAATTAATTCTAAGAAAAGTGTGACTAATCAGTTTCGCACAAAACAACAACCCCGTCTCAAAGTTTTCCGAAAGACTGAAAACTTAAAACTAACTTAACGGATCAAGGAATCTAAATATTAGATTTACTAAACTCAGAAGTTTATTGATTACTAAATATTTTTCCCAATTTTTAAATATCTATTTCTAGGAGGGAAACTATTGTTGATCATTTTTTGGAGTGATCTCTCAAATTTCTAAAAATTAGAACACAGAAATATTATTAAGAGGTGGGAACAATAGTAGAGTAATCAGGAAGACAGTAGATAATGATTGGCATTGCATTTACATTTTTGAAGATCAAAATTGACTGGAAAACATGGAGCCGAAAGAGAGTTCCACACACGAGAAGTAAGAGTTAAGACACTGTTAGCATAGAAATTACAGTAGATCCAGCCAATTTAACTGTGAATTGATGTGACTTTGCTGCCAATCTAGTACTGCGCTTAAATTCATAATGTCTAGGTATCATAGCCAAGAGCTCATACGAAAAATTACCTTGAAAGTATTTATGGAAAAAGGCAGAGGGAAGCTACATTATGATGGTAGGAAAAGTGACTGAAGTCGAAAGGCCAGGTTAGGACAAATAATATTACATCTTTTGATTTTATCAAGAATCTCTGGATATACAGTAGCAACGCGGGACCATATGTTGCAGGAATATCCAAAGCATAGACGAATGATAGACATATAAATATGTAAGAAAGATTCTGGACTAGTAAACCAAATTTCTTAGAAGCAGACCGAGCAATGTATTTATTATAATATTTCTACTTTATGTCAGCCGAGAATATTATTCCGAAAAGGCGTAACGAGTCACTCACATCTAGGTTATTATCAGCTATGCTGATGGCAGGCTGGAACGGGCCTTTCAGTTGATTAATAGAGAGAAGTTTCGTTTTCGAAGCGTTAAAATTAATAGGCCATTACTTGCCCCACTAAACAACAAACAGTTAGTCATTTTGTACAGTCAGCTGCCAATTTGACCTTATCGAATCAATCAGGTCAACAGATATTGATTTGAGAAGTCATGTCATCAGGAAGGTCATTGATAAAAAAAAAGTGGGTCCAAAAATAAAGCCTTGAAGATTCCTGCATTTGTACACATCGTTTTTAAGTATCAGTGTTGCCATGGTAACAACCGTTTCCTTAAAGTTTTCAGCTGTTTTGAGAATGTTCTTTGAGAACGAAACAGAAACAGGATAAAAAAATGTTTGTCTATATCTGAGAGATGAGGTATTTTGACTACTTACATTATTTACATTATATTACGTTTTACATTATATTCTCAACTTCATTGCGATATTCACAACGTTTCGGCAGTTGTACACTCCGGCCTTCTTCAGGTGATCGGAATTTCGAACCGAACCTTTTATTTCGTTCGCTGAATAAAGTGAATAAAGACGTTGATTAGATCCAGTAACTCGACCCAAAGAGTTGTGAGTTCAATACCAGGCTACAGCAGTGGTGAACCAAAACTTGGAGAGTTGAGTTAAAGGGAAATAACTTAGACATCTGGAAGAGTCATGGCACGTGGATCTAGAAGAATATTCCCCTGTGAACGAAATAAAGGGTTCGAGTCGAAATTCCAATCCCCTGAAAAAGGCCGAAACGTTGAGAATATGGCAATGAAGATGAGAATAACAGTCCGAATAATCTAAATAATGTATGTAAGATAAAAGAAAAGTTAAGTAATTTCTATGTATTTTGTCTTACATTGTTTGTTCGGATATTCTTTAGGAGTCTTAATAGTATTTATATTCGGATTGCAATCCTTTGTTTTGCAAAATCTTATTAATTTCTTGTGGACAGTTTTTTGGGTTTGGGTTTTAGGCTCTTGTATCTTGCCGATAAAACTACGTCTATTCACGTTTATTCTGGCCTAATCTCGTTTCCACGATATAATTTCAACTGCCTCTTCAGTATGTCAGAAAACTAGGTTTTCCTTTTGTGTTTATCTCTTCGGACTAATTATGTTCATTGTTAGTTGTTTTTTTTATTGTTGTTATTGTTTTTCTTGCATTTTTTTTATCGCGTTCCTATTCGTCAGTGGTCCAGAAATTATTCAGTAGAATATCGTATCCATGCATTAGTGTCATAAGTTTGAACTAACACCTCCTTTTTTTTCCATATACTATGATAAATTTACTGAAAGTTCTATTTCAGAAGATATATATACTTTGAGACTTATTTCAGTGAAATTATCATTTTCCAAATGATAGTTTATAGACAAAAAAAAAGCAAACATGGGATAAGAATGCTTTACAAATGATTTTTATTATTAAACACATCCTTCTGGCATCAGGTTAAACTGGCACCAATATTTTCTTGTCTTTTGTGAGCATTTTGCATAAAGTTTATATTTTTTTTATTTCAATTGAAAGTTTTAATATTTTCCAACATATTTCAACGAAATTTTCATTTTCCAAAATGATAGTTTCTTATTATAATTTAAATATATGGAAAAAGAAAGTGTCTCTTCAAACTGACCCAAGAGAATATTGCTTGAACTGACGTTCGTTTTTTTCCCATATATTTTACACAATGAGAATAGTTGCGGGTGGCGGATGGCACACAAGTCGATACACGATCAGTGTCAACCGGGTGGTCGTGGAGAAGGGGTATGCTTTTGTATGACCAGAAATTCATAGTGATCCGTGGATAAAAACATTATTGATGATATGTGTCAAAACATCAAAATGATGTATTTTTCGAAATGACCATGTTGATTAAAGATAGTATTGTCTTGAATTTCAAGAATATCATGTACATCTTGCAACGAATTTCAGTTCCCTTTTTGACTTACTAGAATTATAGTTTAGGCATATGGCAATAAAGCGATCTGTCACTTTGATCTGACGCCAGGATGATAGGGGTTTAATACTTATATTTTCATATATACATTATATTTATATGGAGTGGAAAGATTTGAACATGAGCTGCGCAATTCCAAAGGAAGGAAATTGAACTTTGCCTGATTGTGAAAATCATCCGTGACTAAAGATGCGCGCAAATATAAATATTTTATTAAGACTCTCAAATGCACAAGCCGGTTGACACACACACACACACACACACACACACACGCACACAGATAGATAGATAGATAGATAGATAGATAGATAACGTTAATTCCTAAGAAAACATAGCCTACGTTTCACGCCCAGGCGATCTTCATTAAATCATCTGAAGATTGGGTAAACGCGGGTTACGACTAGGGCCATCCTTTCATGGGATTTAACGACAGATTTGCTCTGTCTAGGTAATCTAGTCTTTAGCCATTTTACTTAGTAGGTAGATTAGCCTTTAGGACTTCTTTTTTTTCTTTTTTCAGTATTGTCGTTTTGGTTCGAGACTTTATCTGGATAAGTGTTTTGGGTTTTGGTATGTTGTCCGTTGGTTCCATCAATGATTTCATTTCTTATTTTTTCTTTAATATATATATATATATATATATATATATATATATGTGTGTGCGTGTGTGTGTGTGTGTGTGAGTGTGTGTGCGCGTGTGTGTGTGTGTGTATGTGTATGTATATATATTGAATAAAATAGACAATCACTGAGGATAAAAGTGAAAATGCTATGTAGTTACATGAAATTCAAAAAAATTAATTGGACGCTCCAATGTAAGCATCTTTTTGGATATTAGTAACTTTTTTTTTTTTTTTAGACATTGTCGACATTGGAAAACAAAAACCCACTGTTTGTCCCCCCCAAAAAGTTAACAATATCTAAAAGGAGGCGGTACACAGCAGCATTTTAATTTTTTTTTTTTTTTTAATTTCATGGAACTATAAAACATTTCGCTTTTGGTTAGCATCACTTGCTTTGATAACTAAAATGACAAAACGCATCGGCAAGGACTAACTACTATTTTCCGATTGTCTTTATTATTCATATATATATATATATATATATATATATATATATATATATATATATATATATATATATATATATATATATATATATATATATATATATATGCTCTTTACTATATATACATATATATACATATATGAAGAAATATAGTTTTAAGGCGTGCTATATTTGTGGGATAAAGTGGTCAATATCAGAGACCTGACGATTGAGTCTAGCATGAAACAGCCTGCCGCCTCTGAGTGTTGACTTCAATATTCCCTTTTATATATATATATATATATATATATATATATATATATATATATATATATATATATATATCACGTACGTTATTTTTATAAAGAATTGAGTGAAAAAATTTAATAATAGTAATATTTCAAGTTGTCTTGTTGGTGAATAAAGAAAAATAACTAAAAATAATTTAGAAAGAAAGGCACACAAGAATCCTGATACAAAAGAAAATAATAATAAAAAGCATATACAACTAAAACAAGAAAAAGTCATTTAACATATAATATATATATATATATATATTATATATATATATATCACTTCATCATAATAAAGAATCTAACCTAATAATTACCAATAACACTGAGCATAAAAAATACATTTATTTAAAAAGAATAAAGCAAACAAAAGCTTCTATTTTACTAAATAAAAATCCATAATCAAAATATCGTGTCCCCTCAGTTGGTAATGAATCATTTTCTTATAATTTAACATTGAATATTCATTGACTGAGCACCCAATGCTACACGATCTACACTTTTAACACCCCAGCCATCTCGCTGCGATTAAAGCGTAATATCTGCCCTACATTTCATCTCAGTTTTGTTTCCGTTTTCGGACAGAGTGCAAGGCAGTTGTGTGTCTGTCTTTGGATAGAGCGCAATTCAATTGTGTGTCTGCGGACAGAGCGTAAATCAGTTGTGAGTCTCTCTTCGGACAGAGCGCAACTCAGTTGTGTGTCTACGGACAGACACACAACTGAAAATATTATTAAGAGATGCCTGTCCCTTCCCCCGGCTACAGTTGCCAATGGCAGTACCTCCCTCACTGCACTAAGGAGGCTGTAGGTAGTAATACCGATGCTAGCTCAACCGACGTTTGCCGGGTCTGGGCTATTTTGGGACTTGGCACGCGTACGGGCTACTCATATTAAACTAGCCTTGTGTCACATCCTGCTAGCGTCGTGTAGGAAGGAGATGATAAGTGTAGTATCTGTCATTCGGGGAGTCAATCTACATTTATCTCTCAGTTGTGTCTGTGTCTTCGAACGGAGCCAACAAATAAATGAAAAATGTCTAGACCCTGAGATTCCAACTCTGTGACAATACCTCCTTCATTGCACCAAAGAGGGAGGGTCAGTGGAATATCGACGTCAGCTCGACGTTGATTGAGGTGACCGAGAAAATTTGGGACTTGGCCCATGTGCACGCGGATGTCCTCCCCACTTTAAATCGGCCTTGAGCCATATCCTGTCACCGTGCGATGAAGGTCAAATAAATAATAAGTGTAGTATCTGTTCCCGTCATCCCTAATGTTAGTTGTAATATTAGCCGTTTCCTTATAAAGAAACATTCGACATTCATTGACCTAGCAGCCCGTGCTATTCGAGTTACGCTTTCCTACACTCTTTGGCAATCTGGCTGGGATCAAAGTGTTGTAGCTGTTCTCTTCATCTCTAATAGTAATAGTAATATTAGCCGTTTCCTTATAAGGAAACATTCGACATTCATTGACCGAGCAGCCAATGCTACATGATTTACGCTCTTTTTCACTTTCTGGTCATCGGGCAGGAATCAAAGTATAGTAGCTGTTTTCCTCTAATGCTAATGGTAATATTAGTTGTTTCCTTATAAGGAAACATTCGGCCTTATTTTAAGCAGCCATTCCAGTTTTCGGTTAAAATTTATAATTTTTTCTCTTAAAACATTTTTCCGGAAAATAGGTTTCTCGAGTTTTAGTCATGTTATATTTCTTTGATGAAAGCGCTTTTCTTCCTAACCTTTTGCCGGAAGTGGTTTCGAATATCAGAATATTGATTACGGCATTACTTCGAATTACATTTTATTTGTTGGTAAAATTCATAAAGTGATGTGGTTTCTGTTATTTGATACCGTTCATTGTTTGCGATTCTGTAGCGCCAGTCCACGATATTCAAAGCCAAATAGTCCTCACTAAATAACTTTTATAATAAGACCAACAATAGTTAAAGTAAAATCTTCTTCGCATAGATTATTTTGCAAAGAATCGAGCAACCCGAAACATTGCTTAAGAGTATTTTCCCAAAGTACGAACGCTAGATAAATAAAATTAGCTTTCACGCCTTTTAGAAAAAGATAACCAAAGTGTTATGTAGTGGTTTCACAGTGCAGGCTTGTATTTGTACTAAGTCGGTCCTAAAATAGGTTCGACTTACAAAACGTTAGTAATTTGATATAATAGGTAATGACGCAGTAATCTAGTTCGGGTGGCTGATACTTTAATATCCGACTAACGGTCGTCCGACATCGACAGATTGACCAACTCACTGGGCGGTATTTAGTCACCCCCCCCACGAGGGCATCATATGGCACAAGGCCGGTCTAACGTGGGATCTCCGAGCCCGTGGGCTCGGCCAAAAATATGCCCTTTGAACCCGTATAAACGGGTTCAGGGTCGGTTTACCTCCCCGAAAGAGACTCCGCCCTTCGGCGTAGCCTCGTTCGGGTTCCTCCCCGCCCGAAGGCAGAGAGTTCACCCGGTCAGCCGGTCGTCCGACTTCAGACTGAAATCAGACCAACTCACTGAACCACTCAGCGACTGCTACTACTACTACTTATTATAGGTGGTAGAGTCTATTAACTATAGAACACAAAGCAACCTTCATGATTAAACAACAATATAAGCATCATTAATATATTTTGTTTTAAACAGATTTGTTTTGTTTTTTACGGCCTATCAGTCTTTTGCAGGTTATTTAAAGCCAGAAAATAATTTTAGCGTATTAGAGTTTTAGGGAGATAATAATGACTTGCAGATAAAAATCTTACTAATTAATCCATAGCTAGGGGAAATATGTGGATTCATACATTTTCTAAGGGTATATGCGCGTTAGTGAATAAAACAAACCCGATTGGAATTGGAACTCCGCTCTCCATTTCAGTACTACTATTTATTACATCTGCTAACAGCATCTGGTATTCCAAAACGGTCACCCATCTAGCTCGACGTTTCTTAACTTCGGTTTCGTATAACCAGTGTTTCAACCTGATATAGCCGTAAGCCTCTTTAAACACATGTACTCTAACTAAGCTTGTAAGATGAAATAAAAGCATTAAAAGGACAATTAATCGTTCCATATCGTTTAATCATTGGAATACAAAAAAAAATATTCATTAGCTATTTCAGAAAAGCTATTTTTTTTTCTCAACTTTACCAACAACATAGGACCTCTAAAATTACTTTTATTAAAAAATGTAATGTTCATGATTTCTAGTAATCTTCTGAAGATTGCTCTCCGGCATATATAACCAATGCGCTAGAAGAAACTGTTAGCATAGAACTTACAGTTACATTTAGCTATTTCAATGGTGAGACCTTACCGCCAATCTAGTACTGCGATTAAATGCCCTAAATGTTGGTATCATAGAGGAAAGCTCGTCAGAACAGTTACCATGAAAATATTTCTAGAAATGACCCAGGGAAGCTACGTTACGGCGTGGGAAAGTGACTGAAGCGAAGTTGCCAGGTCAGCACAAATAACATTGATTGGATTTTATCAACAATCTCGAAATGAATAGAAGGAGCGCCTGCCTTCCAAGCAAGACAAGACGACTGCTTCCAGATTTTTGCATAGGAGAAAGTGAAGACTGTCAACAGCCCCTTGAACCATTCAACGTAGTAGAATAACTTGCAGGCAAAACGGTTCCTCTTTTATGGATTTTGAATTCTTTTTTTTCTTGACAGCTTCATTATGAAACGTTATTATTTCCTGATCTCAGAACTCACTCGTCTTAGACTAACATATTTTGGTCGACTCTGATCAGAGACAAGATATACACCCCTGCGCAAATTAATTGAAACAACTGCTTTAGTTTCCTTTCTTTCACAATACGCTCAGTTTTAGACTGAAGTGACAGGGTTTAATTGATTTCTATTTTTTCCTCAGATTAGCTCATTTGCAGTGGTGTGCAGTAATATGAATCTGTTTTCGGGATGTATGTTGAAATTTGTTTGGCCTTGAAAAATATTGCGTCATCCATGATTGCATCAGATTTTAATCATGTCTAGACACTATTGTCTCGATTGTCGATTAGTTCTCCTAAGACCATTGTCTGCGGCGGACGTTACTCCAAGATAGGGTACGAAAATTGTAACGCTGAACTCACACACTCGCAAGCTTTAACAGTAAGCAAATCAAAATACTATAGACTGACCTGGAAACTCTCCTGATTTAAATCCAACTGAAAATCTGGTCAATCTGCAAGGAACGACGTCGTGGAATTGACATACGAAGTACTAACATGTGCACTGAGTTATGATTCGTTGGAAAAATACAAAAAGAATTAACAATAACGAAATTATTCGTTTTGTTTCTGTTAATTTTCCCATGGGTGTATATACTGCATGCTAAATCATTCTATTTAAATACATATTGGTGTTCAAAAATCTCGGTAGAAGTGACCTAATGATAGAATAGAATATATTGAAAAGAGCAAATACTTGATGTGTAGGGTCAAGCAAATACATGTTGTGAATATAAGAGAAATTATGCATCTTGAGGTTTGGTCAAGAAAGCAGATTGCTTAATAAAATAAAGGCTCAAGTATGATCGAAATGTCGACATATTTTTTTAAAAGAGCATTTGCATGACGGTTACATTTTTATTTGATGGATTTTAAAATTCGTTGTATATAATAAACGAAGCTAGATTTTCTAGTGTTAAAACAATAGCGACAGTTTTATAACATTTGTGTTTATTGTAGTTTACTCGTCTGATAATGCAAGACTCTTCAGTAAAGCGAATCGAATCCTCTCGGTCACTGTGTGTTTATCTAAAAATAAATTCGGGTAAAATTCACCTTCCCTGCCGTGCGCCAACGGCTTAGGGCTAAAATCTCCGACTGACGCCAATTCCGCTGGGTTTCGATCTTAGCTAGCAACGGGTCGTCTAGCCACACTGATGAGCTGTGATACAAGTTAATCTACTATTTAAAGGATCATTCGTTAAAGTCCCAGTTTGTTTAATGAGCGCCATTGTACCTCAATTTCATCCTGAGTTGGAATGTATGATACACGCTATGGCGATCATGTCCTTTTTTGATTCATGAGTGACTTGGCAGAGGATTTCCCGTAGTACACTTACTTTATTTGCGGTAACCGGCTGCCATAGCACCCCCGTCTGTACTACTATGTAACCCATATCTATGGGGAGGAGCGATGGATTCATACCTTTCCCAAGGATATTTTCGTATGAGTAAATGTAACAAATTCGACTTGAATTCGAACTCGGGTCTTCGATTTCACCTTCCGAGCCGATATCTATCACATCAGCCGCACATCACAACCTACATTACTACCTATTCTAAATGAGACGTGAATATTGTTGCAAAATCTCTTACTTTTTGATAACTGCTTTTTCCTCTAATAATGCTTGTCTTAACAAAGCTTTATTGTTTACGTGTTAAACTTTTCTAGCATTTTCGCAGTGAATCAATGTTGTCTAAAACATGATCCCAAAAGGATAGTCACCTAAAAATAATATATATATATATATATATATATATATATATATATATATATATATATATATATATATATATATATTAGGTTGGTGCAAAAATAATGACGGTTTTTGACGTTAAAAAATACGTCAAAAACCGTAATTATTTTTGCACCAACCTAATATATATATATATATATATATATATATATATATATATATATGTATGTATATATATATGAGATAACGATATATATTTTTATATAGCAGGAACAATATTGGGGGAAAATGTATGGCTAAATTGAACAATTTTTCTTGTGATGCGTTTCGTTCTTTAGGACTAATTTGGTTATGTTTGGCGACTACACATGCGCACGAACGGAATGCTGGGATTTTTTTTTTATTATCATCATCTAGCCGATTATTCCTGACAGAACTGGGATATCCACTACCAAAAGTGATGGAAAGAAAAAGAAATTTCCCAATATATATATATATATATATATATATATATATATATATATATATATATATATATATATATATATATATATATATATATATATATATATATATATATATATATATATATATATATATATATATATGGGGAAAAGTGTACAACGTTCGCTTTCTGACCATGAGACCCTGGTTCGAATCCCACCACGGTTGATTTTTCAGGAAGGCGACTTCCTGATGTTATCGGTATGGAGGGGTCGATCCCAGCGTGCGGCACCTTTGGAAAGTGTCTGAAAACCATACCACGGTGACCGAGAGTTTGAGTCCCCTGGCCTGGTTCAGATTGCTGATCACGCTAGATAACACGCTCTCTCTCTCTCAAAAACTGTAACTAACGTCTGCTCAGCATAGTTGCAGTATAAACCACAGGTGTTGAACAAACATAAATGTGCCTGAGTGAGCGTCTGAATAAGGGATTGACTTGTAGATGGTATCTTTGAATACGAGTGGCCAGCTATTAATTAATATATATATATATATATATATATATATATATATATATATATATATATATATATATTATAGTAAAAAAACAGTAAGATATATAATCTGTAAGATATATAATATGTTCTTATTGATATTTTTATTTTTATTTTTACAAGAAAGTGCTCAATGTAAATTTACAGAGCATAAATATTATATATTAACTGATTTAAAAATATGGTTCCCTCGCTACATAGGAATTACCATGTTTCAAAAACTGAAGCTAAAATCTTCAAATTTAATTACATCATTAAATTAAAAGCATTAGTTCTGTTTCATCTTCAAGCGACTCTTTAATTTAATTATATAATTACATTTGAAGTTTTTAGCGTCGGTTTTTGAAACATGGTAATTCATGTGTAGCGAAGGAACCATATTTTTAAATCAGTTAATATATATATATATATATATATATATATATATTCATTAATATATGTAAATATTTTTAAGATTCAATTTTTAAATTACTTGAATATAATATTTTTGAAATTTGAAGTAGTCGTTTACCTAGTGGTATCAATCTGAAAATGTTTGTAATTTGCAACTGTTATATTTAATTCTTTCGACATGGATTATTAATTCAACTTTCATCTGAATACTTCATCTTTAAAACTATTTTCGAAAAAAATTATATTTATAAATATGTATAATCACGAAAAAAAAACAACATATTTCATCGTTTAGTCCAGTATTCGGGTTTTTTCTTGTATATTTGCGGCGCCAAATAATTGCAAAACCAATATCACCTTTTTTTCTTTTTTCTTTCCCCACCCCCCGCAGATCGTTGTATAAAATTGAGATGCTTATGTTTACCCATTGCTACCTGTCGAGTTTTGCTCAGCTTCAGCGAAATAAATTGTGAGAACAAGGCGAAAAAAACTACGAATGTGCGAATGACAGTATGGGATTTTTATATATTGAAAAAAAAACCCCTGATTAATGAAACTCTAAAGTCGTTAACAGCAATCACAATAACTTAATAGATTAAAGTCATAGTGATTATAAGATACAAACAAACAAATAGGAAACGTTTATCAATCTAACATGTTTCGCTTTTATTAAAGCTTCATCAGAGGATGCGATATGGAAAAAAATGATTTTTTTTTACTTTTGTGTTGTTTGATTTTCATTGGTTAATCAGCTTTCATCGCATTTGCCTTGTTAAACAAACGTTTCTATAATTTATGGCGTTCTGAATTCGAGAAGATACGAATGGATTTAATAAAGGTTGGTGATGTAATATCATGTTTTTGACGCATGTTTATAGCTGTTAGTATAATTATTAGTAATGGCTCGAAACACTTTCGACGTAAAGAATTATGTTCTTTTTTTTAACTAGGGTGGCATTTGTAAAATCAAAGTAATAACCAGTATTGTCCCTGTGTATTACGAAAGAGTTTAAATGATCGTCTAAACGTAAATCTCTTTTATGTTCGTAGATACGGGCTTTTAGATTTCCAGATATCTATCCGTTATAAGTGCTTTTATATTGTAATAGTTATATTAAAAACGCAAGCGATAACTGATATTTTTAGGTTGATTTCAAATAGATCTATGAACCGCGTTGCAATCTCACTCAAGTCAAATTGCGAAAACGAGGCCACAATAAAGACTGGTTATTTCATATGGCCACAATATCAGTCATAATGCGTGAATGACCATGTAATAAAAACAGCCAAACGTTCGAACTTGTCGTAAGGTTTTACTCAATGCAATCTGATTGCTGCCCATACTGGAGGTTCGACCATTTCTTTTAATCGTCGAGTTGTTCGATGGGGAGAAATATGGCGGATTTCACCTTCGTCTTACTAAGCAGAATTATTAAGAGAAAAGAAGTTTAATATATCGTTCCTTTTGTATTGCATTCGTAAGGAGGAAGCCAGCTTCTTTCCCAGACAGAACTGTCACTTTTTGGAACAGACTCCTGACCAATGCAACTATAACATTTTCAAGTATAGGATCGACAATTATCTAACTTACATATCTTCATATGCACATCTTTTCTCCTCTAAGCCTTTACAACAAACTAATTCAGTGATCTCTACCTTGAGTGGCTCTTGGGCTTTGTATTTGGTGAATAACAATATAAAAATTTCTCTTAAACACCAGCGTTCAGATAAAAACCATAAGCTGTTACATTGTCTTCAGTTCAAATTAAGGTTATTATCGTTACTAGTTATATTTTATTAGAAATATTTGCGTTCTTTATCTCGACTAGGAACGGAAGGCTTAAACCGCTACTAAATTATAGGTGGATATGTAGAGATGCGATTTACGCGTGATTCCAACAGTTTGTGCTAAGCTTTGACTAAAATTATACAATTTCGTCGAGCTGCTTAGCTAACACAAACTTCAGGGCTACATATAGGGAGAGCATTTCAAGAAAAAAGAGTTTTTCAGGAGGATAAAAAAAATTCAAAGAAGCACAAAACACTAATAGCCTTCAAAGTCGGATCTCCTGACTTCAATTCATTCGCTATCATCATCATCATCATCCTTCGTCCTCCCTATGGCTGGTCAGAACTCCACTAACAATCCCTTTCCACACTGTTCGGTTCTGTATTGCCGTTCCCAGATCCTCAATGTCCAACCCTGAGTCCCGAGCTATGGTGTCTAGGAAAGTCAATTTTCGAGAAAAGACACTTCCAGAAGGATGTCATAGAAGCAAGGATGATACGATTTTCCTCTCCGCTCGATGGCAGTGACCGGCAAACTGTAATCGTTTTGGTTTGAGCTTAAGAGAAGTTGATTTCAGTTCTCCGTATATTGTATTAAGCTTTCCATGGCATCTCCAACTGATTTTTCTGGATTTTTCTAAGTAGATTTGTATATGTTCCACTCAAATTTAACACTTGATATAACACTGAAGCCATTCGGTCAAGGTTCCATGGAAGTCATATAAATTGAAGGTTTCCCTTGTCACAGCCTCCTTCAACTTCTCAGTGTATTCAGAAGGTCGCAGGGGTCAAGGTATGAACAGTAAAGAGGGCAAGGGAAAGTTTTAATGTTCATCTCTGCAAGCGAGCTTTCGAAAAGTCCCGATTGTGTTCTTTGAACTAGCCAGTGGTAACAGGTAGTGTTTTGTAGGGTATGTTCAAAGAGCTTTTACAGCTATCTCATTCAATCTGGAACAACAAAGGTCCATAGGTCAGCTTATTAGATATATAGTAATTATAGACTAAAATTGCAATTATCTACGACAGTTATAACGTTTACTCCTAAAAAATATCGCAACAGCTCTGGAATGCTTCTCATATATATACATACATATATATATTTATATATATTATATATATATATATATATATATATATATATATATATATATATATATATATTAGGTTGGTGCAAAAGTAATGTCGTTTTTTTACGTATTTTTAACGTCAAAAACCGACATTATTTTTGCACCAACCTAATATATATATATATATATATATATATATATATATATATATATTTCAATTAAAAGGTGCAAATATAATTTATAAATTCATGAATCATTCATACAAAAAACAAATATAGAGGTTAATGATTTAAATGGCGAGAATACAATACATATATATATATATATATATATATATATATATATATATATATATATATATATATATATATAAACGAGTAATGGTTCCTAATTTCAAAAATAAAAAATTCAAAATTGGGTTGTAAAAGAAGTGCCATTCTACAACAATAGTCAAAATGTAGAACTTAGTCAAACAAAAAACTTAGAACTTAGTCAAAAAAACAAACTCCCATTCTTAGATGTTCTCGTAGAATATAGTAACAAAATTTTTATCACCTCATTATATAAAATAAACCACGAGCAGAAATTCTTGCCACCTCAACTTTAAAAGTGAATGCCCACTCAGATACAAAATAGCAGTAATAAAAACTTCCTAAAAAGAGTACACCAGAATTCATCCTCTCGACTACTCTTCCTTAAAGACATCAAGATTATAAAAAATAATTAACAATGGCTTCCCTAAACACCTTATAGACCACCAAATTAAACTATTTCTACCCAAAGTAAATAACAACGATAGTGAACATGAAATCAAAAATTGCATAAATATTTTTCACAAAAACCAAATGCACATTAACTACAAACAAGATGAATCTTCACTTAGAAATATTATAAAGAAATACACTAACCCAATTGAGCCGAATAAAAAAAATTAAATTATCAACGACAAAAAATTAAAGAGAGCTAACCTTATCCCAAAATATAACAACACACCAGCAAAGTCAAAATTACAAAGAACGAACATTATCTATGAGTTTAAATGCTCCTTAAGGAACTATGTTCCTCATCAAACCGGACTCATAAATAATTACATCGGTCATGCAACTACATGCTTTTCCAGACGTCTTACGTTGCACCTATCTGACTACAGATCTATTAGAACTCATTTAAACACACATACAAACCTATCAGACTCCATTCAAAACATACTAGTAGAAAACACAAACATAATAACCTCATCTACTTCTAAAAACAGATTAAAAATAATGGAAATCCTAATTATAAAAAAGAAAAAGCCAACTCTTAACAATATTAACTACGAACAAGGCCACAATATGCTAACCCTGTTCAGAAAATAAAACATCTTTATAATACTCTAAAAACATACACATAATGTACACACTGAATTAAACTGAAAAAATAAAATCATCCTTGATAATGGCTAAAAGTATAGCCGAAAGCGCTCAGAATTATAGAATATTTGAACATTTTCTACACACTCTGTGTTCAAAAAAGAAATCTCTTGTGCGAACACAAGAAAAATTAAATAAAAAGCTTAACCGTAGTACCTTGTCTGTCGTTTTTAATGAAATATATATATATATATATATATATATATATATATATATATATATGATAAAGAAGTTACTAAATGTAAATGTCAATTTTTGATGTTTTCTCGACGACATCGAAATTTCTCGGAATTGTTGATTATTGTTTATTTTCAATTGTATTCAATATTTTTTTTTGTCTTTTTAATCTGTTATGTACATGGGCACATTCATGGATTTTAGGATGTTTCATTTTTTATTTTTTTATACACGTGCCCGTACATTGAATTTTTCTTTGTAATTGTTATAATTTTTCCAATTTAAATTTTTCTACCAAATTAGAATTTTTTCAACTATAATTTTTTATTGTTTACATTGAAGTTGTTATGTTTTATATTCTTAATTAAGTTGTAATATTTTATGTTGTATTTTGTTTTTTGTTTTTTGCATTATAATTTAATTAATAGTATAACATAATATAACAATTTCAATACAAACTACACTTAAAACAAAATTAAAATTGAAAAAAATTTAATTTTGGAGAAAGAATTTACAGTTGGAAGAAAAATTTACAATTGGGAAAATTACGAACGAACGCGTAAACAAATGCAAAACTTCAGGCACGTGCGCGTGTATAAAATTAAAATTAAAATTGACGAACGTTTGCGTGTGCCTAATGGATTAAAAAAGACGCTAAAAAATTGAAAAAAATTGGAAATAAATTTATTCAAACAATAGTCACATCTTCGGTTATGATCTAAGTTGAGATTCCTAACCTCCCCAGTTTGTTTTTGGTCTCCTTTCATCTTGACTGGGTCAGCTTTATTTATTCCCCATGTTCGTATATATTTTCTTTTTTCCCTCTTCCTTAGTAAGAGAGATTCTCGATTCTATCGTAGGGCAGAATACAGAGGCCTCTCTTTTTTTTTTTTTTTTTGAGGGCTGGACGGGTCCAACTAACATCAGATACCTTTAATTTACCTTGTTTTGATATTTTAGTTTTTTTGGCGGGTTCATCCCCTCCCCTCTCAATTTATATCGTGTAAATTTTTTATGTATAGTATTTTATAATCATAAAATGAAATTTTTATGCCATGGGGAACGTTTTCAGGCCCCCACTCCCGAGTATATGCGGTATTATGGTATATGGAGGATTGATTGTCAATGGATGAGGTCTTGTGGTGAATGTGTCAGTTGTAATGAATGAATTGGTCGTGAATCAGATTAGCTAGGTATAGGAAGATGACGACCAACTTCAACCCCATCCCCCCCACACACACACACTTTTCGGCGACCTTGTGCCACAATTGTGTATTTTACGCAATAAATCTTAACAGTCACCTTGAAGAGTGGACAATTCCAAGAAACTTCGAAGGAATTTTTCTTTATCAAGTCCCTCGAATAGACAGGCCGGTAAACATAATCCACAATGTTTAGAGAGTGTGCAATGAATGAATTGTCTAAATTACACAGAAATGAAAATAACACTGACATCTCATTTTAACAGATATATTTACCAAAATGGCACAAAAATATCTTGAAATACTAAAGATTAGATTTCTTCAATAAAATCACCATTGGCTTAGACCATGACCTCCAGACGACTACGGGATCTCCTGCATCTCTTCTGGGCGGTCTCCTTGTTTAAGTTTGTGAATGCTGCCACAATCGTTGCCTTCAGTCCATCTTTGGCGTTACAACTGCGTCCCAACATGATAATTAAGAGGGCTGCAGTCAGGTTCATGTGATGTGGTTGCAGAAATTGTCTGACAACCAGAACTGTGTTCTCCTGCTTGTGTGGCATGGTGCAATATCGTGTTGCCAGACACGGGGTCTTCCAGGATCCATCCACCTGACCCAAGGCAGCGGACCGGTGTAAACGTGCAACACCCTCCCCGGTCGTCCAAGACTTGCAACACTGTGGCTGGTCGCTGAAGTGGCCGCTTCAATCCCGAGTTAAACTTATCCCACGTTGTGATTTAAGTTTGATCATAAGGCAGCCAAGATCGAATCGTCGCAGGTATCTTCGTATCGGGTTAGTCCAAGCAGGGTGATGACGTACAGGAAAAAAAATAACACTCGAACAAATTGAACAAAAGTAAATACTGTTTTTATACCAATCTTCCGTACAATAATTGGTTTATCAGAGTTCGCATGCAATTAATTATCAGCCCAACTCGCGTCTTAATCGGAAGTTGTATTATTGTTAACCTGGCAAAATCAGGTTTGCTGTTGTCGGTAAAGTTTGGCACAAGGCTGAAATCGGAGGGATTCTTTTCGGCAGGATGCATCACTACTGGTGGCTGGGACTAATTTTCTGCCCTATCTCTCCTGTCTCCGTCTTCGTCTCTTCAGCCTCTCTTCTTAATTCGCTTCGCGCATTCGTATTTATGACCATTCGCTCAAACTGGCGAAGTAAGAGAATTCGATAATTCTAGGTAATTCCCTTCTTCCACTCTCTCATATTATTACCTCTCACTAAATCTCAGTGAGCGTGGGTGGCTTATCCACCCCCTCCTAGCATTTCAACTCAACTTTCGACCAAGGGAATCAACTCCAAATTCGTTGTTTACGAAAAATGAAATTTTCGCTTTACGGTTTGTATTTGCAGCTGTATCTCAATCAACACTGCTCCCTAAGTCTGGGCCACTTTTCCAGTGTTCAAACTGCTCGATATACAATTCAAATCTTTTTTTTTTAATTAAATCCTCAATTCTTCCCACGGCTTTTTGGCATTAACCCTTCTCGTTTCAATCTCTCTCAGTACATATCACTTTCTTATATTTTAACAAAACATTCTTCCGTTTTACCCCGGCAACGACAAATAATATCAGATTGGAACGTGAATACAGAGAGCTGATTTCGAATTCCTGTCGATTTTGTTACATTCACTTACATGAAAAATAACCTTGGGAAAGGAATGAAACCATCTCTTCTCTCCAGCTGTTATGGGCTAACTGGTGGGACTGGCATCTGGAAAAATATTGGTTGTTTTCAAAAAATTGTTAAACTTGTCAGATACATAACTCATACCCAAATTTTCAGTGACAATGGACTGAAGTGAACCGTAACTAATGTTCATATCATTTGACAACTCACGCACGGTGATTCAACGGAAATGTTTGAACCACTCGTATGCTCATACTCTCTTCTCCCGACACTTTCTGAAACTTAAGGTAGGTGTTTGCGAAGGAGTCACCCGGCATTTTGGAAAGATTTAATGCGGACTCGCTGTTCACTTTTCTCTGCCATGGTCACAGATGGAACCACACTCTACTCACTTTCTCTCTGGTCGCTGGAATCTCTCTGGTGTAGTGAGACGACCACACTCTACACACTTTCCTTCCAAGCATTGCTATAAATAATGCAAGTGAGCCAGAACGTTATAACTTCGACATCTTGAAATCGTGTTCCTATCAAGTGACAACTGATTTTTAGAAAGAGGAAAAAGTCTCAAGGGGCGAGATATGAATAATATTGCAGTTGCCGGAACTGGTGAATTTTGTGTTTGGTGAAAAGCTGTCAGCGAGAGAATTATTACTTAAATGCGCATGCGTGACAGATTTCAATGTCAATCTGTGACAAGCGACTTAACGCTACATATTTTGCTTCCGTTACCATAGGAACAGACCCGATACTTTTTATCAGATCCCATAAGCAAGTAAAAATAGGATAAAGTCCTCAAGGCTTTAAATTGATGAATTTGTTTTTTGACGGTTTATCAACTTTTGAAGGTTACTTAAAGCCAGAAACTATTTTGTAAGAAATTTTGGAGATAATAATAATTTTTACTGATACAAGTTCTACTAATTATGTTATAACTGGAGGGGGGGAGAAGGGGACGTAAGTGACTATAATGAAACTGACTAGAATTGGAACTCAGTTCTCTGATTTGAAATTCCGCGCTTTTATTCTTAAAACCACCGGAATTTCCAATTTTATATCACCTGATATACCTTTGCAGACACCCATCAACCTTCTGACCAAGATAGATGTTGCTTAAAAAGAGAATAATTAATGATCGAGTTAAAATGACTTCAGTAATTCGACGAATCGTTCCGTTTCAACAATTAATTTTAATTAATTTTTGTTCGTTAAAAGGAAACACGCTACAAAAATGTTAAAACATTTTAAAATATAAGTAATATTTTTTAAATTATTAATTTTGTATAAAAATGCAGTTTTAATTAGAAACACTTGTTTTACATAAAAAAAATGTAAAATTAATTTATTTACTTTAATAGATGCTTCAAATTATTTTTGATCGTACTAAAACACCTTACCTTTTTTTGTTTTTATTGTGTGTTTTTTGATTTTTCTATTTCTTATTTACTTACGTTATCTGAGAAATATTCACCTGGTTTTAATTTATTAAAATATTTTTTAGCTTTATTTGATTTTTGAGTTATGTTTCCTTTATTTTTACTATTCTTTTTTTTTAATTCATGTGCATGTTTGCTTGTTTTTGCTTTTTTTATTTTATTTATTTTTATTTTTATTTTTATTTATTTATTTATTTATTTTTTTTTTTTGTTTAGCAACATTACAAGCTGTATGGGTAATTTAATACATAAAGGTAAATATTTAGCACACAATTTTATTTATTTATGTTTTGGAGATAATAACTGTTTTAATACTGTAAGTCTTACTAATTAACCCATAGTTGGAGACGATGAAGTGACTTCATACATTTTCTAAGGATATTTCTGTCTAAGTGAATACAGTTGGAACGAGAACTCAGCTTTCAGATTAATAATTGCTAGCAACTGTCCATTACACCACACGCACATAAAAGCTTACAGCGCCTGGTATTCCCAAGCAGTCACCCATCTAGGTATTGACCATACTCGACGTAACTTAACTTCGGTGATCGTACGGGAACCGGTGTTTCAATATGATGCGGCTGTAAGTCCCTGTGCGTGTTTGTGCTGAGAAGTAAGAAGTGGCATGTCTTATAATTCTCTCCTGTATTTCAAACGAGAAATCTGAAGGCATAAATCAATATGGAAGATGTCTCCCTGAAACTATACATAGTATTAAGATTATAGAAACATTTCCCTCGACAGAAAAAAAAAGTGGTGAGCTACTATGTAATATTTAATCTGTTATATAATAGTATCAAGTCTCTTGAATGCTCAGGTCGCTAGTGGTTATCCATACAGGCCGCTAGTGGTTATCCATACTGTTTATACAAGGTGTGATGGATAAATTATGGTATAAATTAAGCAGAAATGAAAATAACACTGACATTTCATTTTTAACAAATATATTTACCAAAATGACACAAAATATATCTTGTAATACTAAAAATCACTATAGTCTTAAACCACGGCCTCCAGACGACTTTGTAATCTTCTGCATCTCTTCTGTACGATCTCTTTGCTTAAGTTTGTGAATGCTGCCATAATACTTGCCTTGATGTGGTCGCAAAAATTGTCTGATAGCCATCACTGGGTTCTCCTGATTGGGACGTGGTGCAGGATTCTCTTGCCAGCTGAATGAATTGCGTCATGGAGCTCTTTTTCTCACAGATGGTTCCCAACTGACCCTACTATACTGTGCAGTCGATAAAACGAACAACGCACATGCGCGAAAATAAAAATAGCGACAATTTATCCACCTCACCCTCTAATTATTTTTCTTCTCACCCGCCTCCACGTAGTCCTTATGATCTGTCCGTCGGGTGCTAGGACCATTGCATGGTCTCTTGCAGTACAGGGTGTCAGCAGTAACAAGGGGTATACAGCCATATATATATATATATATATATATATATATATATATATATATATATATATTATATATCAAATATTCATGCCGGTAGATGTAGTCGGATGAAAAATTATGTCTAATTAAAAAAAAACAGGACTTCTACTCGAATATGAGTATCCATCAAAAATAACGTTTAAACAAAATTAATTTAAAAAAAAAAACAATATGTCGGATATAATTCATGTTTCTAAAATAAATTGTTTTCGTTTACGTCAGGATTCGAAACAGAGCAGATGGAGGTTTCGAGACTCGACAGATAGTGTGTGTTGAAAAGCACTATTAGGGTTTTGTTTGGCCATAAGTCCTACGTGACCGAGCCGTTAGTATATTTTTCTGACAATATTTCTCGAATATTCAAACTGGTAGATGTACTTGGATAAAAAAAAAAGCCTGTTAAATTAAAAAAAACAAAAAACAGAGATTCTCCTTGAATCAAAAATAATGTTTTAACAAAAATTATTAAATATAACAATATGTCGGATTTAAACTATTTAATCACACGCAAATGTACAAATGAGAGAAAGAACAGATGAAGTAAAATTGCGCTGTCCGTAGCATTTACTTTTAAAAAGTGCTCAATAAAATGTAGAACAATGTATATCTGAAGAGCTACAACGTATTACCGAAACACGAAAGCTATTGTGTAGCGATTTCAACATGCTTTTGTTATAATCATATATATATATATGAGAGCGATATGAGAGAAAATGATAATAATAAGAAGATGCGGGAAAGAAAGAAAGAAAGAAAGAAAGAAAGAAAGAAAGAAAGAAAGAAAGGGTAAGTGCCACAGTGTGAGGGGATGGGAGAAACATTGAGAGATAATTAGCAAGTGAGAGAGAGAGAAATAAAAACAAGTAAAAAATCTGCATTTGGAAGAAAGAAACAAAGAAAAATGAGTGGATTTTTGAGAGAAAAAGAAATACGGAAGGAGAGAGGCAGAAGAGAGAGAAATATTTTTTTAAAAATAGAGAAAAATAAGCGTTTGGAAGAAAGAAAGAAAGAAAGAAAGAAAGAAAGAAAGAAAGAAAGAAAATGGGGTAGGAAGATAACTGAAAAGAAAGAAAGAAAGAAAGAAAGAAAGAAAGAAAGCGCAAACGCCAAAGAGAGAGAGAGAGAATGAATGAGATAACCAGTAACAGAGAACAAGCAAGTGAGAGAGAGAGAAAAAAAACGCGTGAAAAATGAGCATTTTGAAGAAAGAAAGAAAGAAAGAAAGAAAGGAAACGCAAACGTAAAGGAGACACGGAAATAGAGATAGGGTAACTGGAAGAGAGAGAAATAAAGAAAAACAAGAGAAAAATATTATGTCTTAAAGAATGAAATGAAAAAAGAAATAAATAAAGAGCAAACCCCAAATAGTGAGAGAAACATAGAGAAAGAGAGAGAGAGATAAATAAAATGTTTAAAAAAACTGCGCTTTTGAAAGAAAGAAACAACAAAACGAAGAAAGAACGAAAAAAAGAAAGAACAAACTCCAACGAGTCAAACAAATAGAGAATGGATAAGCAACTGGCAGAAAGAAAGAAAGAAAGAAAGAAAGAAAGAAAGAATAAGTGTCTAAGACAGAAAGTCGTTTTAATGGATCTTTGATTGTATATCTTATATCAACATGAGACGCTTAAAAATATTTTTCAATAAAGTCATTATTTTTATCTTTGTTACCAATTATCTTTGGCTTCTTTGATATAGTTCGATAATCAGTCACCTTTTTAATAATACTAGAATCAAAGCATTTTGTTTTATTATTCAATTCCCATCGAAATAAATGCACTATTCTTTTTATCCTGTATTTCCTATATTAAAAAACTTTCCCATGACCATTAAATGGCTTGTAAATAATAACTTCCTGGAAAATTTGAATATTGTTCGCTGAAACAGACTTATTACAATAAGGCCGTCCACATTTTAGCCACTGGGGAATAGTTATCACTCAAATAGACCGTATCTCTATATTCCACACTTCTCCAATTACTACTCCGCCATGGTGTCCATTTTTTACGAAGCACTGAAGCTAAAATATAAAAAGACCAAGGATTATCTTCCAAGAAATATATCTTCGATGAGCTGTTTAAGCAAAGGGAGGGGGCTCCAACTTACTGAAGAGAGAGAGAAATGATTTCTTTAACAAAAAGCATTCACTTTACTTTTGATCGAAGCTTCATTAGTCTCAACAGGGATCTGCAACAAGGTGCAAACCTATGCAGGAGAAGCCAGCAGTTATTCGTACAGCATCTCTTCCGTCTCAAGGTTGTCCAAGAGAAGGACAGGGTGACATTGCCTGAAATTAGAAGTTACCAGAAAGTGGCTGGATGCAACGTTAGACTGTCTTGAGGGTTTCAGCTTCAACCCTGACGAGGAATTGAATTCAGACTTTCCCTTCTGGCTAGCACGCATTCAACGAGGAGGTCTTCGGCATTTCTTTTTAATCATTAGTTACTAGCAGTCATAGTGCAAAATGAACAAAGGGGGTATTATGACCCCAGGGCATCGATTTTATTTACCGTGTTAATAACCGTAATATTAACAACCGATCCATCAAATTATACGGTTGGTGCAAAAATAATATCGTTTTCTCACATAGTAACATATTTGAGAAAACGACATTATTTTTGCACCAACATAATAATAAATGCACCTTTTAAAATCAGAGGATGCCGAGGGAGACATGGTGATGCCAAATCTAGCAGACAACTTTAGCGATGAAACCCAACATAGAGTAACAAAAGAGAATACTTTTCGCTATAAAACCGGAACACCCATACGCTTACGATACCTCCTCCTGCAACAGTACAGGTCTCACTTATTTTAATATTAATATTTACCCATACAAGGCTCAATAGCCACTCAAGCTAGAAGGTTACGGTGTGATGTTGTATGAGTGTAAGTAAATGAGGTTATGTAGGAAAGATAAAGCTTACCCCTAGTCTTGAAGAGGTCAAGTTTGCTGGGAGTCTGTTTCACAAACAAAAAGAAGACGTCCAAGTCGAACTTAAATTTTATTAATAGAATACAAAGCTAAGGAAAAGATATCACCTTTGTGGATTTGGAAAGCCAAACTGATATGCATTATCTATAATGGTGATTTACTAAGCGTGGCTTAGATGTGGCATAAGGCCGAATGTATGCGGCACCCAGTCGGGGGATCGAACTCACCACTCAGTTGTAATTGTCCTAGTGTGACAAACTTCCTAAACATCAGATTAAGTCCTCAAAGTATGACGTATAAAATTGTCGCAATTCAAATGAGTTAATCTGCGTAACCTATTTCGCTGTTAATTCAAGAACTCTACCTACCTATCTATCTATCTATCTACCTATCTTTCTATCTACCTATCTAACTCATTGTGTTAATCTCTCTCTCTCTACCTCTCTCTCTCTATCTATCTATATATATATATATATATATATACCCACAAGAAAATAAAGCATCACTTCATTTCTAAAGTCACTTCATTCGTTAGTGATTTGTAATTTTATTGTATATTAATTTTTTACTATATATATATATATATATATATATATATATATATATATATATATATGTATAGATAGTAAAAAATCAATATATACATATATATATATATATATAGTAAAAAATTAATATATACGTATATATATAGTAAAAATTAATATATACATATATATATAGTAAAAAAATAGTATATACATATGCATATATATATATAGTAAAAAATGAATATATACATATATATATATAGTAAAAAATGAATATATACATATATATATAGTAAAAATTAATATATACATATATATATATATATAGTAAAAAATAATATATACATATATATATATATATATATATATATATAGTAAAAAATTAATATATACATATATATATATGTACAGTAAAACTAATATATACGTATATATATATATATATAATAAAAATTAATATATATATATATATATATATATATATATATATATATATATATATATATATATATATATATATATATATATATATATACTTGCGCCCAGTAAAAAGCGGTAAATTCAGAAATATATTTAGCTATCATTATTCATGCACAAACTGAGAAATCATCGTAGATATTCGAAATGTTTGCCAGAATGTTCAACGCATAGTTGTAAGCGTGGTAACCAGAAGGCATTAACTTTTCGGATAATGTCAAAAGTAATTTCATTTGAAGCTTTACTTAAATTCTACTTCAATTAATCAATAATGACGATGTCACGACAACGGTTTTGCAAGTGTGTTAGGAGGATACACTCCCCGATCTGTTGCTTTTAGAGGGGCACGGAAATGGAACAATTACACATGCTGCATTTTCTCGAAGAATATATTTGCCTGTTTTTTTTGTTTGTTTGTTTTTTTTTACTGGGCACTCTGTATATATATTAGGTTGGTACAAAAATAATAACGTAATAATGTCGTTTTTTGACTTTAAAAATACGTCAAAAAACGACATTATTACGTCATTATTTTTGCACCAAACTAATATATATATATATATATATATATATATATATATATAGGATTAATACAAATATAAAAAATTATCAATTATTATTGATGTTATTTTCAGAGTCTCGACTCTAGGGTCTGATTAATTAATACTAATGAATAGTAAGCTTGATCCTCACTGGGTGCCCCATATGTGAGGCCTTGTGCTAAAATTAAACTGAGGTTACTCAATTCCCAAGACAGAGGTGACATGATGTAATCGTTAACGAGCTAGTCTGATTGATGATTACTATTGAATAGTGAGTTCGACCCTCACTGTGAGGCCATAATTGTGTCATTGTGCTAAAAACTAGATTAAGTCCAGTAAATAACAACTACCATGTTTTGGTGTGATGTAATGGTTAACGAGATATCGTCGAACATTACTAATTATCTATAAGTTCCACATTTTTATGGGTGATAAATATTTCAGCCCTACTGTCAAAACTAACACTCCACCTGCCCAAAAAGTAATAATAGCAGCCTGGCTTCTTTATCTATTGTCAGTGTTCTGCCTGAATTTGTAACCATAGCTACACATATTAAAATCTTTGCATGCGTGGGCAGTTCACAGAAAGCGACCAGTAGAAAGGACGCTCCCCCAATTATCGACAGCGTCCAGCAAATTAATAACAATACGAGGATTCCATTATTTCCAAGATTCCTGGAGATAGAGTCTCTTAATTGGCTACATTAAGCACACTAACATCATTAGGTAACATTTCAGTCCCATCATCAGCAGGGCAGTCAATCCATCTTTCTTCTGTTCTCTTCGGCTCACTTACAGTTGCCTTGCCCACATTGCGTTAACTAATTCGACTCGATTAACGTCAATAAACCTCTTAGAACTGACGCTTAAGGAATTACATTTGTATATGATCTTCATTTGAGAGTTTGAAAACTTCAATAATGCCTACAATCGCCTAGGGGTCATTGATAGAAATTGTCTCAGCATTTTGCCCTTCGGTGTTTTACAAATGGAAATGAACAAGTGGAATCTGTCAGTTCTTCCCGGAGGTAGTGTATTCAGCCCCACCAAGGATCTTTTATTCTGCCACCTTTTTAAGGTATTCAATTCGAATGGACCATTTCTGTTGAGTACAGAGCTAGACCATGAGTCAACTTATAGCAAGCAGTGCGCCAAAACAGTCACCCAAAATGACCAGGTGTAATTATGCTCAACTTCGGTAGACAGAGGAAAACAGAGGACAGAGGAATATATATATATATATATATATATATATATATATATATATATATATATATATATATATATATATATATATATGTAAGCAAATATATGGATATAGATCCGACAGTATAATTAACATGTGATGTTGAATTGATAATGTTAATTATATTTTATGAATATGTCCTGAAGATGGTTTATTAGACCGAAACGTCCGTGTTGACATTATATTAACATTAAAACAGCATAATTGCATATAAGGATTTTTGTTTGCTTTTTCCGTATATTTTTCTTCATATATGTATATATATATATATATATATATATATATATTTATATATATATATATATATGTGTGTGTGTGTGTGTGTGTGTATGTATATATATATATATATATGTATATATATATATATATATATATATATATATATATATATATATATATATATATATAGTGAGGGAGAGCATGCACGGTGGGGGAATGGTTAGCCGATTGAGAAATTTATTACATTCCATGTGAAAAAGGCATGAATTCATCATTCACCCTCCAGATATGGGTAAAATAGTAAGACAGACTGGGTTCTATAGCATTGGATAGTAACCAGTCTAGGAGAAGGAAAACTGAATCCCACCGCTGCCATGTAGGCCCTGCCTGTTTAGGCAATGGCTTGAAGCAGGTAACATTTACCAGTGTGTGAAAATGTCCCCCCCTAATGAAGGAGCTAGTGTCAGCAAACGGTAGTTGGTAGATCCATGTGTCAACCTTGGAAATCTGAAATAGTTCTGTAGAAACTGGCACCGGATTGATGATTGAAATGAATTTTTGCTTACTGATGCCATCATAAATTTTAATTTCGCCAGAATAAAACCAAGCAAAAAGGACAAGATATTCAACTCACTCCCTAGTTCTTTTTTTATGTTTTACTAATGTTCACCAAATATAAGGCCCATGAGACACTCAAGGTAGAGGGTTACTGTGTGGAGATATATCAGCGAAAGGAAAGGAGAATAATTAGGAGTTAAGAGGTGAAGCAGACTTTAGAAGGAATCGGAAACCTATTCCTAAACAGGAAAAAAAGAGATAAACACCTGTAAAGCCCAGGGTGGAGTGTGAACCGGATATATATATATATCGATCGCAAAAGCGTGAAACCCAGGGTCACAAACTCACATCAAT
Organism: Acanthosepion lycidas; assembly: GCA_963932145.1. NCBI lineage: Eukaryota > Metazoa > Mollusca > Cephalopoda > Sepiida > Sepiidae > Acanthosepion > Acanthosepion lycidas. The sequence continues at coordinate 93,787,697 of OZ010590.1, forward strand.
CCAACCAAATATATATATATATATATATATATGTGTGTGTGTGTGTGTGTGTGTGTGTGTGTGTGTGTGTGTGTGTGTGTGTGCGTGTGCGCGTAGGTGTGTGTATGTATGTGTGCAAGAAAGAGAAAGAGATGACTTGTTTTTCATCAAATAAAATATGTTTACCTCAAAAAGGGATTAGATAAGTCGTCTTGGATAATTAAAATAGCACACACACATACACACAAACACACATAGATAGATAGATAGATAGATAGATAGATAGATAGATAGATAGATAGATAGATAGATAGATAGATAGATAGATAATATTAGTGGTAAATATTTTTTATATGTTTATATTTGACCTGGAGTCGATATTAATTTTGTCAAATTTTCTTAATTACACAGCGGCCCTTTAAGTAAATGCCCTTCAATTTTAGTCCCCCCGACCCTATCTCTCTCCCCCACCCCTTTTTCCTTTCTTTTCTTTTTCTCTCCCTCCCTCTTCTGATCTTTAAGATTAGATCGTCTATTGTGTGTGTATGTCACCACAAAATGTATCCTTTCCAGTTACATCTTTAATGTATCAGACATCCGACAACATTCATATTTCTCTCACTTAAACCGTCTTTGACTCCCCTCTCTAAAACTTCTCTCTGTTAGATTTTAATCCCCCACCTTCTCTCGTCTGTTACTCCTCTCTTTAGCTCTAATATTCGTCCTACACTCTCATACTTCACACTCTCTAAATTTTATTTTTTATTCCCGAAGTTTTTTCTGTTTCCTTTTTGAATTTGTAGGTCTGATGAATTGGATCGTATTTGCAATTCCAATGGAATAAATTATGACCATGGAATATTAGTGTTTAAGCCTTTTTATTATATATATATATATATATATTAATCATTTCACCGAAAAGAAGGCGGGCGGGAAGTGGGAGAAAAGATTGCGTATAGGAAGGATTGAGGAAACGACAAAAGATAGATGTGATTCAGGAAGATAGACTTACTTTTCATTTAAAGTTTTGAAAATTGTAGTTATCTGTGAATCAAAAGATTGGAAGGGAATTTCACAGGTGGGAAGTGTGAGAAAAGAATCTTTTGAAGTAGAACTGGTGGTTACATTTAACTATTTAGACAGTAAATGGGTGGGGCCTAGATGTCAATCTAGTAGCACACTTAAATTCATGAAGTATAATAATAATAACAATAATAATAATGATAAAATTCTATCATTGAAATAATTTCTTAATTCTAAATCGGAACTAAAAGCAAATTAGAAACTAAAAGAATATTAGCTAACGACAAGACATAATGATTGAAAGGACATAAAAATAATTTCTCTTGATAAAAAAAATATAATACAGATGGTGATATAACCAAATCAAATTAATAATAAAAATTCTAGCCATTTTGGTTTCGCTGATTTGCGGTTTATTCAATCAGAAAAAATCTTTAAAAAAGAAAGAAAAAAAAACAGAAGGTTTTTCCAGAAGTGATGAAAAGCATCGTAAAATGATTCTTGACACTTTATCCAAATAATCAAGATATAAAATAAATTCCTAAAAACAAAATTAGTCAAAAGATAAGCTGTCAATGTTCTTTCTAATATAGCTTTCTTTACAGATGTTGAAAAACTGTTTGAAATTCTTTTTTTTTTTTTCTTCTTTTATATCTAACCATTTAGAAGAATTCAGGACAAAAAATGTATTTAAAACGAAAACTATCTGTGCTGGTAACCAAAAGCATTTTATTAAATAGAATATTAACATCGATTCTTAAGAACGAAATAAATCATTAAACAATATTTGACCCTGTCTAAAACGATTCAGAATAGAATAACAGAATAAGGAAATATATCAAGAGATTTCCAAAACGGAATAAGGGAATTAACATAATGTGGCCTTTAATGTGTTTCAACGTATAAGAAAACAGCAAATATTGCATTAAATAGAATATTAAGATCTATTGATAGGAGCGAAATACACTATTAAAGAACTAGTGTTCCTGTACCATCAAAATTGACGGCAAGAAGGAATGTATTATAAGTCGCATGTATTATATTGTAATATTCGTTTAATCAAAGTTCAATTTTGTAATTTAAAATAGTTGTTAACGTTAATAATTGAAGAGTGTACAGTTTATAAACACCTAAGGAAAGATATCCATATATTATCCTCATAAATGTTACATATTTACAACTAAAATTATGTTTATTGCAAAAGTTCCCAAAGCACAATATTTTTTGTGCAAAGTTTGGAAGGTCTGAGTAATTCTGGACAATCTATAGATTCAATCTGAAATTTCAGAGTCTGCTTATTTTTCGTCCTACTAAGAGCAACGCATCATCTATTTTTTTTTATTTTTTGACTGCCCAAACTCTTTTTTTTTTTAATTATAATTTTTAAAGTTTAAAATGGATGTTTAAAAATGAACAAAGCCTTTTTAAAGATATATGTGTCGTATTATCTATCTGAACCCTGATAGCGATATCGGTACGCGTCAACGGGACCAAATTAGCACGGCACGGCACTAGGTTGTCATTTGGCACACTGCCCCTCAAATGTAACACATTCACACACACACATATACAAAAAAGTAAATATATATGTGTGTGTAGTGTATTATATATTATAAGAAAACGTAAATACATAAGTGTGTGTGTTGTATTATATATATATATATATATATATATATATATATATATATATATATATATATATATATATATATATATATATTCATGTATAGATAGATAGATAGATTGTCCCTCTTAAAGTTTGAAACTATTTTCTAAAAATGAACAAAGCATTCTTGAAGATATATGTGGCGTATTATACATACGAACCATCTTCGATATGCGATATCAGTACGTGTCAACGGGACAATTTAGCACCGCACCGGGTGGTTCATCGTTATTTTTCACACTCCACCTCAATCGTTAAACGCAAAAAACATAAATATATGTGTGTGTAGTGTATTCTATATATATATATATATATATATATATATATATATATATATATATATATATATATATATATATAAAGAGAGAGAGAATGTATTACACACACACACACACACATATATATATATATATATATATATATATATATATATATGGCGTATTATATATTATATATATATAGAGAGATTTGGCGTATTATATAGAGAGACGTGGCATATTATATGTATAGATGTGGCGTATTATATATATATATATATATATACCATGAATATATTTATAGAATCCTCATCTGTAAGCAACATCAACATCAACACCGAACAATAATCCATGTCCTGAAACCTTCCGATACTTCCTTTTATATATATATATATATATATATATATATATATATATACACACGTGTCGGGGTGTCGATTCATTATATGAGTATGCCTATCAGTGGCATCCATTAACGGACATAACACTAACAATGGCTCTTGAAGCTGGCAAGCGATTTCTGAGATTTATCCGTCAACCAGCAAATGTCGGACAGTGATTATTGGAGAATTTCACAGTATCTTTTCAGTCCAGATTGACTTGAATATGACTTTCGACAGCCTTTGCTGACAATATCATTGTTAACTGGACAAGCTTGGTAGTTTTCATCAATAGCTTTGTCTTTTGCTAAATGCCCGTCTGTTGCTTGGCATTTCAAGTTGGGAACTCTTGATTATTCTTCATCCCTGGCGGGATCTACACGTATTTCTGCCAAAAACTTTGCCTTACCAATTTGGATCATCAATTATACATTAAGCGAGTCCTTCAAACTGCTACGAAAGCTTTTTTTTTATTATTTCTTGGTAAGGGCGTTTTTCATTGACAATTTTCAGTATACAGCACTTGTTTGTGTATAATGTTCTCCTATATTCGTTGGACATGACCCACTCACCGAAAACTCTGACGATCAACGTGTCCTTCTATGCAGATAGAACTAACTTCTGAAATTAACTTAAGGATCTGGTGTATAAGATAACGCATTAATTCCCAAAATACTATGAAGAAAATAAATACAGATAAAGTTTTCCCGTTACGTTATTTACAAATTTAAAAAACGTATTAATTTCCGAGCAGTCTGAACTATACATTGATATAACAGGTAAATATTTTTATACGATTACTGTAAGAGCACTTTAACGTGAGCATATATAGTTTCACCGACATTTTGTATGATACGCTTAAGTTGAAAAACACTTAAAATTCATAAAATTCTTTTGTTCTTACATAACAAAATGATTTATAACTGTCTGTCAAGAGAATGACATCGATCCAATTTTCATTTGGATAAATAAATCCAGTTTAACAATAAACACGCATATGTAGATATATCTACTTAACTAAACAGAACTAAAGACCACATAGACACGCACAAACACGCATACACATACCTATCGTAATAAATATATACGTGTAGATATTAACTGTATTACTGCGAATTTTGTATCAATGCTTTTTTTAAATTAATTAGCATTATTAATATAAATGCACAAAGCACGTGAGCCAGTCGAGGGAGAGCGTCCCAGAGTAATAGACACAATCTATGCGGTTATCTGGGAAAGTGGCGTTTCAAGAAGTGTTATTTTTGTAGATATGTAGGGAAGACATTTGTTAATCCTAGACTTGAACAGATTAAGCTTGTAGTGCTGGAGGAAGCATTCACTTGGGAGTCGGTACCACAGAGTAGTTTTTCATGGGAAGAAGCTTCTCGATTGGAATTTAATTCTCACAATGCTACAATCATTAAAAGACCTACTTTCTCTCTGTCTCTGTCTCACTCTCTCTCTCTCTCTCACTCTCCTTTCTTTCTATATAAGCATGCATGCATTGGTTATTTTAAGCCAGAAAATTGTTTTAGATTGTGAGAATGTTTTTTTTTTTTAGATAATAATAATTTAGTGATACAAGTTTTACTAATTAACCCATAGCTGGAGGAAGAAGAGATGGATTCAGACCAAATTAAAATTTGATTAGTTTTGTTTGGTTTATTTTACGGCATATCAACATCTATGGGTTATTGCATGCCGACAAGATTTTTATTGCAGGTAATTTTTTTTTTTTTTCAAAAATGTATTGCTGGTAATATTTTCTTTCCAAAAATGTATTGCTGGTAATAATTTTTTTCTTCATAATTCATTGCTGGTAATAACCTTTTACAAAAATGTATTGCTAGTATTAAAACCTATTTTTACACTTTCATAGTGTTTTGACCCCAGTTGGTACCCTAACAAGTGCTATCATCCCGGATCAGGGTGGACTTGGGAACACCATCAATTAAGAGGTGGTTCCTCAAAACCTCCTGATCAGAGGCCTTTCTGTTGAATGTAGTTTATCATCTCGCCAGGACGCGGATGTAATTCATCGTCATAGCCAGGGCGCGGATGTAATTCATCGTCATAGCCAGGGCGCGGATGTAGTTTACGGTCTTACTCAGGACGCGGATGTAATTCATCGTCATAGCCAGGGCGCGGATGTAGTTTACGGTCTTACTCAGGACGCGGATGTAATTCATCGTCATAGCCAGGACGGTTAGTATTTGATAATCAAGCAAGAAATTATAATGTGGATATAAAGTGGGGAATAAATTCCATATTAAAGTCAATATATAAACTGCTCACTCCTTTTGTGGTCAAAGTCCCTTCTATAAATTTACATTCCAGAGAAATCTAAAAGACATACACGTGAAGCTAAATCTAAAATACATGTCTGTGAAACTAAATCTAAAAGACATGCCAATGAAGCTGAAATACATGCCCGTTAAGCTAAATCTAAATGACATGCCTGGGAAGCTTAATCTAAAACATGCCTGGGAAGCTCAATCTAAAAGACATACTCGTGAAGCTAAAAAAAATCCCTGTGACGCTAAATCTAAAAGACATGCCTGTGAAGTGAAAAGATATGCATGTGAAGCTAAATCTAAAAGACATACCTGTGAAGCCAATGGATTTGCCCGTGAAGTTTAATCTAAAAGACATACCTGTGAAGCCAATGGATTTGCCCGTGAAGTTTAATCTAAAAGACATACCTGTGAAGCCAATGGATTTGTCCGTGAAGTTAAATCTAAAAGACATACCTGTGAAGCCAATGGATTTGCCCGTGAAGTTAAATCTAAAAGACATACCTGTGAAGCCAATGGATTTGTCCGTGAAGTTAAATCTAAAAGACATACCTGTGAAGCCAATGGATTTGCCCGTGAAGTTAAATCTAAAAGACATACCTGTGAAGCCAATGGATTTGCCCGTGAAGTTTAATCTAAAAGACATACCTGTGAAACCAATGGATTTGCCCGTGAAGTTTAATCTAAAAGACATACCTGTGAAGCCAATGGATTTGCCCGTGAAGTTAAATCTAAAAGACATACCTGTGAAGCCAATGGATTTGTCCGTGAAGTTAAATCTAAAAGACATACCTGTGAAGCCAATGGATTTGCCCGTGAAGTTAAATCTAAAAGACATACCTGTGAAGCCAATGGATTTGTCCGTGAAGTTAAATCTAAAAGACATACCTGTGAAGCCAATGGATTTGCCCGTGAAGTTTAATCTAAAAGACATACCTGTGAAGCCAATGGATTTGCCCGTGAAGTTTAATCTAAAAGACATACCTGTGAAACCAATGGATTTGCCCGTGAAGTTAAATCTAAAAGACATACCTGTGAAGCCAATGGATTTGCCCGTGAAGTTTAATCTAAAAGACATACCTGTGAAGCCAATGGATTTGCCCGTGAAGACATACCTCTGAAGATAAATCTAAAAGACTTGCTTGTGAAGATAAAAGACATGCCAGTGAAGCTAAATCTAAAAGATATGCATGTGAAGCTAAATCTAAAAGACATGCCTTGGAAGATAAAAGACATGCCTGTAAAACTAAAAGATATTCCTGTGATGCTAAATATAAAAGACATGCCCGTGAATCTAAATCTAAAAGAACTGCCTGTGAAGCTAAAAGGCATACATGTAAAGCTAAATCTAAAAGACATGTCTGTGAAGCTAAATCTAAAAGACATGCCTATGAAGCTAAATCTAAAAGACATGTCTGTGAAGCTAAAAGATATCCCTGGGATGCTAAATCTAAAAGACATGCCCGTGAATTTAAATCTAAAAGACATGCCCATGAAGGTTCTAAAAGACATGCTTGTGAAGCTCAAAGATATTCCTGTGAAGCTAAATCTCAAAGACATGCCTGTGAAGCCAAAAGACATGTCTGTGAATCTAAATCTCAAAGACATGTCTGTGAAGCTAATAGACATACTCGTGATCCTAAGTATTCTATCGACTGAGTGTTTCGTTTTCTACGGTTTATCAACCTGTTTCACGATATTTAAAGCCTGAAAATATTTTTAAATTCTAAGAATTCTTATGAGATAATAATGATTTATTGATACAAGTCCTCCTAATTAACTAATAGCTGAGGAAAGAAGAAATGGATTCATATCTTTCTCAAGGGTATTTGCGCGTAAGTCAATATAATGAACCCAACTGGAATTCGAACTCAGCTCTCCGATTAACTATTCCGAACCATTATTATTTACCCCTTTGAAACATCCAAAATTATTGCACATGGAATTCACAAGCAGCCATCCATCTAGGTACTGACCAGCCTCGACGTTGCTTGACATCAGTGATTAGTGTTTAAAAGTGATATGATTATAAGTCTCAGATTTGTTTGTTAAAATATTAATTGTATGACACATTCACGCAGAAAAATATCTACGTGTTTATTTTGTGGTTATTAATTAAAATAATATCTTTTTCCAATCACTCCTCGGCTTATGACGTTGAAACACCAGTTCTCGCGCGATCACTGAAGTTAAGCAACATCGAGCTCGGTCAGGTGTTGCAATGTTGAATGTGCGGATGGTGAAATCGGAGAGCCGAATTCGAATTCCAGTCTTGTTCGTTTTATTTACTTACTTGCAAATACACATGAAAAAGTTATAAAAATGCACCTCTTCTCCCCAGCTATGGGTTAAATAATAAGAGTTGTATCAGTAAATCGTAAGCATATTTGCTGACCTTAAATAACTATGCAAACAGTTCACAAGCCGTAAAAATAAATCAATTACAGTGTAACCAGGCTATAAGAGACCCTGATATAAGAGAAATCCGGATATGAGAGATTTTCTCTGGTCCCAAATTAGAGCCATACTTACCTAAACAAAATAGACCAAACCCAGATATAAGAGAAACCCGGATATAAGAGACTTCTTCTCCGGTCCCTTATATCTGGGTTTGGTCTATTATATATACATTAACAGTGGCTCTAATTTGGGACCAGAGAAAATATATCTTATATCCGGGTTTCTCTTATATCCGGGTCTCTTATATCCGACTTACACTGTATTAAAATCCAATCTTTCTTTCTACGATTTCTTTGTGTGTGTGTGTGTTTGTGTGTGTGTGTGTGTTCCACTGCCATGTGTATATCGGCATTTGTCGGAATCGGTCTAATGTGCAAGACATATTCAAAACATTTCAGTGACTATGCTATTAAGTGATGTCGACCGAGTACATCTCTTTGCAACACTATTGTTCTGTGACAATCCAGCTCCCCTGCGAACTGTTCGGCGACTAAAGACAGTCTGAACGAAATGACATTCAAAGGTCGGATAAGAACTGAAATAAAGAGCAAAAAATGTGGAGGGGGTAAAACTAGAATGGCGGAATGAAGTGAGTTTTCAGTTATAGGAGACAAACAAAAACTATTAGGGTGGTGCAGAAATAATGACGTAATAATGTCGTTTTTGACGTTAAAAAGTACGTCAAAAAACGACATTATTACGTCATTATTTTTTCACCAACCTAATAATTAACAATTTAATAAGGAGAGGATACAAATAATCTATTCCTCGCGTTTATTTCTCTTCTTCTTTTTTTTTTCTTCTTTATTTACTGTGAATGTACGTATATTATTTGTTCTTTTATCCTGATGCCCACGAATTCATTTTCGATGGCAATAACGAGGTTTACCCTGCGGGTTGAAAAAAAAAAAAAAATAAACTGCTCATCCTATTTTCATAAATCTGCGTTTGTTTCTTTCATAAAAATATGATCAAGGAACAAATAACAGAAGAAAAAAATAGAATTCTATCGTAACAATTTCAAATGAGACAAATAGAGTATTTTAAAATTAAACAAAGCAAAATTATTGAAAAAAAAAAAAATCAAACAATTTAAATGAAAAAAATAGGGAGTATATAAATCAAGGAGAAAAAAAGGAAAGACAACGGGAAAGAAATTAAAGAAAATGAACTGATAAAAAGACCAAGAAAAATAGTTACAAAAATAAATTCAACAGCAAATGAAAATACAAAATAAAGAAAGGAAAAATGAATCTCTCAAAAACTCAAAACCACAGAGAAAAATTAAACGGAAAATGAAAAGTAAGAGCAATAAATGAAATGTCCGGAGTTGAAAAATACCATGACAACATGGCGTTTTATTCAAATTGTCTGATGACAAGATATACGTTACATTTTGATACGGCTGTCTAAAGATAATGAAATATTGATTTAATGAAATGAAATTGAGGAAGAAGTTTTCTAAATGGATAGAAAGAATAAAAGTGAGCAGTGTTAATATTATTTGGTCGTGAAAAACAGTAAAACGCAATTATAGAAAATTTCAAAAGATACGAAAATGCATTATAAAAAAAAATTAACAATACGAAGTTGGTGATAAAAACAAATAACGGTATATAATAATTGTATATAAAAAAGAAAAGTTTTCTTTTTAAATTCCGGTCAATAACGGATACAAAAATGCCGCAAATGAATAAATATTATTTTTAAGAAAATACTAGCATCAGATGAACAAAGAGCCTAAACGGAAAAATACGCAAAAAATATATGTTTGTCAAAAAAAAAAAAATAACAATATTTCTGTTGACTGATGCATTGTGGATCAACAAAGACAGTGAAACTTATGTCCATATAGCGTCGAAACACCAGTTCTCGTACGATCACAAAGTTAAGCTACGTCAAACCTGGTCAGTACCTAGATGGGTGACAGCTTAAGAGTACCAGGTGCTGTAAGTTTGGATGTGTAAAAAAATTTTTATTTTTTGTGTATGTGTAGGTGTTATGTCTTACGGTCACATTACATAGATATACCAGTTTCCGTACGATCACCGAAGTTACGCAACGTCGCACCTGGTCAGTACCTAGATGGGTGACAGCTTAAGAGTACCAGGTGCTGTAAGTTTGGATGTGTAAAATTTTTTTTATTTTTTGCGTATGTGTAAGTGTTATGTCTTACGGTCACATTACATAGATATACCAGTTTCCGTACGATCACCGAAGTTAAGCAACGTTGAACCTGGTCAGTACCTATATGGGTGACAGCTTAAGAGTACCAGGTGCTGTAAGTTTGGATGTGTAAAAAAAATTTTATTTTTTGCGTATGTGTAGGTGTTATGCCTTACGGTCACATTACATAGATATACCAGTTTCCGTACGATCACCGAAGTTAAGCAACGTCGAACCTGGTCAGTACCTAGATGGGTGACAGCTTAAGAGTACCAGGTGCTGTAAGTTTGGATGTGTAAAAAAAATTTTATTTTTTGCGTATGTGTAGGTGCTATGTCTTACGGTCACATTACATAGATATACCAGTTTCCGTACGATCACCGAAGTTAAGCAACGTTGAACCTGGTCAGTACCTATATGGGTGACAGCTTAAGAGTACCAGGTGCTGTAAGTTTGGATGTGTAAAAAAAATTTTATTTTTTGCGTATGTGTAGGTGTTATGCCTTACGGTCACATTACATAGATATACCAGTTTCCGTACGATCACCGAAGTTAAGCAACGTCGAACCTGGTCAGTACCTAGATGGGTGACAGCTTAAGAGTACCAGGTGCTGTAAGTTTGGATGTGTAAAAAAAATTTTATTTTTTGCGTATGTGTAGGTGCTATGTCTTACGGTCACATTACATAGATATACCAGTTTCCGTACGATCACGGAAGTTAAGCAACGTCGCACCTGGTCAGTACCTAGATGGATGACAGTTTAATAATACCAGGTGCTGTAAGTTTGGATGTGCAGGTGGTATGACGTTTCCGTACGATAACCGAAGTTAAGCAACGTCGAACCAGGTCAGTACGATGTTGACAGTTTGGAATACCAAGTGCTTGTAAGTTTGAATGTGCAGGTGGTATGACTTACGGCAATACTCACGTAGATATACCGGTTTCCGTACGATAACCGAAGTTAAGCAACGTCGAACCTGCTCAGTAGCTAAACAGGCGACCGCTTGAGTATACCAGGTGCTGTATGCTTGGTTGTGCAAGTGGTATAATGGATAATGGCTCGAAAATATTAATCGAAGAGCCAAGTTCTAATTCCAGACAGGTTCATTATATTCACTTACATGTAAATACGCTTCGGAGAGCTATTAATCCACATCTTTCCCCCCCAGTTATGGGTTAATTAATAAAACATATATTACTATACTATTATTATCTCCAAAACTTCTTACATCCTAAAACGATTTTCTGACTTTAAATACCCTGTAAAAGGTTGATAATCCATAAAAAGAAAACCATCACGTGACAGTTATCGCTGCGAAAATAGGAATCAGGGAGACGACTCCAAAATTCTAACTCGTTCACTTTTGTATAAATACGATTGGCAAAGAAAAGAAAACATTTCTCCTCGCAGCACACACACTAGCTATGAAATAATATAGCAAAGCAGACTTAACTCTCTTGCCTTGAATGGTAGCCAATCTACCAGTAGAACAACTCTGAATTTAAAGTCATGAAGAAGGTAAGGGAAATCACCCTAGTATATTTCCTAAGACTCTATGTCAATTCACAGATAATAAAGAAAAGGAAGTAGTGGAGAGTCGTGGTCACCGACACTCTGAAGGGTCACGGCATTTAAAATCGTGGAGAAGGTAACAGAAAACCATACCACTTATCTTTTAAGACGTTATGTCAATTCACTGATAATAAAGAAAAGGAAGTAGTGGAGAGCCCTGGTCCACTACATCCTGAAGGAACATGGCATTTAAAATCCTGAAGAAGACAACAGGAAACTGCATCACTTATCTTTCCAAGAAGTCATGTTAAATAACACATAACAAAGTACAAGTAGTGGAGCGTTTAAAAATGTAGAGTGGCAACGGAAAGCAATCCATGCTATTTCACAAAAAGTCTTGGCATTTCATTCAATAATCAAAATAGAAAAAACAATATTTGGAGAGCCATGATCACCTATATTCTGAAAGGAAAATGTATTTAAAACCGTGAAGAATTCAACAGAAAACCATTCCTTTATGTTTACGAAGAATTCGTGGCTGTTCAAAGATCAAGAAAAAAGAAAAATAGATGTCATTTCAAGATAGATATGAACAAAATATTTAATACAGTAAAGAGATGCACTAAATCTGGCCTCGCCCATTTAATACACCGAATGCGTTGCATTTAAAACAACATATGTTTCGCATCTAATACGAAGGATTTGCTTCGGCCTGCAAACAGGATAATTATTGGCAGAATACTTATCAAGCTTATTTCTAGTTTTTACTCATTGCTTTCAGGCAAATAGCCAGGAATTCTCGCATTGGTATTGCCACTTATCCAGTGCCTCTTCTTGGCCGATTGGCAACATTTCCCTCACTGACGGCGAATGTTTCTACTTGTAAAAAATGGAAACATCATAACGCGTTAGACTGTTGCATTTAAGTGAAAGGATTCTTTATTGGCAGTCACAATCTTAATATCAGTTACACGGAGATAACACAATGTTGATAGCAGATGCAGAAAGAAAGCACCAAAGTCTCCTAGAGAAGGAAAGTGAGAAGAAAGAATTAAACATCAATTGCAAGAAGACAGAATGCAAAAGGTTGAGACCAAAGTGTGAATTGCAAATCGGAGATAACAAAATCAAACAATACAAAAATTTATATATGTAGTAAGTCTTTTATCAGTTGACGGAAAATGCGACAGTGAAATCCCAAGTTGTATTGAGACAGAGAATAACAGAAGATCATGCGCTGACTCGCGAAAGGTAAACGCCCGATAGACGTGTGCCTCCAAAACTACCCTCACGTATGTCTCGCTCGACTACAGCAGATAATTACAATCAGAATAAAATTTGCCAAGTGCTACATGGCTTTATTTCATGATTGACGATCTGGCTAATGAGTTATTTTGCAAGTAAATAGGCATTTGACAGGAAGAAGCTGGAACCTGGAAACGAACCTGTTGTCAGGTCTGAGCTGAAAAGCTATACCAAAATCTTGATTATATTGATTTTCTCTTTGTAATTACACCTGCTATCTGTTTTCGTTGTTTGTTTGTTTTTTGTTTTTTTGTTTTTTTTAAGCGTTTCACCCCAAGCAAGGCGGGAAGCCACTAGGACGCAAGGGGTTACAGAAAATTTGGAGCAAGATCAGATAGGAGTGATAGAGGAGAGGATGAGGAGACGGATAGTGGATAGATCAAGGCAACTGGAGATGTCGATTGACATTACATTTGAATAGTTGGAGATTATAGCTCTCAGGGAAACTGGAATAGGGAAGGGAGTTCCACGGGCGAGAGGTGCGAGACATGAAGCTGTTGGAGTAGAAGAGACGGCTACATTTAGGAGTCTCGACAGTGAAAGGGTGAGAGCGGGATGCCAGCCTCGTAGGGCGCTTGAACTCATGAAGTCTGGGAACCAGCGAATGCAGCTCCTCGGAGCAATTGCCATGAAAGTATTTGTAAAAAAGACAGAGAGAGGATACGGCACGTCTGTGAGAGAGTGACTGTAGACGAGATGCCAGAACAGGTCCAATTATATTGCATATCCGCCTCTAGAGTCTATCAAGAACCCCGAGTTTGTTGCTGTTAGATAAGTTCTTCAATGGAAATGTTTTTTTATTTGGTTTAACAACTTCAGTCTTGATTATGTAAAACCATTCCATATGCTTAGATGTGTTGTCATCAAACAAAAACGATTTCTGACATTGTAAAAAAAAACAAAAAAAAACAGAAAATCCAAGACAAATTTTCTGTGAATCCATCTTTATATATTTGTATCTTTGCATGAAAGTTTGCATGCATTTATTTTTTTATACATTGCACTTTGCACCGAAACTAATGTTTCAAACAGACGGAGGAGCAATATTTGCAGTTCATTTACGGTCGACTTAGAGCACAATATTATATAACCAACAGTATATCTATATATATATTCATATATCTATATAATCAATTATCATATTTAGCTATCTATCTATAAAAAAAAAATGTATCTATGCACTTATATAAATCTATATATACTATATATACAAATATATCTATATATCCAACATTATATATCCATATAACCGCGTTTAACCATATTAATCAATATTTAATCCAATAATTTTGTGTATGTTAATAATTAAATCTGTATATATCAGTGCATATTGATTTCTGTATATAGATATATATATATATATATATATATATATATATATATATATCTTTTTATATATATTGTCTATATGTAACTTATGCTCATATATATATATATGCATGTATCTATCTTTTTATATATATTGTCTATATGCGCATATATATATATATTGTCTTATGCGCATATATATATATATATATATATATATATATATATATAAATTTCTAAAGAATTCATTGATTTCAATACTTTAAGTGTAAATTTTAGTGGCTATATGTATGAGTAGATGCTGCATTTACTTCGCCTACCGGCCTGGACACACGAAGAAACTTATTAAATAAAATACGCCCTTCGACAGGATTGAAACCTGCGAGCCTCTTTGCGGGAAATAGAACCGTTTGATTATGAAGCTTTTCGTGGGCGAGCGGTCAAAGCATGTCGGATTTAACGGTGGTTTTTCCTGCAAAATGGGGAGGGCGCATGTTCAGGTCGATATTAAATACTATTTAAAATAGTCTACTCAAATACGGTATCCACCAAAAATAATGTTTAAAGTAATATATATTATTTATTTTTTTACCTATACTTGGACAAAAATGAAATAGCCAAGATCAGAATGGGACGAAGCAAATTCAAAATGAAATAAGCAAGTTTGATTTCGGTCTAAGCAGATTCAATATGGAAAAATGTTTCGAACTTATCTGTGCGTTTGAATAAACAAATATCATTGATTAAAAATTAAACTGGCAGTAAATCAGATAATTAAAATTCGGATCGCAGTGTTGCGCAGATTTTACTATCAATTCCTTACAAATTAAATTAGAGTTTCTGGCATTTTAATTAGTACGACAATCAGGGAGAAGAGTTTAAGAAAGAAAGTGGTGGATAGACTCTATATATTAGGTTGGTGCAAAAATAATGACGTAATAATGTCGTTTTTTGACGTTAAAAATACGTCAAAAAACGACATTATTTTTGCACCAACCTAATAGTATTAAAATAAAGAGAGAATAAGAGAGAGTTATTCAAAATTAAATGATTTGAACGACAACAGGTCAAATCTCGAAAGCCCTAAAAAAAAGCAGCAAGGAAATACTGAATGCATATATCAAGACAGAGTTTGAAAAAAGATAGGTATAGTGAGGGATTTTAAGCGCTGAAAGTTGCATCCAAAAAACATACACCTTTCATGAATTTTCTTGATTTATTGATTGCTCCTAGAACAATGTAACTCGGATATAAGAGAGTTGTCGGGACCGGAGAATAGGTCTCTTATATCCGGGTTTATCTTATATCCGGGTTTATCTTATATCCGGGTTTGGTCTATTTTGTTTAGGTAAGTGTGGCTCTAATTTGGGATCAGAGAAAATCTCTCTTATATCCGTGTTTCTCTTATATCCGGGTTACACTGTATTTCAATAGTAAAGTTTAGTTGAACATTATTACTTTATTATGAAAATATTGAATTTTAAAGTCTTTTTAGCAAAATAATTGTCAGTCCCAAATTGAATTTGCCTAATCCATTTTGAACTTGCTAAGTCCCAAATCAAATTTGCTTATTCTATTTTGAATTTGACTATTTCATTTTGAATTTGCTATGTCTCAATGTAAATTTTACTCTTCCATTTTGATTTTTCTCCAAAATCAAATTTGCTTATTCCATTTTGAATTTGACTATTTCAGTTTGAATTTGCTACATCCTATTTTGAATTTGACTATTCCATTTGGAACTTGACTAATTCATTATGAACTTGCTTAGTCTCAAAATATCTTTGATTAATCCCAAATTGAACTTGAAATGATATAGATATTGGGATGTGATAAGCTAAGGTAATTTAATTTGATTTATGGTTCCCACTTTACCTAAAGAGTTCAAAAGGCATTTTCCTCACACATAGTTTTGCGTTTCTTTCATTTTAAACTGAAGAAGCTAAAGAGGGCACACGCTTCTCCGGCGAAATGTGTCTTTAATAAAAAAAAAAAAAAAAATTCGCACTTTGTCTCATCGTCTTCACATTAGACCCATTGTAAATAATGCAAATAGCGTGCTTTTGTGCTTCCATGTCGAACGATACCGAGACATATGCCACTAGTCCGGCGATTCCCGGGAAACACGAGGCTAGTTGATAGATGCATTAATTGTTTAAATAGGATGAATTCCTCCAATTTCGACATATGTGTCTGTAAGCATATCGCCGAAGGATTATATGTTTATTTGTTTGTATATGTGTATAATATATATATATATATATATATATGTGTGTGTGTGTGTGTGTGTGCGTGCGTGTGTGTGCGCGCACGCGCGTGTGTGTGTGTTTGTGTGTGCATATGCATTGTTTTTTGTTTCCATTGCTCTCTTTATATATATGTATATGTGTAAGAGAGTGCGTCGATTGAAAGAATAGGAGCGTATCTTTTGCATATATAAGAGTGTGTATATATAGCCAAAAGTATACGTCACCTATCTATGCATAGTGTGTGTGTCCTGCGTATGAATATTTTACATGGCAAGTATATAAACATACGCATGAACGCACCTGCATGTGATGTGACAAATTGTAAATAACATCTACATCATCCACCTTTATTTCAATAGCAAATGTTGTATTTCCCCCTACACACGGTTGTCCAGCGTAATTCTGGACGATAATGTTTATAAGGCAAGCAGTCTTTATGATTAAAGTGCTTGATATTAGAAGATATAGCATTTATAATAAATTAAATTAAATGTTTATTTATCTAATCTCTATGGAGTAATGGATAGCGGCTCGGATTGAGGAATCGGAGAGCCGAGTTCAAATTCCAGTAGAATCCATTACATTCACTTACCTGCCAATACCCATGGGAAAGGTATGAATCCTCTTCTTCTCCCTCTTCTATAGGTAAATAGCAGGACAGACCGGGTTCTATAACCTTGGATGGTAACTGGTCTACCGCAGAAAGAAATGGCAGGAAAAAAATCTACCTCCTCAGTCATATATTGAAAGATACATGATCGCCTAAGCGTGTATCATGCATGGCACATAACTGACTGACTGATATTCGGACTATTATCATCATCTTTGTTGTTGTTTTCATAACATTTCTGCCGTTATGCTCTCTAGCCTTCCTCACGTTTGGAACTGAACCCTTTATTTAACAAATAATTGGAGGCACGGTGGAGTAATGGATAGCGGCTCAGATTGATGAATCGGAGCGCAGAGTTCGAATTCCAGTCGAATCCATTACATTCACTTACGTGCTAATAACCTTGGAAAAGGTATGAATCCTCTTCATCCCCCCGGGTTCTATAGCTTTGGATGGCAACTGGTCTACCGCAGAAAGAAATGGTAACGTACTGCAGGAAAAAATATGCCTCGTCAGTCATGTATCGAAAGATACATGATCGCCTACGCGTGTCTCACGTATGGCACATAACTGACTGATTCTGAGTTCAAATTCTTCTGGAGATTCGATAATAAAACATCATCAAGTCTAAAGATTTGATGTAAATAACGTGTGAATTTCTATGTCCATATTGTTTATATTTATAAACACTCGCTCTTATACTGAGTTCTCTTTTCCTGTAAATTAATAATGGTTTTGTTTTTTGTTTTTTAAATTAATGTCCACTTATCTTGTCTCTACTCTACTTTAAATTGCACGGAATTAGATCCACTCTTCAGGTGATAATCATGTCTCTTGGTGAGTGGATTTAAATCCGCTGGACTCATACAATTTAAGCGAATGCTTCATTTAAATATAAATATATTATAAACATTACAAGCCCACTTTTATATATAATTATGCGTAAATCAGGTAAAGAAATGCACTGAAACCTAATCAGTCGTCACATTTATTACTTAACCAATCATAAGTTAAAAAGTGTTTTGTATATTTGCCATTTTTCTATGATTAAAATATATATCATTGCTGTATGACGTTTTATATTTATTTGTTAAAAAAAGGGGAATATTTCAAATTTCCAAATCCTATTTTAAGCTATAAACTGCAATTAAAAAAAAGGCAATTAACTAAATTTTATTAATCGCCTGATTTAACACTTGAGTTCCATCATCGTTTAGTTGAACATGTTTAATTATCTCTCTTCGTGTTCATTTAATTCCAGTTTTAATAATTGCACGGCACATAAAATTTATTAAACTGTACGCTTTCTTTTCATAACGTTACGCATTACAAGTCGATGTCATGTGATAGAAAGTAACATATGAAAATGTCATGTAATTTAATTTGTCCCCCAAAAAAAAGAATATGAGATAAAACGGTGCTATAAAAATTATCATTTTTAAAAGTTGCATATTTATGTCGTCAAGGTAAACAGTTGAGACCAGAAGAAAGATGTCGCGATTTTGCCAGTTGTCTCCCTTGACGCTAGAAGCCAATTTTAACGGAGATGATGCGAAGCTTATAAAAAAAATCGTATTGGCAGTGATAAAATGAAAATAATAAATTCAAATTTGAAGTACACAAAACCGAACTTATGAAAAGAAGGAAACGACAGTAGGAAATACTGCGGGCTGTAACGTTGACGCGATATATGGACACTAGCGACCAACATTGTCAGATGTGACACAGGTATTTTAGGGTTTCTTGTTGATAATAGCAACTTCAGTTTGGGGATTGAGTTAGCAGCATGTATTCCAGGTGAGTCAATGTGTGCCATTCATGAACAGCTTCTAAGAAAGGATTTTCGAAAGCCAACCTTAATGTCTATAACACTGCTAACAGCTTCTTCTTCTTCTTCTGCTGCTGCTGCTGCTGCTTCTCCTCCTCTTTACGTCATCATCATCTACTCCTCCTCCTCCTCCTCTTCCTTCTTCTTATCCTCCTCTTCCTTCTTTTTTCTCCTCTTCCTTCTTTTTTCATCTTCTGCTTCTTCTTTTTCTTCTCCTTCTTCTTATTCTTCTTGGGACAATGTGTGCCATTCATGGCCAGCTTCTAAGAAATAAACCTGAATGTCTTTAACACCGCTAGTAACTACTTCTTCTTCTTCTTCTTCTTCTTCTCCTCCTCCTCCTCCTCCTTCTCCTCCTCCTCCTTCTTCTTCTCTTCCTCCCCTCTCCTTGTTCTTTTTTGCTCCTCCTCCTCCTCATTCTTCTTCCCCCTTCTTCTTCTTCTCCTTCTTCGTCTTCTTCTTTGTGCTGTGCCCCTTCAGTACATAGGCGTACAACATTCTATCTCGTTCGGCTCTTAGCACTTTTCCCTTTATTAAGATCTGATCTCTTTTCCGCCATCCATTTATACAGGCTTCTCAGGTAGATGGGTCGCTTCCCACCCCTATCTATATTAACTCCACCAGCACTAGGTTAAAATAAACATAGAAAATATCTAAGACCTTCTCTCTATATATCTCTCTTTCTCTCTCCCTGTATATATATATATATATATATATATATATATATATATATATATATATAGATAGATAGATAGATAGATAGAACACACACAGTTCAAAATAAAATGGGATGGAGGATATATATATATATATATATATATATATATATATATATATATATAGGCAGCATGAATAAATACTAAAGTTTCACACTCTGCGATCTTCAGATTGGAACGCTTTCTAATCGTCTGAGTATCGAGACAGCATGAAACTGGTATAACGATTCGGGGTACCCTTTGTCAGAAGTTGACGTTTTTTGTTCTGTCTGGAAAAACTGGACGTTGAGTACTTTACTGAGTATGTAAATAGTAAGAATAAAAACGAAAGCTTAAAATAAGCTAAAAGTTTAAAATATAAAATAATTGCGTTTCAGCATATATCTGTCTGTACCATTTAGTTTTGATACCTACACGGAGCGATGGATAAATTGCTATCTAAATGACGGAAAAATGAATATAACACTGACATTTCATTTTAACAGATATATTTACCCCAAAATATCTTGAAATACGAAAGAGTAAATTTATTCAACAAAATCGCCATTAGCTTCAATCACGCCCTCCAGACCACTTCAGGATCTCCTGCAACTCTTCTGGACGGTCTCCTTGTTTAAGTTGGTGAATGCTGCCAGAATCCTTGCCTTCAGTTCATCTTTGGCGTTACAAGTTTTGTTGGTCTCTTGCTCAACTGTCACCCACAATGTAATAATCAAGGTGCTTGTAGTCTAGGGACTTAATATGTGAGGGGTCATTGTTTGATAGCTATCACTGGGTTCATCTGCGTGTGACATAGTGCAGGATTCTGTTGCCAGATATAGGGTCATCCAGCAGCCACCCTCTTAACACAGCAGGCAACACTACCTCCTCAATGCACTTTATGTAGGCCTCCGAGTTGAGTCTGAGACACCGTGGGAAAATGGAATCAAAACGTCGCCATCACTAATAATCATTCTAAACCCCTTTGTAATCACCATTAGACTCATCCAACTCTTTCCGAATTCTCTGAACTGTCCTTCAATACACACTCAGATATTCTGAAATGTTCGTATTGGAGCGAATGCCAAGCAGTACAGCATGTTGCTTCCGAATTTCTGGCAGAGTTAATTGCGTCATGGACTTTTTTTTCTCACAGAGGGTGCCCAACTGACCCTACTTTACTCTGCAGTCGACAAAATAAATTAAACAACGCGCATGCGCGAAACTAAAAATATAAAATGGCGGCAATTTACCCATCTCATCCTGTATTTCGATCGACACTGCTTATATTTACGTATGTGCCCCCCCTTATATCGAAACCTTTTCTCCGGTAAATATAGTTTACCTTCAAAATTATATTTTACTATAATAGGTAAGTGTGTGCGTGCATGTGTGTGTGGGGGTATGTGTGTGCGTGCATGTGCGTGTGTGGGTGGGGGTATTGGATAACTGATACAGTTTCAATTATTGAAATAATAAAGCGTAGAATTCATCATTTACTTAATATACTACCTGAAGCAGCTCTCCGTGTGACATATTACATGCATGGAGTGATTGAAATTTGCAATCAATTTTATAGGCGGAAAATTCTATTAGATATTAGATTAAACAAATTGAAAAACCTGATAAACTATTAAAATGTACGGAGGATATAAAATTGAACTATTTTCACACCAGAAAATTGGCCAATTTAAAAATGATATGAAACCTTTTGAAAAGATGCGATTTCATGACATCTTAATACTAATCTTTATAAGAGAAATATGAAAAGTATTATTATTGTTATTCAAAAGTTTACAGCAAAATAACAATGCTAATAAAGTCATAATATAAAAAACGACAATATAACAATATAATAAATACTAATAAATACTAATAAATACTAATAAAGTTCCATGTCACAAAAGACTGAAATTGTAAAAGTATCTTCTGGCATTTTGTTTTCTGGTCAATTTGATATTCAAAAATTTCAATGCAATGTCAATCGTTATCTCCCGTCTTCTTAATTCTTGTTCTTTTATTGTCCTCACTCCTTAATAGTAGTTTTTCTCATATTCTCTAGCATTCAGTAACACCCCCACCTTGCGTCCTAGTGGCTTTATTGCCTTTCATCTTCAAAAATTTAAATGCTATGTCAATCTTTATTTGTTGGCTTCTTAATTCTTGTTCTTTTATTGTCTTCTCTCCTTAATAGTAGTTTTTCTCATATTCTCTAACACTCAGTAACCCCCTTGCGTCCTAGTGGCTTTATTGCCTTTGATTTTCAAATATTTAAATGCAATGTCAATCGTTATCTTTTGTTCTTAATTCTTGTTCTTTTATTGTCCACTCTCATTAATAGTAGTTTTTCTCATATTGTCTAACACTCGGTAATCCGCCCACCTTCCGTCCTAGTGGTTTTATTGCCTTTCATCTTCAAAAATTTAAATGCTATGTTAATCGTTATCATCTATCTTCTTAATTTTTGTTCTTTTATTGATTTCTCTTTTGATTAATCCCTTCGGGAGTCATCTTTGCATCTTAGTGACTCTTTCGCCTTACTTGCGATGAGGTGACTCAAAAAAGTAATCCTTATTATCTCAGTTGAAAAAATATTTTCAAACAGGTAACTTTACTCTTAGTTACTTGAATTACTGTTTAATTAGCTTCAAACTTTCTTTAAATGAACACACAAAGAATACTGCATGCACTTTTTTGACCTTATTGAGGGTATATTTCACGCGGTTTTCAAATCATTTTAAGTGATTTTTTTTTTTAGATATTTATAATTTAAATTTTTAATATTTGCTTTCATTCGACATTTTGCGTGATCTTATGTATGGAATCACAAGCCTCGATTATTATAATACTATTTAAATATCTAATCATGATTGACTCATCTTAGTACAATAAAATACCATTTATAATAACAATATATATATGTATATATATATATATATATATATATATATATATATATATATATATATATATATATATATATATATATATATATATTATGAAATGGATAAAGTAAAAGCTCTGTTTTACAATAAACAGTATTAATAACATTTACCGGCCTATGAAAATTTCTCGGACATTCAGACCGGTAAATGTTATTAATACTGTTTATAATAAACAGAGCAATTTCTTAAATATTTGTATCTATAAAAAGAACGTATAAACATAAAAATGTCTTAATATATATATATGTGTGTGTGTATATATATATATATACATATATATATATATACACACATATATTGCATGTAATATACTTGTAACATAAATATATAATCAATCATATATAAATCAATATTTAACCAACTAGAACTTATATTTATGCATAAAATCACTTTAAGCTTCATATACATCCTGTTCTTAAAGACGCCCATCTATTTCATTGAAACATATCGACATTATAAAATGATAATTACGAAATGCAATTTTGTAACACTTTATTGAATTAACAAGAGTATCGTCCAATATGATGACATTTTTTTTCATTCCTGAAGAGAGTCCAATGCATTCAGCATCGTTTCGAAACGCATTCTGTTGTCTCTAGTATTTTTTTATGTCCAGCAACTTATATGGAAAAATAAATCAACGTGACATTTGGACAAATAAATGGGAAAAGATTTGCCAACTTTCGGGGGTCTGTCATAATCGCACCATCCACGGCACTTCTCTTTTAATTCGACCTCCTATTCTCATTGTAACTACCGTCTTTCTTTTTCGTGGAAACTCCCGAGAAGGGATCATTTAGAATTGCGAAATTGATTTTCATTCAATTCTAAAATGTTTATTAGAACCATGATGAATCAAATTAATATATAAATCATGTAGAGTGCAGTCTTTTAATTTAAAAGATATTGATGAGAAAAAAAAATTTGGAGGTGGATCTTTTGAGCAATATTCTATTAAAGAAAAGCCAACATTTCCAGATGTTGTGCCGAAATGAAAAATTAGATATGAGCAGAAATTAGATTGATTAATATGTAAAAAAAAGTTACGATGCCATGGCCAAAAATTGAAACACTAAAGCAAAGACATGTCAAATCAGTCCGCTCTTTCAAGCAAACTTGTTGATAGTAATGTTAACCGTTTCTTTTTAAGGAAATATTTGGTATTACTTGACCGAGCTGACAGTACTGTTTTCGGTTGAAATTTATACAATTTTACACTTAAAACAATTTTTCAGTGGAGAAGGTTCCTCAAATCCAGTAGCTGTTATCGATCTTTCCAGTATTGATGGGTTTTTTTTTCCTAACCTTTTATTTGAAATGGTGGGGAGAGTAGAGAAAAAAGTTATTTTCGATACGAATATTCGGCATTATTCTTTTCTTTTAGAAACCATTTAATGGCTATACACATCCACAGACACACACGCGCGTGCACTCTCTCATTCTCTCCCTCTGTCATTAACACGCTTTCTTTCTCTCACACACTCTCACAGGCACACACACAAATAGACACACACTCTCTCTCTCTCTCTCTCTCTTTCTCTCTCACGCACACACACACACACACGTACGTTCTCGGTCTATAATGTCCACAACTCACTTGCCTATTAGTTTTTGAAAAACATTCCAACCCGCCCCTGCGCCATCACTTACTCACTCTCCCTCGCTCTCTCTCTATATATATATATACACACGCTCTCTCTCTTTCTCTCTCTCTCACTCTCTCTCTCTCTCTCTCTCTCTATGGCGCATAAGCACTCTCTTTCTCAGACAGACACACTCTCTAACACAGTCTTTCTCACACAGTATCTTTCTCGCTCTCACACAGACACACTCTCTAACACACTGTCTCACACACACTCCCTTTCTCTATGGCACATACGCAGTCTCTTTTACACACAGACACAGTCTCTAACACACAGTGTCTCTCTCTCAGACACACACTCTCTCTCACACACATTCTCTCTCACATACACACACTCTAACACACACAGTGTCTCTCTCTCTCTCTCTCATACACACACTCATTTGTTGACGTTAAGAGCCGTTAAGTATTGCCAATGTTCGAGAAATTATTTGCATTTCAACTGGTTGAATATTAGTAAACCATGACAGTCGTTTTCCACGAAAATGTTATTTAAATTTTCTGCCATTATGCTGGAAGTGACGTTCACTGTGGCCAAGCGGTGTAAAACACACCAGATGAGAATCACCTAAATGAAAAGCTTCCAAGCTGCTAGATTATATGGCGAACTAACATACAGAAGCAAGTTAAAATGAATAATTTTGAATTTCCTTTCTTTGGCAATATATCAAAATAGCAAGTCTACTATTAGTAGATTGAATATAGAAGTAACAGACCATAACCAAGGTACGTCTCCAGATCAAACCCTTTTCAATTTCTTTGTTTGGAGATATATCAAATAAGTCTATCAAATGAAGATTACGTCTCTGGATAATTTAGATGAACATATACAAAATGATGTACATAAAAGAAAACAAAAAATATTCCAGGATGTTTGCAAAATGCTGATGAAGAATTTGAGCTCTTTGGGGAATGTCGTGTCAAACACTAACTCCTGAGAATTCACTATGTGTTACGAATCGTTCTAATGTATAATTTCTTTTCAGTTCGAATTTGATTCATTAAAAGAGGACACTTTATGGACGCTCTGTATTATTAATAAGAACTTTCACTTTTTATGTAAATAGAAATCGCTTGTTTATATTATAACATGTGGCATTTTTCTTATTATAAAATCTGTGGCATTTTTCTTGGCTGCTATCTCCTGTAACCATTCCTGGAACACACATCGGATCTAACAAATAATCATGCCAGAGAATACGAAATTGGACGGTGACTTATTTTAATTGAACTGGTTACATTTTAAAAATAAACAGTAATTTAATATATATATATATATATATATATATATATATATATATATATATATATATATATATATATATATATATGTATGTATATGTATATGTATGTATATGTATATTTATGTATATGTATATATATGCATGTATGTGTGGTTATGTCACGAGATCCTCGCTGAACAATATATGGAATTTCTGCAATCATGGCGTATGTGATTTCAATTTTTCGCTCAAATGTTCGGTCATATTCCTCTGAGAGATTCCGTTTTCACCCCCTCGGAAAGGGGATCGTGTATATAGCTTCCTTGTTGTCTTCCGATTGGATCTCCTAAGTTTCACTATCACGCTGGTGTCATATAATCACCCCGCTTTTTAGTGAAGGTGTTACATTATCTTGGGAATCGCGCACCCCGATAAAGGTTTCCCGTGATCTTACGGGAACCGATGCTTGTGATGTAGCCGTAAGACATACCACCTGCACATCCAAACATATAGCACCTGTTATTCCCAAGCGGTAACCCATCTAGGTATTGACCAGTCTCGACGTTGCTTAACTTCGAGCCTGCTCAGTACCTAGATGGTTGACTGCTCGGAAGTATCAGGTGCTGTAAGTTTGGAAATGCCGGTGGTGTAATGGACAACGGTTCTAAATTGTAAATCATAGATCCGTGTTCTAATTTCAGTTGGGTTCGTTATATTCATTTACGCGCAAATAACCTTCCGAAGTTATGAAAGTACCTCTTATCCCCCAGCTATGGGTTAATTAGCAGAACTTGTACCAGTAAATCATTATTATATCTCCTCCAAAAATCTCTTAAAATCTGAAAATATTTTGTAGCTTTAACCCTTTGAGTCCTGGCCACTGCTTTACTAGTGGCAGGAAAAAATGACTTAACGCCCACCCACCGGTTAAACAGTCGGTAAACACTTGCGTTGTGTTTTTGCTATTGGTTGGATAGAGTGGGGCACAAAGAAAGAATTCTGGCGATAAAGTGAAGGCATGAACTCATACTCTCTCACTGCTAAGTATAATGCTGATACTTTTTGTAACTATTTTTATATCTACTGTGAAACATTACATACCAATTATTAACGAATTTTGACTCACGATCCCAGGAAGAACGGGTCAAATTGTTCTGGAACCCAGGGCTCAACGTATTAAATAACCTGCGACTGGTTAATAAGCGGTAAAAACCAAATCAATCAAAGGCGGTAAGAAAAAATCTTATCGTGTCTGACCAAATGCCAACGTATCTAATTCATATCGATAATGATTTGCTAAGCGTAGCTTACTAGTGGCACAAGGCCGAAAGTATGAAACCCCCAATGAGGATCTAATTCATATCTGTTGTTAATGTGAAAAGCGAAAAATAGTCTTATAACCCAGTATATATCTAAAATAAAATCCAGCGTAATCTTTTCTTGTTAAAAAAAAAAAATAGACTTGTAAAATCCACGAAATAAAACTCTGAGAAATCTGAACCGGATAGAAATGTGAGTGATTGAGTTGAAGACCTAGCCACAGTGAAGACATGTTACCTTTTAAATAAAAGCAATAATAAGAATAACATCATGGATTTGCCTTCTTCAGAACACTTGAATCACAGCAAATAATTTTATTGCCATGAAGTATTTTGATCATATCTTAATATCACAATTAACCTTATTCTCAGTAACGGCTGTTTGAATTTGCGTCAATGTCTTCCTGTTAGCATTCGGTTAAGTGGTGATATCTCGATGTTGATTGGATAAAAATGAGAACTTTGAAAAAACAACCCCCCCATCTAATCTCAGTCAACATCTTCTTTCCGTTAAAAAACGAAGGGTAATGCGTTTTTATTAGTGCGGGTTATATTACTAGATAGCGGTTAGCAATATTAATTTGGAGAGCCGAGTTCGAATTCCACTGAAGTTCGTTATATTCACTTAGACGCGAATACCCTTCGTTGACATATAAATCTATTTCCCCCAGCTATGGGTTAAATAGTAGAGCAGACTAGTTTCTTCAGTCTTGGTTGGCATCTAGTCAAAGAGAAAGACAGCTCTGAGTTGGAAACTGATTGGGATAGCTCAATTTCTTTTTCTAGATCTGTTTGGAGAGGCTTCCTCTAGTTCCCAGTTTCATAGTGTTGTGTTTTTGTTTGGAGGTACATTATTTTCCCATAGCTGGGGCCCTAACAGGTTCTACAACCTTAGGTCAGGGTGGACCTGGGAACAAGAACAATTTAGAGGTGGTTCCACGATCCTCAAACTTCCAATCTCGCGATCAGAGTCCTTGCTGCCGGATGTAGTTTATCATCATACACGGGACTGGAGGTAGTAAGAGAAAATGAAGAAGGGTAATAATAATAATGAGAATCAGAAGGTAAAATAGAAACAGAAGACATTGTTATAAAAGATGAAGACGACAAAGAAGAAATTCAGATACAAAATGTGTTTACACGAAAGAGACTGTTTCGAAAGCTAACTCGAAAATGCGGTCAAATGTTGGAAGAGACAATTTTAACCAAATCCCGGTAAAATAGACAATAGGTTTATTTTACCGGTTTCAGTAAAATGAGACCTGGGGCTAATTTGCTCGGAAATATTTTTATTATTATGAAAGCAGATAATGTTAAAATAACGACATAGATTTAAGACAGAATTTTATTTATTTTCATCAAGACAATTTAAAATCTTTTTCACCATCAATTCTTAAAACACAAGATAAAATCATTTATTCATCGTAAATTATTAAAAGAAATATAGAAGTTTCTGAATATTTTAAGCACTTCAGGCATAACAGTCTCTGTAAATCTCAAACTTACCAATGGGCAGGGTTCTCTTACCAATATACTTCCACTAAAGGCAGCAGTCACAAACCACAGAATCCATATTGTTCAAGACGTGCCTACGCAGCACTCACTGCGCTGACGATCTCAAATAGAATATATTGTTAGTTCTAAATCATTATTTATTACTTACCGGCAAAATAGGCTTCGTGTCTATTTTGCCGGTAAGTCTTGCCGGGATCGGCAAAATAGACTATTAGTAAAATTTCATACTAAGTTAAGTATAGTTTTTAGTATACTCTATAATCTATACTATATTCTTTCGATAAGGACAGACATGTCGATGATCAAAGTTTCTTTCTTTTCCTTCTCTCAAGCCTGATCATTGCTTAGATGGGTGACGGCTTTGTAATCCCAGCTGCTGTAAGCTTGGAATTGTTAATCGGAGAGTTCCAATTCCAGTTGGGTTCGTTATATTCACTTACGCGCAAATAGTCTTAAGAAAGGTATTAAATAGCCTGCGACTGGTTAATAAGCGGTAAAAACCAAATCAATCAAAGGCGGTAAGAAAAAATCTTATCGTGTCTGACCAAATGCCAGCTCTCCCAGCTATGGGTTAATTAGTAAAACTTGTATTACTAAATCTTTATTATCTAAAAATAATTTTACAATCTAAAAATATTTTCTGATTTTTGATAAGCTGCAGAAAAAGTAATCAATCTCGTAATTAAAAACAAATAGCCACACAGACATGTCTTTTAGATTTATTTACATTCCCTGGGTTATAAGTATAAAAAAGCTCTACTGACCACAATGTGGGAGATCAATTTACATATTGATTGTAAATTAGAATTGATCCCCCACTTTATATCCACATTATAATTTCGTTTGTTTATCAAATTCTGATTAGGTATGAATCCATCTCTTCTCTACCCCAGCTATGAGTAAATTAGTAAGGCTTACATCATTAAATATTTTTTATCAAAAAAATTCTTACAATCTAAAAATATTTTCTGACTTTAAATAACCTAATGGTTTGATAAGCCGTAGAAAACGGAATATTCAATCAATGTACTTCTCATTGTATCAAGCCTGTTGGCCTTAATTTCTTTTAAGATGAAGCTATTATTATTATTATTATTATTATTATTATTATTATTATTATTGGTGGTGGTCCTGAGATTAAGGACGAACAACGAGATAGGGTTTTCAACCAAGATAAAATTTCGTGGTTAGGAACTTAAAGTAGCGAGCCAATTCAAATATATTGGCTCGATTATCAGCGAAGGGAACTCCAGAACAGTAATAATTATAGGAACAGCGCGAACCGTGGCAGTTATCGCAAAACTAAGATCTGTCTGGAAAGTCTGTATTCAAAGACCAGTCTGTTGCCAGCTTTGAGCTCGTCAATTTTGCTGTACGCTAGCTAAATTTGGACATTAACAGAACTGTCACAATAGAAGCCAAGCATAAAATCTGAGATGCTATAGAATCATCCCCGGAAACTCATTCGTTGGCGCCCAAAAAAGTTATTTTGTTTTTTTATTTCCATCATGTCCTTCACTACTGTAGTAGGTCTGTTGGTCATAATATCTTTATCACATGGGATTGACATAATCCCAGAGAATAGTATCTTCTTCGTTTTCTGTTACAGCTGATAGCCCAAGTGCGTAGCATTTATTAAAGTTCATTAGTAGTAGTAGAATTATTAGTAGTCATAGTAGAAGTAGTTGCCGTATTTGCACGTCCACAAAAGATGTCTTGACACTGGATTATAGCAAATCACCTCTGTACTTTTCTCTGTATTTGAGACGGTTCTAATAATCCTGTCTTAGATATGTTTTCAATTTTTGTTATTAATACTAATTTACCCCTGCCCTCGAAACAGTGACATGTATGACAGTGATCAATCGGAAACCGCCTGAGCGGACGGGGATAGCCGACCCGAAGATATTTCTGACTGGGTCTCGCCGGAAAGGTTACTTGCTGCTTTTTATCTGACACCATATCGCGCACACTTGGCTGTGATGCTTGTACCTAGTATAGGACTGCGTGCCATGATGGGTATATTGGGCTTCGTATATTTTTACCCCAAACTCAATTACTTTCAAAGCTGCCCTCTGACGCAATAACAAGAGCAACAAAATACTATTATTACTACTACTACTAATAATAATAATAATAATAATAATAATAATAAGAAGAAGAAGAAGAAGAAGAAGAAGAAGAAGAAGAAGAAGAAAGAACAATAAAAGCCAACCGCCCAGACATTTTTATTAGAGACTGCAAACAAAAAATTGCCTCCCTGCAGACTGCAATGTATCTTTGAAGATCTTCAAAAAGCTATCAAAATACAACGATCTTGAAATGGAAATCTCAAAAATGTAGCACATGAGGACATCAATAAATCCAGTTGTAGATGGAGACATCGGATTGGTTGGAAAAGATTCCAGTAGACTAATTGAATCGGATTCCTGGTAGCACATGCCTTAAAGAAATACAAAAAATTGTTCTCACGAGTAAACCCCATGCCTTACGAAGGGCTTTATCTATGTAAAATATGTGTTGTTATCTTTTTTAATTAATCAGCCGAAAATATCATGATGCCATTTCTGACCTAGGTCTATGGGCGAGATTCAGAAAAAAATGAGTACACAACAGAAATCAAAGGAAATAATAATAATAATAATAATAATAATAATAATAATAATAATAATAATAACAACAACAACAACAACAATGTGGTAAGAATATAAACGCTCCATCATTACTTTTGATACCCCCAACAATTCTATCTATCTATCTATCTATCTATCTATCTATCTATCTCGATATATATATATATATATATATATATATATATATATATATATATATATATATATATATATATATATATAAAGAAAGAACAGTAAGATATAGAATCCGGTGTTCTTATAACTGTGTAGCGAAAAAAACATATTTTAAATCAATTAATTTATAATATATATATATATATATATATATATATATATATATATATATATATATATATATATATATATATATAATGCTAATATCTTGATTATGTCATTATTTTCTCCATTTTAGTTGTTGTTACTGTTGTTCAAAGTCCTCAAGTGATGTGGTTTCTCGTATTTGCTACAGTTCTTTGTTTATGATTCTGTAGCATCAGTTTCTCAATATTCAAAGAAGGATGACCTTTGCCAAGAAACATCAGGCTTCACTCACTAAAATCCTTTTTTACCAATGATCTTGGAAAGCGATGGTATAAATCTGACAGTTTAGATATTTCTGGACAGGTTTGGCGCCAAGCATTGCATCCATTGCATTAAGGTCGCGATCTGAAAAGGCTATTTAAGCATACGTTTCAAGTTTTCAGATCGTTCTTTTATAGAAATTTGCTGCGTTGGGGAAAACTACCTCTGACGCAGCCTATTCTGTGTTCCATTCTATTTTCTCCTGTACTAAGTCTGTTATAACTGATCCATATCTTTTAAGTGTTTTGGGATTTGCTAATTCCACATCATAATTTTTTTTTTTTTTTTATAAAGGATTGACATTACGTAGCATCAATGCTTTCATCTCAATTCCAGTTCATAGTTTCTGGTTTGGAATGTTTTATATTGAATCCAATTTCTTGGTACACTTAGTAAAAGATGTAAGGGAAGTTTTATCTATGAGACAGGTTATGGGTCTATACTTCTTGAATTTGCATGAGACTATTCCCAGAATCCAACAAATTTTACAATCGTTTAGTTTTTGTATTTTGAAGATTCCTCTGTGAATTTAATGAATTTTATACATGTGACATCATTTTAGTTTTTCAAACTTTTTATTTAACCTATTTAAAGATTTTTACTGTACATAAAGATGGAGATATTCCAAGGAAATGTATATAATTAAGAAAAATTATACTAGGAATACATCAACAACAAATCCAATTGTAATAACAATCAGGGTCTGTTGGCTTGCAGTCTCTTGAGGTTTCAGGATGAAACTTACAGGTAGCTCGAAAAACAAACAGGCAGATTCAAAACTAGAACAACAATAATAATAATTATAAGAATAATAAAAACAATAATAAAAGCAATAACAATAATAACTAAAATAATAAGCTTAATAAGAACAATAATAAGAGTAATAAAAAAACAGTAACGATAATAATAAAAATAATAGCAATAACAATAATAATAAAATAATAATAAAAATATTAAAATCAATGACAAAAACAATAACAATATAAATAATAATAACGAAAATAAAAAGAAAATATCATTCGTAATAACATAATTAAAACTAACAAGAGCAAAAATAATATCATTATAACAATAATAATAACAATAATGATAATATTATAATATAATATGTTATACAATAATATATTATACCAATAATATAATATAATAACAATAACAATCATAATAACCACAATACAAATGATAACACTAATAATAACAATAATAAAAGCAATAGCAATAATAATGACTAAATTAATATCAAGAACAATAATGGTAACAGTATTAATATTAACAATAACAATAATAATAGAAATAACAATAATACTAATACCAATAATAATAATAACAACAATCAAAACAACAGTAATAAAAAAATAAAATAATCATATTATAATAACAATAAAAATAATAAATACAATTCCAATAATACAAGCAATAACCATAAGAACAAAAATAATTACAAGAACAATAATAACAGTAATAATAACAAAAATATTAACAATAACAATAATATTAAACCGATAATAATAACAATAACAACAAAAATGACAGTAATAGCAACAATAAAAATAAAAATGATAATAATAATAACAATAATAAAGACAAAATATCTATAACAATAATAATAATAATAGAAATAACAATCATAATATTAACAATAAAATTAATAACAATAATAAAAACAATAATATTAATAAAATAATAAGAACATTAATAACACTAATAATAGTAACAATAATCTTAATACTATTACTTCTAATAATAATTATATTATCAATAAGAATTTTAATAACATTAATGGCAACAATAATAACAATTATAACTATAAAACCAATAACAAAAACAGTAATGCAACAATAATAATAACAATAATAATAACTACTATTAGCAGCAATAATAATAATAATCTTTCATGAAGCCTCAGGACAATGACTGACTCAGTGAGTATATTGCGTGTAACTAGTTCTGTCCATATTTCAAAATGCTTATACCTATGAAATCTACCTTTGCTGTAAAGTGCGTGTGTTTCTATTCGTATATAAACTTATATATTTATGTACTTCAGTTTAATCTCATGCATGACTTCTTTTTTTTTTTCTTGTAAACTTTTTTTATTCCAACATAAACCTGAGTTTTATGGTAAAAAGGATTTCTCAGCAGAAAAAAAGTGATTAGTCAATTCCTCATTAATCACATCCTTAAAATACTTAATACAAAAAGCCAAGACTTGTAGGCGTATTAACTCTACAAGCTACACTGGATTTGCTTTTAATCATTACGACTATAAAGTATTTTCATATAATTCTAAAAATATCTCACAGCCAGGAGATATTACATCTTCATTACTACATATAAGCTTCCAAGCGTGTTTATATATATATATATATATATATATATATATATATATATATATATATATATATATATATATATATATATATGTATATATATATATATATATATATATATATATATATATATATATATATATATATATAGTTATATGTGTGTGTATGTGTGTGTGGGGGTGTATGCATTGAGACACTCACCTCAGATAAAATGTAAAAAGTAGAGGAAAAATATTTCTTACATAGTGTATCTGAAAATTATTTTCTTTCCAATATATATATATATGTGTGTAGGAAAGAAAAAAAGAAATATATATATATATAGGAAATAAAATAATTTTCATACATATTATATTTGACTATGTAAGAAATATTTTCCCTATACTAGACTATTTTGTAAAAATAAAAATATCTATAAGAACACCGGATTATATATCTTACTGTTCTTTCTTTTTATTAATATACATATATATATATATATATATATATATATATATATATATATATATATATATATATATATATATATATATATACGTAGTTTTTAATGTATCTGAAAATTATTTTTTCCTACATATATATATATATATATATATATATATATATATATTTAGGAAAGAAAATAATTTTCATACACATTATATTTGCCTATGTAAAAAAATATTTTCCCTATAATTTACTTTTTACATTTTATCGGAGGTGGCTCTCTCAATGCACACACACCCATATATATATATATATATATATATATATATATATATATATATATATATTGGTATGAACATTATTTTTAGTGGATACATCTCTGTTTTCGTAAAAGTAACAGGTCAACAGCCAAAACGGCAGAAAATGTTATTGAAAAAAATATACTTCATTTTGTTTAATAAGAAAGTTTATTTTCTTGGCCACTTGACATTACTTTCACCATATATATATATATATATATATATATATATATATATATATATATATATATATATATATATATATATATGTGTGTGTGTGTGTGTGTGTGTGTGTGTCTTTGAATATAACTCACAAGGAAAATTTGATTAATTTTTTTTAGTTTTCTATTATTCTTGCATTTGCAAATTCCTTAGCCATCTTCAAGAGCTTTCTTATACATTTCATTTCACGGTTGTCTTGGAAGTTCAACGGAGCATGTTTGAAACGAAAGTTTGCTGCTCAAAGTCCGTAAGATAAATGCGAATATAAACGTCGACCATGCTGAGCACATATGGAGAGAAAAGGGAGATCACCGTCCTCTGCCGGATGAAGTTGAAATAACCGAGATCATCACTTGAAAATACGAAAATTTAATGAATCAGCACACATGGCAAGCTACAAAATCTCCTAAGCCGGCCAAACATAGAAATGAATACAATATGTGAACACAGAGTTCTAGTGGAAAATAACACTAATAACTGTAATAGGCACTCTGCTAAAATAAAAATAAAAACGATTTCATTATCAACCCAGCCATTACTTTCAAGATCAGTTTCAATTTATACTGTAAGATTCTTGACGTACAAGTCTCCAGTGGACACCTCCTATCTTGTAAGTGACACATTCTCGCAATTTAAGAATGGAGTTCTCTTCGTTGCCCACTGCTACAAATAGACATATTGACTTATCTAATGTGTCCCATATTGGTGAGACTAATTAAGATGTTGTCTTGTCTAAAGCCAACAAAAGAATTATCTGAACTCATGTAGGAATAAAAACCGCCGAAGACAGTCCCATTTGAAGAAAATCCAATTTTGCCATTAAGTCCTGAAGTTTAGAAAATCAACTAGTAAGACTGAATTCTTTGCAATAATTTGTCAATTTCGGAAACATCTATGGCGTGTGCATTGTACACCGACACACAAAGGAACAAAATAAAGGTGAAAAGTTCTGCACTGGAATTACAATTCTCATATACGAACGGCAGTGCAACAACTAACTGTTGGAAAAGAACTTGATCATTGCCAATCCCTATCACTTTACAATCGTTGGGTGGAGGAAATGGAACAGATTCGCGGTAACTTCAGTGAGCGACCCAAGAAAGTTGGTGATATATGTCAGCCGATTTCAATCATCGAACCAATCTTTAGAAACGCCAACACACAGATTGACTATTCTGGGTTCGGTTCGAAATTCAAACAAGTATCACCTGAACAAGTCTGGAATGTACAACAGTCCGAACAATGTAAATAGTGTAAATAGTTACAATACCTCAACTCGGAAATATACACAGTTTCTGAAGAAGGGCGGAACGTACAGCGGCCGAAACGAGTAGGATATGTGCAATAAAGATGAGGGCAACAGTCAGAACAATGTACATAGTGTAAATACCTCCTCTCGTGAATATAGACAGTCACTGAAAGATCGGTACGGACACGATATACATATATATATATATATATATATATATATATTAGGTTGGTGCAAAAATAATGACGGTTTTTGACTTTAAAAAATACGTCAAAAACCGTCATTATTTTTGCACCAAACTAACATATATATATATATATATATATATATATATATAATTATTTATTTAAAAATATGATTCCAACTCGCTACATAAGAGGTCTCATGTTTCAAAACAACTTCCGAAAACTTCAAAATAATATTCCATCTGTTCCATCTTCAAGCGAAATTTTTTTGGGAATGACTTATTTCTGAAATTTACGAGTTTTAATAGTATAGTCAGAATTGAAATCAAAAATTTCCATGGTAACATCAAGAGCGGATAGTTTAGAATAGGTATGGGTGGGGTGTTAATAATTTGTATCAGTATAGAGTTACTTTCATAGATGCTGGGTCAGGGTAAGGTGGGGGTGGCTAAATTTACGACGGAGTAAGTTTTCGCATAGTCTGGCTTGAGCGTCTACGGAGATTTATTTATTTATTTTTATTGTATTCTTTTATTATATCTCTTTATGAAAGGGATTTGTGTATATAAAAAGGCCGTAACGTTTGTTATTTGACGACTTCATAAAGGGTTATCAATTTTTGTAGGGTATTAAAACTATGTATATGGGCTATGGATTTTAAAATTTATTTTATTGTATGCGTGTTTTTAGCTAGTTATTCAGAGCATAAGTTCGGTTTTGTCGACAGAAGACCGTTAATTCTTGCCTGTTTTTTAATAGGTTTTTATTGTTTAGAAGTTTAATAATGTGTAGTTTCTCATGGAGGCACAAAGGGCATGGGTCATCCCAAGTTTTTCAAGTTCTAGTCCTGTTAATGATTTTCCATTTTACTTTAGGTGTCCTATTTTTTTCTTTCAGGTGCCAAAAATATTTAGATAGAGAGGTTTGATGTCTTAAGTTTATGCTGTTGAAGGAGCATTTATGCTGCCTCCATCTGGTTTTAAAGCCATTTTTCGTGGACCCAAATAAGAAGACACAATAATAAAATCCTGAACAAACCCCCTTACCTGAATAGTTTTAATAACTCTACACTTAAATCAGATAATAATAGGGAAAAATTATGCGATTGTAGAAACCCGGTAGACTGCCCATTAGAAAATAAGTGCTGCATCAAATCTGTGGTATACCAATGCACTATCATCCACGGAGAACCATAACAATAATGTGATATACATCGGGTCCACATATCATATTACATAGAAATAATAATGAACTCAATTTTGACGTACAGAGAATTGAAATCCAGACCGTTAGGCTTATACCAACGGGCCTCGGTGACGAATAGCAACGAATTAAACTAGATATAGCGGCGCTCGATCACGTATTTCGTGGTAGAAAGAATCCGAATTTGCCTTATCCACAGAACTGTGCCCCCCCCCCCCCCACGAGCCACGACTACTATCTGAAAGCTGCTCCAACTGGAGCATTATATATATATATATATATATATATATATATATATATATATATATATATATATATATATATATGTGTGTGTGTGTGTGTGTGTCTATGTGTTGTGTGCAAGTATCTTTTTTATCATCTCATCCAAAGCAATGTTATTAAGATACAAGGTGTGATTGAAAGTGAAAAATGTATTCGGAGGAACGATGGCAAATATCCAAGTCCGACCAAAATCATTATATCTTGTTTCAAGCTCCTCGCTATATATATATATATATATATATATATATATATATATGTAACATCAAGACATATGAAAAATCAATTCCTTTTAATAATATATCGAAAGACATAAGGAAAATGAATTGCTTTTAATAATATGTGGAAAATATCCACTCTTTGTCTGATGAAAGTCGTGAAGCTAGAAAACTGGAAAGAAAGTATCATATACATTTTTCTTAAAAAGTCCAAATTACAACCAAAACCTTTTGCGGTTTCTCTCTTCTTTTTAATATATACACTTTTCTCTCGTTGGAACAACTTATAACCTCTTCCTCCATATATATATATATATATATATATATATATATATATATATATATATATATATATATATATATATATATATATATATATATATATTAATACAAATATAAAATTTGTCACTTAGGTGGTTGATGTCATATTCATCAGCCGACTCCAGAGTTTCTCAGACGAACTTTTTGTAATCACTTTATCGACTCATCAGGAGATATCATCAATTGTCTACCGATTATCTCATTTTCGTTAATTTTATATATGTTAAAAAATTAATGTATGCGCTTTTTAATGGGGTGAGATTGAATTTTTCATCTTTGTTTGTTTGTACGTGTCTGTATGTATATATGTATGTATCTAAGTATGTATGTTTGTGGCTATTTCTTTTTTCATAATTTCCCCGTCTTATTATACTATATCTATATTCCTTTTCCTTCTCTTCTCTCTCTGTCTCTCTCTGTCTCTCTTTCTCTCTCTCTCTCTCTCTCTCTCTCTCTCTGCCACTCTCTTTCGGCTGTGAGATAGAAATCTATCTATCTAGCTAGCTAGCTAGCTAGCTAGCTATCAATCTATCGAGCTTGCTATCAATCTATCTAGCCAGCTAGCTATCAATCTGTCACTCAATCTAGCTATCAATCTATCTAGCTAGCCATCAATCTATCTAGCTAGCTAGCTAGCTAACTATCCATCTATCTATCTAGCTATCGATCAATCAATCTAGCTAGCTATCAATCTATCTATCTAGCTAGCTATCAATCTATCTATTTAGCTAGCTTGCTATCAATCTATCTAGCTACGTATCTATCTATCTATCTATCTAGCTATCAATTTAAACTATCTAGCTAGCTATCAACCTAACTATCAATCAATCTAGCTAGCTAGCTATCAATCTATCTATATTGCAATCTATCTATCAATCTATCTAGCTAGCTAGCTAACTAGCTAGCTAACAATCTGTCTATCTAGCTATCAATCTATCTAGCTATCAATCTACCTAGCTAGATAGATAGTCTGATCATCGTTTGAAGACTGAAAATCACAGTGTTGAAAACTATGTCCACAATGAATATATCTACAAAAAACCTCGGTTGGCTCAACTTGCAATATAACAAATAAAAAAAGTAAAAATTGGAAATAGAAAAGAAAAAATTGGAAAATAGAAGAGTAAAAATTGGAAAAAGAAAAGAAAGACCCAAGAACATAACACTACGAATCCCTCTCGTCAAGTGATTGAACTCCAAATCCAAAGAAGAAAACCCCAAAACGAGTAAATGACTAAATATCAAGAGCTCAATACATTAAGTAGAGCAAAAGCTAAAATAATCCTAAAGAGCCAGGCAAACCTACCTAGCTTTCACCTAAACGGATCTTCAAGGTAAAACTCGCTCTAGGTAGGTTTGCCTGGCTCCTTACTGTATATATATATATATATATATATATATATATATATATATATATATATATATATATATATATATATATATATATATATAAAAGTGAACATAGAAGTCAACACTTAGAGGCGACAGTCTGTTTCATGCTATATGCAATCGTCAGGCCACGTGTGCTCTGACGATTGCATCTAGCATGAAACAGACTGTCGCCTCTAAGTGTTGACTTCTATGTTCACTTTTATATTTACACACGCTCTATCTCTGATATTGAGCACTTTATTCCATAAATATAGCACATCTTAAGACTATATATATATATATATATATATATATATATATATATATATATATATATATATATATGTATATATATATATGAATTAAAGAAGTATGAGCAACCACATATATAAAATCACGTTTTCTTTTTAGGTTTACAGCATATTTTTCTGTTTGCTTTTAGTTTGTGACGTGCAGATGTTGTGCAGGTGGTGTGCAGATGTTGTGCAGGTGATGTACAGGTTATGTGCAGGTGATACACATGTGACGTGCAGATGATATATTGGATAGCGACTTGGAATGAGATTTCGGAGAACAGAGTTTGAAATACAATCGAGTTCGTTGCACTCACTCAGGCGCAAATAGCCTTGAAGAAGAGAATGAATCCATCTATGTATGGGTTAAATAGTAGCATTTTTATCTGAGAAAAATCTTGTCATTGTTATTCTCAAAACATTGTTAACGCAATATTCACGCAAAAAAAATTATTCTGAAAACCCAAAATTTGTTTCGGCACAAAAATCTTGGTAAAGTGTAAAAAAAACAAAAAAAAAACAAATCAATCCAATTTTTATTTGAGGCTATTTTTTTTAATTTCTTTCAAAGGTTTATAAATACTTACGTGTACCTAATCATACACACACACACACACACACACACACACACACACACACACACACACACACACACATACACATACACATACATAATTAATTTTTTATGTAGTTTTTCCATAGTTCTTGCATTTTTACATAGTTCCATACATTTTTTTCCAATTGGTGGGAGTGAACTCGTCCAAAAACTTTCCATATCGTACATTTTCTCAAGAATGTCTGTAAGCACACTGAAAAAAAATAAATTAAAAATGAACTAAATTTTACTTCTCCGTCATATTTAACGAAAGTTGTTTAAAAGACATTTTGCTGTATGAATTACCGTAATTCCCCATGTCTAATACGCCTTCGTCCATAATATGCACCTCTAAAATTGTGCTGAAAGTGTGAGTAAATGCTTTCACTCATGCATAATACGCACCCCTTGTTTGCTAATCAAACCCTATAAATTGTACCTCTCCAATTTCATTGAGGCCAGCGATTCCTATTCTTATTTAAAAATGGCTTTAAACATAGAATAATATTATTCTAATTTAGTTTTATGACAATTCTTATTTTATTTTCCATTTGTAAGTATTGTTAGGTACATATGATTGTATTTGACATCTTTATGGGGTCGCAATCGCCGAATGTAAGTGTCAAATTGTCGTATGTTTGATGAGTAGTCCTGATGATTGTGCCTAGCATGAAATAGTCTGTCGCCCCTGAGTGTGGATTTCAATGTTCACTTTTATAAATTAGATAAGCTCTATCTCTGATATTGAGCACCTTATCCCATAAATATAGCATTAACTTAAAACTATAATTTAAACAAACTTTATAAATACCTACAAAAGACATAAAATTGTAGGGCATGTCCTGGAGGGCCACGGCACTTAGAAGAAGAATGAGATTGTGTGGATGTTTGCCAGAACAGGAATTAGGAAGGATAACAAGAAGACAAACTTTACGAAGTGCTAGAAAGGACAAGAAATTGTGGAGAGCCATGATCACCAACTTCATGAATGACGGAAACACAGAAGAAGAATGTGAAAGGAATGCTTGAAAAATCACAGGACATATTTAAGTCAAGAGGGACAGAAGGAGTCACCAATTAACCTGCCTAACGAGTCTAGGAGTGGGGAAGATAGACAAGAGGCAAACGTTGCTAAAGGTAGGAAGTTGTGGAGCGTCATGATCATTCACAACAAATAGAAGAACTATTACACTGGCAAGTTGTTAAAAAATGCCTAAATAAAATGACATTTTAAATGAAAAAATGGAAGAATAACTAACGCGATAACCAAAGTAGGCGGAAGTCCTTCAAATATGAAATATATCGTTAAATATTTTCTTTAATGAAATGATCAAAGAAAACAGACTGCTTCTTTTCTCTGTTAATCTACAATTCAAATCTTACT
This sequence comes from Acanthosepion lycidas, assembly GCA_963932145.1. Classification (NCBI taxonomy): domain Eukaryota; kingdom Metazoa; phylum Mollusca; class Cephalopoda; order Sepiida; family Sepiidae; genus Acanthosepion; species Acanthosepion lycidas. The sequence continues at coordinate 93,829,665 of OZ010590.1, forward strand.
ATTATTTACACTCAGACCATTGTACTCATCTTTGTTCTTTTATTATCACAACGTTTCGACTCTTGCGCTCTCCGGTATTCTTCAGATGCTTGTTGACCGAGGTAATATTCAAGGAATTTTGAACTGAACCCTTTGTTCTCTACCCTGGTGGTAGAGAAAAAAAATGACGTAATGCCCAGCCACCGGTTGAACAGTGGTGAAGAAAAATGACTTAATGCACAGCTACCGGTTGAACGGTGGCTAAACACTATTTTTATATCTACCTTGAAACATTACATACCAATTATTTGCGAATTTTAACTCAGGATCTCAGGCAGAAAGCTTAAAATTGTTCAAGAACGCAGGGATCAAACGGTTAATCAAGAGTAATAGATAGTTTTCCCATTTCGTTGATCATATCCCAGGATATCTCGTCTTGTTCTTATGTATTATTTTTCCATCATTTCATCACAAGCAAAGGCAATATAAAGCCACTAAGTCATAATGGGTTACTAAGTTAGAAATATATACGATTAACATTTACTACATTATTAATGATGAGTATTCTCGTTTTACTGCATTCTTTTTCAAGGTCCCTTTACTGCAATAATCCAGTTGATGATTTCAGTTAAGAGTATTTTCCGCTACTATAGCATAACATGACATTTGAACGGAAAAATCAAAACACACTATCATTTGGGGTTCAGAGTTACCTGCTCTATAATGTCGCCTACAATGCGCTAAAGGTTAAGAGAAGACAATAAAAGAACAAGAAGATAGAAGATAATGATTGACATTGCATTTTTCATTTTTGAATATCAAAATTGACTGGGAAGCAAGAAGCCGAAAGAGAGTTCCACAAGCGAGAAATGCGAGAAAAGAATCTGTTAGCATAGAACTTACGGTTACATCTAGCCATTTCAACTGTAAAATGATGAGACCTTGCGCTTAAATTCATAAGGACTAGGTACCATATAGGAAAGTTCATCAGAACAATTACGATGAAAATATTTATAGAAAGGCCAGAGGGAAGCTACGTTTCGACAGCTGAAAAGTGACTGAAACCGAGAGACCATGTTAGGACAAATAAATGTGCAGATTTTTCTTTGGATTTTAGCAAGAGTCACTAAATATATAGCAGGCACACCAGACCAGATGTGGCAGCAATTTCCAAAAGATGGACGAATGGCAGACTTTTAAAAAAGTAACATAGATTCTGGAGATTTTTTTTTTTTTTCAAGCACGATATAGTGAACCAACGTTCCGAATTGCAGACTTTGATTCAATCTTCTCTTTCGGCTTCATGTCAGCTAAAAACGTTAGTCCGAACAGGCGCAAGGAGCCAATGTCCTGGAGGTTATAATCAGCCATGATGATGGAAGTTAAAAAGAAATCTCTCAAATGATTAAGAGGCTGTGCTTTTTTTTTTTTTTTGGAACTGTTAAAATTAAACTACTTCTTTTAAATCGTCTTTTAAAAGCACTGCTCATTTAGTTCTGTACGGTGGAAATTAAGATATTTTCTATGATTGATAACCGGACTATTGTGAAATAATTATGTCTTTTCAAAAATTAAGTTCTTACAATATACTATTCTTAAATACTATATACTATATACTGTTTAATATATTAAATTACTTTCGGTTTTCATTTTAATAAATATAGAACCCCTTGGAGGGGGGGCAACTATACTATTCTTAAATACTATATACTATTTAATATATTAAATTACTTTCGGTTTTCATTTAAATAAAAATAGAACCTTTTGCAGATTGCAAATTAGTAACAAAGAAATCTGAACGTAAACACGGAAGCAAAAAGATCACTTATACTCAGAAAGAGATAGCTGAAATTTCTTGAACACTTACTAAAGAAAGACGACCTAGAGAATTCGATACCCACAGGACATAAGTCAAGAAACGGGGCAATCATCGGGCCGTCTAAAACCAGAACGTGCAAATGGATAACGCAAGGGAGGTAGGAGGCTTGGCAAAGGGACCAACATTGTTAAGAGCTACAACAGAGAGGAAGTTGTTGAGGTCCATGATCGGCGACGTCTTGAAAGGATACGGCATATAGAAGAAGAATTTCTTAAGAATTCCTCTATAATTTTCGAAGGTTACGAAATGTTTTGCCTACTGTTTCTGTCAATGACCCTATCTCTTTTGAAATTTTTCAAGTGGGGTGAGCAGGATTAGGTTTAAATGTCTCATAATAGGAAAACGATAGTCATTCATGTCTTACTTTTTTTTTTTTTTTGAAGGGACACGTCACCACCCTTAAAACACTTAAACTGATTTTCTTCTTTCGTTTCCTTCCGCTTATAATTGCGAGCGGAGATTCTGAGGCCCATTTTAAAATAAAATTGCCAATACTTGTATCCGCTATTACAAAATTTGCAACAAAAGCTAGTGCTAAATTGTACTGAAAAATAAAGTATATATATATATATATATATATATGGTCTCTCCCTTTGTTTTCAACGTATGAAGGTCAAGCAATTGAGTTCTTAGAACCAACAGCCAGACTACCTGCACATAATTATTATTGATTATAGGGGTGAAGGCTTCAAAACCAACCAGTTTTCGGTATAGCCGAACACAGAGAACTGGGGCACAGTAAACGACCTTCCGCATGTTTTGAATTAAGAGTTCGCCAGCAAGGCTATAGAACATAGTATGTCCTACTATTTACCCATAGATAATGTTGGGGGTGGGGGAATGTAGAAGAGATTTCCAAGTATATTAGTACCTAAGGGAATGTTATGAGCTCAACAGGAATTCGGTTCTCCGATTCCTCAATCTGGGCCGCAATCCATTCCTCTACCGCGCTTAATATAAGACTATCCCAGACTAATCAAGGCAATGAAGACACAAAGGGTTACTGAATAAAAGAGAAAAATAAGCATTACTGAGGAATTATGAAGACTGAAGATAACGATTAACATTGTATTTACATTTTTGAAGATCAAGTTTATCGTACAGCAAGCAGCAGGAAGACATTTGCCCAAGCGAGAACTGTGAGAGAAGAAAGTGTAAACATAAAACTTGCGGTTGAATTTAGCCATTTCATCTGTAAAATGATGAGAACTTGCTGTCAATAGAGTACAATCTAGTAAAATGTTTGTACTCTTTGGTTTGATTTTCATTTTTTACTAAAATCTTCATGATGCCGTTTCTGACCTTAAGTCTCTGGTTGAACCGGGGAGGTTATAAGTAAACAACAGAAATCAAAGGAAATAATAATAATAATAATAATAATAATAATAATAATAATAACAACAACAACAACTGACTGGAAATAATTGAAAATAATTGAAATTTGAGATGAAAACATCACTGAAATGCAAGAAGCAAATGTCATGGTGATTCTAGTGGTCATTGATGCACTCGGATCAATCCCATTAAAACTCTGTTACCTCCTTGACCAACTGAGGATACTATATCAGTTTGAAGTCATCCAGAAAATCGGCGACTTTGGACACGGCGCTTATTTTGTGGAAAGTGTTGTCTATCTGTGCTACTTGTAACCTGGCAGGTCACTTAATTTAACTGGTGTATTCAAAAACTTGCACTGTGTGACGAAATATAATAATAATAATGTCAAGTAGTAGTAGTAGTAGTAATAATAATAATAATAATAATAATAATAATAATGTCTTATTGACATGGCGTTTCCTGCAAATTGTAATGTATTTTTGAAAAGCTTTTTAAAAAACTATCAAAATACAAGGATCTATGTAAAATATGCGTGTGTTTTTGTATGTGTATTTTAACTGGGCAGTGGAAAGTGTCATGATGCCATTTCTGACCTTAGGTCTCTGGTCGTGACCAGGAAAGCAATGTGTACATACCATAAATCAAAGGAAATAATAATAATAATAATAATAATAATAATAATAATAATAATAATAATAATAATAATAATAATACAAATTCAATAATGCCTATTAAAAGATGTGTCCTTATATGTTTATATGTACATTGAAAAGACTGAAAAGGAATAGAAAGAAGAAAGAAAAGAGGAAAAGGAAGAAGAAAGGAGAAAGAAAAAGAAGAAAAAAGAAATCGTTTATTCAAATTTAACTTCGTCACGTTGTAGCGATTTTGAATATTGAAAAGTTGTCACGTGTTTGACAGTCTCTATCATTGCAAAATTTTAAATTTGAAAATGTGTTTAGCATTCCTGATTACTGTTCTTGCAGTAGGGTATAAACATGGGATCTGTAAATAATAGAACACTTTTATCTGCTTCCGAGCGGCATGTCCGCGATGTTCGAAGTTAATCTGAGCTGACAAGTATTTGAACAAGTCTTTAAGAATATATATATACAGTCTACGGCAAAAGTAATTCCCTTTTTTATTTACAAACTTTTATTAAACAAAGATAAATTACCGTAGTTCAAGAAAATTTATAAGAATTGTAACAATCAAAACAACATGATTTATCATAATTAACGCACATGTTCAAAATAAGTCACCTTTCATGTTTAATACAACGCTGACTCATATCAGCAACACTTCTACAAACCATTTCTACATTAATTTCAAAAAACATTTAGCAGAAAGTGCATGTTTTAATTCAGTTTGGGGCAGTAAACAAGATCTGGTGGTGTTAGGTCTGGTGGTGTCCGGTCTGGTAGCGTTAGGTCTGGTGGTGTTAGGTCTGGTGGTGTCAGGTCTAGTAGTGTTCGGTCTGGTGTTATCAGGTCTGGTAGTGTCAGGTCTGGTTCGTGTCAGGTCTGGTAGTGTTATGTCTAGTGGTGTCAGGTCTGGTAGTGTTCGGTCTGGTAGTATCAGGTCTGGTAGTGTCAGGTCTGGTTCGTATCAGGTCTGGTAGTGTTATGTCTAGTAGTGTCAGGTCTGGTAGTGTTCGGTCTGGTAGTATCAGGTCTGGTAGTATCAGGTCTGGTAGTGTCAGGTCTGGTTCGTGTCAGGTCTAGTGGTGTCAGTTCTAGTATTGTTAGGTCTGGTGGTGTCAGGTCTGGTAGTGTTAGGTCTGGTATTGTTACGTCTGGTGGTGTTCTGTCTGGTGGTGTTTGGTCTGGTGGTGTTAGGTTTGGTGGTGTCAGGTCTGTTAGTGTTAGGTCTGGTGGTGTCGGGTCTGGTATTGTTACGTCTGGTGGTGTTATGACTGGTGGTGTTAGGTCTGGTGGTGTTAGGTCTAGTGGTGTCAGGTCTAGTAGTGTTAAGTCTGGTGGTGTCAGGTCTGGTAGTGTTAGGTCTGGTGGTGTCAGGTCTGGTGTCAAGTCTGGTGACTGTAACGGACACTCAGTTGCTTCACGTCGTCATATCCAACTCAGCGCCAACAAAAGAGGTGTTACTTTTGGCATATCTTGTATGTATGTGCGTACATATGAATGCGTGTACGTACGTGTGTGCCTGCTTGCGTGTTTCTGGGTTTAAAAATTCAGATATAAATAAAATCTTACCTCAAATTAAACAACATCAATATAGACAAAGGGATTTTTTTCTTAGCCGAAACTTTTTGTCCCCTGATAGACTTTATCATGCAGAGGGGTCTGCAGCTTAAAAGTATCAAAGCTTCGATCTGATTAGGTTATTTTTATATACCGTACCTATGAACACTAATGTGTATGTCCCAATTCTCATAAATACGTTGGACACGATTATAAGTGGAGGTAATATGCTGTCTAAGTAGTCCACAACTAGCAGTGGTTTACCTACTTCACGCCGCTGGCGAGTATTGTATTTAGTTCATGTTATAAAGATTACCATTTCATTTCAACCTCCATTTTGGTTATTCCTCGTTCAGAAACCTTCTTTCTTTCTTTGTTGCTTTCATTCTTTCTTTCTTTCGTGCTTGCTTTCTTTCTTGATTTCTTTCTTTCTTTAATTCTTGCTTTCATTCTTTCTTTCTGTTATATAACGTACCTAGGAACATAAATACTTTGGACACTATTGTAAGTAGGGATAATATGCTGTCTGAATAGTTCACCACTAACAGTGGTTTACCTACTTCACGCCGCTGGCGAGTATTGTATTTTATTCATGTTATAACGATTACCATTTCATTTCCAACCTCTATTTTGGTTATTCCTCATTCAGTAACCCTTTCTAGGTTACAACAGTTATTTAAGAACATGACTGAAGTTTTTTTGGTTAATGTTTTGGTTTTTTAGCAAATTTGCAGTGTTGGGTGAAATCATATCTAGCGAAGCGTATTCAGTGTTCAGTTTCCATTTCTGCTAATTTTGTTAGAACTGATGCATATACCGAGGTATTTGAAAAGTTTAATATTTACTAATTTCACAGGAAACGCTAAAAATAAAAGCTGTATTTGCAATAATACTTTAACTATGATTAGCAAAATTATTTTTGTATTTCTTCGTTTGTTTAAGAATCTTGTATGAAACAAAAAATGAAATATTATAAAGATCCGGCGAGGCTTTATTTGTTTTATATATATATATATATATATATATATATATATATATATATATATATATATATATATTATATATATATTTAGTCAGGGAATGTAACCTTGAGCTATCGCCGCAGGACAGCGAAAAGGAATCTTTTAACGTATTATATACGTGATGTATGTAAACGCCAAATCAGCAGTAGAGCTATTTTTTAAAATTCCCTTTCCCCATATAAAATATTAGGTTGGTGCAAAAATAATGACGTAATAATGTCGTTTTTTGACGTTAAAAAATACGTCAAAAAACGACATTATTACGTCATTATTTTTACACCAACCTAATAACAGACTTCAAATTTATACTACTAATAAATATTATATATATATATATATATATATATATATATATATATATATTGAGAGAGAGAGATTAAGAGAAATCATATATATATATATATATATATATATATATATATATATATATATTCATACACGTTTCATTAAATAATATAGACAAGTGTTGTCTATTTTATGTAAATTCTTTTCATAACGTCTGATATGATAAAATAAATAGACAACACTTGTCTATATTATTTAATGAAACGTGTATGAATGAAAAGATGCTGCCTAAATACACACACACACACTATATATATATATATATATATATATATATATATATATATATATATATATATATATCGACTAAAAAATGAAAATAACACTGATATCACATTTTAATAGATATATTTATCAAAATTACATAAAAATATCTTGAAATACCAAAGACTGAATTTATTCGATAAAATCCCCATTCGCTTTAACTACGGCCTCCAGACGACTTTGGAATCTCATACAACTCCTCTGGGCGGTCTCCTTGTTTAAGTTGGTCAATGCTGCCATAATCCTTGCCTTTATTTTATCTTTGGTATTACAAGGAGTTTTTTTGGTCTCTTGCTCAACTGCGGACCACACATAATAATCAAGGGGCTTACAGACTGGAGAGTTAGATGTCCATATGGGGTGATGTCACAGAAATTGTTTGACAGCCATGGCTGGGTTCTCCTACTTTGTGACATACTACAGAGTCCTGTTGCCAGGATCTTTCAGCAACCACACTTTTGAGCCCGGGCAGTACTACCTACTCAAGGGAATTCAACGTATGCGTCTGTCCTGCTGAAATATAATCACTCGAAACACCTTTCCAATACTCTGTACTGTCCTCAGATTGGCGTCCCAAAAATATTTGTATTGGATCTTCACGCAGTACAGCATGGCGTCTCCAAATTTCTGGCCGTATTAATTGCGTGATGGGGCTGTTTTTTTCTCACATACGATGCCCAAATGACCCTACTCTACTGTGCAGTCAACAAAAACAAACAACGCGCATGCGTGAAATTAAAGCATAAAATGGTGACAATTTTTCCATTGCATACACACACACACACACACACACATACGATGTATGTATATATATATATTGTGTGTGTGCGTGTGTCACTTTTGTGTCTACGTATATTTGCTATACTTATGTACAATTTACGAAGAATGAGTTTAAGCATGAAATAAACAGTCGATTTTCAGTGATGATCGCTGCTTTTATATATATATATATATATATTTTCATTATTAATAAATAACATTAAATATTATTTTTATCAACTGAACCATTATTAAATACTTATTAATTAATAATACTTTTTTCTTTCGTCGTAGTTACAATTGCTTTTCATCGATCCTCATTATACGAAACTTAAAAACAGCATCCATCGGAAAACAGAAGTAGCTCTTGACAAGATGCGAACTAGCATCCAGTTTGTCCCTAGACTCCAACGTTATCGCGACATCTGCATTTACCGACTGGGCTACGGAAGCTAACGGCCAATGGCTCTACTTTATTTCTCTATTTCATATGTTTGATGTTATTGTTTTGTTTACAAAAAAACTATAAAAGAGATATATTTATTTTTGCTCATAAAAAAACGATTTTCTTCTTTCTTATCTCGTGTACAAATAGTCTATTGTAAAATTAGAAATAATCCATGGATTACAGAATAAAATCCTTTCATTATAAATCGCAATGAACATTAACTGATTATTTGAATTAAATAAAATTTAAAAAAAATAAAAATGAGGACATTTTTTTTTTAAATTGCCAAAAACAAAAAAAAGAAACGTCCTTAGTTCTTTATGCATCTTTCTAAAATTTCATTTGGATACGAAGGGGTTTAAATTCTAACACGGCAGGTGAATTTCCGTTTTTGTTTGACACGGAATTAGATTTTTTGGAAATATAAAATAAAACTACTTTTGCCGGTTTTTATCAAGAGAAAAATATTTAATCTAACCAACTTTTTTAATAATTTTATTCTAACGGTTATATATTTTTAAAAAGAGATTATTTGTTTGTTGGTATTTTAAAGGAAATATTTCGGATATTTTCAGTCGTCCATTTCGCTTGCTTAAACTGGTTTACACCAAACTACAAAATCCCAGACGCTAAAGGAGCAAAAAATTCAAAAGAAAATGTTTAAAATCCTTCACACATTTATATATATATATAGTAAATGTAATAAATCCATTGGTATATAATCCAAGAGGATCCTAGTAATATAAAATATTAAAACTGATCCACAAAAAAATGTATTTATTATTACATAAGAAAAATTAATTCACGATAAAATCTCCATATGAGATGATTTGGAATTTTATATATATATATATATATATATATATATAAAATCTCCATATGAGATGATTTGGAATTTTATTTATATATATTTATATATATATATATATATATATATATATATATATATATATATATATATATATATTGCCCCAAATATGTATTCCATTAAATGACAAGAAAACAAGAAAAGCAGTGTTTATTGATTACGAACAAGATTAACGCTTAAGATTAAGAACTACTGTTTTTATGATTTGTAAAGTTTGACAGTTTAAATTAAATATTAAATAAAATTAAATGCATAAATTTGAAAAAAGAAAAGAATTCGAGTATTTATAGGAAGTTAAAGGATTGTAAATTTTTAAGATACCCTGTATATATATATATATATATATATATATATATATATATATATATATATATATATATATATATATATGATAAAGTATACTTTTAAGGTATATTTATGATTTATATTTATGGGATAGAGCGTATGTAAATATAAAAGTTGACTCCAATGTTCATTTTAACATATGGGAAAATAATATTTTAGAAATAATGAAATTCATCAACAATTTGAAAAAAAATTTGAAAATGATTTAAAAAAACTCACATATATATATATATATATATATATATATATATATGATATACAGGAGAAATTGATATACAGGGTGCCCCAAAAGATACACTCACTGTTTTAATGACAATATAAACAATGTTTATTGACTTGCAAGCAAGAGTAATGCTTGCTTCAAATTAAGAAAGATTATTATTTATTGACTTACAAGGAAGATTAACAGTTTAAATTAAATATTAAATGAAATTACAAGCAGGGGTCTGATAAAAGAAGAAAATAAAGAAGTTACGGAAGGGCCAACATATATATATATATATATATATATATATATATATATATATATATATATGTTAAAATAACTTATACTGAAAACTTTGATGTGAACTGTGAGAGAGAGAGAAAGAAAACAAAAAGAAAGAAAAAAAAAAGAACGAAAGAAAGAAAGAATGTGAAAGAGAAAAGGAAAGAAGGGGATGGGAAAGGGCAGAGGAAAACCCTCTCTTTTCTACACATTTTCTTTGTTGTGCGGTGAAAAATCATTTCTCGTCTAAAAATTTTGCCTATGATTCAAATGATCTTGGCCGTTCTGTCCGGTGCATATGAAAAAAAAATCAACTTTAAAATGTCAACAAATCTATTTCTTTTATATGTCTCATCCTTTCAGATCAGGGGCGATAATGGCTCTTCAAAACTTCCTATCCTTTGTGGACCATAGCAGTTTTTCCTCCTTTTCTTTTTTACAAGCCTACATTGGGCCCAAAGAATTTTTATTTATTCTGTGTAGAAGTGGTTTTATGTTGTCATTTTCTTTAAGGCATCATTGCTGTTTACTCGCTCCGTCCATGGAATTCTCAGCATCCTTCTGTCGATCTACATTTATGCTGCCACCAGTTTTGTCATCATCCGTGGGAAGAAGACGTTTACATGATTACATATTTCCATATATGGTAAATATCTACAAAATGTGAATTTATACATTCGGTTTTCTCTTACAAACACAGAGGCGCAGCAAACACCTACAAAAATAGTCTGAGAAATAGAATTAAGAAAGACTATCACGCGACAGCGCGGCTCTCATGATATAGTGTAGCACTATATAGAGCTATGACACCAATGACTGCGTCTAGGGTAGGTTGATTTGTCGGAGCCCATTTGCTCTTCAGGCTGGTTTTGAATCCATTGTCTTCCTTCTCCTAATCTGGTTGCCACCTATCTCTAGAGAACCTATTCTGTGCTCCTATTAGTGGAAGAAGTTAGCCGGAATCATGCCTTTTCTGCGGTATCATATATATTGTTATGGTCCGGTTCCTTGTACCACGGTGATAGTCCAAGGTAGAACCAATAAAGAACTCGAACACGGATGTGGAATAACACAGATATATTACAAACAGGAATATATACAGAGAAGTAGAAAGTGTTAGTACGAACAATCAGGTTTAGTAGAGAGAACAATGTAGTCTCGACCAGTATCACTATTCCAATGTCTTGTAGTAATTGTCTGAACGCGACTCTGTTTCGGACTGCCTCTGACTCGACTGACTGACTCGCTCGCTCTGACTGACTGACAGACTCCTGACGGACTTCACTCCAGACTTCAGACTGAACTCAGACTTCAGACGGAACAGTATTTAGTTACCGCCACCCCACGAGGGCATCATATGGAACAAGGCCGGTTTAACATGGGATCTCCAGGCCGTGGGCTCGGCAAAAAATATGCCCTTTGAACCCGTATAAACGTGTTCAGGGTCGGTTTACCTCCCCGAAAGAGACTCCGCCCTTCGGCGTAGCCTCGATCGGGTTCTTCCCCGCCCGAAGGAAGAGAGTTCAACCGATCAGCCGGTCAGCCGGTCGTCCGACTTCAGACTGAACACCCTGCTTCCTCTTGAGGCGCAGTATTTATGGAATAGTCCATTATGTTATTATGGGTAAGGTCCCATAACACACAAAGTAGTTTTTCACTAGACTATGAAAACCTAACTCAGGAAGGCAGGACATCTTTCTTGTATGAGCGATGACAGACTTCCAAAACAACTCCTCTTTGGTTAGCCTCTAACAAGTTGTTTTCAAAGACAAACTCAAACACAATATTCCTGGGCAAACAAAGCGTCAGAGCGAAGAAACTGGCCCCAGTCCCAACTCTACAATGTTTTTAGCGAAGCCGACTTAAACATTGAGGCTTTGTCGTGCGGAAAAATGTAGCAATTGACCTTCAAACCTTCTAGCGAGATGGGTCTACCATATGTTCCATGTTTCTAAAAGGCTTGAAAACACCAGAAGGCTTCATGAGACACATGCATGTCTATAGAAGTTGAGCACCTCTTTATTTTACTGAACTTTCATTTGTCGTCTGCCATATTATTATTATTATTATTATTATTATTATTATTATTATTATTTAGATTAAAATTATCTATATCTGAATGCGTTATGATCCAGGTTAGGACCAAGGAAGAACAACACAAACACAAGAGTAGAAATAACGAAGGTATATTACACGAAATAATAATACAATATGTGGAAGGTGTTAGTATGACTGTCAGTCTGATTTGGAGTGAACTACTATCGGCTCGACTCGATTCGTCCCTCTCTCTCTCTCTCTCTTGAGAGGCGTAGTATACATAGTGTTAGGAAGAGTTAATTCTGTAGTTACAGGTAACGACCCATGACAGTATGGAAACAGTCCTTATTATCGAAGATAGAGAGTGTATGGATATAAACATTATAGACAAAAAAATCAACACTGCACGATATTTCACGGTTAAATAGCAGCGCGGTATGGATTTTCTAGATTGTTCGCAATGGCAACCAATATAGGAGAAGAATAACGCTGAAATAAAAACCTTATGTGACCCTTCTGGGATGAGTAGGTATCACCATTTCTATTAATGACAGACAGAAGAATGTCTCCACTTATTATCAGAGCCTTTCGGCCATAGTGCTCTTCTTCAGGAATATGTTTATCTGAGTAATTTATCAGGGAATTCCGAACTGAATCCTTTATTTCCTCCATAATGTTATAACATTGGTCTAGCTGTTCATATCTAGCAGCACTAAAAAGAAAAAACTATATCCCTAAATATGGACAGTGGGGATAGAAAATGTTTCACTTGTAAATTAAACAGAGGATTCAATTCGAAATTCCCTAATGGTTACCTGGATCGACAGACTCCTGAAGTAGTGCTCAGTGATCTAAACGCTATAATAATTATTATGAAGATATTAGTCCGAATTTAAATTATTTAAATAATTATATATAAGCTTTCTATGAATGCCTAGATATTTCGTTGCATGTATTTCGTAGGTCTTCTTAAATAATTTCCTCTCTTTTCCTGTCACTCAATATAATTGGTATGGTTGCTGCTCAGCAGAGGACAGAAGAGCCCTCCAAAGAATAATAGATGACGCCTAGAAAATAATCGGCTATTCTCTGCCCTCCCTGCAGGACATTTCTAATTCTCGTTGCTGCAGGAGAGGAGAGGATCTTAACGAAAAAACAGTACGTATTGCTGGGGCTACATGTTTAAACTCTTACTATTAGGGCAATGTTTTTGTTCTATTAGTTTTCTAAGATATTATAGAAGAGGCCGAAGGCCACTTCACGTTGAAACACCGGTTCCAAGAGATCACCGAGATTAAGCCACGTCGACCCTGGTCAGTACATAGATGGGTAACAGAATACCTGATGTTGTATTCTTAGAATACCAGGTGCTGTGTGCTTAGGTGCGAAGATAGTATGCCTTGTGGTCGCTTCACGTTGAAAGACTGGATAACAGCTTGTAATTATTAAACGGGCAGCTGAGTTCTAATTCCCGTTTGGTTCGTTATATTCACTTAAGGATAAATACCCTTAGGAAGGGTATGAAATCACCTCTTCTCTCCCCTATCTATGGGTTAATTAGTAAGACTTGCATCATTAAATTATTATCTCCCAAATATAAAATCCTTAAAACCTAAAAATATTTTCAGGATTAAAATAAGATGCATATGGTTGATAATCCGTAAAAAAAACGAATCGATCCATCACTGATTCGATGTCAGTCTTTCGTGATTTTGCCTAAATCATTTCCTCCCTGTCCGTGTCTCTCTATATAATTGATATGTCAGCTGCTCAGCAGCGGACAAAAGAACTCTTCAGGGGTTTATAGATGTTGCCTAGAATATAATCGTCTGTTCGTTTGGAGAACATTTCTAATTCTCGTTGTCGTAGAAGAGCAGAAAACATAATGAAAGACAGGACGACTTGTCTGATCTCTTACATTAAGAACCAAGTTTTAGTTTTTATCTTGGGGCCTGCTTAAAATGAACGATGCCGTAAGCTGAGAATTTTCGACATATTTTAAACTTTGTTGCTTTTCTGCATTCGATAGCAGGTGTATGTGTGTGTGGTTCTATTTTTTGTGCACGTATGAGTTCACGTGGGTTCTTCTGTCAAATTCCATCGTCCATTGCGCAGTGAAAAGAAGTGTAAATAAATAAAATAAAATAAAATAAAGATAAATTAAATAAATAAAATAAAAAATAAATAAAATAAAATAAATGAAAAATAAATAAATAAATATTGTAAATAAAAACAAATTAAATAAATAAAACAAAATAAATAAATAAATGAAATAAAATAAAATAAACAAAATAAATAAAAAATAAATAAAATAAATAAATAAAATAAAATAAAATAAATAAATATCAATCCATTTTTAAATTCATAAACGTTTATATATTTTCTATATTTATGCGATTTACAGCAAATGAAGTGTCTTGTATATTCCATTTTTATCATATCAAAATGCGCTAAGCCTAGAGTTAATGGTAAACAACCTAGTCCTGCAGATTGTTACTCTTGTCATGACGTCAGCGCTAAGTTGCTACGTTGAGAAATTGTTTTACCGCTCCAACTGTAAATTAATGTTTGGCAGGCTGATCTTAAAAGACAATTTGTATGAGAGTGTTCGATCCCAGGAGGGGGTTATAAGTTTTCCTTTTTTCAGAAAGAGCGTTGTGCGTTTGAGTGATTTTTAGGTGACCAAATAATTGCACAGTTGTAGTGTTAATCTCCTGTCGTTCCCTCTTGCTTTTTAAAAGTCGGAATCAAGGCAGTAAATCCGCTAAGACACAAGGGGTTACAGGGTGTAGAAGAATTAAGAACAGAAACATTAATGATTAGCAGAAAAAGAAAAGAGTAATGAGAAGATATCGATTGACATTGCATTTAAATTTTGTAGATTAAAGTTGGCTGGAAAGCATGGAACCAGAAGTGAGTTCCACATGCGTGATGTGCGAGAAAAGAAACTGTTAGCATAGAACGTACGGTTACATTTGCTCAACTGTAAATTGATGAGACCTCAATGGCTATCTAGTACTGCGCTTAAATTCAAAAAGTCTAGCTAGCATAGCGAAGAGCTCATCCGAACAATTACTATGAAAGTATTTATAGAAATGCCAAAGAGGTGGGGGGCAAATTTAAGGCGGTGGGAAAGAGGCTGAAAGCCGAGCTGCCGGATCAAGACTAATGATATTGCTGATTCTTCTTTAGATCTTATCAAGGAGCACAAGCTGGGGCAACGGAGCATATGTGGTAGCCCTATTCTAAGCATGGACGAATAGTAGACATATAGATTTGTAAGATCAATCCTAAAAAGAAAAAATTGCCTCGCATGTCACAGTGAACAAATTTTCTTAACAGCTGACCTACCAATTGATTCAATATAGTCTTTCCACTTTATATCAGCTGAGGGCAATAGCCCGAGAAGACGTAACGAGTCACTTTACTGGGGGTTAGCATCAACCATGCTGATTAAAGACACAGAGGGTTCTCTCAGATAATTAATGGAGAGAAGTTCAATTTTGGGGGGCGTTAAAATTAACAAGCCATCATTTGTCCCAGTTAACGACGGACTTAAGGTCATTTTGGACATCGGTTGCCATTTCGCCCTTGTCGAGCTTCTCAGACTTACTATAGAGGCAGCTGTAGGTTATATAAGGGGATTTGAGAATCCACGCAAATGATGCATTTCCGCATTTGAGGGCAAGAGTCTTAGAACGTCTCACTACATGTAAGCAATGGATTTAAATTCATAATGATTTTAACCCTTTATTTATCAATACTATTGTTATGTTCATGGCTTAGAAGAGAAGAGATGTGTTCTTCCCTTTTCTGAGGGCTCTACTGCGAAATAAACATAAAATCTCCTGCCGGAATTTTAATTCCTGCTGACGATTCTATTGCCTTTTCGCCACACGCATATATTCTTTGCCAAATTAAGTTAAGAATAGTAAATATTCTTGCTGTGGACTAATAAGTCATTTTCTATGTCTATTTAATAGTGACTTCCATTTTAATGGGTGTCCTGCACTTCTAGATTTGTTGCAGACTAAGTTGAAATTAGCCAATGCTAATAATATTTCCAGTCCTGACACGACACAGCGTGCTCGTCTCCCAAAATCATTGAGCTCAAGTAGAGAATTATCCCCTTCATAAGTGCTCTCGATGCCAAACTGGGATAATTATACTGATTGGGAAAACCCTCGAATCATCGTGAGAAGAATAATGGAACAATGTCATGTTATCATTTATCAATGTCTGATCTTTCATAATTTCAGCAATATGGCATAATTAAATGTCCTCTCTCTAACCGATAGTTTATATTTTTCCTACCCGGCTCTACGAAAAAGACATGTTATCAATGGCAATGATTAAATTAGTGGTAAAAGTAATGATAAAAGTGAAGTTTTAATAAACCGTTTGTATATATAGTAGGCTGGTGCAAAAATAATGTCGTTTTCTCACATATGTTACTATGTGTGAAACCGACATTATTTTTGCACCAACCTAATATATATATTAGGTTGGTGCAAAAATAATGACGTACTAATGTCGTTTTATGACGTAAAAAAATACGTCAAAAAACGACATTATTACGTCATTATTTTTGCACCAACCTAATATATATATATAATGTGTGTATTTAGGCAGCAACCCATCTTTCATGCACGTTTCATTCAATGTGACAGACAAGGTGCTTTGATTATTTTTTTTATACAATTTCTCTTGTGATCTTATAATTCTTTCCTTTCGGAAGATAAATCAAATAAAACTGTCCAATTGTTCTTTCTTTCCAAGCGCATTCGGCTATACATTTAACCATTTTCAAGGTTGAAATATATTAACTATATCGTCTACATGTTTAAAAAAAAGAGTAAAAATAATGGAAGCCTTACTAATAAAAACAAAAAACATACAACACTCAATAATATCGACCATAAAAATTGGCACAATATCTTGACCGTGTTTTAAAAAAGAAACATTATATATATATATATATATATATATATATATATATATATATATATATATATGAAACGTGCCTGCATATATATACATATATATATACATATATATATATATATGTGTGTGTGTGTGTGTGTGTGCGTGCGCGCTCGCGCGTAGTATTAATACACATTTGTCACTTAGCTAATTGATGCTATATTCAGTAACTGGACTCCAGACATTAGCAGACGAACCTTTCCGTAAATGTTCAGTCCACTCGTCACTTACGTTAAGATTCGTTTCATGAGCAGAGATGATCGATCGAGAATAATCGTCGGGGATTAATGGGTTTATAAACAGTAATTCGAACTTTCCTAACCATAAGGTTCTCTGTAGGCAAATGATATAGCACGTCAGAACAAATGACGGTTTGCATGCAGGGACACAGGTACGATTGCTTCTGGAGAAGTGAACGCCTATTTTCCACGAAATTCCGCGAACATTCAGGCCGGTAAACGTAATTTATACTGTTTAATTAAAAGAAAAACAGAGTATTTACTTAAATCAATTGTATCTATAAAAATAACGTATAAACAGAAAATATATTAAATAATTGTCGGACTTAATCAATTTCATATATATATATATATATATATATATATATATATATATATATATTTGTATATATATATATATATATATTTATGATGCTATTATATTATTGTTGTCAACAAGAATGTGGGACTTCATGAATATTTAAATGAGATCTAAGTGAGCTATGGTCAGAAAGGTTTAGAGTGAGTCTGCGTGTCAGACATGTTGTAGTATCAACATACATGTCGACAACACTAATATAATAGCATCATCTACATCCCAAAAAAAAGGCTAAAAATAATGGAAGCCTTTTTAATAAAAACAAAAAAACAACACTTGATAATATTAACTTTGAACATGGACGCAATATCTTGACCGAGTTTTGAAAAATGAAAACATTTTATAAAACATACATATAACAAACTATTTCTTATTTAACAGTTAAAATATTTAATCCTTGAAAATGGCTAAATGTATAGCCGAAAGCGTTCGGATAAAAAAACATTCGGACAGTTTTTATATAATTTATCATCCGAAAGGGAAAAAATTATTAGATCGCATAATAAATTTTATAAAAAAAATAAAATAAATAAAAAAATAAATAAATGTACCTTGTCTGTCGTTTTCAATTAAATGTGCATATATATATGTGTGTGTGTGTGTGTGTGTGTATGTGTGTGTGTGTTTGTTTATTTGTTCAAAAGTTTTTTAGTAGATACTCCTGCTTGAAAGAGACGTTCCGTTGATTTTTTTTATTTAGACAGTGTTTATTACGTCTGCCGCATTGTGCAAAGCATGAAGAATATAAAAAGAAGCAACTAATATTGATATGCTCGTATTCGATCTTATTCGGTGTCTGCGTAAATTTGTTAAAATATTGAAGCTTAAATTTTAGAATCATTATTTTGGCTTGTATTGTTTGTATACTGTGTTGTAATACGCGCGACACGTGATTCACTGGGGACTAAGAAGTCAACTAGATACGAAATAAAACAGATCTTATCCCTACAGCATTCTGTGGGAAGTAAGACTTAGTGCTCATTTTATATACCGCTTTTTGGCAACGCCATCCAGCGGTCGCTAGCAGAAGTTATTTTGGCAAACATGTGGTATCACTCTAGTATTGATTTGTAGAAATTAAATTGAAAAGAAATGTCTGTTACAAGTAATTTTAATAAAGTATAGTTTTAAAAATATCTTTTATTTATAAAAAACGAAATAAAATTATATTCTGAAAATAATGCGTATGAAAAACTGAAAAAATAATTTTTAAAAAAAGACGCAACTAAAAAAATTAAAACAATAAAATGATTTTTTAAGTTTGTATTAAAAATATGTTTTTAAAAAATGAGGTACATATCTCTATGAAGATCATTCGATGGAAAATTTTGCCCTGCTATCAGCTAATCTCGCAAATCATTGCTCTCCGTAGGAGGTTTGATCAACACTGAGTTATAAAACAAAATAGATCCAACTAGAAAAATGAAAACAATAAAAATAAATTTACAAGTTTTATAAAAGGATATACCGTAATTCCCCATGTATAATACGCCCTCATCCATAATATGCACCACAAAATTTGAGCTGAAAGTGTGGGAAAATGTTTCTACTCACGCATAATACGCACCCCATCTTTGGTAATCAAACCTTATAAATTGTACCTCTCCAATTTCATTACGGCCAGCGATTCCTATTCTTATTTAAAAAATGATTTTAAACATAAAATAAAATTATTCTAATTTAGTTTTATGATAATTCTTATTTTATTTTCCATTTGTAAGTATTGTTAGGTACATATGATTGTATTTGACATCCTTATGGGGCCGCAATCGCCGAATGTTAGTGTCAAATTGTTGTATGTTTGGGGTGAGTAGTCATTTCGCAACTGAAATCGACCGATAAAACGGCAATTTTTTAAAGAGTTTTTTTGTAGCTGTACATAATACGCAACCCTAATTTTGCTTATTATTTTTAGGAAAAAAAGCGTATTATACATGGGGATTTACTGTATTTAAACTAAACGTACATTTTTCGCCGAACATCATTCGATGGAAAGTTGCACTACCAGCTAATCTCGCCGGCCATTGTTCTCTGTAGTAAGTTCGATCCTCACCGATTGATTAGTAAAAACATATGAACAAAACTATTGAAAGAAAAATCTACTGGCATATTTCCTTCGATTAAGAATCGGTCTCAAAACGGTAATTGACATTCGCCAACCATCTCATCCCATCGCCATTACATCAATAATAATAATAATAATAATAATAATAATAATAATAATAATAATAATGTGTCCATCTTGTATTATACTGTTGTTTTTCTACTTTTTTAGATTTGGCAAACAAAAAAGAAATAGATTTATATTTTAATTATCTCTTTTTTCATTAAAAATATTTGATATTGAAAAAATATTCAGTGGTTTCCCGTTTGTCTTTTTTTTTAACTAAATAATTGTTACCCAGAATTCGTAATTTGTATTTTATATACAACAAAAATAATCATTTGATTTTTAATGAACAGTATTCATGTTTATTATGAAGATGTTTGGATTGTCAGTGAACTGTAAAGAATTCTTATTGATTGTTTTTCTGTTTATAAAAACGAAATAAATTTGACAAAATTGATGTATATAAAAAGTAAATGGAATGGTCAGTAAACATTACAATCAGTTTCCAAATATGAATCATAATTGAAATTTTTATATTGTTGTGAAGCCTTCTCACTCCTCTAATTTTGTGTGCATATATATATATATATATATTAGGTTGGTGCAAAAATAATTTCGTTTTCCCACATAGTAACATATGTTAGAAAACGAAATTATTTTTGCACCAACCTAATATATATATATATATATATATATATATATATATATATATATATATATATATATATATATATATATATATATATATATATATATATATTAGGAATAAATTATGACAAAGCGGAATTTTTGTTTTTCACGCCTTTCGTCCGTTAGGACTTCATCGGATTAAATTTGTTATGCTGGTGCGCCTACACATGCGCACGAACGAAGGATGCTGGTAATTTTTTATTTCTTAATCGGCTAGTTTAAAAACAAATAATTTCCAGCATTCATCGTTCGTGCGCATGTGCAGACGCGCCAATATGACAAATTTATTCCGATGAAGTTCTAAAGGACGAAACGTTTGAGAAGAAACTTTTCCCCAATAATATTCCTGATATATAAAAACATATATCGCTATCTCATACATACATATATATATATATATATATATATATATATATATATATATATATATATATATATATATATATATATATATATATATTACCAAATGGACAAAGTCCGACAATTTATTTATTAAAGACATTTTTATGTTTAACGTTCTTTTTATAGATACAAGTATTTAAGTAAATGCTCTGTTTATAATAAACAGTATTAAATAACATTTACCGGCCTGAATGTCCGAGAAATTTTCATAGAAAATATTCGTCCTTGGACAGCATTCGAACCTGCATCCTATACGGAACCGTCATTTACGCTGACGTCGAGCGGTCAAGGCACGTCATCGTAAATGAGGGTTCCGTATAGGTTGCAGGTTCGAATCCTGTCCAAGGACGAATATTTTCTATGAAAATTTCTCGGACATTCAGGCCGGTAAATGTTATTTAATACTGTTTATTATAAACAGAGCATTTACTTAAATACTTGTATCTATAAAAAGAACGTTAAACATAAAAATGTCTTTAAATATATATATATATATATATATATATATATATATATATATATATATATATATATATATATATATATATATATATATATATATATATATATATATATATATATATATATGCATGTGTTGTTAATGACTTTATTTTAATTCATGAATTCTGTCGTCTGCTTTATGCTTTTTTAGCCTCTTCATGGCGATTAATAGTTGTATACAATTGATTTTCGGGCTCTTCTTTGGCTGTTGATGTACAAAAAAAGACATATTTTTTTCAATAAGAATATAAAAACTACTCTTTTTTTTCTACTTGGAAAAATTAAAATATTCGACCTTAAAAGAGACAAAATCATTAAATGGATCCGCAAATTTATATTAAAGAATAAAATACCGTGAGACATTTTTTCTATTATTACGCTATGAATTTTATGGAGTTTTATTTTTACCACTTGTATGATTTTAAGTAATAAACATATGAAATTTATCTTGCCTTGATTTTGTGTTGTTTTCTTTTTAAGTTAAACTTATCCACCCACGTTGCTTTGACTGAAATTGATATAATAAAGGTGAGTATCTCAACAGAAAATACCACTAACAAGCTGTAATATCGAGCAGCGGTCCCCAAAGAGCGGTAAACATAGCAGTAGCGGGCCATGGACCACTTGGCACGGGCTGCACTGAATTTTTTTTTTTCCATTTTATTGACTATCGCTGTCTGGATTATTGTGTTTTATTACTCGCCTGACCGACATTGACACTGTTACAAATTCATGACGGTCGTCTTCGAGTATAGAATTCAGAGGTTGGCAGTGAATATTTCGGAGACAGTGGGAAAGCGTAGTTCAGGTTCGCAGTGGATATCGTAGCAAAGTAGCAGAGCGTTGTTCTTCCTTCTATCATCTTCGCCTGTCAAGTTGACACTGGTCCTTCCGTAGGGTAAACAAAGATGGTCGCCTTTATACACGACGGATACAATGTTCTGCGGCTTCTGATTGGTTAACCTTCTATTGGTAGACTATAAAGGAAGTTAAGTCATTTGGATTGTCTCACTAGTCATATGCATATACCCAAAAAACCGTAACAGACACTGACCCACCAATAGAAAAATTATCTTGTATGACACGGTCTGTGTCTCAAAAAAGGTTGGGAAAGGTTAGCATGCATAACTGGTACTTAATCTCTCCAGCTATGACATCACTGGAAGAGTCTTTATAATTATTGTCATTTCGATCTGGAAGGTCTTTGTTACTAACCGATCCTCTGAAACCCATGCGAACAATACAGACGTTCCCCAAGGTTCTCTTCTCGGTCCTATCCTCTTTCTGTTTTATATTAACGATCTACCAATGAACATTCTCAGATCATTTTTAAGTATATATTCAAACGATATCATTGTTTATGGGTGCACCTTAAAAAAATAAGTGAATAGAGCCTGATAGCTGATATCTAATCTGACCAAGATTAACATCTAGGAGAATCCGGGCAAGGTCACTTTGTTTTCATATGTCGTTGCATTTTGATCGTTGTTCAGTTTTCTACCACGCAATATATATATATATATATATATATATATATATATATATATATATATATATATATTTCAATTAAAAGGTGCAAATATAATTTATAATTTCATGAATCATTCATACAAAAAACAAATATAGAGGTTACACACACATGTGTTTCATGAATTAAAATAAAGTCATTTCTCATAGCATTTTTTCGGATTACATCTCTATTTTCGTTTTCCTCTTATGACTGAGAAGTAAAAACAAGAACAAAATCTACTTCCATACCTGATGATATCTGTAGGAACAGACGAAAGCTTGTAAAAAATTAAAAAGACCTTATAAAACTGGAATTTATAAAGGGGGATCATATCATTCATATACAGGTTCGGGGTTGATGCATCTTATTTATATTGTTTGCGACGAAGTATTCTCGCCATCTAAATCATTAACCTCTATATTTGTTTTTTGTATGAATGATTCATGAATTTATAATTTATATATATTTATATATAGTCACCCACGGACAGACTGTTTCGCTGTATCACAGCTAATCAGAGTGGCTAGACGTCTGGTTGCCTCTAGCTAGGATCGAAACCTGGCTGAATTGGCGTCAGTCGGGGGATTCTACCACTAAGCTGTTGGCACATGATTATATTTTTTCAGTTTGAGTGTGTGTGTGTGTTATGTGTATGTTTTTAGTGTGTTATAGAGATGTTTTATTTTCCGAACATGGTTAGCACATTATGGATGTGTTCGTAGTTAATATTGTTAAGAGTTGGCTTTTTCTTTTTTATTATTAGGGCTTCTATTATTTTTAATCTTTTTTACAGGTGGATGTTTGTATTTTCTCCTAGTACGTTGCGAATGGAGTCTGGTAGGTTTGTGCGTGTGTTTAAATAGATTCCGATAGAGCTCTGGTCAGACTGGTGTAACGTAAGGCGACCAGAGCTCTAATAATAAAACTAAGACCTATACTAAGGGCTTTCTTTTTAAGTCACTTATTTTCTTTCTTTTTTCCTTACGAGAAACGCCAGCTTAGCCAGAAAGTACTGATGATTCCTTATTTAAGCAGACAGACAAATACACACACGTTTGTTTCTTTCGTTTTCGGATCTAATGAAGGTTAGAAAGGCGAAACGCGTAATCAAATCTACTTTTAATTAAACGTTTTCTATTTGGAAAATTTCATAGAAAGTTTGTCCGGATTCTATACCCATTTTAAATACACACACACACACACACACACACACACACACATATATATATATATATATACATATATATATATATATATATATATATATATATATATATGATTATTATTAATAAAAAGATAACGTTAGGGGTATATGATTATAAATAATTTACTTAGAACAGAGATTTCGATCCTAATTCATCAGATCGACTATTCCCGTACAAATAAATGGATGACAATTTTTTCCAGGCATAAAAATTATATATTATTATTTTTAATTCATACAGCCAGTTGTTTGAGGAGGTAGATTAAATCTGTGGGTAGGCAGAGGTAAAAAGGATATGTATTTAGAAAGGGATAAAGTGGTTGAGAGAGGGGAAGACAAAAGATAGGTAAACAAAATTTGGAAGGGAAAAAATGGGGAATAGAGAGATATTTATATCCATCTTTATAAAGAGACTTGTCGGAAGAGTAGTGGTGGGTGGGGAGTCGACATGGTGACCTATTTATCACGAATATGCACAGGAAAGAAGAAAAGAAAGTTAGACAAAGAGAACGAAGAAAGAAAAGCAGTAAAGAAATATGAAATTAAAACCGAATAAAAATTAAAACGGGGAAAACGGACAGGACTTCATCAAATTTTAAGAATACCAATGAATAAATTTTTCGTCCATATGCGCCTATGACACTTCGACATTATTTTAAATAATAATAATAATAATAATAATAATAATAATAATAATAATAATAACAAAAAATTCCTAAAATAACAATGATAATATCCTTAGTGATATTATTCTAAGAGAAAAATGACGCAAAGAATTAAAAATGAATATATATATTGTTATGGGACCTTGCCCATAACATAATGGACTATTCCATACGTAATAAATACTGCGCCTCAAGAGGAAGCAGTGAGTTCAGCCCGAAGTCGGGCGACCGGCTGATCGGTTGAACTCTCTGCCTTCGGGTGGGGAGGAACCCGAAGGAGGCTACGCCGAAGAGCGGAGTCTCTTTCGAGGTGGTAGACCGACCCAGAACCCGTTTATACGGGTTCAGAGGGCATATTTTTGCCCGAGCCCACGGACTCGGATTCCCACGTTAAACCGGCTTTGCGCCACATGATGCCCTCGTTGGGGGGTGACTAAATACCGTTCAGTCCGAAGTCGGGCGACCGGCAGATCGGCTGATCGGTTGAACTCTCTGCCTACGGGCGGGGAGGAACCTGAAGGAAGCTACGCCGAAGGCCGGAGTCTCTTTCGGGGAGGTAGATCGACCCTATACCCGTTTATACGGGTTCAGAGGGCATATTTTTGCCCGAGCCCACCGGCTCGGAAACCCAACGTTAAACCGGCCTTGTGCCACATGATGCTCTCGTGGGTTGGGGGTGACTAAATACCGTTCAGTCCGAAGTCGGGCGACCGGCTGACAGGCTGATCGGTCGAACTCTCTGCCTTCGGGCGAAGAGGAACCCGAACGAGGTTACGCCGAAGGGCGGATTCTCTTTCGGAGTGGTAAACCGACCCTGAACCCGTTTATACGGGTTCAGAGGGCATATTTTTGGCCGAGCCCACGGGCTTGGAAACACCACGTTAAACCGGCCTTGTGCCACATGTTGCCCTCGTGGGGTGTGACTAAATACCGTTCAGTCTGAAGTCGAGCGACCGGCTGATCGGTTGAACTCTCTGCCTTCGGGCGGGGAGGAATCCGAACGAGGCTACGCCGAAGGACGGAGTCTCTTTCGGGGAGGTAAACCGACCCTGAACCTGTTTGTGGGTTCAAAGGGCATATTTTTGCCCGAGCCCACGGACTCGGATTCCCACGTTAAACCGGCTTTGCGCCACATGATGAGTTCAGTCTGAAGTCTGTAGTGAAGTCCGTCAGGAGTCTGTCAGTCAGTTAGAGCGAGCGAGTCAGTCAGTCGAGTCAGAGGGAGTCCGAACAGAGTTGCGTTCAGACAATTACTACTAAACCTGACTGTTCATACTAACACTTCTACTTCTCTGTGTATATTCTTGTTAGTAATATATCTGTCTTATTCCATATCCGTGTTCGAGTTCTTCTTTATTGGTTCTACCTTGGACTATCACCGTGGTACAAGGAACAGGACTATAACAATATATATGATACAACAGAAAAGGCATGATTCTTCCACTAATATGAGCACAGAATAGGTTCTCTAGAGATAGGTGGCAACCAGATTAGGAGTCGGTAAGGCCTCTCTTCTAGATCTGTGTTTTACCTCTATCGTCGAGTCTTCTAGTGCCTCGCAGCGCTGCCCTCTCAGTAACTCCGATCACGGCGTAGTGTCGGTCAACATCTTCAATTCCACTCCCTGCAAAGAACCTCCTACCTCTAGAACCTCGTTCTGCTATCAACGAGCTGACTGGGACTCGTTCCGTGATTTCCTCCGCGATGTTCCCTGTGATGTTGTCTTTACGCTCCCCGTCCAAGAGTTTTCTTCTGAGGTCTCCTCCTGGGTCAAAGCTGGAGTCCACGCTTTCATCTCCTCAAAGAAATTTAAGGTTTTCTGCTGCTTGCTCAGCCGCCATTGCCCATAGGATCTACTTCTTCCACCTATATCGTAGCGATATATCTGACTGCAATAGACGTCTCTTTGCCTCTGCCCGTAACGAGTGTAGGCGTGTCCTCACCGAAGTTAAGTCACTATTTATTGCTCGAATGAAGGAACGTATCGCTTCTCGCAAATTCGGCTCCAAGGATTATTGGCGTCTCCGCAAGAGCGTACTAAACAGTAGCAAACCCTCTATACCTCCTTTGTTCAACCAGTTTGAGGTCCTGACTTCCTCTGCCGACAAGGCTGAATCCTTTGCACAGAAATTTACTTTCAATTCAAATACTTGCACATAGCCCCATCATTGATATTGGGCATTATCTCTAATTTAGCCCCCCACAAGGCTAGTGGTGGAGATGGGGTACCAGCCAATTTTTGAAGTAATGTGCACCTGAACTGGCGCCTGCTCTCTCCAAATTATACAACTACTGCCTCAGGGAATTTTGTTTTCCAGACTGCTGGAAGTCCCATCGATTGTTCCTGTCTTTAAGAACTCCGACCAGCCGTCTAACCCTTCTAATTACCGTCCTATCAATCTCCTTCCCCTCTTCGGCAAAGTTTTCGAGGCTTTAATCAACGCCGAAGTGGTTAACCACCTTACATCCCATAATCTGCTCTCAGAGAGGCAATATGGCTTCCGAGTTGCCCGATCTACAGCTGATGTGCTTACGACCATCACTGAAATTGTCTGCCAAGCTCTTCAGAATAACGGAGAAGCTCGTGCCATGGTCCTAGACATCTCCAAAGCGTTTGATAGGGTTTGGCATGCCGGCCTTCTTTGAAAGCTCCAGGGTTATAGTATTACAGGCCGATTGTTTGACTTAATACAATCATTTCTGTCTAACCGCGAATTGAAGGTCGTTCTCAATGGATTCTCGTCCAGCTCCTATCCGACGAATGCAGGTGTTCCCCAAGGCTCCATCCTAGGCCCTACTCTGTTCCGTATGTTTCCATTGATTCCCAAGTAGGCATCTATGCGGACGACACTACTATATATTCCTGCCTCAAAAACAAATCTAGTGTCGCTGACAAAACTAACCTGGCCGTTCGTCTCGAAAAGGACCCCCAATCGGTTGTGAACTGGGGCAGTAATTGGGTGGTTAACTTTAACGCCTCCAAAACTAAACTGCTCTCTATTAATCACCACAGAGATCCTTCCCTGCACCCCCACACCCATTAGAATGTATGACGCTCAACTTCCCGAGAGCACCTCTCTGCGGCTGTTCGGTCTCACATTGACTGCTGATCTGAGATGGAACAAATACATTGAGTCAATTGCTTCGCCCACCGCAAGGAAAGTTGGCTCCCTGTGCCTCGCCAGGAAATTTTTCTCCCCGGAATCGATTCTTCAAATCTATAAATCAACCATTCGCCCTTGCATGGAGTATTGCTGCCATATTTGGTCTGGAGGCCCTACTGTTTGCCTCGGGGTTCTTGACCAGATTCAGAGAGGGATATGCAATATAATTGGCCTCGATCTGGCATCTCGTCTGCAGTCGCTCTCTCACAGATGCGCCGTCGCCTCTCTCTGTCTTCTTTACAAATACTTTCATGGTATGTGTTCATGGATGTGTGCTGTTTTTTTTTTCGACTTTTTGTATATGTTTGTCTGTAGTCTATTGTGGGCAGGCCTATTGTGTTATTCTAACGGTAATGACCAGCAAACATAAATTATCAAGCCAAAACACAACATGCATGGCCTGAATAAAAAGATTGTCGCCGCGGAGTGTTGACAGTAAAGTCAACTTTTACATTTACATACCACCTATCTCTGATATCGATCACTTGACAACATAAATAAAGCACACCTTAAAATTATATATATATATATATATATATATATGTAAAAGGCAGATTGAAAACAATCGCGCCTAAAAGTTATATCAAAAATTCAAATAATTCGGATTATTGTCCTCATCTTTATCGCCATATTTATTACAACGTTTTGGCCGTTGTATGCTCCAGCCTTCTTCAGGTGGTTGGAATGTCAAACTGAATCCTTTATTTCGTTCTCTAGGGTAGACTGTTCTAGTTCCACGTGCCATGTTTAATGGATGTCAGTTATCAGTTATCTCCTGTTAATTTCCCTCTGAAAGTTCTCCACTGCCTTAACCAGGTATTGAACTCACGTCCTGTCACTGGATCTAACCAAAGCCCTTATCCACTGTGCCATGTGTCTTTGTATGAATTTCTGGGTATTATAAACCTAATGTCTTCAGCAACCATTTTTACCAGTACTCATATTGCAATTTTTGCTGTTATCATTCCATGATTTTACCAGAGTTCATATAGCAACATAATACATAATAGCTCATCTCAGAAATATAGACAGACAAAATTCAAAATCGAATATGTAAAGCTAAGATATTTAAGAAAAGGCTAAAATGCCAGCTAACCTCGCAACCTGAGTTTCTAGCGTAAGATATCCTCAGGCAATTGGAAATACGTACAAGGCAAAGAAAACTATTCCAATGTACCAGAACACCAGAGCAGGGGGAATAAATGTATGAGGATGGGAAAAACGAGAGAGAGGAGAAAAATGAATTGTAAGTGAGCAAAAGTGGGAAGGGAAAAAATAATTATTTTATTTCGCTATTTTTTTTGAAACCATTATCACTAACTCTAGCTGCTGAAATCAGTGATAATAATGGTTTCAAAAAATATACATTGGATGTACTGAGGGCCCTTTCGAAAAGAGATTTTGCAATCATGCTTCGTCCTTTAGGTTGAAGAACAATAGAAGTAACATCAAGCCTGCTGATTCTCTAAGGAAATACAGAGGTATGGCAGTTCTTGTGTAAAGTGAAACACGGTAAGGAAGGTGCAAACTGGCAGAATGTGTGGTAAATGTTTCCGGCTGTACCAGGAAAAGAAATTGGTCATTGCCACATATCCTGATAAGGGTGTCATACTAAATGAGAGAACTGAGATTATGTCAGGGTGCAGGCATTTAAGCAAATATTTTTAGGTGGCTATGAACCCGGATGAGCGAAATAAAATAATTAATTTTTTTCTTTCTCCTCTTTTCCTCCGTTACAATTTTTCTCCCCGCTCTCGCCTCCCACCATGCTCATACTTTTACCCCCTCACTTCCTGTGTTCTGGTATATTGGAGTAGTTTTCTTTTGCTTGTATATCATTCCACTTGTCTGAGGAGACCTTACATTTGAAGAAACCCGGGTTGCGAGGTTGGTTGTCATTTTATCCTTTCCTTATATATATATATATATATATATATATATATATGAAAATCTATGACAAAGTGATAATTTTTTATTATCTGATGCGTTTTCACATTCAAGACTTCATCGGACTGAAGTGATGGTTACGTTGATGTAATTACACCGGCGCATGGAGAAAACGGAATGCTGAAATTTCAAATTCAAAATTAGTTTTTTTTTTTTTCTATTTGGAAATTATGACATAACGATATATAATTATTCTATCAAGAAATCGTACTGAGAAAATAGTATAAAATGGAAAAAAGTTCTTGTGACGCGTTTTCTGTTGTCACAATCAGAGATTGAGAGAAAAAGGAAAAGAATATAGATGAATTTGGCTACATTGGAAAATATTATTTCAAAAAAATATTCTTTCAAAGAAATATTATTTCAAAAATATTCTTTCAAACATTTTAGAACTACCAGCATTTCTCATGCGCATGTGTATTCGGGACATCAACAAGACCCATTCCGATGAAGTCCTAACGGATCACAAAAAACATTTTTTTTCCAATTTGTCATAATATTTTTCTCATCATAGGGAAAAGAGTTAATTCAACCGACGAAAAATTCGTCAGTCTTATTCAACCCCGGTATAGACTGAGTTGGTGTCGGAATTAGAAATTTAACTTCTGCTTTAAAGGGGGCCAGATATCACGCAACAGTTCAGTACTCGTTTCTTTGTGACCAACGAAATTTTCCTTTCTCGTAGACAGTTAAATTTCTAATTCTGACATGGACTCAGTCTATACCGGGGTTGAATAAGAGTAACAAATTTTTCATCGGTTGAAATAAGTTTTTTTCCTCATATGAGGTAATTTTGGATATTATTCTGTACTAACTATGTATACACACATGTGTGTGTTTGCGCGTGTGTGTATTCATAAAATACATGCATAAAAGAAAAGCTTTTATGCCAAAGCGTGTTGTCCTTTGAGAAACTTTATCAGGGCAAGTGTAGAAATATTCTTTACTAACCTAAATTTATGCAGAGTAGCAACGTCGAAAAAAAAAAACACAAAGTTATTTTTCTCCATCTTACTTCTGATTATATTTCATCCACTTCGCGCTAATGCCCTTTGAATAGGGATAAAAACAACCTCTCCCTCCCACATCAATAGCTTAAATATCAGAACAGATCTAACTCTCTTCCCTTGACGGGACAACCAGTCTTGGAGAAAGAAAACTCAGACTTCAAAACCAGCTTGCTAATAATTGAAAGCTATCAGGATGCGTAGGATATACAGTGTAACCCGGATATAAGAGACCCTGATATAAAAGAAACCCGAATATAAGAGAATTTTTCTCTGGTCCCAAATTAAAGCCATACTTACCTAAACAAAATAGACCAAACCCGGATATAAGAGAAACCCGGATATAAGATACTTCTTCTCCGCTCCCGACAACTCTCATATATCCGGGTTACACTGTATAACGGTTTGCCCTAAACTTGGAGAGGTGAAGATTGTAATGATCCCGGAAGCATCCACACTGGTTATCTGACTACTGGCGTCACTTGCTGAGATAAATATTAATTTTTGAAATTATCAGACAAAATAATTTATTTATAATTTCGCTTTTCAATAATGCATATCTTTCTATTAGGACCAGCCTTTTCATTTTCATGGTCATACTCACAAGTTTTCGGTCGTTGTTACCCCTGACCTTCCTCAAGTGACTACCTTCCCGGATATTTCGAACGGAACCCTTTATACGTTCCATTATTAGGAGAGATAACTCGTTTCAGCTAATTCTCTCTGGTCTGTTGTGTCATTTGTCCGTTTCTTTCCCCGAATCAGATTATCTGAGGCCTAACAAGACAAGGATGCGTCTTCTTACTGCAATACTACAACTGTTTAACCTATACTGAGACAATCAGAAGTCCGACCAGGATTCAGTATTGGCGGCCACGATCTTAACAAAATAATATATGCAGATGACACAGTGTCGATAGCAGACACGGAAAATTACAAAAAAAAAATAAATAAATAAAACTACAGAAGGTAATGAAGAAAAACGAGAGACAAGGATTAAACATCAATTGCAAAAATACGGAATGTAAGGTTGTGAGTAAAAGAGACAGGTCAAAATACAAATTCCAAGTCGGGGATACCAAAATCAAACGAGTCAAAAATGTAAACATCTGGGAAGTGTTTTAACGGAGGACATAAAGTGCGACACTGTAATCCGAAGGAGGACTGGAATAGCGGAAGATGCCTTCCAAAAGCTAAGCAGAGTATTAAGATGTAGAAAAGCTTCATTAGAAACAACGAAAAGTGTACGGAATTGTTTAGTGATATCTGT
Source organism: Acanthosepion lycidas (assembly GCA_963932145.1). Classification (NCBI taxonomy): domain Eukaryota; kingdom Metazoa; phylum Mollusca; class Cephalopoda; order Sepiida; family Sepiidae; genus Acanthosepion; species Acanthosepion lycidas. The sequence continues at coordinate 93,861,687 of OZ010590.1, forward strand.
CCTCCTATATGGCAGTGAATTCTGGACAATCGCCTCAAAGATAAAGAAGAGACTTGAAGCAACAGAAATCTGGTTATACGGAAGGATGCTGAGGATACATGTGAGTAAAAACGAAATTTTAGAGAAAACGGAAACAAAAACAAAAATTATACTTAACATCGGGACGAGAAAGCTGTAATTTCTAAGGGGTAAATAATACGGAACGAGGGCCTTGGAAACCTGATACTCGCTGGACAGCCTCAGACCAAGAGGTCGGGGAAGAGGAACGCAGTGCATAATATAGTGAGTTTGAGTAAAAGAATAAGGGAACAAGTTTTCGGAGAATAACAACAACAAAAAAACTAAATTTATTAAGAGCTACAAAGTAAAGGAAATTGTAGAGAGCCATGATCGCCCATGGCTAGAGGGAAGACGATGCATAAAGAAGACGTATAGCAATGAGGAATGAGGTAGTAGAGTCACTGAATACGTCTATTTCCACACTGACTGACACTTAGTGTGTCAGACGGTGTTTGTTAAAACTGTAACCTCCTGTCCAGCCCACTTAAAAAATCTGACCTAATGAACAAACACATGATTCTTTCTAAAGTGATTCTTAAATGGTGTGTGTGCGTGTAAAGTGGGGTGTGAATCTAAATGAATGGTAAACTGTGTAAAACAATTTATAAATCTTTTTTTGTTTTATTGCTGAACCAGTGTCACCAGAAAGAAGAAAAAAATCTTTCATAAAAATAAGATGGACATTAGGAAAGACGGAACGTGAGTCACCTGAAAATACTGGACAATTCATTTTGACTTATTTTAATTTATTTTATCGTTTTAGAAATAAAATTTAAACTAATTTTCAAGTCTCTTCTTATTTTGATGTCTGTATTAGTTTAATTTATTTGATTTTTATTTATTTATCAAATCAGTAAAAAAAAAAAATCAAGTGTTCTGACGCTTAACGAGAAACTTGTTTTGTCTCGCAAACCTTGATTAGTTTTATTAGCATTCATTAAATCATCCTCTATCCACAGTATTTGTCTGCGTCTCTCTCTCTCTCTCTCTCTCTCTCTCTCTCTCTCTCTCCATATATATATATATATATATATATATATATATATATATATATATATATATGTATGTATGTATGTATGTATAGATAAAGATATTTTTGTAGGTACAAAATTTAATGATCGAAATAAAAGTATAAAAGTTAATATTACGAGACATATTAAAAAAAAAAACGGGTGAAGCAAACGGTTTCGCTCCCGCTCTTCAGGCTTCAACGGGAGATTTAAAATTAACACAGAAAAATGTACAATAAAAGGAATTGTAAATAAAAAAAAAATATGCAAAAGGAAACAAATGACAGCGAGTCCCAACAAACACTCACGTTGTTTGAACAAAGAAGGCTTACGGGACCCGATGTAAAGTGCCTCCAGAACCTTTAAATGAAATAATGAGTGAGACCGGGACAACACGGTGAACCAGTCAACACTAAATTTGGCTGCACAATTTTTTTTTTTTAATATGTCTCGTAATATTAACTTTTATACTTTTATTTCGATCATATATATATATATATATATATATATATATATATATATATATATATATATTATGCAGAGTTACATTGGAACATGCACATACACTCTACAAATCTTTTCATCAGGTGGGAAATCACGATGCTACTAAAATAGTTTATTCCGAAGTGCAGTTAACGAAACATATCTTCCACTTCCGTCACTTGAAAGTTTACATGTAAATTCTTTTTTTACCTTAAATGACAAACTTTCTAGCGACGGAAGAGGAGGATGTGCTTCATTAACTGCATTTCGGAATAAAATAATTTAGTAGCATCGTGATTTCCCACCTGATGAAATGTTAAATTTTTTAACGCTGGCACAAGATGTAGTTTTGCAGTGGGTATGTGCACGTTCTAATGAATAAATATAAAGTATTTATTGCTCTACTTTTGTATTAAGCCCTGTTTTAAATTAATGTTTTGAGCGCTGAAATGTTCCTCTTCGTTCTTTTACATTTGGACACACAGACACACACACACACACACATATATATATATATATATATATATATATCATTAGAAGAAAAGGTCCACGTATGATTCGTATAGCAAGTGAAATAGATAGGTTGGTTAATAAAACAAGGGCAAACGAAAGAGTACCACTATACGAAAAACATTTATTAAATATTAATTATTAACCATATCACAGAAATGAAGTACGGAAAGAAAGGTTTTAAGTCCGGAATTTTCGGACACGCCTGCGTCCTTTATCACGAGGAACAATGGCGATTACTCAGCGACAGATGATTTTTGGGACGGTGTAAATCCTGGTGAATATTATATTATTAGCAAAACCCGATCCCTGTCGGATTCCTCGTTATGTTAAAATTCTTATGAAAATGAAATTTAAAATTTGGATCGGTATAAAATCGTGTCAGTTACCCATTACAGCATATATATATATATATATATGTGTGTGTGTGTGTGTGTGTGTGTACAAGGTGCATGTGTGTGTAAGCTGATTGTTATTTTTTTCTCTGTTTAAGAAAATTAAAAATAATAGAGCAACACAAACACATGTACCCACGAAAATTAACGTTTATTGTAATAAGAAACGGAGTACACGACTGACCAGTTTTTGAGGGGCATGGAACCACCTTTTAATTGCTGGGGTTCCCAAGTTCATCCTGACACGGGGTGGTAGCACCTGTTAGTTGGCCAAAACATTATGAAAGGGTAACAATATGTTTTAATACCAGCAATACATTTTTGTAAAAAAAATTAGCAGCAATATATTTTTAAAAAAAATATTATTACCAGTAATAAAATCTTGTCGGTATTAAATAACGCATATGCCGTAAAACAAACCAAACTAAAAAATTCTTTTCTTTATTATCTGGGAATTGTTTTCGGAAAGATAATGGAATGGTTTCCCATTTCCTTCTCCAAGGTTTACCGTTCAGTGTTTTGTACTTTGGTTGTCAAAGATTAGAAAGCACAATTCACCCTGCGTTTTAAACTATAACCGAGGAAAAGAAATGTCTTTATGCCTTTCCCGAAGGTATTAATATGAATGTGAAAGCAATTGATAAGCCATGAATATGAACTCGGTTCGTCGATTTGATTTCCACGCTGCTACTGCTGCAGTATCTGATGTTATGATATCCCTAGCCATTGACAGCGGAACGAGAATAATCTAACCCCATAGACTAAATAAAGAGTTCAGTTCGAAATATCTGAAGGTAAACCTGACCGATAGACGCCTGAAGAAACAACATTCGAAACTTTGGAATAGTAACAACAAAGATGAGGATATTAGTCCAACTGAAAATAATGTAAAGAACGTATTTATCTGTTATTAGGTTGGTGCAAAAATAATGTCGTTTTCTCACATATGTTACTATGTGAGAAAACGACATTATTTTTTGCACCAACCTAATAGTTTCAAGTGTGCCATATCTGTTTTTTTTGTTTTTTTTTTTTGTTTTTTTTTTTTTGTTTTTTTTTTTTTCGAGAAGCTGGAGGTAATGTTTATTCACTAATTTCCATACGCTTGTTCCCAAATTGAATTACATTTTATCAATGCTAGGTTGCTTATATTTTAGGATTAAGATTTATAATATTTGTAACCGTTTTTTTAATTGATGCATAATTTTTCTGTTTTGTATTAGTATTAATATTTTTATTAGGATTTCTTGATTGATTAGTTTTCTACGGTTTATCAAACCATTGCAAGTTATTTAAAGCCAAAAAATACTTATATATATATATATATATATATATATATATATATATATATATATATATATATATATATATATATATATATTTGGTTGCGGGGTATTTAGTTATGCAAGTTTTATTAATTAACCCACAGCTGGGGAAAGGTATTTGCACGTCAGTGTACAATGAACACAATTGGAATTAGAACTCTCTGATTAACAATTCCGACATATTATTCATTACACCACATTATAAATGTTATAAATTTATGTTATTTATGTTATAAATTTTTTAAAAATAAATAATTATATATATATATATATATATATATATATATATATATATATATATATATATATATATATATATTCCTCCAGTAAAGTGTCTCGTTAGACCTTCTCAGGCTAACATTCTCAGCTGATATGAAACGGAAAAAATTATTGAATCCATTGCTAGGCCAGCTGCTAAGAAATTTGCTTCACTGTTGTACGAGGCAATGTTTTTTTTCTCCCTAGAATCTATCCTACATATCTATAAGTCTACCATTCAGCCATGCTTAAAATATTACTGCCACATATGGCCCGGTGCCCCTCCTATTTGCCTTGAGCTCCTTGATAAAATCCAAAAGAGAATCAATAACATAATTAATCCTGATCTGTTGGCTCGGCTTCAGTCACTTCCCCCACGACGAGATCTCGTCAATTTACAGTTCAGATGACTAGCTGTAACCGTAAATTCTATGCTAACAGTTTCTTTTCTCACAATTCTTGCCTGTGGAACTCACTTCCAGCTCCATACCTCTCGTCCAACTTTAATCTGTAAAATTTAAATGCAATGTCAATCACTATCTACTGTCCTTCTGATTACACTTTCCTCTTCCCTCTCATTATTAATGTTTCTGTTCCTAATTCTTCCAAACCATGTAACCCCTTGTGTCTTAGTGGCTTTACTGTCTTTCATGTTGTGATACTGATTAAAAACAACAAAAAAAAATAAAATAAAATCATTTCTTCTATGTATTTTGCCCTGTTTCTCTCTGCCCCTCTTGCTTCGTGGTGTCAAATTATCCAAGCCTTCTTTCTTCATTTTGTATCCCAGACATGCCAACTGTCACCTTCTGATTCTAAGTGTCTTTGTTGTTTTCATTTTACTTAAAACTTTATCTTTGCTTACATGCTCTAATCGTATTATCCTCAGCATCCTACTGTAGAACCACATTTCTGATGCCTCAAGTTTCCTCTTCATCTGCAAGGTAATTGTTCAGCATTCGCTGTCGTATAAAAGGATTGATGTTCTATAATAATTCAGCACATTTTTCTTTCTTTTTAAGACAATTTTCCTGCATCTTGATATTTTACTTAGCTTTTGGACGGCATCCACCGCTTTGCTAATGAGCCTTCGGATTTCGGTGCCATCTTATACGTCGTTTGTTTGCTTCCCAAATGATTAAATTTCTGGTCTTATTTGATTTTGACATCTGCAAGTTGTAGTATCCATCTGGAGTTGTTCCGCTTGATGACAATAATATATTTTTAGCCTTGATGATTAGTCCTTTCTTCTCGCTTTCCTTTATTTTATTGTTTACGTGTTCTTACAGTTTCATCCGCGTGCTGTCAATATTGCATCCACCATATTTACAGTGTGCGGCAAAAGGTAACGCCCTTTTTAATTATTAATTTTATTGAACAATAATAAAGTACAGTAAAGAAAATTCTTAATTATTGTCGCATCAAAACATGATTTGTTACGAGAAACAAAACTATTTACCATGTTCAAAATGCTCCCCTTCATATTCATTATAACGATGAATTCTATCAGCAACACTTCTACAAAAACATTTCTATATTAATTTCAGAAAATTTATCAGAAATTGCTTGTTTTAATTCAGAGATTGTTTTCGATTTGAGCCTGTAAGCAAAATCTTTCAGTAGACCTCACAAGAAAAAGTCTGGTGGTAATAGGTCTAGTGATGGCCAACAATCTTGCTCCACGACGTCTGATCCACACCCGGTTCGAAATTAAGATTTAACTATTCCAGTAATCCATAATTAATTTCAAGCTATCTTAAACTACTGTAATTAATTTTTACACAATAAAAGATAGTAAATAAATAAATAAATAAACAGGGTGTTACTGTTTCCGCAACTTGTATAATAAATCTTATAGGGACTTCCTGTTCTCTTAAGTTTTCCTCGCTGTAAGTCATTTTCTCCTCTCAAGGTGGTAACGACCATCGCATTTAGTTCACAGATTAAAATGTTAAGTAGCCAATGGTTGAACAGAAGTATGTTTTCAAAATATTTTTTAAAGTCTAATGAATTTGAATTTTATTAGGTTGGTGCAAAAATAATGACGTAATAATGTCGTTTTTCGACGTTAAAAAATACGTCAAAAAACGACATTATTACGTCATTATTTTTGCACCTAATAAATTAGAAAATATTTATTGGCTGACTGCCTGTTCATAAAAACTTAAATAAATTACTGAATATGTTTTATATTTAAAAGTTATTGTTCAAAATATATCCTCGAGGATCAATCGATTGCATTTTGTTAGGAAACAGTCCCTTTAGTCAAATTTCTGAATACACCTGAAATGAACAAATACCAAAATGCTTAAACTAATCTCTAATTACGACAATCTCGCTAATGCGCAAATATTCTAAAAATTCGACTGCTTCGACGCTATTCGGTGCTAATATCAAAATTAAACTTCACTTTTATTAATAAAAAGCTGAAGAGAAAAACCTTTAAAACGGACAATAAAGTACCAATCGCTATAAAGACGAGATTCGCCTATCAACTGGTTCACACACTTTCACGTCTTTTGAACTGGTGTAGATGTTTATATTTTGTTTTCTGTTTTGGATTGGGTTTCCAGTCCCTTCTCTTAGGGTCTTCTCATTCACTTTCAATACTTTTGCGTCTTAGTGGCATTATCACCTTGCTTGGGGTGAAATGAATATAAAGAATAAGTTAGTCAAGAAAAATGCCAAGTGGAATACATTGGAGTAGTATAATATTGCAATGCTAGCCAGCTAGTATCAGTATCAACATTTGAATTTCTAGATTTATCTAGTGCTGTCCCTGAAACAAATAATACGGAACTATCTCAACCACAAGGCAGACTTTGAGCACAATGATATTTAAGTAGATATTGCAAGGTTGATGTAAAGGTTTGTGGAAATGAGAACATGTGGATAAGTATTAATCATAGATGAGTCAGGAAGTAACTCCTCTACGACGAAGACAGAAAGCTCTTGAGAAAATATCTTCTTACAGCATTATGATGTGTGTTAGATATAAAGAGATGAAGAGCACGAGATACAAGTGAGCGGGCTGTAGTAGATGGAGGAGAAGACTGAACTAAATAGATAGATAGATAGATAGATAGATAGATAGATAGATAGATAGATATGAAAGTAATGAGATGAAGAGTTATATAGTAATGAACAGACGTAAATGGATGTATATATCTATCTATCTGAAGAGATTCAGACAGAGAGATTTAAAAAGACAGATCGATTTGAACAGATAGATAGATAGATAGATAGATAGATAGATAGATAGATAGATTTAAAAAGACAAAGATAGATTTGAACAGCAGATAGATAGATAGATAGATAGATAGATAGATAGATAGATAGATAGATAGATAGATAGATTTAAAAAACAATGATAAATAGATTTGAACAAGTAGATAGATAGATAGATAGATAGATAGATAGATAGATAGATAGATAGATAGATAGATTTAAAAAGACAAAGATAGATTTGAACAGCAGATAGATAGATAGATTTAAAAAAAAACAAAGATAAATAGATTTGAACAAGGAGATAGATAGATAGATAGATAGATAGATAGATAGATAGATATGAAAGTAATGAGATGAAGAGTTATATAGTAATGAACAGACGTAAATGGATGTATATATCTATCTGAAGAGATTCAGACAGAGAGATTTAAAAAGACATAGATCGATTTGAACAGATAGATAGATAGATAGATAGATAGATTAAAAAAAAAACAATGATAAATAGATTTGAACAAATAGATAGATAGATAGATAGATAGATAGATAGATAGATAGATAGATAGATAGATCCTGCAGTGACCAACGATAAATAAACTTGTAAATAAATGTCGAGAAAAGACCAGAGATGGCAAAACTGAAACGACCATATTAAAGGCAAGATCTGCACTCTCCAGTTACTGACGGTGAACCGTTTTCAATGCCACTCAAAAAGGAAAATACAGACATCAAGATGGCTTCTCTTGAATCAACTGCAGGAAAGTTATTAAAAATATCCTTTTCTACTGACGCATGCGCACTTGTCGAAAGAACCTCCTGCAGAGAAATCGGCGATAAAAATGTGACGGAGTTCACTGAAGCTATCGCTGTCGATAAAATCATCGCTAAAAGTCATGGACGTCTGGAACATTTATATATAAAGTGACACGCAATCTGCACATGATGTATTTTTTTTCTTTTTTCTATCGGAAGGAACCCATTCATACTAAAAAAGAGAAGAAAAAGAGGCCGAAAACATCAAACGTTTTATTTCAAACAACAAATGAATATACACTGGCCAAGAGAACCACAGAAAAAGTGAAGAGAAAGATCTCATGTACACTGAAGAAGCGATAAGGTACGCTATTTTGAATATATACTGACGAGAAATAAAATTACAACCTCCTAAAGGGCGATACCAATTCTGACCTAGGAACATTCTATGATTTTATTTTAATCCTTTTACCCCATTCAAGGTAATAAAGCCACTCGGATGCATTTCCTTACAGAGTGATTCGTTTTGTTTTTCTTTTTTGGTGAGTAGGGGTGTTAATATTTATTCAATAAATTCCATTCACTTGTTCCTAAATTGAATTGGATTTAATTACTGCTAAGTTGTTTATATTTTACAATTAAGATTTTTAATATTTTAATTGTTTTCTTTTTAATTTATATGATTTTTCTATTTTGTATCCGTATTAATATTTTTATTAGGATTTCTTAATTAAGAAGAACCAGTACTAGCTGTCGTATGTAGTCCAGGGTATGACGATAAAATACTATTTCTACAATAGAGAATACGACTGTTGAAAAATTTTATTTTGGTACTGCTTAGAATTCTTTTAAGACTGGGTGGTACCAACATATCTTATCCTTTACCAATATACGTACACAAATGGAACATCTCTTTCTAAATATTTTGGAATTTAAAAGAAGCTAATAAAACTTCTAAGGTAAAATGAATTTAAAAAAAAAACTAGAACTTGTAGAACTTTAAATGACTCCTGTTTCCTATGCTTACCTGAAAATTATCAAATTTTCTGATCAAAAAGTCCTTATTAAACAATAAAGTGAAATGACTGTAAATTGTAGGCATAGTCTACCTTTTACCTTACAATATGTTTAAAATGATATTGATTATACTTTTTTCATATAGTAATAATCAGGAGATGAACTTCAGTGCAAATTATAAGGCTTACTATTCTCTCTGTATTGATTTTTTAATTAGTAATATTAACATTTTTATGGATGTACAGGTGTTTAGTTAGTATTATTAACATCTTATATGGATGCTCTTTACTTAACGGTTGCATATTAATTTGCCGAACTAGTTTTGTATTTTTGATCTGTTTTCTTTTTTTTTCTTTTTTTTCCTTTTTTTTTTTTCAAACGGTGAAGTTATTTACCAGTTTCTTAAAGGGCCCTTTTATTTATCAACTACAAAGTTTTATGTAGGAAGCTGACCGAGTATATAACTAGTTATCATTATGGTGAATTTCGTCTTTCACTTTACTTCTTAGGAATGCTGAACACCAGACTTCTATACATCTTCCGAAATAATGTAACCATTTGTGTCTGTCCATAATGTAATTGTCTAGGATTTACATGCAGTTACCTTCGTGTCATGGCCTATATAATAAAAAATTCGGTGAGTTTGAATTTAGCATAGATCACATTCGATTGTTTAATCACGGTAAAGCTCACAAGCCTATTTTAAATTCTGATTTTTTTTTGTCAAATAAAAAGAGGAGGTATTCTGCATTTTGAAATTAAAATAATCGTTCATTCGCCACTAGTTTAGCATCGTCTGAAGAGACACATTTGTAGTGTTGAAATATAATTGTAATTTTGTAGCGATTTTTAACATATTTTAAATATCCCTATATATATATATATATATATATATATATATATATATGTCGAGAACAATAAAAGAGGGTCAGCAGTAGATGATACCTTTCGTTTTACACTTATGCATGCTAGCAGAGGCTATTGTGGATATAAGGGAAGCGAAAGACATATTTCATTTGTGGTTTCTCAGGTTCGATACTAGCCCAGCTTTTTCTGCAGGCGAAAAAGACAAATGAAATTTGTTAAAGCAGGATTTTGATGGTGTCTCTACTTCAGTGCTTAAATAATCTGATCACAGTGCTTCAGTCTACTGTTTTCAAAACCCTTTAACTTAATGAAACATGCCTTATGTCACTCCTTTCGGTTTGATGTTTGAGCTTACCAGGTTTTCAGATCAAATTTGAGACGTTTATCTTTGTAACGTAAGTTTGGACGTCCAACTGAACGCTTGGAATTTGGTATTTGTCCATACAGCACCTTCTTCG